>OY882875.1:36826517-37426517 GCA_963693515.1 Pipistrellus nathusii | reverse complement strand
TGCAGGTGGCCACGCTTCCTCACAGGAGCTGCGTCCTCCCACCTCCTCTCCTGGCTCCCGGGCTGGCTGGCAACCAACGGGCTGTGCTGGGTGTGAGTAAATTACACTCAGAATTCTACTTATGTGCATGTGTGTGTGTGCACACGTTTTCCTGGAAATCTGTGGCTTCCGTTCGTGTTTTTAGTTTTTGACTAAAAGTAGTTCTGAAACACTAGGTCCCTTCCCTTGAAGCCTTTGGCCTCTGGCCCCGACACACTGTACTTACATGATAAAGCAGAACCGAACTCCTTTTCTCTCCCAATGACAGAGCCAAACAACTTCCCCACATGCCATTTGACCCCTGGACAGACTAGCCCACTCCCCCGATAATCTCATTTGTCCTCCGATCCCTATTAGCTCCTCAGTGCATCACCCCAGGAATATCGAATCTGCCACCCTGGGTTACCAGTCTGCACCCGCACCACCCTACTGCCACTTTTCCCCTGTGGGGCACCGCCAGGTGCCGGGCCTCTGATTCTCCTCTCCTGGAGGCCGGTCACCCGGCCGGGGGGTGAGGCACAGGTGGAAGGGGGCTCCTTTCTAAGGCCCACCCCACATTGCATCCAGGGTCAGAGGCTCCTGCGCATCACACTCTGGTCCTCCTGCCTCCGTCAGTCCCTCACTCACACACAGTGCATCCCTGTCACCCAGGCGGGAGGGACAGACACCAGTTACTAGTGGTTAGAGAAGATGCAGGCAGTCCTTGCAGAAAGTGGGATGGCGAGGGTGGGAGTCTGGCGACAGGAAGAAAAGCAAAGGTCAGATACGGGTCTGAGATGAGAGCTGGGAACTAGGTGAGGCTAAAGGCTTAGGACACGGACAGCTAGCACAATGGGCATGTGCTCTCCCGGGGCGCTGGGAGCTGGCTGGCAGAACAACTGAACTCAGAACAACTGAACTGCCTTTAGCTCCTCCTCATTTTCACAGAATCACCTTGGAAAGTTCCAGTGTGAGGAGAAGCGAGAAATACCAGAAACCTCCATAGAACTGCCGTGTGTGTGTGTGTGTGTGTGTGTGTGTGTGTGTGTGTGTCTTTGCCCAAGTCTGGGAGGATTCTTGGGGTGCATTGGACTTGTGAAGGTGGTCCTGGCGTGTCTGCACTTCTGTCACGTGGGGAGAGGGTGCAGGTGCACAAATCAGGATGGCAATAGAATCCAACACAATGAGCCACTTGCATTGGAGTCACGTATTGTAGGTTACGAATTCCCTTGACCTTTTAATTCTGTATTTTCTGTTTCTTTGTCCATTTCCATTCCCCGGTCCTAAAAATTCCTTTTCCCTTCCAGCCTGCTGGTTGAGACCTATTTTTTTTAAAAAATATTTTTATGCCGAAACCGCTTTGACTCAGTGGATAGAGCATCGGCCTGTGGACTGAAGGGTCCTGGGTTCGATTCTGGTCAAGAGCATGTACCTTGGTTGAGGGCACATCCCCAGTAGGGGGTGTACAAGAGGCAGCTGGTCGATGATTCTCTTTCATCGATGTTTCTAACTCTTTATCCCTCTCTCTTCCTCTCTGTAAAAAATCAATAAAATATATATTTTAAAATATATATAGATATATATTTTTAATTGATTTCAGAGAGGAAGGGAGAGGGAGAGAGAGATAGAAACATCAATGATTAGAGAGAATCACTGATTGGCTGCCTCCTGCACACCCCCCCCCCACTGGGAATCGAGCCTGCAACCCGGGCATGTGCCCTTGACCCTTCAGTCCACAGGCTGACATTCTATCCACTGAGCCAAACCAGCTAGGGCTGGACATTATCTTTTAATTGTTACTTTATTGTGCCATTGGGGGTGAGGAATCCTTTACCTTGGACTCCTAATCCCCATGCAGCGGGGCTTCTGTATAAATCAGAGCTGCGGTAGAAATAGAGGGGGAGGGACATGATGTTTATTTAACAGCTACTCTGTGACCACGTGTCTGCACATTTTCATGACCATCCTACACGCCAGGTATCATGTAGCAGTTGAAATAACTGAGGCATATATAAGTTAATAAACTAGCCAAAGAAAAAAAGAGAAACCAAAGTTATAAAGTTTAGTCTCAATGTTATAAAGTTATAAAGTTTAGTCTCAATGCAAAAACATACACCTTACTTTTCTGCATAGAACTTAACCTTTCTGCATAGAACTTACTAGGTCAGTAGTTCTCAAACTTCCAGGGCTCTGGAGTCACCTGGAGGCCTTGTCACCCTCCCCCTCGCCCTGTGGAGTTCCCGTTCACTGGTTCTGGGTGGAGCTCAAGGATTGGCCTTCCCCATGTTGCTGGTGCCAATGCTGGACACGCACCGGATGCCTGACCGTATCTGAGAGCGATGAAGACCCCAGAGCCAGGTGGGCAGTGCATTGTGTCACCTGGTCATCCTTGCAGAGCAGCACTTGGCATCTGTCCAAGCAGGCTGAGTGACAAAGGGAACACAGCAGTCACTTTGTGAAGTCTGTGTCTAAACGTGATGCTGTCCGTCCGACCAGTACAAGCTAATGTTGAATCAACTGTAACTGCCTTTTTTTTTTTTTTTTTTTTTTTTTTAAGGCAGAAAGTAGTTAGAAAGGCAATACAGAGAACTGAAATGCTTCAGAGACATGCTGAGGTGTAAGAACATATTTTCTGCTGGGAAATGTGAGGAGAAATTAAAGAATTAGTCATGGTGTGAAGCACCTTGGGGGAGAACTTTCAGGCAACATGTAATGTTGCTTGTCTAGCTGGGAACTCCAGCTGCATGGGAGAGAAGTGGGCCGGTGGGGACTGTCATCAGCTGTGTCTCTGCCTTGGCTGCAGCCGCAGCTGCACACTCATGCTGACTTCATCTCTGTGTGAACAAGGCCAGCACTTGATCAGGCTGAAATCCACACCTATAGAAGAGATGATCACAGATAGCGAGAAAATGTGTTTCCTTGAATCTGTTCGAAATCAGGATTTATAATAATTGAAAACCTCCCCCTCCTGCCCTCCCCGCTTAGTGGGAGGGGGAGGAGGACAGAACACAGAATCACTTAGTTCAGAACCCGCATTGTAATTGCTACGGTCGGCTCAGATGTGACTTGAACATCTTGAGCCCTGGGATTCAGCGGCCAGGCTCCCGGGAGAGGATGATGCAGCACAGGGAATGGCAGGCTGCCTGCCTTGCCTTAGAGAGAAAGATGGGAAAGTCCTTGCTGAGGTCACCAGCGCTGGGATGCGCTTAGTAATTTAAATGGACGTGGGCAGCTTCTGTGTGGGGAAGCCAGCCCCAGGGACAGGAAGGAGCCAACATGCGGCACAGGAAAACATGGAGTGCAGAGGGCAGCTGGAAATGCAGGTATAGGAGGCCTTGCCTTTATACAGACAGCTTTTGTTCTATGTATTTTAACTCAAGCACAAAGGACAGGTATAACATTAAACGGTGCAGAGATGGGTAATGAGTCAGCTTAGTTAAGGAGTTCGTTCAACTAGTTTGCAGATAGTTACTTAGAATGCCAGGAAAACAAGCAGCGGCATCAGTATGATCTAAGGCAGCGGTCACCAACCTTTCAGACCCCTCAGACCACCAGTTGGTGACCGCTGATCTAGGGAACACCTTTCCCTCCACGGAGGTGAAGGGGACTGGACTCGGTACTTCTCACCTCTTCCACGTTTGTTCATTCCTTCCTTCCTTCATTCCTGTGACATGTATCTGATGCTCCCTGCTTGCCCCTCATTGTGCTCAGTGGCCCTTGGGAATCTACAAGTGATACTTGGTGTCTCTTCATTCATTCAGGAAATTTTCACTAAGGTCCTACTTTGTGTCAGAAGGTGCTGAGGATGTAGTAATGAAATACAAACAAACAAAAAGCAAGAAATGTATCAGCTTGTTGAAGCCACATAAAACTAACAAAAGCAAAAGGCTGAAACAAGCGCTGTAACAAAGTGTGATGGCTAGCGGGAGGCAGAGTGACTAGTGTGGAAAGCAAGCGCAGTACAATGTGAACCAGAGAATCTGGGTGGTACTTACTGTAAAGTCTTCCAACTCTGTTTGAGAATTTATGAGATAAAACGTTGTGGGGAAAGTGGTAGGAATGATAAGGAAGGTGGGAATTTGGGCAAAGTTCACAGAGGACATGACATTGTTTTATCTAGCTCTTCTTCCTCTCAGCTACTTAATATCCCCTTAGCTGTGTGTGGGTCAGTCAAGTTCAAAATCCCCACAGGCCCGATGCTGGACTTCAAACACCTTGAAGACGGTCTGATCTCTAGTGGAGGAAAGACGGGGGAAGAAGCTGACTCACAGATGAGCACAAACGCACTCACTCACAGCCATTTGGGAAGGCACCCCCTTCTAGCTAACGTCAAATGTGGGAAGAACATTTATGTTTTCTAAAACTCTTGATTTTCTTTAGTATTTTCCCCCCTAACATGTTCCTGAATTTAAGGAAATGTACTGTTTTAAAAGAGGATGCTTAAATCCTCTTAGATTGTAGGACCCTATCAGCTCATTGATTCGAATCCCAGAATCACAGGGGCAGAGGCTGGAAATTACATGTATAGGCCAGTCGTCGGCAAACTCATTAGTCAACAAAGCGGCAACAACCGCATGTGGCTTTAAGAACTGCAGTTTGCTGACCACTGGTCTAGGCTGTCCCTGCAGCCCCAGCAGAAGTTCCCTTTCCAGTTTGTGGGGAGAAAAAAGCCACATGCTGACCTGACAGCTCAGGGGAGGCCTGCGTGGTGGTCTTGCAAATGCAGACCTAAAGTCACCACAAAGGATGGTCTGAAATTAAACTTTAACTAAAGCAGTGGTGGTGGGTAGTTACATCCTAGGCATTGAAAAGGTCAACCTTTACCTTAACGGAACCTATGTGTCTTTTTGCACCTGTGATAACATATCCTTGAAATGTCTGGGTAGCTTGTAACTTCCCTTTTTCCAGACCTCTCCAGGCACAACCCAATGTGCTGGGCATCAGGACAGAGACCACAAGTTTCTTCATTGTCACTGTTATCATGTTAACTAGAGGCCCAGTGCACAATTTCGTGCAGGGGTTGGGTCCGGCTGGCTCACCTCATGGGACCCAATTGGGCTGGGCCCGTGAGGGAGAGGGCCCACCAGAGGTTGGGGCCACAGTGCGCATCATAGGGATTGTTTGTCTGGCCGCTTGGCTTTTATATATATAGATTGTAGACTGCTAACTATCCTAAACCCATCTAAGTATGTGTTTATCATTTTACTTTTTATCCAGTCCCAGGGGTTTTCCCCATTTGCTTTCTCCTGCCTTTCTAATCTATAAAACAGATGAAAAAGAATTGCCATTTTCTGGAACATTATCTCATTTCATCGAGGTTCTGCTTCCTGGCTCAAATAAACTCACAAAAATTCTTTACATGTTCGGATGTTTTTATGTTAACAATTTCAGCCTTTTTCTCTTCACACACAGTATCGTCCAGAGTCAGCAGTTGCCAACCTGTTGGTGACCGCTGGAGACTGTGCCAGTTACTATTGTCAGACTTCAAATAGCAACTCATTTACAGCTCACCGCAGTCCTGGGATGTGAATGCCATCATTGGTCCTATCATCATTGGTCCCATTTAGCAGGTCACTGAGGCTGGAGACGGACTGCTCCGAAATGCAGAAATGGGGCTCTGGAGGTGCAGACGACGAGTCCAAGGCCGACACTGCCTTTCTCGCCCAGAGGCCAGTCTCTGGAAAACAGTTCATTAAAGCTATTAATCGTCCACAGGGCGTCTACGCACTGACCCCGACTCCCCAGGATCCTTGGGTTTCAAACTGGTTTGAGAGGGGCTGGGTTAGGAGGCAGCGTGCCCCTCACATCACCCCTTCCCCACGGCGTCGGGGAGAACGGTGTCGGGGTTTCCAGGAGGAGATGCTTCACACCGGCGCTGACATTACTTTGGCCAGCGGGAGGGGAGAATTCTAATATTGGGAAAGCGCGTTGTCAGCCTGGGTAAAGGACCTTAGCTCGGTTTCATCTCCATCTCCCAGCCTGGTTTCCATTTTGCTCCTCAGCCCGGGGCACTCCCTGCAGGCCCTGCCCGCCCTCTCAGCCTTTCATCCTCACGGAGGCGGCCGCGTCTCTAATTAAAGCCAAGGTCGCGGGGGAAGGGTTACTGCCAGGCGGGAAGGCGGCCGCTCGCACCCACCCCGCGGGCGGCGGCCGAGGGCGGGGCGGGGCTGGGCGGGGCGGAGGGCGGGGCCGGGCCGGACGCCGCCGCCGCCGGCGAATGGGCGCGCGCCGCTCGCCGGATTGGAGCGCCTCCCGCCGCCCCGCGATGTAAGGGCCGCGTGCGCACAGCGCGCTCCTCCGGGACCGCGGCCTCACTGGACCGGGCGGCGGGCGGCGGCGGCTCCGGGCGAAGGCGGCTCCGGGGCGGCGGGAGCGGGCGCGGCGGGCCGGCGGGAGCGAGGGCGGTGCGGCCGCGCACACAGGCCGCGGAGGAGGGCGCGCGAGCCATGGCCGGGGACAGCGAGCAGAGCCTGCAGGACCAGCAGCCCGGCGGCGGCGAGCCCTTCCTCATCGGCGTCAGCGGCGGCACGGCCAGCGGCAAGGTACGTGCCCCGCTCTCCGGGCCGGCGGGCGCCCGGGACAGCGGCCGCGACCCGGGCAGCTGCAGCCGCCGCGTGGCCCGCGCGCCTGGCCGCTGGCGGCGCTCCAGCGCGGACTTGGGGCGCGGCGGGGCGGGGCGGCGGGCGGGTGCCGGGCGGTCGGAGGCTCGGGTGCCGGCCACCCCGCGGGGTCCTTTCCCGGCGCCGCTCGCTCGTGGCCGGGTCCTGCGGGGGAGGGGCGGCGGCGGCGGATGCTCATTGTTGTGCGGGTCCGCTCCTTGCTGGGGAGAGGGCTCCGAGGAGGGTCCCCCACGCGCCCCCGGGCACCCCTCTCCTGGCCCCGCGGGGACGCGCGCCCCGCCGCGCAGCCGGGGCCGGAGGCGGAGCGATCGGGACCGACCGGAGGGACCGGAGGCTGCGAGCGTGGGGCGCGTCCGGGAGGGAGCCCTCGCGGGCCGGGGTGGCGGGCTCCCCGGGTGAAGCCTGAGCCACAGGATGCGGTGGCACCGGTGGGATGAGAGCAGACGGGACTCCCTTTGTGGCTGCGGAGGAAACGTGGCGGCTCCACGGGGAAGTTCATGGGCGCCGCGCTCCGGTGCCCGCGGCGTGCGCGCCGGGACCCCCGGATCGGGGAGCCCCGCCCGCGGCGCCGGGCCCTCCGAGCCGCTTCCTTTGTGCGCCCCGCGGGAGGGACCGGGGATGCCGGCCCCGGCCCCGGCAGCTCTGCAGGTGGGCGAGGCGGCGTCCTCCCAGATGGTCCTTTCTTTCCGCCCGAACTGCCCGGAAGGCGGCGGCTGCTCCCACGCCGTCCAGCCGCCCGTCCAGCCCGGCCGGAGCGGCTCTCCGGCGCAGCAGCTGGGAGCGCCGGCGCCATGCGGAGCCACCACGCGGCTGTCGTCCCGGAGCCACCGGCCGGGCCCCTCCATTTTGGTTCCACGTTTTCCCTCCGGTCGGGGCGGTGGCGCTCGGGCCTCTGGTCTGGCCGGGGTGCTTCCTGGCCGGGCAGTGGTCGGGTCCCCAGCGCCCAGGCTGGGCATCTGCGCGCTGGGGGGGGAGGGGGGGGTCTCTCTGAAGCAGATGCTGCGTTTGCCCCAGGCTGAGAGCATTTCTTAAGGAACATTTCCCCCTTCCTTATAGTGTAGTTCCCTTCCCCGTAACTCACAGCCACACCAGGGCTCCCACTCCCTCAGGAAGCTTGACCTGTTTCTTAGAACTGTTTTTCCAGAGCCCATACCTGTTCCTGGGACCCTTTTTCCGGTCCTTCTTGGGCGGGTTCCCGGGGTGCCCAGCCCGGGGCCGGCCCTGCCATTGGGCCTGGGTGCTACCCTAAGACCGCTCCCCCGGGGGAGGGGCTGCAGCAGGCAGGGGTGCAGCTTTTAGAAGCAAAATGACCTTGATGATCCTCTGAATAATTCAGTCACTACAGCGGTGGAAACAGGTCCTAGGACTTGAAATGACTCCATTCTCCTGTGTTTCTCGGTGGTCACCGTTCGCAGTTGATCTAAGTAGGCAAACTGTCACGTGGGGGGAGCCGAGAGCTGTTGGGGGCGGTGGTTACCCGCTGCCCCTAATTCCAGTCAAGGAAGACAATTGAAACTCCCCCAAAGGGTCTGTTTCTTGCCGTTTTCAAAGCCCGTTTACATTTTTTGGCATTGATAAGTACCTTGTCATTGTTTAGTAATTTTTTTTTTAAAGTCCAAAGGAGCACTGGACTTCTCAGATTCCATATTGTAGCCCCCATGTTGTAGATATACTTTGATTACAGTCCTTACTGCCTTTCCTTCAATGAATTCCAATTTTCTCCTTTAAAAAAATCCTCACCCAAAGATATTTTTCCATTGATTTTTAGGGAGTGGGAGAGTGAGGGGAAAGACAGAGAAAGAAACATCTGTGTGAGAGAAACACACATCCATGGGCTGGTTGCACAGCCTGCAACCAAGCTACCGTGCCCTTTTCTGGAATTGAATCTAGGACCCTTCCGTCTGCAGAAGGGTCCACTGAGCCAAACTGGCTAAGGATCAGTTTTTTCTTCATTAACAGTCTTGGTCAACATCAACAAACTGGACCATTTCTAGAAGTTTCCGGCCTGAGCATTGTAGTCCTGGGGGGTCTGCAAGCAAGGTTGATACTCCACCCCCCGGATATTTTGTTACAGCTGAGCCTGTTAAAGGAATTTGGGAGAAGAAGAGGGCCTAAGAGCATCATCAGAAATGACAACTTGAGCCCTAACAGGTTTGTCTCAGTGGATAGAATGTCTGCCTGTGTACTGAAGGGTCCTGGGTTCGAATCCAGTCAAGGAGACACGTACCTGGATTGCCGGTTCAATCTCCAGTAGGGTGCATGCAGGAGGCAGTCAATCAATGATTCTCATCATTGATATTTCTATTTCTCCCTCTCCCTTCCTCTCTGAAATCAATAAAAATATTTAAAAAGATAACTTGAGCCCTGGCTGGGTAGATCAGTTGGTTAGAGCATGGTGTCCAATGGGCGAAGGTTGTGAGTTTGATCCCTGGTTAGGGCACATACAAGAATCAAACGATTCTTCTCAAACAGGATGGGGCAGCAGGGGCAAGCAGCACTGGGCCCTGGCATAAATGAGTGGAACAAAAAATCAGAGTGTGTGTGTTTTCCCCTCTCACTTCCTTTCTCTAAAATCAGTGTTTAAAAATGTGGCTCAGGGATTGAGCATCGACCTATGAACCAGGAGGTCACAGGTCACAGTATGATTCCCAGTCAGGGCACATCGAGCTGCAGGTTCGATCCCCAGCAGGGGTTGTGCAGGAGGCATCCAGGGATTCTCTCTCATCGCTGTTTCTCTCCCTTTCTCTCTAAAATAAATAAAAATGTATTTAAAAATATATATATATTTTCATTGATTTTTTTTTTTTTTACAGAGAGGAAGAGAGAGGTATAAAGAGTTAGAAACATCAATGAGAGAGAATCATCGATCAGCTGCCTCTTGCACACCCCCTACTGGGGATGAGCCCGCAACCAAGGTACATGCCCTTGACCAGAATTGAACCCAGGACCTTTCAGTTCCCAGGCGGATGTCCTATCCACTGAGCCAAACCGGTTTTGGCCTAAAAATGTATTTTTTTTTTAAATGTATTTTTAAAATGTCACCTTGAGAGGTGGAAGGCAGCTCAGAGCCTTGGGAGCCCAGGACTTAGTTGATCACTTGGAGATGGAAACAATGTGCTCAGGGCGGTGTCTGGTGGCCCAGCCAGGGCGCCCGGTGCTCCTGGCCACACTGCCCATCTTGTTTGAGAATTGGCTCCGGCTTCTGGAGAGGCTGCAGGCTGGCTTCCGAGGTTGGCTGGACTGGAGGTGGGGATGTGGAAATGCAACTGTTCTCTCTCCTCCCCCCGTAAGAAAACCAACTCCCTGGCCTTCTCTCTAGGGCTCTTAACGTGTGTCAGTACTGTGACTGCCCTGGGCACGGGTGTTTTATCTCAGACTGCGTTATTTTGGAGAAGGCAAAAATACTGAGTGCCGCTCCACAGATCACACTTCCTAGTTTGCTTAGTGAATGAAGAAGTAGAACTTTCGAGGAAGCGTTTCTAGGCTGACTTGGCCCATCACTGGGAATCGCATGTTAAAATTGAGGGCTGAGAAAGTCATTCTGATCCATGTGAAAAATCAGACTCTTGTACCTCTCCCTGACAGAGAGGTCTGGAGAGAGAGCAAGAAGTAACATTGGGAGAGAAAAAAATAAATAAAAATTAGTTTAAATTAGATCTCTTTGCCTGTATCTCCTCTCCTGTTCATTTTAAAAAATATATATATTTTATTGATTTTTCACAGAGAGGAAGGGACAGGGATAGAGCGTTAGAAGCATTGATGAGAGAGAAACACTGATTAGCTGCTTCCTGCACACCCCCCACTGGGGATGTGCCCACAACCAAGGTACATGCCCTTGACCGGAATCGAACCTGGGACCTTTCAGTCTGCAGACTGATGCTCTATCCACTGAGCCAAACCGGTTTCGGCTCTCCTGTTCATTTTTTTTTTTTTTTTTAGTATTTTACTCTTTTTGTAAAAAAAATATATTTTATTGATTTTGTACAGAGAGGAAGGGAGATAGAGAGTTAGAAACATCGATGAGAGAGAGTCATCGATCAGCTGCCTCTTGCACACCCCCTACTGGGGATATGCCCTTGACCGGAATTGAACTCGGGACCTTTCAGTCCCCAAGCCGACGGTCTATTCATTGAGCCGAAACCGGTTTGGCTCTCCTGTTCGTTTTTTTAAAAATATATTTTTATTGATTTCAGAGAGGGAGAGGGCGATAGAAACATCAGTGATGAGAGAGAATTACTGATTGGCTGCCTCCTGCATGCCCCCTACCGGGGATCAAGTCTGCAACCTGGGCAAGTGCCCTTTACCGTAATCGAACCCGGGATCCTTCCGTCCACAGGCCGAGCTTTATCCATGGAGCCAAACCTGCTAAGGCCTTCCTGTTCATCATCTTTGCTGCTGTTGCCCTGGTGACTTCAAGGTCTGGCCAGCATGGTCCACCGAGGGTCTTCCTGGGCTCAGGTCTGGCTGTCACCAGGCTTCCTGGAAACCTTTATGGCTTCACTTGGCCTGAACTCCAGAGCAAACCAGCACAGCATATGTCCCAAGGCCCCCACTGTGGCCCCAGACTTTATTTTCCCACCCTCCACCTCCCCTTGCCCAGCAGCACACAGGCACGGGGAGCTGCCCTGGATCTGGCTCATAGACCCCCTTCTGGAAGGGCTCCGGCACCTGCCAGCCTCATACTGTGAACACTTCCTCTGGGGAACTTTGTCATCTTTCCTTCCCAGAACCATCTTTTGTCTAATGCCTCCATAGATTCCCCCCATTGCGCCTTTTCCTAAAGGGACTTGCTAAACTGGCAGAAAGTTCTAGTTTGGCGCAGTGGATAGAACATCAGTCTGTGGACTGAAGGGTCCCAGGTTCGATTCCAGTCAAAGGCATATGCCAGGTGGCAGCCGATCAACGATTCTCATCATTGCTGTTTCTCTCTCTCTTTCCCTCCCCCTTCCTCTCTGAAATCAATAAAAATATATTAAAAAAAAGAAAGTAAGTTCTGAGTGTCCTGTGTATGCCTCACGGCCCCTCAGAGTATTTGTTGAACTGCGTTAGGCAGATCATAAATTATAGTTACCTTTTTTTTTTTTTTTAATTTCATAAGATTATATGAATTAGGATTTCAAGCCACAGATGGGACCTTATTCACATTGCAATGGCTCAAAAGTGGAAGCTCCTGAGCCCTAGCTGGGTTTGCTCAGTGGTTAGAGTGTGGGGCCCTCAGACTGAAAGGTCTCAAGTTCGATCCCAGTCATGGACCTTGGTTTCCCAGCCCCAGTAGGGCACATGCAGGAGGCAGCCCATCAGTGTGTCTCTGATGTTTGATGTTTCCCAGTCCCTCCCTTCCACTCTCTGGAAATATCCTGGTGAGGATTAAAAAGGAAAAGCCCCCCAGCCCCAGCCCATGGACACTGCTGTTCGGAGCCTGAGCGCCTGTGGCACACGCTGAGCGGGTCCCTGCTGAAGGGGTGCTCATGTGGATGCTGTGTTCTGTGTGCCCAGGGGAAGTGGGACATAAGGAAAGGACGGGAGGGCTCGGCCGTGTTTGAGCCTCATTCACCAGCGAGCGTGTGCCAAGCGTGTGCCACAAAGGCATTTGCCTGTCTCTTTCTTCGGCCCCGGGGAGGGGTGGGGGTCCTGGCTGTTGATGGATGACATTGGAAGATAAGGCTCAGGGAATGGTCGCTTAGCTACTATGTGATAGAACTTGGAGTAGAATCACGGTTTTCCTTCGCTGAGCTTTCTCCACAAGCAGCGACTCGTCCTCAGAGGTGTTTCCAGGGAGGTTGGTCTGGCGGTGAGTAACACAGATCAAAGGGGGACAGTGCAGCCCTCCGTCCCCTCTGAGCTGTGGGCTGTCAGCTCAGCTTCCCGGGAATCAGCATCTGCATTGGGGGGTCTGCTTGGGAGGCATCTGCTCTGGGACCTCCTGCCCCAGATGTGCGGCTGCGGCTCCCACAGCCCTGTTCCTGGAACTCAGCTGCCACCCATCTGGCCAGAGCACTCAGCCCACACCCTCCTATCAGGGCTCCCAGGACGAGGAGTGGGCTGGGCCTTCTGTTTCCTCAGCTGGCTCTGTGCCTGCTGTTGCCCAGGCCATCAAGCCCATGTTTGCTGTGTGCCAGCCACACCCCCTGCAGGGCACCACACTGTCCCTGCCCCACCCTGTCCACAGGCTGTTTGCTGGGCCTGAGACGGCCTGGCTCGCTGCTGCCTCAGCGGCTGACGGAGCCTGTGGGTTGAGGACCAGCCGGCCGCTTCTCTTGCTGTGCTGCCCCCATCCCCAGCGGGTCTCCCGGTGGTTCCGACCCTCCTGTGCTCACCCGGCTCCACTCGGGGCCCAGTGTTGGCTGCTGTTGGCACCTGGTGTGATTGGGTTCTGTGAGATGCTGGGGTGGAGGCAGATGTTGGCGTTTCACTGCTGATGGCCTTTTCACCAGTGGGCTCTGTGGCGGTGCTGTTGGGACTGGTCATGGCAGCCAAGGCCTTTTAGAGGCGAGTCTTAGGTTTTTTTTTTTTTTTAAAAATTTAAATTATTTATGGTTTAAAGTATTGCATGAGTATTCTTTCCGCCCTCCCATTAACCTCTCTGGCCACTCCCACCCTCAGCACATGCCCTCACCCCCCTCCTCCATTGATCATGCTCATATGCACACATACACGTGCGCTGGCGGTTCTCTTATCCCCTGGCGGTCCCTCAGAGGTTGGATGCTTCTCTGTCTTTGGTTCTTTGTTCTTGGCATTCATGTGAAGCACTAATTTCTCAGCCTCGGGGCTAAGCCTCTGAGGGCCATTCTTCCATAGAGAAGATCCGCACAAAGCGAGAAGCTCCACTGTTCTATTAGGAAACGCTTCCTCCTTAAGCTCCGGTAAATCCAAATACCAGTGTCTTCGCTAATGATTTTCTTTTCTTCCTCCTCCAGTTCCTTGGTTCTGAGTCATGTCGCCTGTGCATGAGCGGCATACACAGCACATTCTTAGACAGCTTAGTCTTATGCTCAGCCACTGTCCTAGCTCCTGCCAGGGTCTGGATCTCCGCTACCTCTGGTTCTATTTTTGTCCATCAGTTTATGTTGTTCATGATGAGTCTTTTTTTTTTTTTAATATATTTTATTGATTTTCCACAGAGAGGAAGAAAGAGGGATAGAGAGCTAGAAATGTCAACGAGAGAAACATCAACCAGCTGCCTCCTGCACACCCTTCGCTGGGGATGTGCCCGCAACCAATGTACATGCCCTTGACCGGAATCGAACTTGGGACCCTTCAGTCTGCAGACCGACGCTCTACCACTGAGCCAAACCGGTTTCGGCCACGATGAGTCTTAATTAAAAATTTTTGTTTTAATTAATGATTTTGAGAGGAGACAAAGAGGGAGAGGGAGAGAAAGAGAGAGAGGGAAAGAAAGAGAAAGAGAGAGAGAGAGAGAGAGAGAGATCGATTTGTTGTTCCATTTATTTATGTATGCATTGGTCGCTTTTGTATGTGCCATGACCTTAGCGAATCAGGACGATGCATTAACAACTGAGCTCCCAGCCAGGGCAGCTCTCCATTTTTTCAATCAGTAAAATAGGTTGGAGGGTGTATTCTTGCTAATAGTTTATTGATTTTTTTTTTTTTTTTTTTTTTTTTTTTTTTTTTTTTTTTAAGACAGAGAGGGAAGGAGAGGGAGAGAAACATCCATGAGAGAGTGCAACATTGATTGGCTGCCTCCTGCACACCCCTCCTGGGGATCGAGCCTGCAAACCGGGCATGTGCCTTTGACCGGGAATTGAACAGGCAACCTCCCAACCAAGTGAGCCACACCGGCCAGGGCTGTTTGTTTGTTTTATTTTTAAATCTTGTTTTATACAAGGGGGTTTATGGGACTTGAATGATACTGGTGATGATTGTCTTGGGGATACTGCAAGGCTGAAGGTTTGGTTCTGTGTTAGTCTTCTGAGTCTTGATTTAATGACCATCATGTTTGGAAAAATTGTCCTCTGAACAGATCAAGTACAAGAAGCTCATCATTTGCAGGGTTACATACCATGATGGTGCCAGCCCCAAGGAAGGCAGTGGCTTTTGTCAAAAATGAGCCAGAAAATGCTCATCTTCCCTGTTGTCTGTCAATTGTTTTTTGTAAATTAAGATGCTTCATTTGTAGTTTTTACGTGATGTCTTCAAAACCCACTGAACCCCTCATTTGGAACATTTTGCAAGTTTTTACAAGTTTCTGTTTTTCAGTTTTATAGGCACAGCATAGTGTTCGGCAATAAAGTTTCTTACCGGTGGCAACATCTTCAAGTGTCTCTGTAGCGGGTAGATTGATCATTTAATTTAATAATGTAGCCCTGCCCTGGCCACAGGGTTGGAACGCCGTCCTGCACCCCAAAAGGGTGTGTGTTTGATTCCCACCCTGTCAGGGCATGATCCGTTGCCAGTTCGATCCCTGGTTGGGGCATGACAGTGTTTGTGTCTGTCTGTTTCCCTCCTTCCCCCTTCTTTTCTCTAAAATCAATAAAAACATAATCGCAGGTGAGGATTAAAAGTAATTTTAATACATATTTTCTTTCAATCCTATGTAAAACAGCAAGTCAGAACTTCATTTTTCAAAATAAAGTTTTTCCAAATGAACAAGAAGCGGCACAGTGTACATGCAAATAAAAAGGAAAAGACAGCATTTTCTCACGGACAGAATAAAGTGTTAACAGTGTCAGGTGTCACTGAAGAGTTGTAGGCAGCATTCAGTGCAGGCGCAGGAGGAGTTAGTCCAACAGGACGCTCACGCAGGAGAGCCAAGTGCTCACAGCTGGGGGAGTCCACCAGCAGGCTGTTCGGCCCAATTCGCCAAACGCGTGCAGAATCCCAGCCGCACGGGGCTCGGGCCCTGGAAGCAGCGGTGGGCTCTGCGTCGGCTCCGACGTGCACTGCACAGGCTTCGAGAATTCCGAACGGCAATTGCTTTGAAATGACCTTCCTATAGGATCGCTTTTGTTTGTTGTGAAGCATTTGTTTTCGCATGCTGCTCTCTAGGAAACGTGTCTGTGACCTCATGCTTCCTGGAGGACCTTCGCAGGACGGGCTGCACCACCTCCCGCTGTCCTGGGAGTCCCTGCACCTCCTTCATAGCATTCGTGCCGTCACCCGCCTTTTGGGTGACTTGTGGCATGTCACTGTTGGGCTTTTTTTTTTTTTTTTTTTTTTTAATGTGTTTTATTGATTTTTCACAGAGAGGAAGGGAGAGGAATAGAGAGTTACAAACATTGATAAGAGAGAAACATCGACCAGCTGCCTCCTGCACAAAAGATACATGCCCTTGACTGGAATCGAACCTGGGACCTTTCAGTCCGCAGGCCGACGCTCTATCCACTGAGCTAAACCGTTGTTTTTGTTTTGTTTTGTTTTGTTTTTTAATGTTTTTATTGATTTCAGAAAGGGGGAAGGAGAGAAACATCATTGACGAGAAAGAATCATCGATCAGCTGCCTCCTGCACACCTCCCACTGGGGTTTGAGCCCAGAACCCGGGCATGTGTCCTGACCATGAACCTCCTGGTTCATGCGTCTAGATTCAACCATTGAGCAACACCCGCCAGGGCACTGTGGGGCTTCTGTAAGGACCTTGCCTGGTGTGTCCGTGGAGGAAGCATGGGAATTCTGTGGGTAAAGGAGGGCTGTGCTTGGTGGCTTTCCTCCGGACACACTAGCTGGTCTGCCGTTTGGCGTTTTCTGCCCTGGGCTGCAGGGCGGCTTTGGCAGGGCGTGGCAGTGGTTCTGTGTGCTCCTGCCCCCCTGGCAGCCAGGCTCTGCCCATATAGCAGGTGCTCCGCCCCAGCGGAGGGTCAGGCTGGTGGTCTCAGGACGGAGAGCCTGTAGTAGACGGAGTGCTATCGTGCCAACCGTGATTCTGGACTGTGGTCTTCAAACAAGTCTGTGCCCGTAAGATGCAAAGAGAGTTTTGGTTGGGAAAATGCTTCATCTCATCGCACATTTTTGTTCTCTTTTTTATTTTTATTTTACTTGTTTCTATCACATATTTTGACATCAATTTTTTTCATCCTCAGTAAAGAGTTGCAAACTATGTGATTTTTGATATATTGCAAACATTAACATTTTACAATAACTTCCATTCTTTTCAATGGTAGGCTCTAAGCACTGTAATAATTTCACTCATTGTCGCCCATCTAATCATTGATGAATAAGCTCTCACTTGAATCAGAAAAGTTCATTTTTCCTTTTTTGCCTCGATACCCTATTTCAGAGTCACGTCCCCACAGTGTTAGTCTCACTCAGTTGGACCCTGACGGTCCTTCCGGATCAGCCTGCCTTGTGCAGCAAGTCTGTGTGCTGGTGTGTTGGTTTCCTGTTCTCTTGAGCCTCTTCAGTGTTGGGCTCTTTGGAATACGTCACTATGCATTCACTATGTAACACCATTCCGTGTTAGTGTAAATTAACCAAAGCTGGGTGCATTCTGATAAGTCATTAAACGTAGGAGGTGGACTAAGGTCGTTTGTGTTGAGAGAAACCTGGAGAAGCCCTGCCGACAGGCAGCGGGCAGTGGACGGCCTTCTGTCGCATCGTTCGCTCCGGACCTGGTGTGTTTTTAATATGATCTTATTACTGATTTTACAAAGAGAGGGAGAGAAGGGAATAGAGATAGAAACAACAATGAGAGAGAAACATCATTGATACATAATCTATCGGCTGACTTCTGCACACCCCCCTCTGGAGATGGAACCAGGCATGTGCCCTGACTGTCATCGGACCAGAGACCTCTTGGTACCTGGGCCAAGTGACCCTCAACTGGTGAGTCACACTGGCCAGGCGGGACTGGAAGTATTTTGTGGAGTAGCCAGCCTGCCCCTGGCTCCTTTAATTTTGTTGAAAGCAGGAAACTGGACACCTTGTGAAGGGAATGCTAGTCACTGCCTCACGCTGTAGCAGCAGCGTTGTGTTTCAGTCCCTTCTCTGTGCGGCCGCTGGCGTAGGCACCTGGGCTCCAGCCTCACTGTGCCCGTTTCTGACGGGCATCTGCTTAGTCGCCTGACACCTCATAATTCTGTAACCGGCCGGGAGTAGCCTGCATGTTCTCAGTATGGCTCGCAAACACCACGTACTTCATGAGTCCTCGCTTCCTCCTGCTTGGGGCGGGTGCCTTTGCCAACTGGTGGGGCCTGACAGACAGGCACCAGGACTGGCACCCTGCCGCCGCCCTGCATGCCCGACCCCTGGCTTCTCGGGGCCGGGACTCTGAGCGCATGTCTGCTGTGTGACGGCCACATCGGAGCAGATCCCGGTGGAACTCCCCGCCTGTGGGCTGCTAGTTTGGTGCATCCCCTCTCCGGGCTGAGCTCGGCAGGGGCTGGGTCCTCGCTGTTGGCGGAGGCTGGCGCCTGTCCGAACAGCGTGTCCTCTCAGGAAGTGTCCGCTGGTTTGCCACGGAGCGAGGGCCTTCTCTCCCTTGTGGAGTCTCTCCAGGATGCATCGCTGCTTTGCTCTGTGACCATTAAAAGTTTTATAAAGTTCTCGCTGCTCGTACCTGATGCTTTGGCTCTGGCGGGGACCTTCTCCCGGGGTCCCTTACCTGGTGAGCTCTGGCACCATGCCGGCCACAGAGGTCGCGTAGGTGTGATGCCAGGCGGATCGGGTGCCTGTCTAACGGTGCGTTAAAATGAAAGCCGCCCAGCCGTGTGGCTCAGTTGGTTGGGCAGCGTCCTGTTGATTTCTAGTCAGGGCAAGTGCCCGGCTTGTGGGCTTGATCCCAGCGGGGGGGGGGGGGGGGGGGCGCGAGCAGGAGGCCGCCGGTCCATGTATCACGCTCACACGATGTTTCTCTCTCGCTCTAAAAAAATCAGTAAAAGTTCTTTAAAATAATGAAATAAAAAACCCACTGGAGAGAAACCTTAAGGTCTGGCTTCACGTTCTTGTGCGGTGCTGTCTCCGTGGGTGGAGTGAATGCCTGTTGCCGGGAACTGACCTGCCCAGGGAAGGGGAGGAGAGATGATCTTCTAACCAAAGCGAGGCTCTTCCCTGTCTTAGGGGAGCTGGACCCCTTGCCTAGTGAGGCCCTGCGCCCATGACCCAGAGCTCCAGGAGCTGCCACCCGGCCTGGGGGCAAGGCCCGGCCCCCTCCGTTCCGTGGCCAGTAAGTGCGGGTATTCACGGGCCTCCTCCAGAGATCCCCCCCCCCGGCTCCCTGCCAGGGCTGCTCCGTGGGAGCCCAGGGCCTGCAGGGCCCGGTCACATCATGGGGAGGTGTTTAGTGAACGTCTGCTAAACTGAACAAGTATGGCCGTTCTCCCGCAGCAGCCCCTCCGGTGGCCTCTGGGTCCAGGGTCCAGGGTCCTGGGAGGCAGCTCCATCCGCATCGCGAGCCTCCTGCTTAGGCAGGACCTCAGCTGCGGGTTGGAGGTGTGACGGGTGTGGGTGGTGTGGGCAGGAGGACTTGGAAAGAGCTCTGGGCTGTGGTGGGGCTTTGGCGAAGTCACCGATGACCCCATCCCCTGACCTGTTTTGTGACGTTGACCATGACCGATCCCCAGGGGCTGCTTTCCTGACTCACCAGCCCTGGCTTCCTCTCCCTCACTGGTCCGGGCTCTCCCTGCACATCGTCCCCTGTGTGACTCACAACCACCCCTCCCTCCATGTGACTCCGGCTCCAGGTTATTTCCTGCCGAGACTCGTGCTGGGTCCTCTCCCACTTACCCGCTGTCTCCTGGCATCGCCCCCTGGCCTCCTGGAGCTCCGTTATTCAGAACTAGACACTCATGCCTGACCTCCCCAGCCCCAGCCGCACATCTGCTGCAGGCCTGTCCTGAGCCTGCCCCTCCAGCCTTCCTGCAGCCTCCACACCTATTCACTTCTCTCTGAATTTCTCTTAAATTCCCCCCCTTCCATCCCCCACCTCACCCCTACATCCACTGCTTCCTGCCTTCCCTACTCTGCAGGGGACCTCCTTCACAGAGGCCCTTGCTTGCAGCATCCTCCACATGGCTGCTGCCCCACCCCTGCTACTGCCCTGCTCCTGACCCTGCTTCTGACCCTGCTCCTCCCCCTGCTCCTGTCCCTGCCCCCTGGGCTTTAAAAAATGCAGCTTTGGCCACCCTGCCACTCCCCTGAAATTCCTTAGTGGCTGCAGCTTCAGCCTGGCCTCCCACCCAGTCACTCCCAAGGGCCTCACCCTTTCCATCTCAGAGAGCTCATCTCCAGGCCTCCGCACCTCTGGGTCTGTCCCTGCTTCTGCTTGGCTTTCCCCTCCCCTCTGGTCTGTCCCTCCACCTCGCCCGGCCCAGGTTCCCTGCTGCGTCCCGCCCTCTGCCCTGCGTCCCGCCCTCTGCCCGCTGACTGGTCTTCCAGCGGCCCCCGGCCTGGCCTCTGTGCTTGCTGAGCCTAGAACATTGCGGTGCTCAGGACGTGAGTGACTGTCAGAGGCTGTTGCTGTGAGGGTGGGCTGGGCTCAGGGATTCATCTGGCTCACTTTGCTTTCATGCTGCCACCAGAATTTGATCCGAAAAGTCACTCTGACATGGTTCTGGGTTGATGTGCTGCTGAACTCGTGGTCGTTTCTGTCTGCGTGGCCCGTGGACTCTGGCCGCTGTGCTGTGGCGGGCGGTGCCCTGTGCCCTGTGGGTGCCGTGGGAGTGGAAGGTGCCAGGACACCGGCGGGGGCGGCAGGGGCTGCACACTCCTGGAACGGGGCGAGGACAGAAAACTTGCGCCTTCAACCCTGCGAATTTAAACACGACTCGCTTGTGGACAAGTCAGCTTAAACCCCGTACTTACAGAAAACCAAACCATGCTTTTCTTTTTTCCTTTTTAAAAAAAAATGTATTTTTATTGATTTCAGTAAAGAAGGGAGAGGGAAGAACTTTTACCACATTTCCCCACGCTCTTTTCCCCGTTCTTTTTTTTTGTTTGTTTTTTGTTAATTTTCACCTGTGGATATTTTTCCATTGATCTTGAGACGGGGACAGAGGGGGAAAGAAGAAAGAAAAACATGGGTGTGATGTTGGAGAGACACGTGGATTGGTTGCCCCTCTGCACCTGCCCCTACGGCCGGGGATGGAGCCCGCAACCAAGGCACATGCCCTTGACCGGAATGGAACCTGGGACCCTTCAGTCTGAGGGTCGATGCTCTATCCACTGAGCCACATGGGCCAGGGCATGTTCTTTTTCTTAATTTTTTTAAAAAAAAATATATTTTATTGATTTTGTACAGAGAGGAAGGGAGAGAGATAGAGAGTTAGAAACATCGATGAGAGAGAGTCATCAATCAGCTGCCTCTTGCACACCCTCTATTGGAGATATGCCCGCAACCAAGGTACATGCCCTTGACCGGAATCGAACCCGGGTCCCTTCAGTCCCCAAGCCGACGCTCCGTCCATGGAGCCAAACCGGTCCCGGCTGCACGTTCTTTTCTTCATCTAAAGTGGATGTTCTCTTGAGGCGCTGATGTGGATGTGGTGGCGTCGGAGGGCTGCCGTCACTGTGCCACTTCCTGCCCCGTGTACTCCTCTGAACTTGTCCGTGTGTGCGCTTAGTTTCTTTCCAGGCGCTTCTGCTGTAACCCAGCCACTTCTCTCTGAGCGCGGACTGCTGTCTAAGTGTGTGTTCACTCCTCTAGTCCTGAGGGCCCCACACTGACCGTCCTCAGTTCCCGGGTGGGAAGGTAGTGGAGACCTAAGTGACTGTCTTAGGAGCCGTGAGTGCCAAGTGCTGGGGCTGGAGTGGACCCAGCCGCCTGCCCAGAGCCCGGAAACCCCTCGGACCTGCCCCCCGGCACCCAGCGCAGCGGCCCGCCCTCTGCTCCCGGCACCTGGGGTGTGGGATGAACACGAGCCACGCGGTGAAACATGAAAATGAAACCCTGTCTCGGCGCCCTTCCTCAGCGCCGTCTGCTTGCTTTCCTCATCAAGTTCTCCGATGACAGCTGCACCCCAGGCCCAGGTGTCCTCCTTACAGAGTGTCACCCTCTCGGACCCGCCAGGACCCCGTGGGGAGACGAGATGCTACCTCAGCCGTGCACGGTGGACACGCTGTGAGGGGTTGTACGTGAGCGAAATAAATGTCGGCTTCCTTGAGATCCTACCGTCTCAGCACTGCCACTTCCTAGTGCACTGGTCCCGTTATTTCTCTTTTATTCCTGTTTTATGTATATTTAAAGAAATTTTAATCCTCACCCGAGGGTATTTATCCATTGATTTTTTGGAGAGAGGGAAAGACAGAGAGAAACATGATGTGAGAGAGAAACATTGATGTGAGAGAGACACCTCGATTGGTTGCCTCCTGCAGGAGCCCTGACCAGGGCCTGGGCCGGGGAGGAGCTGCAACCGAGGTACGTGCCCTTGACCGGAATCGAACCCGGGACCCTACAGTCTGCAGGCTGACACTATCCAGCAAGACACACTGGCTAGGGCGATTCCTGTTTTAAAAACACATTTACACTATTTCCTGCAGGGTCACGCTTTCTTTCTTTCTTTTTTAAAAAAAATATATTTTATTGATTTTTTACAGAGAGGAAGGGAGAGAGATAACGAGCTAGAAACGTCGATGAGAGAGAAACATCGACCACTGCCTCTTGCACACCCCCCACTGGAGATGTGCCTGCAACCAAGGTACATGCCCTTAACCGGAATCGAACCCGGGACCTTTCAGTCCGCAGACCGACGCTCTACCACTGAGCCAAACCGGTTTCGGCGGGTCCCACTTTCTTTGTTGACCTCCATTGTGAATGGTTAGGCTTTAACAGACTCTCCCCTTCCTCTCACTCCTCAGACACGCTCCCCGGGGCTCGGTTCAAGCAGCAGGCAGCGGTTTACCGGGTTCTGACGTGTAAGCTGCTTGTGTGCTGGCTGCTGTTCTGAGTGAAGAGACGGGGGGTGGGGGGGGTGGGGGGGTTGCTGAGCTGCCTTTCCTTATGAGTGACGTTTGAGTGTGTCACGTGGTTGGTTCTATTTAGATGTATTTTGTGACCTGCTCATTTTCCTCCTCGCATTCTTACGGCCGTTCTGGAATCTTCTAAAGAGTTGGTACAAAATTAGCTTCAGGATTGGTAGAAGCTAATGTTCTAGGGCAGTGGTCAGCAAACTCATTAGTCAGCAGAGCCAAATATCTACAGTACGACAATTGAAATTTCTTTTGAGAGCCAAATTTTTAAACTTAATCTTCTTCTAACGCTACTTCTTCAAAATAGACTCGCCCAGGTATTTTGTGAAAGAGCCGCATGTGGCTTGTGAGCCGCAATTAATTGACCGCGGTTCTAGGAGAAACATGGGGCTGTAGGTGGACTGGGCCTTGGGAGGAGAAATGGCTGGTCTGCAGGTGTCCATGGGCTCCGTGCTGGCTGCCCGGTCCGGCCCCTCAGGCTGATGCCCTTCCTGGGAAGGAATCCTCGGCTGCCTCTGCTGAGCCTGGGTCACGGGGAGGCCTGGGCCACGGGGAGGCCTGGGCCACGGGGAGGCCTGGGCCACGGGGAAGCCTGGGCCACGGGGAAGCCTGGGCCACGGGCCTCCTGGGCATCAGATGGGCGGGTGAGAGAATTGGGGGGTGGGGAGTAGTTCAGTGCCCAGCAGGCCACCCCGTGGCCTTCATGCCCACCTGTGTTTGCAAAGTAAAAACAAAACGACATTCCTCTAATCTGGCCCGACCCTTCACTTGTCAGGAGTATTTATGATAAAATACGTTTCTGTCTTCATGAACACTGAACGAAAGACGCCAAAACACCAAACATTTCCACTTCTGAAAGTGATGCCTGCCTGCTGGATTCAGCGGGTGCGCCCTCCCTCCCTGCCCGCCCGCCCGCCCGCCCGCGTTGGCAGGCAGGGGCTTTCTCGGGAAGGCCCCTCACCAGGCGAGGACCCTCTGGAAGGCCCCCAGCCCGCGCATTCAGTGGACAGTTTCCTCCTTGCTGTTCCGAGGGAACAGTGGGAAGTCTGGGGGCCGCGTGGCCAGGTGTGGGCTTTGGTGCAGCTGCCTGAGTGCCTCGCCCGCTGCACACACCCTCTGTGCCTCCTGCTGGCGCCTCACGTGGGGGCAGACGGGGTTCTCTCCTGGAGGCTCCATTGCGTGCGCTCACTCCGAGTGCACACGTGGCTTCTGGAGCGGCCTGTGCCCAGTGGCGTGAACTGCCCGTCTCATTCCCGAAGTCCCTTTACAGCTCAGTCCTCGGTGCGTGGAGCTGGAGTCAGCGCTCCCTGCTCTCTGGGAAGAGGGCAGTTAGGGACCCACTCCCGCCCCCTTCACTGCGGGGTTCCAGCTGCGAGGCAGAGCGTGCCTTGTGGGGAGGCAGGTGGCTGTCTTGCCTCTTGCCGGAGGCCATGGAGGAGCAGCCGCTGGGCCGAGAAGCCGCCCCTGCCCGGGGAGGGTCGGCGTGTGGTCTGGGATGTTATTAACGTCCCTCGGGGGTTCCCACCAGCCCCTGGGAACGGCACCTGTGGTTTCTCCGGGGCCTGTGGGACCCGATACCCAGGAACGGCAGGCGGTTAAGGCCCCGGCACCAGCCCCACCTGCACAGCTGCTGGCCTCTGTGGTGGGCTGTCCCCGCCCCCTCTCAGCAGTACACTGTGCATTGCTAACTCAGCCTCTTAAAAAACGTATCTTTAGAATCTCTTTAGGTTTAGAAAACGCTGTGTTTTCCTGGTTTTTGTCCCCACTGTCCCACTCGGCTCTGCATCTCTGCTGGTGCGAAGGCAGTGCCTCACTTTACTGCGGTCCTCGGCGTCCTCTCCCCGTTCTCCTGCACCCCCCTTCCCCCCACACCTTAGGAGAACACGGTGGGGAGATTTTAACTAGTTGAGGGTCTGCGGAATGCGGCTGGGCACTGCACCCGGGGCACTGGGAGGAGGAGGACGGGCTGTGTGAGGGGGTGACCCTGCCACCTGGTCGCCCCGTGCAGCGTGTTTGGGGCGATGTTTTCCCTCTTTGCATGGTCCTGCCGTGGAGGGCTGGGCACTGGTCACCCAAAGGGAACGGACATGGACGACAGGCTGGGGCAGGAGGGCACAGCAGCCCTGTCCGCGGCTCCCCCCGACAGCGGGCCTCCGGGGGACTCAGGCAGCGAGTCCGGCTTTCAGGACTCACTCCCCGGCGCCTGTGCGGGCCTGCCTGGGTCCCCCTGCATCCGGTAGCAAAGATGTCCCCGTGGCCGCTGCGGGTGTCAGCGGGGACCGTAGTTAGAGCCTGGGATTGAGGCTCTGCGAGGACACAGCCCTCCCGGCACTGGGACTGGGCTGTCATTAACTGGACGCAGACGCAGCCGTGACTCACTCGGAAGGCGATCCACGCGCCCTGGCTTCGTTCTCGGCACAGAGCGAGTGTGCAGTAACAGCTCTGCACCTGCTCTCCGCGCTCGGAGGTCACCCGTGCGTGGGAGCGGTGGGCAGCCTCCGCGCCCTGCTTGAATCCGCGGTAGGCGAAGGCTCAGGCCGAGTGCCTTCCCGGGCGCACAGCGCGGCAGGCGGGGCGGTGCCAGCCTGTTCTCCGTGAAGCCGTGTTTCTGCGTGCTGCTGAGCTCATCCAGGTGGCAGGCAGGCTGAGTCCCTGTCCCGGCACGCACCGGTGAGTCAGGCTGGCAGAGGACAGATGGCTGGAGCAGGGATGACGGTGCAGTGAGCAAGCGCATGGCTCGGTGCAGAGCGTGGCGGGACACCCACAGGAGCCGTGCCTGCTGGCGGAGGGTGGGGGGCACAGCCGTGCCTGCTGGCGGAGGGAGGGTGGCGGAGGGAGTGGCAGCTTCAGGTGGAGGGTGGCAGGAGTCGGCAGATCGGAAACTGGTGGGGCCACGGGGTGGTGTTGCAGATGGAACTGCGGGGCTGGGAACAGCGTGTGAGCTCACTCCAGCGGGCGAGAGGCAGTAGCAGCAGGTCAGGGCCCCGTGTGCCAAGAGGCACTTGAGTGGCAGCCAGTGGCCACTGGGCACCACCTGTTCCTCAGCTGCTGCCCTGCTGGCGCTGCTGTCCTCCGGCCTCCTGTCTCCCCCACCCCACCCGCTCTGCCTGAGCTGCCCATGCTGCCCTCCCACACCACCTGGCCAGGTGCCCTCCGTCCCCAGGCGCGGGGCCGTTCGTCCGAGTCGCTGGGGCAGGCGCGGGACCGCTCCGGGTCTGGCCTTGGATTAGCCTCTGAGGACGGAGGAAGGTGCTTTGGTGGGAGGACTGGAGAAGGGTTGGTTGGTCTCCAGGCCGGCAGAGAAGCCCCAGTTAGGGTCCCAGGTGGGCGCGAGGCGCTGCTGGCTTCCAGTGTGTGTTCCGGCCACTGCGTGTGAGGATACAGAGCGGCCCGTTCACTTCCCGCCTGGGGTGCGAGATCCCGGTCTATTCCAGGGGAGAGAAGGGAGGCTCAGGGGCATAGGTAAACTGCCCAGGGAGCTCAGCCGAGGGGGATGGAGCCAGGAGTTCACTGTGGGCCTGTGCAGCCCTCTCTGCCTGCTGGTGCCTCCCCTGTGCCCATGCTGCCCCGGTGCTGGGCAGAGAGTGGCTGCGGTCCCGGCTGCGCCCTGGCAGCCCTGCCTACGTCAGCTGCTTTGCTGGCAGGTGGGTGAGGGAGCAGCCAGCTGTTCTCTCGGGCCTGGAGCTCGTCCCTGGAGAGAGCGGCCAGCTCCAGGAGGTACGCCAGGCCCTGCAGCACAAGTGCCGGCATGCCGCAGGACGTGCCGAGTCAGCAGCTCCGGATCCAGGCTGTAGGGACTGGGTGCTGCCTCTGCCCGGTGCCCCGCCCGCAGCCAGAGGCTCAGCTGCAGGTGTGCCCGGGCAGTGGTCCTTCCTTTCTCCCAGCTGCTCCCGTGGCCAGGCCAGGCGCCCTCCCTGCAGGGGCATACCCGATGGGGCCCGCTGGCGCGGCGTACCAGGCACCAGCTCGTCCAAAGCTGTGAGCGGGCTGTGGGGGGCCGAGGCTGAGTGCCATCTTCCAAGGCCTCAGGGGCGTTGAGCAAAGTGAGTGTCTGCAGGCAGGACCAGCACGGCTCAGGTGGCCCGGGGTGTCAGTCTCCTCCTGCCAGACTGCTTGCTTTCTGTTGTTGACAGCACGTTAACAGCATGTGGTTTGAAGAATGACAAAGAAGAGACGGTGCCCTGAATGGATTCCAGAGGACACAGGGTGTGTCTGCTGGGAGACTGAGGACACCTGCACGGAGCCAGGCTCTCCGAGGGGCCATCCTCCCGTCCCCCCTGACACCGTGGGTGCCCCGGGTTTTCTGGAGCGGAGCCCTTGGAGTCCACAGCTGGCATCTTCCTCACCTTAGCGGGCTCCTGTCTGCTTGGTTAACCCTGGCTGCTGTCTGATTGGTTAACCAGCTTGTCCCGCGGCCCCAGCTGTCAGTCACCTGCCCCCGGGCCCAGGGCTGTGAGCCTGGCCTGCAGCTCGGGCCAGACAGCTCCTGTAACAGGACCAACTGCTCACCTCGGGCTGCCCAGGGCTGTGGCCTCCTGGCCCCAGGCCCTCTCCCGTGGGCTGCTGGATGGAGCCCAGGCTTTTGCCTGCATGGGTCACGGCACCATCACATGTTTGTGGGACAGACCCCCTCATGACCTTTCACCGTGTTCTTTCCTCCACCTCGTCCCGTCTTCCCTGGGCTGCCGTGAGTCTCCCCACCACCACTGCATGACTGCCTCTCCCTGCGGAAGCCGTCCCACTGTTGCTGGAAGGAGAGGGGGGTGCCCTCGGAGCTGGCTGCCCCTGCCGTCATGGCCATGTCTTACAGCCCAGCGTCTCCTCTCTTCCCTCCCCTCGGGTTTGGTGGGGTCCTGGGATCGTGATGACAAACCAAGACCTGAGTCACAAGACCCGCCTCCATCCCTCCCACCTCTCCAGGTGGAAGCAGGGGCTGGACACTGGTTTCTGTTTTAAAAGGAGGAGAAGGAAACAGCAAATACAATCTGTGTCTCACAGCAGTAAATGAACCGGCTGCGGTTGATGGGATGCTGAGTGCTTGTCCCAGGAGGGGGTCCCGGCCTGCGCCCTGCAGGGGAAGGAGCTGGGGCTGGGGCTGAGGCTGGGGCTGGGATGGTGGGCGCGTGTGACACGTGCCTCTTTCCTGATGGCACGGGTGGTTTCTGTAAATCGCGTCCTCGCTGTCAGCAGCTGATGGAGAATGGGGGGTGGCGCTGGGAGGCGGAGCCTTCATCCATTTTTGTTCACAAACACTCCCTCCCGAAGGCCTTGGCTTGTGGAAGAGAAGGTCCTCTCGCCAGCGACCCTCACTGAGCCCAGTGCCCGCAGTCTCTTCACGGGTGTGTCCCTCCTGCGTTTCCTTCCTTCCTCCGAGGAGTCTGGGTGACAGTTCTCGGAAGCTCGGCCTTCGCCGGGCTCCGAGTGGCCCTTCCTGCCGCGGCACAGACACTCCTTAAGAGTGGCGGCCTCGCCGTGGAGGCCAGGCCTGAGTAGGGCTGCCGCCTGCCGCATCCCCCGTGCTCCGTCCGATGCTCGGTCCGTCACCTGCTGAAGGCAAATTTGGGTGCCGGAGCCCGAGGCCCCTACAGCCTGCGTTTGGCCCGGCTCCGTGGGGTGGCCCTTTCAGTGGCTGCACCTGGAAAACGTTTCAGGGAGAAGCTCGGAACCTCCAGGCAGCCCTGCTTCTGGAGCGGTGAGCGATGGACCGGAGATGTAGCTGCCCGATGGCAGGCCGGGTGCCGCCGCCCTCAGAGCCGCTGGCAGTGCAGCTGCAGCTCTCAGTCCCGTGTCCCTGCAGAATGGCCTGGGCAGGACACGCCTTTAGGTAAAACCATGCGCAGAGCACTCACCATGGTGCCCGCGGCCCTTCACTGGAAACGCGGAGGAGAAGCTGCTTAGATTTGTGTAAGTATGCAGAGCGAAGGCCTGTGAGGGAGGCTCTCCCTGCAGGACGAGCAAAGCCTGACTTAGCAAAGCCGGGGACCATGGCAGGCCGTCGGCTGCAGAGGGTCCTGCGTGCAGAACCCAGCAGTGCGGCCTTCTCCCTGCGGCCATTCCTGAGCACTGAGCTCCTTGTCTGGCTCTCAGCTGTCCGGCCGGACCTGGAGGGGCGAAGCATGTAAGGGCGTGGGAGCCTGTGGGCGCGAGGGAGGAGCGTGCTGCTTGCCAAGGGGTGTCCGTTCGCAGGGCTGCCCTGCCCGGTGCCAGGCCTCAGGTGGGCCGTGGTCTGCTGTGGGCGGGGCGCTGAGCGCTGTGCGTGCCTGAGCGCTTCCAGACGCGTAGGACTCAGTGGGCTGGATTTCCATCTGCATCTGAGCTGCAGCGGCCTCATCCTCTGTTTGTAGGCTCATCCTCTGTCTGACCTGCAGCACTGGGTAAACGGGCACTGGACGCTGTGCTGGGGACCCGGTCCTCCCTCGGTTGAATGGAAAACTGTCCCCGTTTCTGTACAATCCGCAAACCGCCGGGTGGCCACGTGTTTGTAAGTGCGGACACGTCGTAGGGTGTTTTGTAAAAGAAGGAGACATGCTTTTCCAGCCAGGGCCTTCGTGGAGGTAAACGAGAAGCCGACCTTGGAGCCAGATACTAGGAAAGCCTGTTGGACTTGACCTCCGAGTGGCACCCCCCCGCAGGGTGACCTGGGGCGCAGACGCAGGAAGCTCTGGCTTGCAGGCGGTGCTCTGTGGTAGGACACGCTCCGAGATGTCTGGGAAGCGTGCAGGGTGTGTGTCAGTTACGTGGTGCTGTGTGCGGTGGCAGTCACCTGGCGTGCGCTGTAAACATGTCATGTCGTTCACGTGTTAGTATTTCCTGCCTCACATTTCCAACAGCCAGGTGAATGACCCACACATCAGGGTCCCGGCCTGCCACCTGTTTTCGTGCATTTTTTGGCCTTTGTCTTGGGCAGACTCAGTGCCAAATGGGAACAGGAAACCACAGATATTTTCCACCCCAGCCGAGCGCGCCCTGCCTTCCTCCCAGCGGCCACTCCTAGGACTGTGGATAGAGTGATGGAAAACCAAATAACATTTCACAAACAAGTCACCATGTTGTTTTTGCAGGTATCAGAAACGTGTATGGGGTTGGACCTTTTTCTGCTTGAGCCTTGTTATTTGGTGTATAAAAATAATTAAAGTATTATAGAGAAGAGTATATATATATATATATATATATATATATGTAAAATTGATTTCAAAGAGAAAGGGAAACGGTGAGAGAGATGTAAACATCAGTGATGAGAATCATTGATTGACTGCCTCCTGCACGCCTCCTACTGGGGACCAAGACTGCAATGTGCCCTCAACGGTAATTGAGCCATTAACCTCCTGGTTCATAGGTGGATGCTCAGCCACTGAGCACGCTAGCCGGGCTGATTTATACTTTCTTTGCCCTGACCTACCTGCTGTTAAAACTGTGCTACTTCTTTTTAAACTTTAATATATATGCATGCATGGAACTTACTTTGTGTTTCGGACAGAATGGAGGAAAAAAGTTCTGTGTTTTAGTTTTTTTAAACTTCATGCAACTGAGCACCTCCCCATGTTACCAGATATCTCGATCAGCATGACCTGGTGGCGGTGTAAGGTTTCGTGTGCGAGGTGCCAAGATGGGTGTGGCCAGTCCCTCCGCCGTCCGGGCTGACCAGGCAGGTTCTCATTGGCTCTGCGTCAGTTACTGTATTCCTTTAGTTATTTCACTGGAACACGCCGCCAGAACTTGAATTATTGGTGAAAAGGATGAATGTGTTTACGCTCTTGTTTAATTGTGGCAGATCCCTTGGGCTTGCTGCTGGGACAGCAGGTTCCTGGCTCCAAGCTGCTGGGGTGGTCAGAGCTGGGTGTTCCTTGCTTTGTTGGGAGTGTATGTGTGTGTGTTCTTTTCTCACTCCGTCCTTTTTATATGTTCCTCATGTTTCTCGTGTAGAAAGAAGAATCTGTGCTGTATTGTATTTTCTAACCTCACTCCCACTGGGAAAAGCCAGCCCTGGCGTCTGTTCCATTTCAGTAGGAAACTTCAAACGCAGCGCCCATGCGCAGACAGTGCGGGGACCTGCAAGGACCCGGGACAGAGCCTGGGGGAGAGGGAGGGGAGCGTCATGGCTGATCACCAGACTTCCTGCGGCTCCCAGTTCTGTGAAGAAGGCCAAGCTAATGCTTTCTTCTGCCCACTCCTCAGCGAGGCCTCCCCCGCCTGCAGCGCGGCCTCCCCAGCCGAGACCCGCTGGGAACCAGGATGGGGGCCGGGGAGAGGGAAGGGGGGTGGGCGCCAAGGTGCTCCCAGGAGCTTCCGTCTGGGTCTCCCGGAAGAGGAGTCCCTGGGATGTGTCCACAGAGCTTGGCTGGTAACGAGTAATGCGAGCTGCTGCCTTTCTTACTGTCTTTGCTGCTGCGAGAATGACTTTTGTAGCCGAGGAAAGAGTTGTGTGACAGGGTCTCTCTCCCTTCTCTACCTCCCTCCCCCGTCCCCATCATGGTTTCCACATGCGCCTTTAAAATATATATTAAACCTGAATTGAACCTGAACGGGGACGTGGGCTCAGTGTACTGATTGAGAGCTTGATCCTGGGACAAGTGTACAAAGACTAACGAGATAAGCTCCTTACTCTCAACGTGTGTAACTTAGAGGAGAGCAGTAATGTAAATAGATTTTAAAAAAATTTATTTTATAACTTGGTGTTTTTTTTTTTTAATGCATTTTATTGACTTTTTTTACAGAGAGGAAGGGAGAGAGATAGAGAGCTAGAAACGTCAATGAGAGAGAAACATCGACCAGCTGCCTCTTGCACACCCCCTACCCGGATGTGCCCGCAACCAAGGTACATGCCCTTGACTGGAATCGAACCCGGGACCCCTCAGTCCGCAGACCGACGCTCTACCATTGAGCCAAACCGGCCTTGGCCAACTTTGTGTTTTTTATTTTATTTTATTTATTATTTATTTATTTATTTTAAAAATATATTTTATTGATTTTACACAGAGAGGAATTGAGAGGGATAGAGAGTTAGAAACATCGACCAGCTGCCTCCTGCACATCGGCTACTCGGGATGTGCCCGCAACCAAGGTACATGCCCTTGACCGGAATCGAACCCCGGACCTTTCAATCCATAGGCTGAGGCTCTATCCACTGAGCCAAACCGGTCTCAGCCAACTTTGTGTGTTTTAAAAATATATATTTTTATTGATTTCAGAGAGGAAAGGAGAGGGAGAGAGAGTTAGACACATCAATGAGTAGAGAGAATATTTGATCGGCTGTCTCCTGCACGCCCCCTACTGGGGATCAAGCCTGCAACCCAGATTGTGCACTGACGGAATCAAAGCATGACCCTCTGGTTCACAGGTCAATGCTCAATCACTGAGCCATGCTGGCTGGACTCATTCTCCTTTCTGTCTCTATGAATTTCACTGCCCCAGGGACCTTAATAAGTGCAATCTCGTGGTATTTGTCCTTCTATGACTGCCTTGTTTTATTTAGTTTAATTTCTTGAGGAATTATCTCATCGTTCATCCACATCATAGCTTGTGTCAGGGTTTCCTTCCTTTTCAGAGTGAAGAGACACCCCACTGTGTGCTTAGGCCTCCTTTGGTGTACCCTTCATCTGTCAGCACACACCGGGCTCCCCGTTGGCCTGAGTGAGTGACGCTGCTGTGACAGTGGTGGACAGATACTGTTTCCTGCTCCCGTTCTTTGGATTACACACGGCAGTGGGGTCCGGTGATGGCTCTCTGCTTCATTTTTAGGGGAATTGCTGTACTGTTACCGCAGTGGCCATTCTGTGTTCCCACCAGCAATGCACAGATGCCCGATTTCCCCACATCCTCACTAACCTTGTGAGTTTTGATTTTTTTTTCTTCTTCTTATAACAATCATCCTACTGGGTGTGAAGAGATGGCTCATTGTGGTTTTGACTGGCATTTCCTAAGGAGGAGTGGTGCTGAGCGTCTTTTCATGTGCTTCTTGGCCATTTACACATATTCTTGGGAGAAATACCAGTTCTTCTGGCCCATTTTAAAAAATATATATATTTTATTGATTTTGTACAGAGAGGAAGGGAGAGAGATAGAGAGTTAGAAACATCGATGAGAGAGAGTCATCGATCAGCCGCTTCCTGCACACCCCCTACTGGGGATATGCCTGCAACCAAGGTACATGCCCCTGACCGGAATCAAACCCGGGACCTTTCAGTCCCCAAGCTTATGCTCTATCCATTGAGCCAAACCGGTTTCGGCCTGGCCCATTTTTTAATGGTTTTTTTTTTTTTTTTTTTTTTTTTTTTTGGTTGAGCTGTCGGAGTTCTTTGTGCATTCCATATGCCAACTTCCTACCCGAGACGCGATCTGCACACATTTCCTCCCATTCCGTAGGCTGCTTTTTTACTGTGTTGCTAGTTTCTTTTGATGACAAAAGTCTTTAATTTTGAAGAAGTTCGTCATATTTAATTTTCTTTTGTTGCCTGTGAGTTTAGTATCTTGTTAAAGCAATCATTGTTGAACCCAGTGACATGCTGCCCTCTTGTTTTCTTCTGAGTTTTAAAATTTCAACTCTTGCCCTGACCGATTTGGTTCAGTGGATAGAGCGTCCGCCTGCGGACTTAAGGGTTCCGGGTTCAATTCCTGTCAAGGGCATGTACCTTGGTTGTGGGCACATCCCCAGTGGGGTTTTGCAGGATGCAGCTGATCGATGTTTCTCTCTCATCGGTGTTTCTAACTCTCTATCCCTCGCCCTTCCGCTCTGTAAAAAAGTCAATAAAAAATATATTTTAAAAAATTTCAACTCTTGCCGAAACTGGTTTTGCCCAGTGGGTAGATTGTCGGCCTGCAGACTGAAAGGTCCCAGGTTCGATTCCAGTCAAGGGCATGTACGTTGGTTGCGGGCACATCCCCAGTGTGGGGTGTGCAAGAAGCAACTGGTCGATGTTTCTCTCTCATTGATGTTTCTAGCTTTCTACCCCTCTCCCTTCCTCTCTGTAAAAAGTCAATAAAACATAAAAATAAAAATAAAATAAAATAAGTAAATATAGATTTAAAAAAAAGATATATGCTTAAAAAATTTCAACTCTTGTGTTAGGCCTTTGATTGAATTTGAGTTAATTTTTCCATATTGTTAAACCTCATTGTAATGTGCGGGAGGAGCTGCGGAGAGTTCTGTCTGACCGCGCGGCTCTGGCGGGTTCCTGAAGCTCTGCGGGAGCCGGGCAGGTTGTGGGAAGGAGGAAATGGAGGTGAGGGGAGAAACAGGTCTTCAGCGAGCGTCTTCATCCCCTGCCTCCACGTCTGTGCTCTGCTCACCGAAGGCTGTGGCCAACCTTCCATTGGTCTTCAGGTTGTGGTGTTCAGCGTGTGTGTGTGTGTGTGTGTGTGTGTGTGTGTGTACTTGTTTCAGCTCCTGGTCGTGGGGAGCAGCAGGCTTTCCCCCTTCACCGGACACCCTGCGGGGTGTTTTGAACAAAGGTGACTTGACAGATGGCTTCCCCTCCGGTGTGCCCCTAACTCGCCACAGGTTCCTGCTCTGACACTGGTGCCCAAGCCCGGTTCTGTGGGCGCAGCTGTGGGCCAGAGGGTTGGTTGCAAGCGGAGCCTGAGTGTCTTTCCGGTCGATTCCAGGGGGACCCAGGTGCCTCTGTAACGGCCTGTGCCAGGAAGCTCGACGGCCGCCCCATCTCATCTCATTTCCGTCCGTTGCCGCCCTCTGCGCTCCTGGGCTGGCGACTGGCCTCAGGTTCAGGGGCAGCAGCTGCTGGGTTGGTGCCCTCTGCTGCTCCTCCGTTGTTCTGGTTGGGATCTTGAGCAGGAACGGGGGAAAAGGGCGAGAGGGACACTCCGGAGAAGAAAACGTAGGGGAATTTATTATAAATGTATTTTATTTTATTTTTAATCCTCACCCAAGGATACTTTTCCCATTGATCTTTAGAAAGAGAGTGGAAGGGAAGGAGGGGAAGAGAGAGAGCAAGAGAGAGAGACAGAGAGAGAGAAACATCGGCGTGAGAGAGACACACTGTTTGCCTCCTGCAGGTGCCCTCACTGGGGCCGGGGATGGAACCTACAATTGAGATACATGCCCTTGACCAGGAGTCGAAGCAGAGACCCTGCCGGCCAACTCTCTAACCACTAGGGCAACCAGCCAGGGCGAATTTATTGTAAATTTCCACAGGTGAAAGTTTTTTCTAAGTATAACAGAAACACATTACAAGATTAAACTATTTAACTATATCAATGTTAGAAATAAGACAAGCCCCCCAAGTCAGGGGTTCTGGTAGAATACAAAACACTGAGGAGCCAGGCAGCAAGCAAACATACTTACTTCTGCATAGAAGGGTGTGCACATGGTCTGGGAGCGTGTGCACACCGAGCAGACTGTCTGCTTGGCTTTAACATCCCTGACACACGTGACCTGTTCTTTGCTCTTGATTGGAGCTCAGGCGCAGTCTTTCCTGATTGGCTAATTCAAAGGGTGGCCCCCAGGGGAGCTGCAAACCTTGCGGCCAACATGGCGGCTGCCAAGTCACGTGGTCCAAAATGGCGGCTGTCTACACTGTTCTTTGACAGAAAAGGTGACTTGTTTATTCTTACAATCAATAAATATTTTCTCTAGGGAAAATCACTTTAAAGTAAAACGACAGCCCAGCCAGCATGGCTCAATGGTGGAGTTTAAACTATGAACCATGAGGTCACGGTTCAATTCCCAGTCAGAAAACATGCCTGGGTTGTGGGCTCGATCCCCAGTGTGGGGCATGCAGTAGGCAGCTGGTCAAAGATTCTCTCTCATCATTGATGCTTCTCTCCCTTTCCCTCTCTGGTCAATAAAGAATATATTAAAAGTAAAATTTAATTAAGACAATAAAAATAAATAAAGTAAAAAGACAGTTAACTGGAAAAAACATTTGTGATATAAATGAGAAATGGCCAGTTTTCCAGACATATAAAGAACTTTTATAAATCAATAAGAAAAAAAAGCAATAACCAGAAAAAGAAAAGCAGAAAGCTTTTCAGCATGTAAACATGTTTATCCTCACTTAAAATAGACAAATTTAACAGGTAGCATTAAGTTAGATATCATTAAAGAGGAGAGGGAATGGGTGTATGGATTTTGGGGGCTAGCTGTGGAAACCCCTTTCACGTCCCATGTGATTCAGGGTTCCGGCTAAGGGTTCAGATTCTGGAGAAGGCCGCACACAAATGAAAAGAGACTTTAGAAATGATTTAATTTGGGAAATGGGGGCCAGGCAGTAGTCCAACTGTAGTGGGAGAACTATTACTCACTCCTGCTTTTCCATCCCTTTTATTAAGATTAAAATGATAGGATACACCCACGTCCCCTAGGCAGGAAACTAGTAAAAGCCAATCAGTGAATCTAGGACTAACATTGGGGGCTTCTTCGACTACCCATATCTAGTAATTATAATAGCTCTGACCCTTCATAGCAATTAAGGTTGACCAGCCCTCCGATTCCCTGTCCACAGCTCTCTAGTATTAAAACAATGATCGGCTTCCGGCAGCTAGCTGGGCTTGTGTATGGAAATTTTAGAAAATGCAGATTCTTTGCCTTGGCAAATCTATTAATGTGCATCCTACAGGTACATACATGTACCTATGTCTAACGGCTGTTTTAGAAAAGTTAGGCGCAGTGTAGATGTTCGTTGGTGGGGGAGTGGTAGGCTTCCTTCATACGAGGAATACCATGCAGCTCTGAAAAAGGAGAGGTTCTTGTCTGTACCGATGGGACGATCTTTGAGACATGAGTGTTAATGAGGTGCCGTCAGCACTGCGTTAGAGTCTGTGTGTGAGGAGTGTTGTCATGTGCAGTGCCCGCCTCTGCAAGGCTGTGCGTGAAACGGAAAACAGGTTGCCAAGCAGTCCAACAGAAGGCTGGGGCAAGTCAGGATAGAGATGGGCTCCGTATTCTGTACCTTTTCAGTTTTTTACCACGTTGGAGGTGTTGCCTCTTGTGGCCTGGAAAGGAGTAATAGAAATAAATAAATTGTGAGAACAGAGTAAGAACTACAAAAAAAGAAGCCAGACTTTCAGCTCAGGATTCAGATCACCAACATATAATAATGAGGCCGAACGGCAGAATTCTGAGCTACGGAAAGAATGGAGTTGTGTGCAGTTTTATAAACGTAAAAACTGTAAAACAAAGGGGCAACCGAATTACAAAATACACAGCGTCCCAGTAGACTGTCTCTGGGAAATACTGTACAAATGAAAAGGGATCTTAGCAAAAAGAATCATTTTAAAAAATATATATATTTTATTGATTTTTTACTGAGAGAAAGAGAGAGGGATAGAGAGTTAGAAACATCAATGAGAGAGAATCATCAATCTGCTGCCTCTTGCACACCCCCCACTGGGGATGTGCCCGCAACCAAGGTATATGCCCCTGACCGGAATCAATCCTGGGACTTTTGAGTCCACAGGCCAACGCTCTATCCACTGAGCCAAACTGGTTTCGGCAGAGAATCATTTTTTTAAAATGACTTCATTTATTTATTTACTTATCTTTGAATTTGTATACACATTTGTTTGAACCTAACAGAGGCTACACCGGGAAGCAAGATCTCAGTAGACTGAGGTAAATGCCTCCTAAATGACTGACTTTTAACGGCAGTGTCACACTGACCATAGCAGCCCTGGGGCAGCGGGATTGTCGGGACTGTGAAGGGGTCCAGTTAATACTTCCCAGCAGTTGCTGGGAGTTTGTAGGTGACCAACACGGCATTTCCACGGAGCGCAGACATAACGCCGCACCCATGACCGCACACTTCGCTCACTGACATTTAGGACCCATTTCCCTGCAGCCAGTCCCACGCACCTGGGGTGTCCGCAGCTCCTGGCACCGGGCTTGCTGTGTGGTGCTGAAGGGGGCTCATTCCAGGGACAGGGCCACCGAGGTTCTGGGTAATTTGAATCACTTCCTCCCTCTGGCCCAGAGGGGACGAGTCGCGTTCCCTGTCCACCTGTGGTCACCGTGACGACCACTGAAGCTGACGGAGCAGATATTCCGGTGGGTTGTTGGGGGTGGGGCTGGAGTATCTAGTCTGGTTGTCAAACAGTCTCCGAAGCTGCCAGTGGGGGAAGGCCGGCGCGGTTGGTTTTGATCTGAGAAGCACAAGCCTTTCCTTGGGGTGAGTGCCAGCACCACTGACACGCATTAGCACTGGGGTTACTGCAGCCCAGCCCAAGGGACCCGCGAGGGACGTTCTCTCCCAGCGGCATTGAACTCGGACAGTGCAGCTCGTCTCGGAGATGCCCGCTGAGGAGAGAGTGGTTTTTACTGGCCATGTGTCTGTGTTAGGCGCTGTCTTGTGTATGTTAGCCTGCCTGAGGGATGAAGGGCACAGGTACTCACAGCTGACCGGACAGTAAGGACCTGAGACAGGGCCGCTGTGGGTGGTAGACTGGTCAGCCCAGCCCTGTGTGTCCGTGGGATTCTGAAGGACCCAGGCTTCGCCTCCTAGAACTTGGAGGCAACTGGATATTTCATCCATCTTCCTTAAAAAAAAAAAAAATCTGTCCTGCCCAGTTTACTGGGCATTTCCATCAAAGCACAAAATGGCACTTTTGCACAATTGTTACTCATTTTGAAGACCCTGGATCTAGAACTTCTTGGTCGCCAAGGAAACAGCAGCCAAAGCCCAGGGCTGCAGGTGAGGTGCAGGGGAAGTCTGGAACAATGGAGGAGTCTGGGGCCGCCCGCTGATCATTAACCAGGATGTTTGACGGAGCGGGCACACCTCCATGCCCATAGCAGCAGGTTACTGTGAGCAAACAGCAGCACCGGAAAGAGGAAATGACACGTCCTCCTGCCACAGAGCTTCTGGTAGAAGGAAACACGTGTGTAGACGTGCACAGACGTTGACGAAAGTACTCCGCCATTAGAAAAGAGAGACGCACCCAGTAAAAGTGTACGCAGGCCGCAAGCTCTGAGGCTAAGACAACAGGCAGATTCCCTGGTTCCCGACCCCGCCGGCCAGAACCTCGGAGCTCAGCTCAGTGGTCCCTCTGCCCTGCTGGTGGCCTCCTTGGTGAGGGAGGCGTCTTCCAGCCTCTACCTCCTCCCTCGTGACCCTTCCCCAGGACCCTCCCCGGCTGTGTGTGTTCCTTTAAGGGCACCTGTTGTGGGGTTAGCCCCGCCCGAAATTGAGATGATTCCGTCTAGGATCCTTTCCCTCAGTTACACCTGCACGGGCCTTTGTTCAAAGTAAGGCCCCATTCAGAGGTTCTGGAGATGAGGGCTTGTGGGCCTCTTTTTAGGGCCAGTTTAACCCACAACTGTTATTTGACACCCCTCCTCCCCCCAAGTTTATGTCTGTCCCATGAGCAAAACACATCCACTGCATATCGATCCATTATTAGCAGTGGTGTGTGAGAGGTTGCATTTCAGAAAAGATGAAATTACAGATGATCATCCATAAATCTTTGGAGGTAATTGTAGGTTCACAGACAATTGTAAGAAACAATGGAACGAGCCTGTGTGTCATTTACTCAGTTCCCCCAAACTCAGCCAAGGTACGACCCCGACAAAGTGAAAATACACACTTCCTCGTCGCGGGAGCCACCCTGTCTTCTCCCCGCTTCCAGCCCCTCATCGTCCTGGCTTTAATTTTACATACTTACCTAAACATGTTTTTAACCCTCACTGGGGATAGGTTTTATTAAAGAGGGGCAGGGGAGAGAGCGAGGAGAGAGAAGCGCTGATGTGGGAGAAGCGTTGATGAGAGAGAAGCGTTGATGTGGGAGAAGCGTTGACGGGCTGCCTCCCGTCCGTGCACGGGATGGTGCTCCAACCGCGTTTCTTCTGTTTTCACTTAGTTTCCCCGAGGCCTGCGGATGCTCACATCTCTCCACGCGCTTGTTTGCGTCTCCGTCCCCTGGGCGAGGTGCCTCTTCTTGGCTGTTGCTCCCATTCTAACGCACTGCTGGTCTTTTCACTGCCGGGTCTGACACTCCTCACATAGTTCGGAGCAGCTGTCCGCGTCCGCGGTGTGGTGCCCGCCTCCCCGGAGTGATGCCTGCCTCCCCGTGTGGTGCCCGCCTCCCCGTGTGGTGCCCACCTCCCCGTGCGGTGCCCGCCTCCCCATGTGGTGCCCGCCTCCCGGAGTGGTGCCCGCCTCCCCGTGTGGTGCCCACCTCCCGGTGTGGTGCCCGCCTCCCCGTGTGGTGCCCGCCTCCCGGTGTGGTGCCCGCCTCCCCGTGTGGTGCCCGCCTTCCCGTGTGGTGCCCGCCTCCTCGCGAGAGAGCGCCCACAGGTTGTACTTTTGACGACGTGCAGTGTCTCCGCTTCCCGGTGGATGTGCTTTTGGTGTCGGTGCTACAGAAATCTTCACCAAACTCGAACCTGGAGACCTTCTTCGATGCTCTTTCTTAAAAGGTTTTGTAGTTTTTATGTTTACATCAGCCCGTGTTCTGTTGGCGTTAATTTCTCTGGAAGGTGGGAGGTTTAGCTCAAGTTCACTTCTTGGCCCCTGGATGGCTGTTTCTGGAAATTACCTCTCACCCTTCCTCTCTTCCTCCCCCTCCCCGCTCGGAGTTGCACTTGCATTTTGTCCCACCAGCTGCACATATCTGTGTGGGTCCAAAACAGAAGTTCGGCCTGTCCTCCTGGTGCTGCTTCCATTCCCCGAGTTAGCCAAAGACACTCGGCACACACACAGAGTTTCTGTAAGTCCTGCCTCCGACAGCGGTGGGCCCTCCTCACACGAGGACATTCAGTGCGGAACTCGCCAGCCCCTCTAGACCAGGGGTCGGCAAACTCATTAGTCAACAGAGCCAAATATCAAAAGACAGTGATTGAAATGTCTTTTGAGAGCCAGATTTTTAAACTTAAACTTCTAACGCCACTTCTTCAAAATATCGATAGACTCGCCCAGACCATGGTATTTTGTGGAAGAGCCACACTCAAGGGGCCAAAGAGCCTCATGTGGCTCGAGAGCCGCAGTTTGCTGACCATGGCTCTAGAGGAAGATGGTCTCTTATTTTATTTTATTTTTTGTCTCGGAGTTTGGAGCTCAGGGGTGCTGGTGAATGGCGGGGAGGGAGCAGCTCAGGGAAGCAGGGTGAAGGAGGAGTGAGGCCCCTTCGCAGAGGCTGGGAGGGTGAGGGGCACTTGGCGTTTTCAGGGACAGCAGAGGGAGAGTGTGCTCAGGGCAGCTCTGCAGTGGGACGGTGCTGGGGAGACCTGGGAGGAAATAATAAACCAGGTCGTCGGTGTCCAGCTCGCACAGGGTGGTTAGTGATTGCGGGACAGACAGTGTGACTCAGTCCATGTTCGAGCGAAGCCCTGCCCAGAGCACAGTCAGTGGCCACCGTGGTGGCCCTCAGCGTGGGAGGTCGAGCGGCCCCGTGCTCCCCTTCATCCATCCCCTCCGTTCCGCTTCCTCCTGCCCCTCCCCCAGGAGGCCTGTGGGCCGTGGCCATCCTTCCTGTGAGAGACACGCTGTCCTTGCTCAGGGAGCGCGCTGGGGCAGGCGGGTGGCTTTTAGTGTGCGCGGCCACGTGGTCTCTGCCTGGGACAAAGGACTCCGTTTTCTGGGCCCGGCCATCACTGCCCCTGCCCCTCCGGTGAGAGGGAAGGAAACAGACCCCCTCAGGCACCCGCGAGGCGGCGAGAGGGCTCCCAGCAGCCAGTGCTGCACAGCCGCCATCGCCTTGGTGTGGTCAGAAGCGTGTGCGTGCATGTGTGAGCGTGTGTGTGTGTGTGTGTGTGTGTGTGCGCGTGTGCGTGTGTGTGTGTGTGTGTGTGTGAGCGCGCCTTCCGTGTCCGTCCTCTGAGGCACACAGAGAAGCACCCGCAGATGCCGCACTGAGGCTCAGAACCAGCGCCAGAGGCGGACCTCAGCCTTTCGCACGGACAGATTTTAACCCACTTGTGAGCCGCTCCCCTCCAGCACGAGCATCCTGCCTGCGCTGTGGGCGTGGCTAGCTGCCAGCTGTCAGCCAGGCTGCGGACCAGCCTTGAGCTTGGCTTCCCAGGAGGAATGAGGCTCCCCCCTTACCCCTCTCCCCCGCACACCTTTTTGTTGTTTATGATGACACAGAGGAACTACAGAGCTACAGCATTTTCACTTTGGACTCTGCCTCCAGCCCCTGCCGCATGGCCCGCGTCCGTCGGAGGGCGGCAGCCAGGTCGGAGCGGGCCCTCGGCCTCCGCACTGACCCCTCGTCTGTAACCTGCGTCGGCGTCGCTGTCAGTGGTGGGTGTTGGAGGACAGGGACGCCGAGCCGGCTTTCTGAAGGGCTTCTCTCACTTGCTGCCCCGCCGGCCAGGGCCTGTGTGGGGGCTCCAGGACGAGGTTTTCTTGCTCTTTTCTGCTCCAGCAGCTCACGGGTCCCCGGTTCCCGTGGGCTCAGCGGCATTTCCCACCCAAGAACCGTTGGCGGGTCAGAGTGACCTGGCTGCCTGCTCACTCCCCGGTGAAGCGTCCACCAGAGAGTGAACGTCTGGAGAGGCCAGCCAGCCGTGCTCTGTGGGCCCCACGCTGCCCCTGCAGCTCCTGTGAGCGTGGTTGGCGCTCTCTGTGACACCTGGGCTTCCCCGTGGCACAGGAGGAGAGAGGCAGCGTGGCAAGTCGGGTGTGTGGTTAAGAATGTGACGCATTTGCCGGGACCGGTTTTGCTCAGTGGATAGAGCGTCGGCCTGCGGACTGAAAGGTCCCGGGTTCGATTCTGGGCAGGGGCATGTACCTTGGTTGCGGGCACATCCCCAGTGGGGGGTGTGCAAGAGGCAGCTGATTGATGATTCTCTCTCATCGATGTTTCTAACTCTCTATCCCTCTCTCTTCCACTCTGTGAAAAATCAATAAAATATATTAAAAAAAAAAAGAAAAAGAAAAGAAAAAAGAATGCGACGCATTTGAAGCCGCTCGGCAGCTATCTGGCCTGGGATGTGGGGCAGGTCACGCCATCTACCTGTCTGTGCCGTGTCCCGAGGCACAGAGTGGGCACCTCCAGAACCCCCTCCCAGAATTTGTCCGAAGATGAAAGATGGGTGCGTGTGAAGTCCCCGTTTGCTGGTTCTGTGTGTCGGCTGCTCACGGCCACTCAGCTGAAGGGCCCGGTGAGTTCCGTGACTGAGGGGACAGAGCCAAACATGGAACTGTGGGAACCGGAAGCGAGTGTCTGCTCCTGGGACTGGATTCGGTGAGCTTGGCAGCTCACGGAGAAGTCCTGGGAGCCCGTGTATGTCACTGACTGTGGATCGACCAGCATTTTCTCGTGAAGTCTGATCGCTGGCGTTGTCTAAGTCGGACCCTCTAACGTGGCCCCGGCACAAGGGTCGGGGAGGAAGAGCTTCTATTGGGGGAAGTTTCACCTCGTTCTTTTGGTAATATCTGTGTTTCCCGCTTCCTCTGTGGGGAGCCTGGCTTGCAGCACAGCAGTGTGCTGCGAGGTGGGAGGAAGTTACTGTGTTCTGAATGTCCCGGTGGATACATGTGGTCTGGCAGGTGGTAGAGGGGTGTCCTGTGGTCTGCGCCCACTGGTCCAGGCGGTTCCTCACCCCTACCCTTTAGAGCTCACCGGGAATGAGCTGGCTGGTGCGGTGGTTGCGGCCTCCGTGAAGAGTAAGGCAGCCTGTTGCCCCAAGCTTTGAGGGGAATGTTACAGTGAGGTATACTGGCTGTGTGGGTGTCGACACCAGTTTTAGAATCATTTCAGTCCAAAGGGACAGAAACCCTCAAATAGCAGAATTTGAACAAGATAATTGCCTCACTCTTCGCTCCTCTCCGTTCTAGACCATTTGAGTCTGGGGCTCCTCTGTCTTGCTGCTTTACTGCCCTTCGTTATGTGGTGCTGATGCTGCGAGGGGGCTGCGTGGGCTCTGGCCATCAAGCCTTCATTCCAGCCAACAGGAAGGAGAATCAAGAGGCTACCTTCCACCTATAAGCAAATTCCAGAGGCTGCCACTTCACACGCCTGCTGATCTGATTGGCCAGAACTTAGCACGGGCACAGAGAGCTGCAAGGGAGCGTGGGGCGTGCGGTCACGTGTCCCGCTGCAATGCAGGCACTGAGCTCTGGGTGCACAGCTCGCTGGGGCTGCCCAAGGGGACGCATACTTTAGGATGGAATCAAGGCTGATGCTAAGAATGAGGAGGGCACATTGCATGTTTTGAAGCTCTGAAGAGCAATGAGGGCTGCTGAAGTTCCTGTCGGAGTGAGCCCCTGGGTGCCAAACCCGCCAGGCTCTGGGAGTAAAGCTGGTCCTGACTGGTCCCTGCGCTCCAGGAGCTGCAGGTGACGGGGTTGGCCTGTAGCTGCTGATTGGCTATTCATTCGTGTGTGTGTGTGTGTGTGTGTGTGTGTGTGGTGTGTGTGGTGTGTGTGGTATGGCTGGGTGGTATTGTATTGTAGCTAGGAGCACACACTCAGCAATGCATGGTTTCTGGGGCCATTCGGGACCCCAAGACTGGATGCCAGGATGTTCCCAGGAAGCAGTGTGAGGCACCTCCCATCGCTGCTCTGTCAGCTGGTTTGACAGGGAATCGAGTCTGCAGTTGGAGCTTTGTTCCGTCCTGGGCACCCAGGGCCGATGGCTGGTGCTTGTGCCTGTGGATGGAGCTTTGAAACTGCATGGGAGCAGCCTCTGCCCTCGGGCGAGTGCTGTCATGCCTGGGGCCGTGCTAGACACCACGCAGTCAGTGGCCTGTTTGTCAATGACAGTGACGGGACAAGAGACATTGGCGGAGAGCCATTGGCAGAGGCAGAGGCAGAGGCGGGAGGGCGGGGAGTCTTCCTGCCCGGAACACCTGGCCTTCCTCACTTCGCGCTGGGCGGTGTGGTGTGCCTACCCACCCGTTCGGAACCGGCGCCCGCCGCCCATGCCGCGGGGAGGGAGTCTGCACTGCGCCTGGAGCTGCTGTTTTAAGGCCTGGGCTGTGCTTTCTCCCCTCTGACTCGGAAGCAGCGTGCTCCGCGCGGGACGGGCCACTCGGTGGGATTCGGAGGCGCCGGCAGCAGCAGGGACACCGCGACCTGAGCCCTCGGGGCTGAGCCACGCTCCCCGCTGTCCAGCGGGCTCGGGCAGGCCCGCTCGGGGGCTGGAGGGGAGAGTCAGCAGCGGCTGTGGGGCGCGCCTGCGTTGTTGGTGCTTTGCTGTGTTCATTCAGCCGCTTTGGGGCGGGCAGCGGGTCTTAGGCTGAGGCCCTGGAACACTCTGGAACCAGTGGACGGTGCTGGCGGTCAGAGCCACCTCCTAGGAGAGCGTCATTTTGGAGAAATACTTGCTCTGCAGCGTGGGAACCCGTGTGGACCCACAGCTTTCCAGCTGGCAACGAGGCGAGGGCCTCGGACAGCCCGCTGACCGCCCGGGGGTTCCCGGATGGGAAGTCTGTACGGAAGGGCTCCAGCCGCTGCTCAGCACGTTTGGGCACGGGCACCAGCGGCTCAGTCTCCTTTGGGCCCATAGTTACCGGCGTCTCACAGCTGGATTTTTTGAAGATCATCCAGATTTAGGTTTCAGATACCTTGAACAGGTGTGTGTGTGTGTGTGTGTGTGTGTGTGTGTGTGCTATTTTTTTTTTTTCTTTTAGCTTTTTGATACACAGATCACCTGCCTGCCTCTGGTCGTATGAAACTGTGAAATGTCCCACACATGGACTCTAATGAAGGACAGAGCAACACCTGTTTCTGATCCCCTCCCTCCCTGTCTCCTTCCCCATCCTTGCGGCAGCAGCAGGGTGATGGGGGATCACCGTCCCTGGGTCGCCCGCCTGACTGCCTCCCACAGAGGAGTGGTCCTAAGCTGTCAGTGGGACATCCCCTGAGGACTCCCAGACTGTGAGAGGGCGCTGGCTGGGCTGAGGGACCCCCCTCCCCTCCCGTGCATGAATTTTCATGCCCTGGGCCTCTAGTACTTATTGTAAGTTTCCTTTGTTCAGTGTGCATTTCAGCAGCATTAGGTGCATTCTCATTGTTAAGCAACAGATCCCTCGAACTTGACCACGTAAAACTGAAACTGTACCCGTTACACAGCTCTCCCTTACCCCATCCCGGGCCTGGCACCCTCGCTCGGCGTTTCCCCTCTGGCCGGGACTGCTCCAGACAGCGCATGTAAGTGGGACCAGCTGGTGTTTGTCTTGTGACTGGAATTATTTTCAGTCTTGCTTGGCCCACCCTGGAAGTTGCTTGCTCTCTCCTTTTTAGCATCCTGTAAGTTTGTAATTGCCTGCTGAAACCCGAGTCTTAATGAGTTATTTCCCTTAAGGGAACAGGACCCTCGAAGCGCCATCTCATCCCTTTGAGAAGGGCACACAGGGAAAGTGAAGGAGGCATGGGGGGCAGGGCGGACCCTGGTGTGCATCTCCCCCTCCCCCCCCATTCTGTGAAAATGCAGACGTGAAGCAGGGGGAGAAGCCTGTGAGAATCTGGGTGCTGCTGCCCCACGCCAGCAGACTTAGTTTTTATGGCCGCTTTAAACAAAGCCTGGGGGTTCGGCTTGGTTTGGGGCTGGCTCCCCGAAGTTGCTGTGGTGCTGTTTGAGCCCCAGGTCACCGGTTCCCCAGGCCTGAGCAGGCCGCCCTGCTTACTGTGATGTGCAGGGCCCGAGGCTGTGGACTGGAGCCGAAGGGACTACAGAGATAGGGTCACAGCCACGGCCTGGGCCCTGCGCCGTGGGTGCTGACTCTGTTGCTATAGAGATGGGGGTGGGGGCTGAGCTCTGTCCCCTGAGCGCCCACCGGCCCCTTTGTGACCGGGAGCGTCTGGCCTGTCAGCCCGCCACCCTGGGCTTGCTTCCCACGGGGCTGCCCGCTTTGTGCCTGCGTCGGAGCGCCGCCGGGGAGAGGCTTTGGGAAGCCGTGTGGAGGGGAGGCAGAAATGACTTTCCCCTCCTGTCCCCCCACTGCGACTGGACCCCGACTTCCTCCCGAAGCCCTGCCTGCAGCGGACGTGCGCCCCTCACTGTGCTCTCTCCCCTCCAGTCCTCCGTGTGCGCGAAGATCGTGCAGCTGCTGGGGCAGAACGAGGTGGACTACCACCACAGGCAGGTGGTCATCCTGAGCCAGGACAGCTTCTACCGCGTCCTCACCTCCGAGCAGAAGGCCAAGGCCCTCAAGGGCCAGTTCAACTTCGATCACCCGGGTGAGTGGGGGAGTGAAGGGCTGACACCGGGATGGCGGCAGCCGCCTGACCTCCCGCCGGAGACGAGGCTGCTGGACGCCCTGCGGGGTTCGGGGCGCTTCCCAGCCTGCAGTGCGTGGCTCCCTGATTCCGAGGCATCTGTCCTGATGAGGGCGATGCTGTGTGGGTGAGCCAGGCCCAGGCGAGAGCTGCAATCTGTCCTGTGTCCTCGCCGCACAGTCCGCACCCGCACTGTGCGGGCACGCCTGGGGGGTAAGCTCCCTGATTGGCAGGAGGAAGGTGGGGGTCCGGGGTGGCTGTCTGAACACCTGGCTTTTCTGGCCCATTTTAAACAAAGCCTGTGGGTTCGACTTCATTGGGGCTGGCGTCCCCGAAGTTCAGGTTCGCTTGCTGCGCCTTCGGCGGGGGTGGGAGTGCGTACTAGGGATTGGGGCTGTGGCCCGATGCCTGCCGCTCCCGTCCTGGGCGTTCCTGGCCCCGGGCGCCGTCCGGGCTGATATGCACGGCTGCCACGCAGGGGAATACCCCTTCTCAGAGCTCAGCCTCGTGCTGAGACACAGAGCTCTCGGGATTTTAGGGCTGCCTGTGCCCGGGGCAGGAGAAGTCACTTAGAGATGAAGGACATTAACCGTCTGGTCTCCTTCAGATGCCTTTGACAATGAACTCATCTTCAAGACTCTCAAGGAGATCACCGAGGGGAAAACCGTGCAGATTCCCGTGTACGACTTTGTCTCCCATTCCCGGTGAGTGAGCGGCGCCTGCACCGGGCCCGGCCCTGTCCTCCCGCCGCCCACGGCCCCCTCGGGGAGGGCAGTGACAGCAGCCTGTGCGCCCTGATGAGCAGGGTCTGGGAGCAGCTGGGACACGTCCGTTACCGACACCAAAGGGGATGGTTCCTGAGGAGTCGCTGGAGCTGTCTTCTGGCCCTCCCTCCCAGGACCCATCCTCCTTCCTTCCCAGGCCTGGGGAAGGGCCGGTTGTTGGAGGAAACCGAGAGCCAGGGCCCTGAAGCCTCAGGGATGCAGGCCGAGCACCTCCCTGCAGCCCCCTGCTCCTGTCGGCTCTCCTCTCCGCCCACAGCGGTGTTTCTGCCCCAGTGAGAGCCCTGTCCCCTGTCACGGCCTCGCTGGGTCCCTGCTGAGTCTGCGGAGGACCCGGGCTCCCGCCGAGGCTCTGGCTCTGGTGCATGGGGCTCCACCTCGGGCCGCCCGCTCAGCCGCCCGCTCTGTGCGTGCAGGAAGGAGGAGACGGTGACCGTCTACCCCGCTGACGTGGTGCTCTTCGAAGGCATCCTGGCCTTCTACTCCCAGGAGGTGCGCGACCTGTTCCAGATGAAGCTGTTCGTGGACACGGACGCGGACACCCGGCTCTCCCGCAGAGGTGCGTGCGCGGCTCCTGCCGGGCCGGCGCCTGCCGCCCAGACGCTGGGTGGCGCCGAGAAGGGACGGGTCACCGCAGCGAAAGGCTGTGGGCTCAGGGACATGACGAGGAGGTTCGAATCCCGGTTTCTCCGGAGAAACGTCTGATTGGCGGCCCAGCTCCTGTGAGGTTCCCATGGCCCCTCTGTCGGTGGGGACGGAGCTGAGGGTAGGACAGCTGGGCAGGACCCCAGGGGCAGCGCCGGGTGCCTCCCCCGCAGCCTGCTTCTCTGGCCCCTAGGTTTCCAGAAAGCTCTCCGGGCCGTCACTGTCCAGCGGCTTCAGACAAAGCTGGTTGTCCACGCTGTGAGCCTTAAGAGTGGCCTGTGGCCTGTGGTCTGGGAGCTGAGCCCAAAGGCAGCTCTGGGGCGTCGGGCAGAGAGCAAGGGAGGCTTCGTGGAGTGGGGATGGGGCTCGGCTGCGGTGGGGTGGCGTGGGGCCACCCACAGAGGCACACGCACACACGTGAAGACGCATGGGCTGTTGGCGGGCTGTGTCACGGTGGGGGCGGGGCGGGGGCAGCTGGGGAGAGAGGAGAGGGCCGGAGGCAGTGCCGTGGGGAGGGAATGCAGGCTGACTCAGGCCCCGTGGAGACAGGAAATGACTCGGTAGCCCCTCGGCACCGAGCAGCCAGTGGCAGCTGGTTCTGCTGAGTGCCAGCCAGAGCCTCCCCCTCGGCGTCTGGGAAGTGTGCCCGGTTGAGACATGCGCAGCTGATTCATTTCTGAGGTCTGATTGCCAGGGCTGCACACGGCCCCTGTGGAGAAGCAAGCCAGGGTCCTGCCCCCGAGTGGTAGCGGGGTCCGCACGCCGGCGGTGACTTCGGCTCCAGGGCTGGGGGGCTGGGGGGCTGGGGGGCTGGGGCACGTGGGCGGGGTGCAGAGCTCTGACGGACAAAGCAGGGCTCCAGCTGGTTCTGAGATGCTGGTGGATCTCTTCATGGGTAATCGGGAGACCTCTGGGTTGTAGGGTTGAGACTGGCCAGGTGGGAGTTGTGACAGCTGCGCCCGAGCCTGACACTTCCTCGTGCACCTGCCTCTGGGCCTGGCTTGTCCTTAAGTCACACCCCACCCCCTGGGTGGCTGCAGGGCCACGGTGGCTCGCACACAGGAAGGCAGCGGGAGGCACGAGGAGGGACAGCCGGGTGGATGGACCCGAGCCCTGGTTTCCCGTTACTTCGGTCGCTGGGTGACCTCAGGCAAATGGCTTTCACCTCTTCAGACCCCATTTCCCATCGATTGCCGGATGGCTGGTCCTCCTGGGCTGTTTGTGACCTCGGAGGAGCTGCAGGGGATGTGAGCGCAGGGCATCCGACAGTCAGTGTTGTGTGTGGGTCTGAGGCCCTTTGCCTGAAGGGGGAGGCGTCCTCCTGTGAGGATTGGCCTCAGGAGGCGGTGAGATCAGATGAGAGAGTGAGTGAGTGGGCGGTGGAGATGGAACAGGAAGTCCCTCGCTTGTCCTGGCCGTTCTGGGGGGAAGTGGACAGGCGGCCCCTGGGCTCTCAGCCCCACCTTCCCTGTCTCCCGGGGAAGGTTCTGGGTCTCTGCAGGACCTGCCGTCTCGTGCCGCCCCCTGGCGAGTCCCTTTCTGGTGCACTGTGGGACTTCCCGGCGTGCTGTTGCTCAGATCACTCAGTGCACGCGGGACACAGGGCAGCCTGGCAGGGGCTCTGTAGGGGCGGGGCTGCCCGGGAGGGGGCGGTCAGGAGCAGCTGCAGGGCACGGGCACGGGACGTTCCTGCAGTCTGAGTGAGATCCTGGCACACCTGTGTGTCACTCCTGCGTGGGCGGGCATCTGTTCTGCATCCTGCATCCCGGAAAGAGGTCTTCCGAGGGCGCCGGCCCGCCCCCAACACCACCGGGGAGAGCCCCTAAAGGAGAAATGACTCAGCCACCGAATTGGATTTATCATGGTCCGCTGAGTGGCGTCCGGCGTTGGCTGCGCGGAAGGGGCACGTGGCTTTGGAAGGCCGAGGTGGACATGTGGGTGGATGTGCACTGTCCTGCCCTGATCCACCCCTTCCTGGCCTGGCCTGGCACAGCTGTGCAGGTCACAGTGCTGACCAGGAGCCGGCTTTGAGACCTTGAGTTCCCACTTTGCACCAAGAGCTTGTCCGGACTCGGCACTCGACTTTCTGTGTCCCAACAGGGAGGGCCCGTCCCGTCCAAAGAGACTGCGCCCCGGAGGCACCCAGAGGGGAGGCGAGACGAAGGGCCTTTAGACGTTCAGTGGCCCAGCGTCGGGGGTGGAAACCACAGCCTTTTCTTGTGTTTGTGTGTTTGTGTGTGTGTGTTATGTATGTGTGCATACATGTGCTGTGTGTGTCCTGCTGTTCCTTCCCGCACTGCACCCGCCCCCCCTCCAGCTGCTGTGCAGTCTCTGCTCTGGGCTGGGCTGCCACTGCCCTCAGTTCACGGTGCCCGCTGGGCCCTGAAGCTCCCTCAGCGTGTCCCCCCATAACAGCCACGTCGTCAGGAAGGGAGCGATTCAGAGGCGGGAGCAGCTGAGAGCAGAAGCCAAGAGGGGGTGGGGGGGTGGGGGGGTGGGGGGAGCGACTTCCGGGCTCTGGAGCAGATGCAGGGGCCGCCTGTTCCCTGCTGTTCCCCCGCCAGCGGGTGCCGGGAGGGCTGTCAGGTGTGCGGGGTTCAGGTCTGCAGGCCTGGGCTGAGGATGTGAGCACGTGTGCGTGTGTGTGCATGTGCACACGGGCAGGGCAAGGACGGACTCCTGTCCAGGAACTCGGTCAGCTGTGTGAAAAGCTCGTCTTGTGAAAGGGCCTCGGGCTTGTGCCAGGCTGTGAGGAAGCTGCAGGTGGCGTTGGCTTTGTCCCAGCCCCGATAGCCTGAGGCTCTGGCTTCCTCTCTGGCTGGCCTTTATCTGGGGACGTGGAGGACTGGTGGCCGCTGCTGTGTGTCTTGGCCGAGTCCCACCTGCAGAGCCTGCCGGAAAGTGGGGGGGACAGGCCATTTCCCGGACAGCTTCTCTGGTCAGGGGGGACAGTCAGGCAAGTCTGGCCGGTTCGGGAGGAGTGGTTAGGGAGGAGTGGTAAGGGAGGACTGGTAGACTGGTTGGGGAGGACTGGTAAGGGAAGACAGGTAGACTGGTTAGAGAGGATTGGTTGGGAAGGACTGGTAGACTGGTTAGGGAGGAATGGTAAGAGGACTGGTAAGGGAGGACTGGTTAGGGAGGAGTGGTAAGGAAGGACTTGTAGACTGGTTAGGGAGGATTGGTTAGGGAGGATTGGTTGGGGAGGACTGTTTGGGAAGGATTGGTTAGGGAGGTTAAGGGCCAACCCACCACTTATTCCCTGGGCTTACCTCGGTGGAGCTGGAGGAAGTTGGGCTAGCAGCAGTACCTGCTCTGGACTGTGGTCCTGGATACTGGTCCCCTCCAGCCTAGGTCACAGCCATGACACCCCCTGCTCCCATGCCCCTCCCGATCATGTGTGTCCATGTGCGTAGGTGAGTGCAAACGGGATTGTTCAGATGTGACTTTCCAGAAATCGCTCACAAGCATTCCCTGTGTCGGTTCACAGCGGCTTCACCCGGCTTCACCCCACACCCGGGCCTGTGCCCTGAGGGCTGGCTGGGGGGGGGGGCGCTCCCGTGTTTGGGGATGGAGTGGTGCCTTTTGGGGGGTGAGGAAACATTTCACAGCTTGTGCACCAAGAATCAAAGTAACCTCTGTAGGGAGAGGCTGTTTTTTTTTTTTTTTTTTTTTTTGCTTGTTTTTAATTTTTTCAGTTGACTTTAGAGCGAGAGGAAGGGAGAGGAAGAAAGAGAGAGAGAAGCATCCATGTGAGAAACAGATCAGTTGCCTCCTGAATATGCCCTGACTGGGAATCAGCCCAGTGACCCTTTGTGCATGGGAAGACGCCCCAAACAACTGAGCCACGTGGTCAGGGCAGGGCAGGGGTGGGAGGGTCCGGGGGGGCGCGGGGGCTGTGACACCTCACCTCTCAGCTCACTGCTGAGTTGGGGAAACAGGCTTGGGTGGCCCGTGCTCTGTGGCAGAGCCACTGTTCAGTCCCTTCGCCGGGCAGCCCCTCTCCATTTTGGACAAAGGAGTCAGTTAAAAGGTGTTTGTATGTCCTGGCATCACCCTGCCCAGGAGCGCAGTGAGTTTGGGTCAGTCTGGGCTGCCTCCCAGCGTTAACCCACTGTTCCCTGCACCGTGGTTTCCTCATTGCTCACCAAGTTGTTGTCTGTTTGCAAACCTGGTCACAACTGAGTGGGACAGGCCGACCCCAGAGGGTCCCTGCCTGCCCTCCTCTGCAGGGCCTGGATGTGCGGGGCTGTGAGCCCGGCGAGACCAGTGGGCACAGCAGCCGAGGGTCGCTGACGGCACACAGATGCGGGGATAGGAGACAGGAGGCAGGAGGCAGGTGGGCATTGTGCCCTCCGCCGGGAAGCCCACCACCTTGCAGGCCAGGGTTCCTCCTATTGTGAGCTGCCAGGACAGCCTGCTCTTTGGCTGTTCACTCTGCAGTTTATTAGGTCAAATGCTGCTTGAACATTTGACCGGTCTGGGAGGATAGTCAGGTCGTCAGGCAAGTCTGGCTGGTTAGGGAGGACTAGTTAGGGAGGACTGGTTAGGGAGGAGTGGTTAGGGAGCCTCTCCTAACCACTAAGCCGTGCAGCTGTGGCTCAGAGCCTCAAGCCCGTCACCAAATTTGACTGCAGCATGCGTAGATATGGGACTTGTCTTCCGAAGCCGCTGCTCACCTGCTCAGGTCACGGCTCAGGCCCCAGCATGTGGCCTATCCAGAGGCTTTGACGCCATTTCCCACCCGCTCCCATTCTCTTCCAGTGCTGAGAGACATCAGCGAGAGGGGCCGGGACCTGGAGCAGATCCTGTCCCAGTACATCACCTTCGTCAAGCCCGCCTTCGAGGAGTTCTGCTTGCCGGTGAGTTGTGTTCCCATGTGTTTTGTTGAACCGGGGTTGTAAGGTGTAATCAGACGCATGGGGTGTGGGCTGAGGCAGTGCCCGGCTGCAGCTCACTCCGAGCCTCGCCTGCTGGAGGCCCGGGAAGGGCGGCCTCTGGCGCTTTGCAGTCTGACCCCAGGCCTCTGGTCATCCTCGTCGGGGCCTCAGGGTCCTGCTGCTCGGTCCCCGGAAGGTCTGCATCTCGTGGCCAGGCTCCTGGTGTGAGTGCTTCCTTGAAGGCTCACAGCTCTGGGCGGCCTCGGCCTCGGCCGTGGGCCCCTGAGAAAGGTCCCTTCTGGGTGGAGTGTGTGCAGGGGGGTGGTGGGGAGGGCACGGCCCCAGCAGCCTGGCAGCCAGGAGGCTTTCTGAGCAGGAAGGTCAGGGCAGGGGGCTCCTCGGCTTCTTGGGAGAATGAGTGCCACCAGGGACCGGGCGCCCTGCGTGAGGAAGGGGACTCTGGTGTCTCCGCCAGGCGGACCAAGCCCTGGCCTAGCTCCCCAAGGGCTTGTGACAGCTCTGAGGAGGGCGTGGGTGGGGCACGGCCTGGTCCATGTGGTACCCGTGGGGGCCGGGGCCTGGGGGCTGGTGGTTGGAGGCGGGGAGGATGAGAAGAGGCACAGAGTGAGGACCAGGTCCTGCTCGCTTCCTGGAGAGACAAGCTTCTCCGCTGCCTTTGTTCCTCCCCGTCCGCTAGGAGCAGGTCTTGCGTCAGACAGACTTGACTTTGTTTCCGATCAGGGTTAGGCCGGCTCTGAGTCAGCAGGCGTAACCTTGCGGATTGGCTTTCAGGGTTAGGTTTCTGGGAAGAGGGCCGAGCGGCCGTGAAATTCTATCCGTCCGTCCGTCCCTCTGTCTGAGGACTTCTGTCTGCTCTTGTTCACGTAATCAGAGAGCAAACTAAATTTACCCTTGGACATGAATTAGTGTTAACTGCCATTTTCTGCCGGCTGACTGATTTAGTCGTGAGCTCAGAATTTGGCACAAACATTTTCGGGTTGTAGCTGCTGAGTGGGTCCCTCCTGGGTGAGCCTGGAGCTCGGAACTGATTGTCTGCCTGGGTCAGGCCTAGTTGTATTTTCATCGTTCCACTCTAGAGATGCTCACGTTTATGTGGCCTCACCCTAAACCTGGGTTATGCACCCAGACACTGTTCTTTGGAAAACGGGCCACAAAATCTCAGAATCTCAGTAAGTTAAATAAAAAAAGGGTTCTGCGCTAATTGTACCCTTTAACAAAAAGTGTAGCCCAGCCAGTGTGGCTCAGGGGTTGAGTGTTGACCTCTGAATCAGGAGGTCACGGTTTGATTCCCAGCTGGGGCACATGCCCAGGTTGTGGGCTCCATCTCCAGTGTGGGGCATGCAGGAGGCAGCCGATCAATGACTCATTATTAATGTTTTTGACTCTCCCTTCCTCTCTGAAATCAATAAAAGCATATTTTTAAAGTAAGGGCAGTGACAGGGCCGGTGACCTGTATCCAGAGGCCTTTTCTGGGTTCACCTCAGGCCGCTGGCTGCGAAGTGCCAGGGGGACTGCTCCCCCGAAGTCGGGGTGTCACTCACACTTCTCTTGGGGGTGACGAAGCAATTACAGGTTTGGTCTCAAAGACCACGTTCTCCCTGCAGGTTGTAAACTGAAACCACGTGGGACGTTCGAATGTGAATTTGAGGAAAAGCTGATTGTCTGGGATTGATTAACGGATTGATTTTAGAGAGAGAGGAAGGGGAGGTGCTGGAATGATTTGTTCCATTTATTTATGCATTCATTGGCTGATTCTTATATGTGCCCTGACCAGAGATTGAATACGAAAGCAACTGAGCTACCCCACCCGGCCGGGCTGATTTATGATAATTTAGATAAAGCGGGTTTTTCCCGCTTTATCTAAATTATAATAAATCAGCCCAGTAATGTTTTTTACCCGCTTTATCTAAATTATCATAAATCAGCCCGGCCGGGTAGCTGAGCTAGGTGGAGAAAAGGTGCCCAGTCCCCACGTTCCCCCGGGCGGCTGGGGCCGGTTTCTCTCTGACCCCCTCTGAGTGCATTGTAAATATCTTCTTCGCAGACTAAGAAGTACGCGGACGTGATCATTCCCAGAGGTGTAGACAATCTCGGTGAGTCCCCCGGGTGTCGTGCTTTGGGGCGGGCGTGGCGGCCAAACGAGGCCCTGCAGGGCGGCAGGCCCCGGAAAGGAACGCCCCGGCTGTGGGCACCGGCCCTGGGTTAACACGTGTGAATGTGGGCACACACGTGGACCGTTACTCCCTGGCCGGAGTCAGGGTGTGGAGAAGCCCTGCCTTCTCCTTCTCTCATAACTTATTTCAGATTTTCTCCATTTAAAACATTTAATTCTTTTGCTGGGACTCTCGCTGTCTGCCTCCTATCGTCCTCAGCCTGTCTTTCCCACGACAGAGACGGTTGTAGGTGGCCCGCCATCCGGGTTTGTCTGGGTCCCTCAGCTGGGAGGCTGAGTTGGCATGACCGGGACAGCGCCCGGAAGACATGTTCTTTGCGTGTCATCCCAGAAAGCACTTGGTGCTTCTGTGTTTGAAGCTAATCATTTGCATAGTTGGTCTCCAATGGTAAGAAAAGAGAGTGAGAGGCCTCCCCAGTTTCCCGGGCGGTGGGAGGTTTCGTGGGACGGCCATAGCCTGGTGGTGCCATGTAGGCAGGCCTCGCGCCCGCAGACAGGGTTGGCTCTCCTGCTGCCCTGTGCCCCGGGCATGGCCCTCATTCCCGTGGGACCCTCCGGGGGTCACATCAGTCCGGCCCGGGGCTGGGGGGGCTGTTCCCTCCTCCCTGGGCACATCCCTAACAGCTGCCCGTCTCCGCCCCCCAGTGGCCATCAACCTCATCGTGCAGCACATCCAGGACATTCTCAACGGAGGGCTGTCCAAGCGGCAGACCAACGGCTATCTCAACGGCTACACGCCCGCACGCAAGAGGCAGGCCTCCGAGTCCAGCAGCCGGCCGCACTGACCCGCGCCCGGACCCGCCCCGCTCCCGGACGGACGGATGGTCGGACGGACGGCGGCAGGGGCGGGGCGTGGCCGTCTGCACACACGGTTTCCTAGGACTCTGCTTATTTAAGAAACGACACGGAAAGAAACGCCTTTGATCTTGAAATGGAACTTGACCCTGAGCTTACACAACGAACTGTGCCAACTACTTACTACTGGTGACGTCTAATCATGCCAACCTGTACCGGTTACAAATACACACGCGTACATAAAAGGATCTATTTTTGTGGAAACGTACAACATGCTGTAAAGCTGTCTGCTGCTCAGTGTCTTGCAGGAGGGCCCTGAGGCCAGGTGGCCCCGGCGTCCAGGCGGGCGGCTGGCACTTGGGAGGTGGGAACGGGGGGCGGGCGGGGCTCGTGGCCCATGCTGAGGCCCGCCCAGTGCACTGCTTGGAGCTGCAGCTTACTGACGTGTCGATGAGAGACTTTTTTTTTTTTTTCTTTTGAGTTGAAATTAGGCAAGACCTCGCCCGAAAAATCAAACTCAGGGAAGGGGCCCTCTGGAGAGAGCGCGTCTTTGCGTCATCCCAGCGGCCCACCCTACGCCCACCCCTGGCTGCTCGGGGGGGGGGCGGCGTGACGACTCCCTCCCTCCCCGCGACTCGGTCTCCAAAGCCAGGGCTGCCTGTCCCTCGTCTCCGGCAGGGACCAGGCTCCCGGCTTTTCCCAGGGGCGCACCGCGGTCCCCTGCAGTCGGGTGCTCAGAGACTCTAGCAGAAGGCCAGCTGGCAGGGCCCGGTGGCTTTGCCCCGGAGATGTGGGGTTTGCAGGGAGATGGGGTGGCACGCACCTTAAGCAGCGACATCGCCGGCGGCATCGCAGAGGGGCTGCCTTTCGAGGGCGGCCACGCCGGGCGTGAGGGGAGATGGGAAACGGTGTTTAGGCCCTGAGCTGGGGTCCTGGGATGAGAGGCTTGGGGTGGAGAATCCCATCTTCCCCGGGGGCTTCCTCTTGGTGAAATGAGTAGCTTTGGAAGAAGCAGGTTCTTGGGGTCTGGCTGGAGGGGGTGCGGGAAGCGGGGGAACAAGGGGGGGTCTGGTTAGAGTCCGCGCCCCAGCCTGTCACTGCCCGGGAGACAGCCCCCCCTCTCTCGGTCGCACGCCCTCGGCTTGCCCTCCGCCGCTCTGCCCTGCTGGGGTGTTTTGGCGCCCCCTCCCCTTATTGGAGCCATTCGGGTCCCCCTGCCACGTGCCCTCGAGCACCGTTCCTGTTGAGCCCTCTTTTCTGTATGCGATTTGACTCGAACCGTTTTTGCTGTTTCAAACCTAACCCCCCTGAGCCCGTGGGGAGACATGTCAGGCCCGGAGGGTGCTCCTGGCCCTGAGGCGCCTGGTGGGGCCGGGCTCTGAGGCGAGGCTCCGGGCGGAGGTGCTGGGGTTTCAGAATCAGTGTTCACTCCTTCCCGGCTGCCTCACACGGCTCCGAGGTGCGGGGCGGAGGGCAGGCTGGGTCAATCCCCCCGCCGCGGGGCCCGTGTGCTCCGGGAGGCCTGTCCCGCCAGAGCCCGGCCTGTCCGTCAGCGGGCGGCACCCTCACTGTACTTGAAGCTCCAGGTGCCAAACCACTTAGTGCCTTGGCTGTGGTCCCCGGCCTCGGGAGGCGGCCTGCTCATCTCCGCCCAGACTAGCAGCCGCCGCCTCGTCCACCGTGGTGGGGGCTGAGCTGCGGTGGCCGAGCGCCCTGCCTCCCAGTAACACCACCTCCAGTTCCCAGCAGCTCGGCTGGGGGTGCTGAGGACGGCCGGGTTCTGGGAGCCCCGTGCCCTGGGCCAGGGAAGGGAAGCCCCGCGGCCCAGCGTTTAGCTGCTGAGGCTGAACTTGAGCTCCCGTAGGACGAGTCCTGGACGGGCGTCCGAGAGCCGCGGGGCTCTGATCGCCCCGAGAGTCCTGAGGCCACGGCCACGTCCCGGTTCCTGCCTTGGGGCTGGTAGCAGGAGCAGTGGGTGATGCCGGTCATGCCCACGGGACCTGGGCTTCAGAGCCCACGGTGCTTGCTTCTCCCTCTGCACGTCCTCCCACCGCTGTCCGCAGACCGGGGAGTGGGAAGCGGCGTGAAGCCTCGGCCGCCCGCGGGAAGGCCTGGCCCCGCACCCCTCAGGCCCACGGAGCTGCTGTGGCCTCTCCCGTGGGCAGCCGGTCTGTGGGAGCCGAGGTGGGGCCGTGTGAGGAAGCGCAGGTGCTGCCTCGGTGTCCTGCTGGGAGTGGGAGGCCACAGGAGCTCAGGGAGGCTGAGGGCGGGGACCGAGGCTCTCCAGCGCCCCCTGTGGGACAGGTCCCTGCAGTGCCCCTCCCCTCCCCTCCGCTCCGCTGCTTGGCCACTGGCTTCCTGCCTGCTGGGCTCAGCTGCACACTTGTCTGGGTGCCAGTGGGTCAGCAGTCTCAGGCCACTGGGTCAGGCTGCAGGCAGGTGGCGGGGAGGGGCTGGAGCCCAGCTGGTTGAGGTCACCTGATTGCTGCCCTTCACCCCATTCTCGGGGTGGGGTGGGCCAAGGGAGGGCATCGCTGGGCTGAGTGGAGCTCAGAGCCCTTTGAGCTCTCCGCCCTGCCTCCCTCGCGGGTGGCGGGTGGCGGGTGGCGCAGCCTCCTCGCTGCTCTTCGGTGTGGAGCTTCCTGGGCAGGGACTTGGGCCTTTTCCTTTGAGACGCCTGCTCTCCCTCCGCCTGCTAACCGGGTCTCGATTGTTCGCAGTCACAGGAATGGCCACATGCTCTGTACTTGGCTGTAAATAAAGACTAAACAGAAAGCCGCCTGTGCCTTCCTGTGTGCTTGGGAGGTCGGGGTGATGGGAGGGTAAGGGGCCATGGGAGGGTGGGGGCATTGGGAGGTGGGGGTGATGGGAGGGTGGGGGGCATTGGGAGGGTGGGGGGCATTGGGAGGTGGGGGTGATGGGACGGTGGGGGGCATTGGGAGGTCGGGGCGATGGGAGGGTGGGGGGCAGTGGGAGGTCTGGGCGATGGGAGGGTGGGGGGCATTGAGAGGTCAGGGTGATGGGAGGGTGGGGGGCATTGGGAGGTGGGGGTGATGGGACGGTGGGGGGCATTGGGAGGTCGGGGCGATGGGAGGGTGGGGGACCATGGGAGATTGGGGTGATGGGAGGGTGGGGGGCCATGGAGGTCGGGGTGATGGGAAGGTGGGGGGCCATGGGTGGGTGGGGGGGAGGCATGGGAGGCGGAGGCAGTGGGAGGGCAGCGCCTAGCCTCTGTGGGGTGGACACGGTACGCACACTATGGCTCAGCCTCAGTCCCGGCCTGGACCCCAGTGATTTGCGGGCACCTGGGCATTTCTCTGCCCCTGAAAGTGGCTGTGGTTTCCGGAAGCTTCTGTTCCCTGGGCCTCTGGCTCAGCTCCTGCCGGTTCCTGTCACTGCCTTCCCTGGGCCAGTCCCAGCCTTTCCTCAGCTCTACCGCCACCAAAACTCAAACAGCTTTCCAAATTAGAGTGTCCACGTGGCAGTGGGACCGTCCCCCTGGGTGCCACGTGTGGCCACCCGGAAGGAGTGCATCTGACAGCTCTGAGACCAGGCCACCAGCAGCCACAAAGCCTCCGTCACTCAACACCCGGGTTTTAAAATAACGGGCTTTGTGCTCTGAGTAGCAGCCTGGCTCTTCCCCCCCCCCCCCCCCCCCACACACACACCTCCCTGCTGCTCTCAGCTCCCTTTTACCCTGCACGCCCTGCCCAGCCACCAGTGACCCCTCTAACAGCCACCTGATCCCTGACTGCGAACCATCGAGGACCCGGCAGAACCCAAGGAGTCTCTCCCGAGAGGCCCACCCTCAGGGCTGCTGTGGATCCTGAGAGCTGGAGCAGCCTGACGGCACCAGGCGTGACTGACAGGTGGCCTGTGTGGTGTCACAGGTGGTGGGTGTATGGCTGGTTTAACTGATCCTGACTGCATTGCTCTCCTCTTCTCTGCCCTGGACCATCCCTGTCCTGGACCATCTCTGTCCTGGACCACCTCCGTCCTCTGACCACCTCCACCCTGGACCACCTCCGCCCTCTCTGACCACCTCCGCCTTCTGACCACCTCCGCCCTCTGACCACCTCCGCCCTGTCCGGGACCACCTCCCGTTGGGGGCTTTGCTTGGGACTCAGTTCATGGCTCAGAAGTCAGTTCTGCTCCCTGGTATTGGGGGACAAAGGCCAGTGAGGCCCTTGGGCAAGTTTGTTGCTCTTCCCACCCGGTCAGCACATCCAATGAGCCAGCCTCGGTGCCAAGGCTCTGGAGTCGGGAGACGGAGCCTGGGAGGTGGGAAAGTCCGCGTGAGAGGATGGGCCAGGGAGATGGCTTCTGTCATTGGTGCAGAGGGCATTTAACTTCCATTTAAAGCACTTTGGTCATTTTCTAAAGCCCACGAAGATGTTAACCCGCCTGCTGGGGACTGGAAACATCGGGGAGCACTCGGTCAAGTATAGACTGTCTAACACTATGTACATCGGAAACTAACCCAAAATAATTCTGGATGTAAACTCTAACTGAAAAAATATTAATTAAAAAATTAGAAATTAAGCCCTTGCCAGTTTTTGATCCCCCTTCGAGGGCTATACCTGGGTTGCAGGTTCAATCTCTGGCCCTGGTTGGGGTTCATGGGGGAAGCACCTAATTGCTGTGTCTCTCGAATCAACATCTCTCTCTCCCCCTCCCTTCCTTCCACTCTAAAAAATTCAGTGGAGCCGAAACTGGTTTGGCTCAGTGGATAGAGCGTCAGCCTGCGCTGAAAGGTCCTGGGTTCGATTCCGGTCAAGGGCATGTACCTTGGTTGCGGGCATATCCCCAGTAGGGGGTGTGCAAGAGGCAGCTGATTGATGACTCTCTCTGATTGATGTTTCTAACTCTCTATCTTTCTCCCTTCCTCTCTGTATAAAATCAATAAAATATATATTTTTAAAAATAAGTAAAGATAATTAAAAACACCTGCTAAGTCTTGGGCTATTACCTGTCCATTTGTGTGCGTGCACACACAAGTGTGTGTGTGTGTGTGTCTAGAAGTTGTGAACTAAAATGACATCAAATAAGACTAACCCCAGGCACGTAGTCTCCATTAAGTGAATGGAGGTGGGAACGCACTCATTTTCACACATTCCCCTTTCTCACAGGACTTGTTTGGACCAGGTCAGTGGTCCTACGCTCAGGGCCAGGGTGAAGGTGGCTGGGGTCTGGGCAGTGCGTGCTGCGAAGCCTGGGACTCACGTGCGAGGCAATTTGCTCAGATATTTCGAGATTCCTCTTCTCGGTTCCTGAAATTGCAGGGTTCTCTGCAGTGTTCACGTTGGACTTTCCCAGCCACCAGCAAACTTTCACGTTGCCTCCTCTGATCCTTAAATCAGTCCTGGGAAGTATGCCGGGAATGCAGTCACCCCCAAACTGCAGGTGGTGGGCTCGGGCTGAGGTTGTGGTGCGTGTCTGCCCCCTAGTGGTAGGTTTTGGTCTCAGCAGGAGGGTTGGGCAGGGCTGATGGCACTTGCTTGGTGACCAGGGCTCCTAGGAGAGCTGTCCTCGGAAGTCTGTAGGCCTCGGGAGAGAATCTGTCACAGCGAACTGAGTCAGACGCACAGGCAGGTGGGAGTGCGGGGCCAGGGTTTTCCATTCAGACCCAAGCTGTCACAGGGCGGAGCAGCTTCTCCCAGAAACGCTGAGCAGACTGTCTCAGGTTCTCCTGGCCTAAACTTTCTTCCTATGCAGTTCACACTCTTTGATGCTGTTACCTGAAGTTATTTTCCCCTTGATTTTTAAAGAGAGTAGACGGAGGGAGAAAAGGAGGGAGGGAGAAAAGGAGGGAGGGAGGGAGACAGACAGACATTGATCTGTTGCTTCCTGCACTCGCCCAGTCCGGGTTGGGGCCAGAATTAAAACCACAGCCCTTGATTGGGGAATCGAACCCCAGACCCTCCGTGCATGGGCCCAAACTGAATTTATCATTGGACATCAATTAGAGTTAACTGCCAATTTTCTGCCATTTTACTTAGTTGTGAGCTCAGAATTCTGCACAAACCTCCTATGTTTACCCCAACGCTTTCGAGATTTCTGTTAACTTTTATTGTTTCTACAGTTTGGAAATGACACATTATGCTTTCCTGTAGTGACTATCTTCTCAAGTTAATGTGCACATGTGCCCAAAATCTCTAGTTAACGCACCACGCTGTCCACCTTACCTGCTAGAGTTGCTACGTATTTTACCAACAGTTCCACCCAGCTTTTATGTTTTGTAAGCTAATTATAACTATGGTTTTAAAAATAGTCATTTGTGCTGTGTTTGTATAGCTTCATCTAGACCTTCCCGGTGCCCTTGTCCACGACTCCACTTCCCTCTGGATTCAGTTCTCTTCCTCTCAAGCACCCTTCACTGATGCTTTCACAGGGTTAGTGGCGCGGTCTTTGTGGAAAATGTCTTTATTTCACCTTCCCTTTTGAATGATAATTTAGCTGTGCATTCTTTCAGCATTTTGGTCATGTGTCCCCCCCCCGCCCCCGCTTTCTCTCTCTCTCTCTCTCTCTCTCTCTCTCTCTCTCTCTCTCTCTCTCTCTCTTTTAAATAAAGACTCCTCTTTGTCTTTGTGCCTAACTGGTTTGCAGTTTGCCATGAAGTGTTGAAACATGGGTTTATTTGTAATTATCCACAGGTGCTTCCCAGCTGGCGAGGTCTGTGTGTTTCATTTGTTCTAGAAAATTCACAGCTTTTCTCCATTCTGATGTTGCCTCCTGGCCCTTCCCTCTGTTCTCTCCCTCTCGGTCTGTAGGTACATCTGTGTGTGACCCTTTCTTCTCTCCTCAAGTCTCCTCCTCTCACTTCCTTTTTTATCTTTTAACTTCTCAAGGTGACATGTTTGCAAAGTTTCACTTATTGTCTCTTCTGCCCAAAACGTACTCATCAAGTGTTTGATTTCATTGACCATATTTATAGCTTTAAAACCCCACATTTTTTTAAAATTGATTTTTTACAGAGAGGAAGGGAGAGAGATAGAAACGTCAATGAGAGAGAAACATCGACAAGCTGCCTCTTGCACACCCCCCACTGGGGATGTGCCCGCAACCAATGTACATGCCCCTGACCGGAATCGAACCCAGGACCTTTCAGTCCTCAGACCGATGCTCTACCACTGAGCTAAACTGATTTAGGCTAAAACCCCACTATTTGATCACATTACAAGTCATGTTGATTTCTAAGTGGCTTATCTTAAGTTTTATTTCCTCTTCTTGGTTCCTGTAAAATTTATTTTTCTATATACTCAACTATGCATTAAACGGAACTTTTTTTTTTTGCATATTTTATCTAGAATTTTTGAGTACTTTGTAGCAACAGGCTTCCTGGTTATCTGAGACATGATAGTGGGAAAAAATGTATCCCATTGGTTTTCTCAAACTTTTTTCTTCAGAAAAGTTCTGCTTTGTCAAGAGGATCAATGGTACTTGTTCTGCTGCTCCAAGGCTGTGACGTGTGCTGGAGTGCCTGCTGGGAGCACTGTGGCTCCAGACTCACCTTGGTGGGAACTGTGACGTGTTTCCTGTTCCTTCGGTGCTCAGCCTGGTCCTTGACCACATAATCGGTGCTGCATAGCTGCTCGCTTCCTGGTTTGCTTTGCTTTGGAGCCAGGCGCTGTGCTAACACGAGGTGCACACGGCTGTTTAAAGGGACGTGGCGTCTGAGCTGCTCCTGACCAGAAGCGTGGCCTGCGCCCAGGTATGGCCATGCGGCCTGTGGGCTGTGTTTCTTAGCACTGGCCACTAGGTGGCGGGAGGGAGCCACAGCACAGCTAGTTCCTGCTGACCCTCCCCAGCAGCAGGACGGCCGCTCAGAAACACGGAACGCATGGGTGGGTGCCAGGCCCTGCCAATCTCCCGCCCGCGGGGACCTCATGGATGGCTGGGGGCACCAGTGTGTGCAGGCAGAGTGGTGCGCGCACAGGACGATGATGCAGGCTCCTGGCTGGGGCTCAGGAAGGGGCACGCTGAGAGCTCAGGTGGCCAGTCTGGGAAGGAGGCCCGCAGTCCCTGGGCGCCACCCCAGCCGCTCCCACCTGGCCACATGCCTGGGTCACGTGTGCACGCCGTAGCACTCCCTCAGGTCCTCCCAGAGCCTCCTGGCCCAGCTTTGCCGGTGACGGACCCTGTGACCCTGATGAGCTGTCCTCTGTCCATCTCCTCATGTAGGGGTCACAATGCCGGTCCCACCACCACATAGTGTCTTGTTTGAGCAAACTCATGACGGTAAAATGCTTTGAAAATCCCGAAGTGCTGAGCATGTACGGGCATGAAACAATTGGTGTGCGTCCCTGCCCAGTCCTTCCGGCCCAGGGCGGGCACCGACGGAGCTGACTGATGTGGTCCCTTCGAGGGGAGCCCAGGCCCGGGGGACGTGTGTATCCAGCTGCCTCGGGGGAAGTGGAGCCGAGAGGACAGCAGACACTCCGGTGACGCGTCATCAGCGAAGCCGGGCTCAGCAGGAGCTGCCGCCTCAGGCCCTCACTTTTCGGGGGCCTTCCCCTCCCGCCTGAGGGAGGAGACGGCTCCTCCCCGGTGACCGGAGGCTCTGGGAGCTGCCCCTGCCCAGGGAGGGAGAGGACGGCACGCAGGGGACACCCCGGGGACGGCCTGGGTCCCTCGGCCACCAGTCGGTTTATCAGTTTGTTCACAAACACTGGTTTGAAAACTCTGGTTGATGTGAGATTTCCATTCTTTGTTTGTGTGTGCATGAGTGTGTGTATATTGGCCATGACACTTCCTGTGCCATAGTCCCCCTTTTCCACAGTTCCACGCCCCGTGGTCAGCCACCCAGGCCACCGCAGTTGGAATACCACAGGGAGGACCCGGAACTACAAGGGACACGAGGTGAGTTTCCGCAGGAGCAGCGGGTGCAACCTCCTGCCTCCCACTCAGGCCCATGGCAACCTGCTCCTCCCTGGGCTGCACCTCCCCCTCCAGACACCCCCACAGGCACCAAAGGAGCCTCCGGTGCTCCTGTCGCCCCGACCTCAGGTGACGTCACAGCGGCCCCAGAGCGCCGGAGCACCAGGCTGGCAGCTCCCTGTGCCAGGAGAAGCCGGGAAGCTTGTCACCCCTGCCAGGTCAGCAGCAGCCTGACGCCACCGGCCTGACGTCGCCAGCCCCCGTCATGTGTCACCCGGGCCCGTGTCATCTCAGAGCGCCCCAGAGAAGGCGGCGCAGCACCGTGAGGCTGAGAGCCACACGCAATCGTAGTGATTGTCGGTCTCCATGGTCCTAGTGGATGAATTACACGTTCCCATCGTGCGCATGTGTAGGCAAAGGCATGGTATACACAGGGCTTGGTGCTTCCGCAGTTCCAGTCCTCCCCGGGGGTCTTGGCCGGGAAGGGGGGGAGGGGACTGTAGTCCCATTCACTCTCCCAGGTGCCGGGCTGCAAGCCCCAGTAGGGGCGGAGCTGAGTGGCGGAGAGTCCCTCACTGAGGCAGGAACTTTATGTTAAACCTCATGTCACCAGGGCCTCAGGAGGAGCTTAATGGAGAGCAGGAGGGGGGGAGAGCCAGCAAAAGGGGGGAAAGAGCCAGCAGGAGGGGGGGAGAGCCAGCAGGAGGGGGGAGAGAGCCAGTAGGAGCTGGGGGCCAGGCTGGGAGACGCCCGCACAGCGGGAGCTAGTGCAGGTCAGCTTTGCCATCCGAAAAGCAGGGACTGAATTCCAGCTCCTCTGGCCTGAGGCTGCCTGCGCTCCCTCAGCCTCTCTCCCTCAGGGAAAGGGGGTCACGCTCCTGGGAGCGACTCAGAGACACCCACCCTCCACTGGAGCTGGAGCGGGAGCCGGCGAGTGGGGGCGGAGGAGCGGGTGTGCGTGGCCGGGAGGGAGTTATTTTTGGTCCCTGATGGGGGAGGCATCTCGGCAGGCCGAGGTCCCTAGAAAACGGAGCCTGAGGCAGCACTATGTGCTCATGCTGTCGGGGTGCAGGGCCGTGGGCGGGAAGAGGAAACGGGGCAGGAAAAGGGAAACCACTACAAGGAGGCGTGTTACCCAACTGGCTACGGTTTCACCAAAGTGCATGTCCGTGAGTCACCCAGGGGAGGCCTCTGAGCGGCGGGAACAGCCGGTTGGTAGTTGCTGGGAGGAGGGAGGGGGGTGGAATTGACCCCTGTCTCCTCCCCGCCTGCCTGCGGCACACCCTGGGGGCCAGCCGGAGCGTGCGCTGGGGCCGGGCCCTGGGCCTGCCGGCGGGAGGCCTGGCCCGGACACGGACACCTGGGGACACGCCGCGGTGCTGCTTCCAGCGACATGGGAGGTGGCAGCAGCTGCCACAGAGCCAACGGCCAGGTGGCGTGGCTCTGCTGGGAGACAGCTCTGAGGTTCGGTGGATCTTCCTCCCACGGTGGCCAAGCCCTCCCGCCATGCCCGCGAGAACCAGGGGCACAGCAGCTCCTGAGGGAGAACCAGGGGCACAGCAGCTCCTGAGGGAGAACCAGGGGCACAGCAGTGCTTCTGAGGGAGAACCAGGGGCACAGCAGCTCCTGAGGGAGAACCAGGGGCACAGCAGCTCCTCAGGGAGAACCAGGGGCACAGCAGTGCTTCTGAGGGAGAACCAGGGGACAGCAGCTCCTCAGGGAGAACCAGGGGCACAGCAGTGTTTCTGAGGGAGAACCAGGGGCACAGCAGCTCCTCAGGGAGAACCAGGGGCACAGCAGTGCTTCTGAGGGAGAACCAGGGGACAGCAGCTCCTCAGGGAGAACCAGGGGCACAGCAGTGCTTCTGAGGGAGAACCAGGGGCACAGCAGCTCCTGAGGGAGAACCAGGGGACAGCAGCTCCTCAGGGAGAACCAGGGGCACAGCAGTGCTTCTGAGGGAGAACCAGGGGACAGCAGCTCCTCAGGGAGAACCAGAGGCACAGTAGCTCCTGAGGGAGAACCAGGGGCACAGCAGCTCCTGAGGGAGAACCAGGGGCACAGCAGTGCTTCTGAGGGAGAACCAGGGGACAGCAGCTCCTCAGGGAGAACCAGGGGCACAGCAGTGCTTCTGAGGGAGAACCAGGGGACAGCAGCTCCTCAGGGAGAACCAGGGGCACAGCAGTGCTTCTGAGGGAGAACCAGGGGACAGCAGCTCCTCAGGGAGAACCAGGGGCACAGCAGCTCCTGAGGGAGAACCAGGGGCACAGCAGCTCCTGAGGGAGAACCAGGGGCACAGCAGCTCCTGAGGGAGAACCAGGGGCACAGCAGCTCCTGAGGGAGAACCAGGGGCACAGCAGCTCCTGAGGGAGAACCAGGGGCACAGCAGTGCTTCTGAGGGAGAACCAGGGGCACAGCAGCTCCTGAGGGAGAACCAGGGGCACAGCAGCTCCTCAGGGAGAACCAGGGGCACAGCAGTGCTTCTGAGGGAGAACCAGGGGACAGCAGCTCCTCAGGGAGAACCAGGGGCACAGCAGTGTTTCTGAGGGAGAACCAGGGGCACAGCAGTGCTTCTGAGGGAGAACCAGGGGCACAGCAGCTCCTGAGGGAGAACCAGGGGACAGCAGCTCCTCAGGGAGAACCAGGGGCACAGCAGTGCTTCTGAGGGAGAACCAGGGGACAGCAGCTCCTCAGGGAGAACCAGAGGCACAGTAGCTCCTGAGGGAGAACCAGGGGCACAGCAGCTCCTGAGGGAGAACCAGGGGCACAGCAGTGCTTCTGAGGGAGAACCAGGGGACAGCAGCTCCTCAGGGAGAACCAGGGGCACAGCAGTGCTTCTGAGGGAGAACCAGGGGACAGCAGCTCCTCAGGGAGAACCAGGGGCACAGCAGTGCTTCTGAGGGAGAACCAGGGGACAGCAGCTCCTCAGGGAGAACCAGGGGCACAGCAGCTCCTGAGGGAGAACCAGGGGCACAGCAGCTCCTGAGGGAGAACCAGGGGCACAGCAGCTCCTGAGGGAGAACCAGGGGCACAGCAGCTCCTGAGGGAGAACCAGGGGCACAGCAGCTCCTGAGGGAGAACCAGGGGCACAGCAGCTCCTGAGGGAGAACCAGGGGCACAGCAGCTCCTGAGGGAGAACCAGGGGCACAGCAGCTCCTGAGGGAGAACCAGGGGCACAGCAGCTCCTGAGGGAGAACCAGGGGCACAGCAGTGCTTCTGAGGGAGAACCAGGGGCACAGCAGCTCCTGAGGAGAGAACCAGGGGCACAGCAGCTCCTGAGGGAGAACCAGGGGCACAGCAGCTCCTGAGGGAGAACCAGGGGCACAGCAGCTCCTGAGGGAGAACCAGGGGCACAGCAGTGCTTCTGAGGGAGAACCAGGGGACAGCAGCTCCTCAGGGAGAACCAGGGGCACAGCAGCTCCTGAGGGAGAACCAGGGGCACAGCAGCTCCTGAGGGAGAACCAGGGGCACAGCAGCTCCTGAGGGAGAACCAGGGGCACAGCAGCTCCTGAGGGAGAACCAGGGGCACAGCAGCTCCTGAGGGAGAACCAGGGGCACAGCAGCTCCTGAGGGAGAACCAGGGGCACAGCAGCTCTTGAGGGAGAACCAGGGGCACAGCAGCTCCTGAGGGAGAACCAGGGGCACAGCAGCTCCTGAGGGAGCGCTGCCAACGCTGAGGGCTGTCGAGGCCGCGCTCACCTCGGGCACAGCGGTCACGTCTGAGCAGCGTGAGGCAGAGGCGGGGGTGCAGGACGGAGGGAAGCAGGGAGGTGGCGGTGGCACCGCCTCTCGCTCTGGACACTGAGCTCTGGAGGCTGGGCTGGCTCAGGGTCTGACACGCAGGAACTCTGCGAGGTGAGGGGGGAGAAGGGCGTCCAGGAGGCAGGGCAGGCGGGGACGGCCAGGAGGGGCCTGGGCTGCGGGCCGCGGGCTGTGTGCGGGCTTGTGATTAGACATGATGCCCTGTTTTCGGATGTGCGCTCACCACGTACTGCTCTGCTGCTCATAACCATCTTGTCATACATGACCACGAGGCGGCTTGGGGCGTGGGGGCCGTGTGTAAATAGGTCTGGTGTCTGGGCGCACACAGGGATGTGAATCAGGCCCACTCCCCGTTTATTTTTATTTTTATTTATTTTTCATTTCTTTTTATTAAGGTATTATATATGTATATAGCTTACCATTGCCCCCCTCCCATACATGCCCTCACCCCCAGAGTTTTGCGTCCAGTGGTTATGCTTATATGCATGCATATACGTCCTTCTGTTGATTTTTTATCTCCCCCACCTCTCCCTAACCTTCCCGCTGTAATTTGTCTGTCTGTTTGATGCTTTACTGTCTCTGTATCTATTCCCCCTCTCCCCCTCCCCGCCCCCCGTTTACTTTTAAAGTCTGTCTGAATTGTCCTGTGACCAGCTGCGGTGGGACCCCTTAGCTGGAACCTCACGGGTGGAGGGGCCGGGCGCTGTCCAGGGTGCTGCCCAGGCCCTCTCCCGGCTGCGCTGGGCACGTCCCCCAGTCGGAAGGACACGGAGGCTCCGTGAGGGGGTTTCCTCAGGTTCTCGGACAGGGAGACGCCGCACCCTCGGCGCCCAGCTGCTCGGCTGGGATGTGAGTGGAGGCCTGCGAATAGCTCGGCCCTCACTGCACAGCGACAGCTGCTTCAGGCTGCGGCGAGGAACTGCCCCCGGACCGCGCTCTGATGCTTGGAGCTCGGGGAGGGGGCCGCGGGCACCGCTCTGTGGATATACGGTGTCGGTTGGCACCCTCTCTGCACTTCCTCGGCCCCTCCCCTCGGGGCCCTCCTCCCAGCGCACCCGAAGGTCACACCTGCTCCAGTTGGAGGCGAGGTGGGAGAAGGGCCCCGCCTGGCTTAGCCCTGGGGGTGGTGTCGCTCAGCCTCCGGGAAGAAGAAAACAGCCAAAGGAACGAGAGCACTTCACGGCGACGGCCCTGGGAAGAGGCCTGCCGGGCTTGCCCCTTGGGTCTGGGGTGCCAGGCAGCCGGGGAAGCCTGCTGCCCACACACTGGCATTCCAGCATTCCGAGTCGGAGGAGAAGGGAGGTATCAGTCCACTCGGCCTCGGCCAGGCAGCAGGTCTCAGAGGCTTGAACTGAGGGTTTCATTTGAGAACGGGAGGAGATGGACTTGACTCTGATGTTGTCGCTTGAAGCAGGAAGAGCAAGTCCTGAGGTCCCGGAGGGAACCTGGAGCTGCAGGCGCAGAGCTCAGATTCAGCTCAAGCCTCGGAGGCCGAGGAGGCGCCTCCCGGGTGGAGGGCCAGGCAGGCCGCGAGCCTCACCTCGAGGGCGTGGGCTCTTTCCTCGGCCCCTGAGCAGCAGCGGGGGTTCTGGGAGGGGCAGCATCCTTCCAGGGTGTGCGACTGTGGCAGCGGCACGGAGGCGGCAAGAGAAACCCTGGACCCACCCTCCCACCACTAAGATATTGTTTGCACAGTTCAACCAGTGACACACTTACCTGGGCAAAGTTTAAACATTCCCGGAAGGACCAAGCTTCACACTCAGGCGCAGAGCCCTCAGCTCTGCTGCTGCCCAGCAGCTGTGGCTCTGGGGCTTCTTCCAGTTGGCATGGTCCCGGGTGCGAGCTTCCCTGGGCCCGGCATGCGGCTCCCAGATGTCCATGCGAGGTGCGCTCCAGCTCCCGCCTGGTCCTGGAGGCGCAGCCGGCCACAGCTCCGGGACCCGGAGAGAGGCTGTGCTGGCCGCTCTGGCACAGCTGTAGGAACACACGTCTTGTCATCATCAAGTTACGTCCAGCGCTCAGCTTCCTGCATCAGACCGGGAGGGCCACCTGCCTCCACCTGTCAGGCGGGGCGGCGGCGGCGCTCGGGTGCGGGGGTTGGTGAGGTGGGTCGGAGCAGCACTGTGCACGGTTGGGTTCTCGGCCGGAAAGAAGTCAGACTCTGTCGACAATGACACTTCCCTTCTTTCCAGGTGGAGGCTTCTTATGAAGTGACCTGAACTCAAGGACAAGGCGCCAAGCCGCGGTGGAGAAGGTGGGCTTGCTTTGGGCATCTCGTGTTTGACACACAGAAGTGGTGCCAGCTGAGAGAGAATCCCTTTATCGTGTTGAGAAGCAGCCCAGCTTGTCGCCCATGGTAAGTGTTTATTTGGAATCCATTCAGATGCTATGAATGCCCTTGCATACGCCTATTGAGATGACTGCACACCATTGTCACCTATAACCTGGGATGTGATACAGTCATAGATCTCTTCACGTCAGCCAGTCCTCTGTTTATGGGGTAAACGTGGCTTCATCCCTGGAGATGCCATTTTAATGGACCAAATCCCATTCATAATTTCAACGTGCTCTGCCTCCTCTCCTCCAGGCCAAGCTCCACACAGCGGCCAGGGTCGCCCAAAGCAGAGCAGCAGGCAGATCCGCTCCCTCTGCTGGTACCGTCTCCAATGACCGGCCATTTTGATGGGCTTGAAGTCACCTCCTCAGCGTGAGCTGGGAGACCTCTTATCATCGGACCCGCCGAGCTCTGTGCCTGCTCCCCGCTCCGGCACCACAGCGCTGGCTGGGCACACCGGCCTCCCCCGCCACGGGTGTGTTCTCCCCATGGCTCCTGAGCCACCTTCTCCCCATTTACAACCCCGCGAGGTGGCGCCTCCGGAGCGCTTCCTCCCATTCTGAGTCAGGTGGCCCTGCAGCCCCTCCCCATCACGTGATCATGTTCGCCTCAGTCTTCCGGTGCCTGGACTGCCTGTTCCATTCTGTCTATGTGCCAGCCGTCTCCTCCTCTGAATCCTGGACTGGCCGCGGGGCCATGAGCAGGTGGACAGGTTCACCGGGGGAACTGCCTCTCACAGTCTTTGCATTTCCATCTTGGCCCTTCGTCACCTTCCAGGAGCGGCAAAGCCTTCGCTGGGTCTCGTCTCGTGTGGTCTCTGTCCCGGCCCTTCCACGGCACTCAGCTCCGAGCGGAGGGGCCGCAGGTGGGACTCAGCCCCCGCTGTGCCGTGCAGGAGGCCTCCTGGGAGGCGGCCCTGGTCCCCGCGCCCGGCCGCCCCGTGAGAGTGCGGACTGGCCCTGCCCGGGCCGGCGTTTCAGGGAGGAGGCTGCGCTGGGAGGGACTGATCCCCTGGAGCCCGGGTGGGACAACGTGAGGTGAGCCGTGGGGCCTCCTCATCAGCTAGGAGGCAGCCATCTGACTCCAGTGGTCTCTCTCATCCGCCTGGTTTTGAGCTCAGGAAGGAAGCCCTAGCCGAAACCGGTGTGGCTCAGTGGATAGAGCGTCAGCCCGCGGACTGAAAGGTCCCAGGTTCGATTCTGGTCAAGGGCATGTACATTGGTTGCAGGCACATCCCCATTAGGGGGTGTGCTAGAGGCAGCTGGTCAATGTTTCTAGCTCTCTATCCCTCTCCTTTCCTCTCTGTTAAAAAAAAAAAAAATCAATAAAATATATTTAAAAAAAATAAAAGGAAGGAAGCCCTGGCCAATGGTGGCCGCCCTCCCAGGCCCCAGTGCCCTGAGGCACCCTCTTAGCTTACCTGGGGGCCCTGTTCTAACAGACAAAGAACCCCCTTTCTCTTCTTTCTTCCCTGCGCTCATTATGTTTTTCTGCCTAGATCTCAAGCACATTTTATATTTATCCAGAGTCCTTGTGGCCCTTCAGGTCCTGAGGACATTGGGAGAGAAGCAAATGAACCAAACCCCACCCAGCCTGGCCAGTGTGGCTCAGTGGTTGAGCTGTGGCCCGGAACCAAGTGGTCGAGGTTCCATTCCCGGCCAGGGCACAGGCCCGGGCTGCGGGCTCCATCCCTGGTTGGGGGCGTGCAGGAGGCAGCCAGCTGATGGCTCTCTTTCATCACCGATGTTTCTATCTCTCCCCCCCTCCTTTTCTCTCTGAAATCAATGAAAAACATTTTTTAAAATTCAAATGCCTGTATGTAAGGAGCCCGCCCTTAGTAGGCTCTCTGGGACCAGCAGCCGCTCACATGAATATTTCATGATTTCCTGGCCTCCCGGCAGGGCTGGCTTATTTATCCCGGCTCGTTATCCTCCTCAGCAAGGCGGCCCTCCCCCATCGCCGTAATTACCCGGGCGGAGCCTCTGCAGGGAGCAGGGCGCTGCTGCCATCTGCTCGAAGCTCAGCTTCAGGCTGGGCTCCCCCCCCCGCCCCCCCCCCCGCCCCCAACCCCGCTGGAGCCCGGGAGCAGGTGTGGAGGCTGTCTCCGGGCCCCTGCTACCAGCTCATGCCCCCCCCCCCCCCCGCCCAGCAGCTGGGGGCCAGCGGATCTTCAGAACCTGCAGGAAGCCCCTTTCTCTGTCTCCCTTCCCCGCCGACTCTTTCTTCCTGACCTCCTGGTTTTCTGTGCGCGGTGGTGACCTAGGAGAGGGTGGCCGAGCAGGTGTGCGAACCTTTACAGGGTGAGCACACGTCCTCCAGGGGAGGAGGGGGCAGGGACCGGGCTGCCCTGCCGATGCCACGTGGCCTCCATCCCCGGAGCTGGAGACACGGGGGGGCGGGGGGGGAGGCAATACAGGGGTCGGGGTCTTGGATGGGAACCAGCGCTCTCGCTAACGGGCTGGGCCGTGGGGCGTCCCTTCACACCGGGACCTCAGAGGCCGCAGGTACGTACATGGCCGGGGTGACTCAGAGCCGCCACGGTCCTTTCAGCGCTAACGGCAGTGGCTCTCTGTAGTTCTGGGTCTCTGTCCCCGTCACCCCACAAGGGGACAGAGATCCCGGCCCCATGCCCCTCGCCCGGCTGGCCCGGCGTGGAGTCCTCTGTGAGATGCCGGAAGGGAAGCGCACATTGGCACATAAACGTGTTTGTTTTCCTGGGGGCCCTCCTTGGACAGATGTCGTATTTTCAAGCATAAAAGGTACAATTTCTAGTGTTGCATTTCAGGTACCAGGAGTGTGTGCCTGCATGTGAGAGCCAGTGTGGCGCTGTGGTGAGGAGGAAGGCCCCTAGGTCTCACCTGGCCGTTAGGGCACCTGTGACATCGTGCGCGGCCTGTAAGAGCGGGCACCCCGATGTGTGGCAAGGCCTCGAACGCTGGCCGACGGAGTTTGGTTGATGTCGCTGCACTCAGAACCCCCCGCGCAGACCTCCGAGGCTGGAATGGACAAGCGGGGCCTCGGAGGCCAGCGGGAGCCGCCCCGCCCCTCAGGCCCGGGCTGGCAGCCCACGTAGAGTCCAGGTACTGGCTGTGGTGGACGGCGTGTGGGTGTGTCCTCACAGTAACAGGCCGCTGTCACTCACACTCTGTCGGTCACAGTAAGCCCTGGCCTGGAGGGAGGACTGCAGTGCGCTGAGGTGGGAGGAGGGATACGGGGAAGAGAGCCTCGGCTGCCGCAGTGCGGAGGACAGGGGATGGGTTGAAAGCTTTTGCAGGGCAGTGCTGTGGCCTTGAACTTCCTGGGCGCCCACATCATGTGCCCGCCCTGTCCCCGTTGCCCTGAAGTGGTCTGCCCCATGGGTGCCCCCACCCTCTTCCCCCGGGACCAGGTCCGCCTCGAGCGGGCTCTGCTGGGTAGTAAGTGCCTTCCCTTTTCCGGGGCGTCATTGCCACCTCTGGGGAGGGAGCCGCTCCTGGGGGCTTCTCCTTTTAGGGGACACACGGTGAATCCTAGTGCACATGCCCTCAGAAAGGAGGCACAGAGCTTACCTCCTGGAGACCGACGGGGGTTCTCTCCTGCAGGCTCTGGGGCCCGAGCCCGCCTTCCTCTGACTGCCGGCGGCTCCTGCGATGCTGGCTTGGTGCGATGCTGTGTGCTATGCTGGTTTCCCGGAGCTCATGGACAGGAGCCTGGGAGCTTCGGGCTCCAGAGAGACCGCTGGGTGTCCGGGCAGGGACAGCTCGGGAGAGGAAGGTGTCTGTGGGAGACGGCATTGCTCTGGCAACTGATCCTAATCTGATTGAAACTGGATTAGAGCCTGACACAGCAGGGGCGCCTTGTCCTCCCTCCCGGGCCCGGCAGAGCCCCCTCTCTGTCCCATGTGGGGGGCAATTGGTTTCAGTCGAGGCCCTGTCCTGCATGGGCCTCCTGCGTTCTGTCTGTGTGACCGTCTGTCCTTGGTAGCTGGGCAGCACTCGTGGTTCCGCTTGGCCATAGAGAAGCTTCTGTTAAGAGCAAAGGCGGGGGCAGTGTAATGGTGGGAGGCCTGGCCATGGGAGGAGGCAGGGAGGAGGCAGAGAGGGATGAAATTTGGTAATAAAAAAGGAAAGCATGAAAATGGAGCAAGAATAGGTAAGCAAAGTAAGGAAGTAAGAAGAGGAAATAAGGAAAGAGAAGCAGCCTTGGCCAGTGTGGCTCAGTTGGTTGAATGTCATCCCATGCACCAAAAGGTCGCTGGTTCAATTCCTAGTCAGGGCACATGCTCAGGTTTTGAGCTCAATCCTCAGTAGGGGATGTGCAGGAGGCAGTCGGTTGAAGTCTCTCTCACATTAATATTTCTCTCTCTCTATCTCCCTCTCCCTTCCTCTTTCTCTAAAACCTATAAAAACATATTTAAAAGAAAAGGGAAGCAAAAACAACAACAACAAAAACACACAACCCAAAATCAAAACAGAAAAAAAGGGAAGCAAGAAAATATAATAAACGGAAATGAGAAAGAGGAATTAATAAAAGTGAAGTAAGAAAAGGAAAGTTTTAAAAGTGAAGAAAGACCAGGAAGAGTAGAGAACAAAATGTGGAAATAAGAAAGGAGAAACAAACAAATAAACAAAAAAGCCACCCAGAAGTATAGGAAGGGTGGAAAGGAATGTGAAAACTCTAAGTGAGAAAGAGAATAAAATGGAAAAGGAGGAAAAAGAAACAAAGAAAGTGGAAGTAAGAAAAGGAAAAAAAATTCAGGGTTCAGGCTCTTTCTTCTTGTTCCACAACCTTATTGTCTGTCTTTCTTCCTCGTGACCCAACGTGAATGCTACACTCTCACGGACATGTATGGTGAGAAAAACAGAGGCAGAGGGGAAGGCATACGTCTCCAAGTCTGCCCTTTATTTTCAGAGAAGTAATGGCTTTCCCACTCAGTAAACTTGTATCTCTGGTTAGACCTGGGTCACATGAACATATAGCTGCAAGAGAGTCTGAGAAGCTGCGTCATTTTAACTGTTCACATTTCCATCCTAAACAAAGTTGGGGTTTTATTAAAGAGGGACAAGGGGAAATGGATATCGGTAGGCAAACTCCACACCTTTCACACTATCTTAATTTTTTTTTTATGTAACCAGAGGCCTGGAGCACGAATTTGTGCACAGGTGAGGTCTGGCTGACCTGCTCTGATGAGGGCTGATCAGGGCCAGCCTCAGGGAGGGGCCATGGGAAGTTGGCCAGTCAGCCTGCCCCCCATTGGACCAGTTGGCCAACTGCAGTGTACATCATAGCAACTGGTTATTCCAATCGTTCTGGTCACTTGGCTTTTATATATATAGATAACAAGTTCCCTCCTTGTTTATTTTATTTTTTAAAAATATATTTTTATTGATTTCAAGAGATAGAGAAGATCACCCAATTAGCTGCATCCCACATGCTCCCAACTGGGGATCAATTCCACAACCTGGGCATGTGCCTGATGGGGACTCAAACCATGTTCTCCTGGTTCATAGGTTGATACTCAGCCACTGGGCCAGGTTGGCTGGGCAGTTCCCTCCTTATTTTTCTTCTTCAAAATTATCCTCCTTATTTCAACCCTTTATTCCTCTATATACATATTTGCATTAACTTACCAAGTTTTGCCAAAAATTTAGCTGGAATTTTGATTTGGTCTGCATTGACTATACAGATGGATTTTGGGGAAAATTAGTCATCTTTAATGCGTTGAATTTTCCTACACATTAATAAAACCAAAATTACCCTCCACACATGGTATATCATTCACTTTATTCCAGCCTTCTTTTATGCCATTGAATTAGGCTTTATAGTTATCTCCAAAATATCTTGCTGATGCTTTACTTCTAAGGATCATATGACTTTAAGCTTTTGAGGAGGAACAATTATTCTGAACAACCCGAGGAGAAGTTTATCTACATGGACCTGGGCGAGGCTGTCTCTCGGATGCCAGGGCGTGGTTTCACCTCGGGTGGCTGGACACAGCGTCACCTAAGGGAGAAACCCTAAGGGAGAAAGCACCCCTAAGGGAGAAACTGGGGAGGGTCCTGGCTTTGGCCAGGGGCCCCTATCCGGGGACTGGAGCGGAACGGTCATTTTAAGTTCCATTCTTTTGCTCGGCTCTCGGGCATCTCACTCCAGGATGTGACATCATTTACGGAAAATTAATTGGGTGCTGGCTCCACGCCAGATCCTGAGGAGAAATGATGAGCGGGCATGGTTCTTGCCCCTTCAGAACTCAGCCTGGTGGGGACACAGGTACCTACCCCACAGGCAGACTGTGAGGGGCCTCAGTCCCGGTGTGAGCGAAGGGCCACAGGGCCAGGGGCGTGGCTCCGGGCCAGAGTGCATGTGGACTGACCCCTGGGCGGCAGAATGTGGAGGGAAGTGGGGCCGCTGGCCTGTGCCAGCTCGGCCCCAAGCACGCCCCGGCCGACAGCTGCAGGGCTAATTAAGTGAAGATTGTGATTGATTTGTTTGCTTCCAGCCGAGTGGGACTTGGTCAGCACGGAAAAGGAAGATGTTTAAAATTTCTCCGCTATGAGCCTGTAAGATGACTCTCGCCTCTTCTCTTAGCTCTGCCTTCTGCTGTTAGACTGTGATGCTGCTTAACCTTTTCAAGTGCATCCCTGCAGCTGGTGGTGGGAGGCAGCGGCCCCCCGCAGAGTCCAGGGCACCTTGGTGTGTGGAGGCGGAGGGGGCTGGGGACATGGAAGGGATGTAGGAAATGGCTCGGTGGGGTCTGTTTTGCAGGCCATGCTGGTAGTGCCCAGGGGGTGGGGGGAAGGGCTGAGAGGCTGGGCGGGGCAGTGGCCAGGGGGAGGAAGGGAGATTTCCCGGGGGAGCCGATGGGATCCGGGGTCCAATTTCATCCTCATCAGACTCGCAAATAAACGCCAGGCATCAGTTGTTCCATTGTGAGGGTCAGAGCTTGAGCTCAGCTGTTTACTGTTTGCTGAATTCAGGCAGTTTATTAGCAAATTCTGCTTCTTCATTTAATTTCAACAAAAGTCTTTGCATGTCAGCAGGATGTTAACCCCCACGTGCATGGTCTTGGGGTTACGGAGGTAAAGGTTACATAGGAACTCTGGTCTAGCCTGGCCTGGTGGAGACAGGTTATAACTACAGTCACGGCCGCGCAGGAGAAACATGCGTGACGGGGGCAGTGTGCTGTGGGAGAGAGGAGAGCTCAGGTCAGCTCCAGCGGGCGGGGCAGCTTGCTGGCGCTGGAGGGGCACGAAGGGAATTTCAGGCGGACGGAGGGGGCAGCTTGGGCAAAGGCTGGAGGCTGCAGCATCTCAGATGTTGTGAGACCTGCAGTGTGACAGCTAAGAGCATGGACTCCACGGGGGGATGTTTAAACTCTGGATATTTCCATTCTAGATCTGGGCAAGTTACCTAACTTTCTGTGCATCCGTTTCCTCATCTTTTATTTTTTAAAATATATTTTATTGACATTAAAAAAATTTTTATTGATTTTTTACAGAGAGGAAGGGAGAGAGATAGAGTGCTAGAAATGTCAATGAGAGAGAAACATTGACCAGCTGCCTCTTACACACCCCCTACTGGGGATGTGCCCGCAACCAAGGTACATGCCCCTGACCGGAATCGAACCTGGGACCTTTCAGTCTGCAGACCGATGCTCTATCCACTGAACCAAACTGGTTCCAGCCCATTTCCTCATCTTTTAAACGTGGTTATTGATAATACCTATCTCATAGGGTTGTTATAAGGACTACTGAGACCTGAAAATCGCTGAGAACAGTGCCCGGCACTTGGAAAATTCTCAGTGAATGCAGTTATCACGTGGGTTAAGGGTTAAAGAGGGATGGGGAGAATGGTATACAGTTATTACTGCTTTTCCTTAAAACTATCCATAGGTGTCAAGTAATACAGGGGAGAGGGCTCCTCGGACCAGGCACGGCCCGAGTAAAATATGGGTGTTGAATTTTTGCTGGAGACTGAATTGTGTGCCTCCCTGCCATTCACATGCTAAAGCCCCAACCCCCTGTGATGGTCTGTGGAGATGGGACCTTAGGGGGGTAATTAGAGTCATATAAGGTTATGAGGGGCCCTTACAATGGGATCAGTAACTTTATAAGGAGAGAGAGAGAGAGAGAGAGAGAGAGAGAGAGAGAGAGAGAGAGAGAGAGAGAGAGAGAGCGCTCTGCCTGTGAGGACACAGTGAGAAGGGCACTTTGAACTTGACTCCCAGCCCCCAGAACTGTGAGAAGTAACTGTGTCCGTGGTGTTTGTTACAGCAGCTCGAACAGGCTGCTACGGTGACCTAAGACTGGGAAGAGGGACTTTGAATTCCACCACAGCTGGTGACTCCTGGGCTTTCATCCCGGGCACTTTCGGTTTATCCTCCGGAGCAATCAGGTGACTGCTCACAGGTCGCCACACGTCAACAGCTGCATCGCAACCACACGTTTCTCTGCAAGGCCACAAACCCTCACGGCTGCGAGGCCTGTCACCACCTGTCGCCGAGGAAACTCAGAAAGGCTCCGCAGAAGCCCCAGGCCCCCCACCCCCGCACCCCCACCCCTGCACCCCCCACCCCAACACCCCCCACCCCTGCACCCCCCACCCCCGCACCCCCATCCCGCACCCCCATCCCCGCACCCCCCACCCCCACACCCCCCACCTCCACACCCCTATTCCCGCACCCCCCACCCCGCTTACGGATTTGGAAGGCCAAGGCTGATGGAATAAACTGGAGGAAGTTAATAAAACGTGGGCCCCGGTTGGGTCTGTGCCCAGGCAGACACTGCGCCTCCTCCAGGCGGGCATGCAGGTGCCAGGCTTGCCTCCGGAGTGCCCACTTCCCTGCATCGACAGCATCTTGTAGGAGGCGACTGGAGAAATTCCAGACCCCTTTGGCACTGGGCCAGGCATCCCTCCCGGAATCCCTGCCCGCGTCCCCAGGAGTGTTCACGGCACAGGAAGCCGCGTCCCTTCTCCCCCAGGAGCAGGGTCACTGGTGGGAAAGGCAGACCGTGGCTGCCCACCAGCCCGGCTCAGCGGAACAGGCCTGCTCCGTCCGTGTCAGACGGCATTTGCTTCCAGACGGGGCGAGTCCTCCGCAGAAACGGTCTGAAGCCACGCTGCCCGAGGCGGCTCACAGGTGTGTGGGCGTCCGGAGGGACTAAGCCGTCTGCTTTCTCTTTAATTCTTTATCGGTTACAGTATCGCGTAAGCCGTCTGCTTCCATTGGCTCCATGGCAGCTGGGTCACTCAGACCTGCATTCTTTCTTTCTTTCTCAGCTGGGGTCCGGCCGGAGCCGGCTGGCCGGGTGCTGCTGAAGGAGGCACTTTGCTAGGACCCGGGAGAGGGTTGAGTTCTCTGAGCTCCGGGGGCGGGATAGGGGGTGTGGGGATAGGGGGTGTGGGGATGGGGGGTGCGGGGATGGGGGGTGTTGGGGTGGGGGTGTGGGGATAGGGGGTGTGGGGGTGGGGGGTGTGGGGGTGGGGGGTGTGGGGATAGGGGGTGTGGGGATAGGGGGTGTGGGGATAGGGGGTGTGGGGATGGGGGGTGCGGGGATAGGGGTGCGGGAATAGGGGTGTGGAGGTGGGGGGTGTGGGGGTGGGGGGTGTGGGGGTGCGGGGTGCGGGATGGGGGTGCGGGGGTGGGGAGTGCGGGGGTGGGGGTGCGGGGTGGGGGGTGCGGGGATAGGGGGTGTGGAGGTGGGGGGTGTGGGGGTGGGGGGTGCGGGGATAGGGGGTGCGGGGATAGGGGGTGCGGGGATAGGGGTGCGGGGGTGTGGGGTGCGGGGATAGGGGTGTGGGAATAGGGGTGCGGGGGTGGGGGGTGCGGGGATAGGGGTGCGGGGGTGGGGATGCAGGGGTGGGGGGTGCGGGGGTGGGGGGTGCGGGATAGGGGTGCGGGGGTGGGGGGTGTGGGGATAGGGGGTGTGGGGATAGGGGGTGTGGGGGTGGGGGTGCGGGGATGGGGGTGCGGGGATGGGGGTGCGGGGATGGGGGGTGCGGGGATGGGGGTGCGGGGATGGGGGGTGCGGGAATAGGGGTGCGGGGGTGGGGGGTGCGGGGATGGGTGTGCGGGGATGGGGGGTGCGGGGATGGGGGGTGCGGGGATGGGTGTGCGGGGATGGGGGGTGCGGGGATAGGGGTGCGGGATAGGGGTGCGGGGGTGGGGGGTGCGGGGATAGGGGTGCAGAAATAGGGGTGCGGAGGTGGGGGGTGGGGATGGGGGTGTGGGCGTGGGGATGGGAGTGGCTCCAGCGTCATATCCAGTTGGGGGGCAGCTTCACTGTAGCCCCGCTGGGATTCCGGCTGTTGGGGGCCTGGGGCTTCTGCGGAGCCTTTCTGAGTCTCCGTTTCCTCGGCGACAGGTGGTGACAGGCCTCACGGCCGTGAGGGTTTATGAGCTCCACCCGCGTGTCAGCAGCTGCGCCTCCGCGTCCACCCCACGCGCAGCGCCACTTCCTGGCATCCTGTCCCGGCTCCTTCCCTCAGCCCCTCACCCCCTCTTGGCCCCCGCGGTGGGACTCGGTGGTCTCACCCGCCTGCAGTGGTCCCTGCCCGACGCCCTCAGACTCCAGCCGGAACCGGGGGAGGCCGTGGCCACCGGAGCCAGGCCCTGGGGTGGCCAGCGGGGCGGATGGGGTGTCCACCTCGGCCTTCCGGGAGGTCAGAGGGACAGCCGACAGGACCCCGGAGAGGAAAGCACCCAGTGGGACTTGGGCTCGTTCACCCGGGACTGTCTCCAGGGGGAAAGGGACGTGGCTCTTCTGCTGAAAATGCAGCGTTTCCCAGAGATGGGGCAGGGATGGGGTGGGCGGGTCCGGGCAGGCCCGCTCTGGCTCAGCGGGGGTTTCTCTCAGAATGGCAACTGGGCACCCCCCCCCACCCTGCTGAGTCACTGCCTCCACAGCCCCCCAGCCATGGCTCCTGAGCTAAGTCTTGTCACGATCGTGGCTCCTGTTTATTCTGAAAGGCCATCGTGCTGCCACCAGACACACCACGTTGGAACCCAGCAAAGCCCGTGAGCAAAGCCGGCGGAGAGGAGATCGTGACATCCGGAGCGCATGTCAGGGCTCTCAAGCAGAGGCCGAGGCCCTGGGCGGGCAGAACGAGGCTCCAGGCAGAGCGAGGCTCCCATCCCCACGCCCACTCCCCCTATCAGGCACAGCCGGGCCCCGGCCTTGGCGAGGGGAGGGTCTGAGGGGTGGGACTGCGGGGACTGCAGCATTGAGGCGAGGCGTGTCCCAGGGAACCCCGCGGCCGGGCAGGTAGTGGGTGAGGCCTGCGGGCACTCGGGCCTGCGCTCAGGAGGAGCCAGCTCCTGGTGGATGCCTGGCCAGCACCATCTTGAAATTCTTAGTCTCATCCTTGACCTTGTTTTTTTTTTTTTTTTTTTTTTTAAGAAAGTCTGATGGAACATGCGCATGAGCCGACGGATATCCCAGGAGCACGGGTGGGGGTGGGTGGGGGGCACAGGCGAGGCCTCCAGACATAGCGGGCAGCGGGCAACTCGCTGAGCAGCCACCTGGCCACCTGCACGCAGGCGGGGTGTTGAGGCGCAGGCGGGGGTGTCAGGGTGCAGGCGGGGGTGTCAGGGTGCAGGCAGGGGTGTCAGGGTGCAGGCAGGGGTGTCGGGGTGCAGGCGAGGGTGTCGGGGCGGAGGTGGGGGTGTGGAAGCGCAGGCTCAGCTCTGGGCAAGACTGCTGCTCAGCAAGTTGCCCGGACTTATAAGCCATTGCTGTGTATTTTAACTTAAATCGATTTTAAACTCCACAAGATATATTTATTTATGCAGCTAATATCACTCATATCAAGTGTTAGCAGTGCGGCTGTGGGGACGGGGGCCCCCACAGTGGCCAGTACTGGGTCTCGGTGGGAGGCAGCTGGCCTGTCCCCCCGAAGCTGTCCCTGGGCCATGGTGTAGACTTCCATTCTGCTGTCTGGTGCCAGGGCCGGGACAGTGGGCACAGGCAGTAACTGTGTCAGCAAATTCAAACAGAATGAGATGCGCACACGGGCGCTGCAATGAAGCGTCCACTCCAATTCCCCAAAGACTTTCCAGCCCGCGGGTCTAAAATAGCAACATCGCAAAGCCCATATCCACAGGCTTAGAGACAGACATTCGAAGACCATCACATTCAATGGAAAATAACAGCATTTTCTTCACAGAGCCAATTATTAATGAAGACAATTTAAAAGTTAACTCTTCCTCAGAGCAGAAGAGCCGTGTGTGATGGACAGACACGCTCTGAGGGATGTACAAACCGCGATTCCACTCAGTCCCCTTCGCCCCGGACAGCGCAGGAACGCGGAGGGGACGGTGGGAGCTCATGGCTAAACTACATGCCGGCCTCCACAAACCGGACGACAGAAAGTTAAATCTTTGTAGAAAAATTGTTTAGAAGAAACATCTGCTCTACATGCACTAAAATGTGCATTTTGATGCTGATCAGGAACGTATCCCGCTGCCGTCACAGCCATGAAACACCCCAACAGCCTGCTGGCGGCTGCGGCTGCGGAAGGCCCTCCTCAGGACCAGACATCGCTTGTGGCCTTGTCTTTGCCGAGAGAGAGGTGCTTTCAAAGGGAAGAGATCAACCAAAGGACTTGTGTGCATGCATATAAGCCTAACCAGAGGTCATGGACAACAGGGGGTGGGCATACATGGGGAGGGGTTTGGGATGGGAATGAGGACAATTATGAGAAACCATAATCAATAAAGAAATTAAAAAAGTAAAAATAATAGTGATAAGATTTAAGAGAGAGAGAGAGAGAGAGGTGCTTTCTCTCCAGCAACTGAAAACAAAGTTCCTAAAAGTATAACCAAAGAGGTGAATTTCCAGAAGAGGAAGCCAGAAAAATCTCAGGGTCAACCAAGATATCACATGAACAAAGTATGTTATTTATATGTTAGATGAAATGACCTACTGGAAGTATTGTCTTTTTTTATTTTTTTTTTTTTAATGTCACTGCAAACTGTAGAATTGTGTTGTTGTTTTTTAAAAAATATATTGTATTGATTTTAAAAAAATATATTTTATTGATTTTTTATAGATAGGGAGAGGGATAGAGAGTTAGAAACATCAATGAGAGAAAAGCATCAATCAGCTGCCTCCTGCACAAACCCTACTTGGGATGTGCCCACAACCAAGGTACATGCCTTTGATCAGAATCGAACCGGGAACCTTTCAGTTCAAAGGCTCTATCCACTGAGCCAAACCGGTTTCAGCATTTTATTGATTTTTTACAGAGAGGAAGAGAGGGACAGAGAGTCAGAAACATCAATGAGAAAGAAACATCAATCAGCGACCTCCTGCACACCCCCCACCGGGGATGTGCCCACAACCAAGGTACATGCCCTTGACCGGAATTGAACCTGAGACCCTTCAGTCCGCAGGCTGAACGTCAGTTCTATCCACTGAGCAAACCGGTTTTGGCAGGTATTGTCCTTTTGAAAGTGTATGTAGTTCTTCTTGTTAGGGTCCATAAGGAATGTAGTAGCTATAAAGGGAAAGCATTATATTCTCGTGTCTCTCACTGCGCACCCCCCTTTTAGCAGAGGGGGTTCTGCGTTTTATCCTGCTAGGCTGCACGGCCCAGAGCAGCCCAGCCCCAGGGCTTCCTCTCAGCAGGCCTCAGGAGTGGAAAGGGCCTTTTTTCTTGGCTGTGGCTTCCTGTAAAAGAGGAAGCTCTGGAGACTGTGATGGCAGGAGGCCCGTTCCCCGGGCAGCACCAGGGGGTCGGTCGCTGCGGCTCAGTCACTGTGGACCATGGCCCTGAGGGCTCCCACGACTCCCGAATCCTGGTGGAGGGAGCCGGGGGCGGCGACATGCTAACGTGTGGTGCGGGCTGAGCATCCGCAGTGCCAGGCGCCGGGGGCAGCACGGAACCAGGGCGCGCTGACTGCTGACTCACTCGTGTGTGGGATCTGTCTTCTAAGCTGCCTTTTTATTGTTGACACTGTTACAGTTTCCCATCCCCCTGCCCACCTCCCCGAGCCCCTCCTCTGGCCGCCATCACCCTTGTCCATCGGTGTGTCCTGCAGAGTCAGGTGAACGTGTGGGAGTGGACGGCCCGTGAGCCCCATGAACCCGGTGCCATGGCGTGAGGCGGGCCGTCTGCATGGCTCTGCTGAAGGCACAGCGCCCGCCGTGTCGCCGTGTTCCCGTGTCCCTGCGACTCCCCCAGCACAGCACTCGCAGGGGCTCACCAGGCTCTGTTTTTGGTGGCCGCCATTTCTCAGACTCGACTCCGAAGGGGCACCTGCTCCCTCTGTCCTGGTTTCCTCTGAGTGGGGCTCTAAGTGACGAAACCCTCAGCACCTAACTCCGGACCCAGGCAAGGGCACCTCTGCTCCCTGTCCCCCTGCTTGGCGTCAGGGGCTTCTCCAGGGACAGCGCTGACCGCGCCCTGCGCTCCAGGCCCGTTCTCCACTGCGAGAGTCCATCATAGTCCGCCAGCCCGGCGGGTGTGGCTCAGTGGTTGAGTGTCGACCTATGAACCAGGAGGTCACAGTTAGGATTTCTCGTCAGGGCAGATGGGATGCCTGAGTTGTGTGCCATTGATGTTTCTGTCTCTCTCAATCTTTCCCTTACTCTCTGAAACCAATAATAATACATTAAAAGAAAAAGTCAGCCAAAACTGGTTTGGCTCAGTGGGTAAAGCCTCAGCCTGTGGACTGAAGGGTCCTGGGTTTGATTCCTGTCAAGGGCATGTAGATACCTTGGTTGCGGGCACATCCCCAGTAAGGGACATGCAAGAGCATCCCCAGTAGGGGGCGTGCAAGAGGCAGCTGATGGATAACTCATCGATGTTTCTAACTATCTCTCTCCCTTCCTCTCTGTAAAAAATCAATAAAATATATTAAAAAAAAAAAAAAAAAAAAAGGAAAGAAAAAGTCAGCAGGCTTGGGTGTCGAATTGCTTTTCCCTCTAATAACAGTGCCTGGTGCTGGGCTTACGGTCACCATTTCACAGAGATGACATGGACCCAATGTCCCTGGCACAGGGGGCTCCTCCCTCAGGGGCCTGTGGCCTGAGGCGGGTCTGCAGTGGGAGCTCACCCGGGGCCAGGGGGCTTACTGCTCTCACCTGGGGTATAGTCACAGTGCGTTTGGGTTTAAGTCTCCATCTGTCTCTGTGCTTTTCGCCATCCCACTTCCTTCAAGGCCCCTTTCCCTGCCTCCCTTTCCTTTGAGGCTGAGGCTGAGAATGCGCTCCCTCCGGCGTGTCCCCTTGGTATTATTTCCTCGGTGACCTAAGAGGCTGCAAGGTGCACCTGGACTTCCTGCAGCCACTTAGCTGGTGCCTGAGGCCTCTCACTGGAAACATGAAGATCCCAGGTGCAGAAGCTCAGCTGCTCCCGGGCTTATAAGCCATTGCTGTGTATTTTAACTTAAATCGATTTTAAACTCAACAAGATATATTTATTTATGCAGCCAATAGCACACACAGACCTTTTTATTTCTTCCTACATCTATGTTGTTCCGACTGGGATAACTTCTCTTCTACTTAAAACAATTGCTTTAAGGTTTCCTTTAACGCAAGGCTGCTGGCGTGAGCTCTCTGGGATTTGTTTGTCTGAAAATGCCTTTGTCTGACCTCGGTTTTGTTGTCTGGGTTTCCACCCAAGGCCCCGAGGCCTGAGCCACCTTCATCCAGTCCCAGGTGGAGGCCGCAGTTCCTGCACGGCTGGTCCGCCTGTTTCGTCCTCACAGCGTTGATTACGCCCTTTATCAATCTCGTCCCCTCGTCCCCTTCCCGCCCCCCCTTCCCCGCAGCCTCCAGGTTTTTGAATTCTCGGAAATATCCCCAAGGGAACGAGGCTAGTCTCACATCTCTGTTTCCAGCTTCTTCTAGATCTTGGCTTGGCAATTCTTCACCATCCTGTTGGCTCTTCAATATTTTCAGCTGACTTCCTCCTCTCTTTTCCCTCCTCTCCTTTTCCAACCCACTCACACGTCATTCCCCCCTCCCTCCCTCCCTCCCTTCCTCCCTCCTTCGTCTCTGCCTCCCTACCTGAGCCAGGCCCCGGGATAAGGACGCAGATACAAGGCGCTCCCAGTCCAGTGGGGAGACTTTGGTGGGAGGGGTCACAGTCGCCAGCACAGGAAGTAAACTATGTATAAGCATCTTCAGCGTAAATGAATCCTTGTGGCCTGGTGACACCGAAGGTAAACAGAACGAGTCGGAGCAGAGAGGAAGGGGTGCTGATTGCCGAGGACACCAAGGAAAGTGGTGTGAGAAGTTTTGGTGCATCAAGAAATATTTCCAAGTTCCCTGGAACTCTTTCTTACATGTAGAAAGCCTAACGTCTGTACTTGAAATACACCTGGAACTCACAGGTGTTTGTCCAGAGCACTTACATGTGATGAATATTGAACACGGGTGTTTGTCTTGTGGACTCACCCTGAGGACTCACTTATTAAAGAGACAAACCCACAGGAGATACCGCCATACACACAGCAGAGAATGACGGGTGACCAGACAGACGTTGTATGGAATTATTTTTTATGGAGAAATTTTGGTCCAGAAACCACTTGCAAGGGAAGGCGATGGCTTTGTCATGTAGAACGCAGCAGGTCCTGAGGCTTCCACGAGACTCTCATTTTCTTTCCGAGACTCTCTTCCGAGAGTCTCTTCCCGAGACTCTCATTTTCTTTCAGAACATTCTCATTCATCTTGCCAGGCTCCTCATTCTTCTTAGGAACACAAAAGAAAGGAATACATCTCTTTCTTTAAAACTGACTTTTATTTAAACAGTTGTTAGATGGAGCTTTTCAAAATAGAGGATCTGAGTTGCACGATGACAGATGTGTACTCGGTGACAGGATGGACACCTTGTGTCTCTCCACCAGTCAGAGGGGCTGAGTCTGTTGGCCCAGCTTCAAGGTCACAGTCAGAACCAGGTCAGAGCAAGAGTCAAGTCCCACCTGCACCACTTACTGGATCTAATACCACGTGCAAGTTGTCTGGTGACTCCTCCCACACCTGACACACTGTCTAATGGGGAGGAGATGCCTAGGAAGTCCCTCCCACACCTGACACACTGTCCAATGGGGAGGAGGTGCTCAGTAGGCCCCTCCCACACCTGACACACTGTCTAACAGGGACCAAGCATCTCCAAGCTTATTTTCTACACCTGAAAAGTGGGGACATGCTGTTGTGAGGATGAGTGAGAGCATGCAGGTGACAAAACTTTGTACTTGGCAAAGGGCGGCAAATCCAAAAGGTTGACACGAATCCACACCTGGGCGTGTCCACCTTGGTAGGTATTCTTATTCCTGAATGGGATATGAAATTTCTGGCGGAAGTGAGGCTGTTTTGTTGTTGTTTTTAATTTTCTACTGCGAGGATATTGCAGGAAACAGGATAGTCTGTAGAGCCAAATGAGACAACGGGAAAACAGATCCTCTCCACGGTCATCTTGGTGAGGCCTAATGAAAAACAAGAGTCATCTCGGGCCCAGTAATCATATTTTCTCCTGGGCCTCACCTGATTGTATTACTGCCATGAGGAGCCCTCCCCGCTTATTAACTATCATGACCCTTTGTTTATGGGCTTGGAGATGAGATTATGGTCTCCCCCCTAATGAAATGAGAGGGTCTAGCTGGGTTAGCCATCAGCAGCCCCCAGGGAAGCCAGACTGGCTGGTCTCGGGCCAGTGCCTGTGAGAACAGTGATGCCAGGGCCTGCTCCACACTCGCTCTTCTGTGAGCGGGCAGCATCCTCAGGTCAGAATGCAATTACTGCCACGTGTGTGCCTGCTCCCTGGAGACCCACCCTGGAACTAATCCCTGAAGGACATTCTGTGCGTGGATTGAGCAGCGGGAATCAGCCCCCTGCTTGGATGGTGTAGAACAAGCATGTCAAACTTGTGGCGGCGGGTTACATGTGACCCAGAATGAATATTTTTTGAGGCCCAACCAATATAATAGTATGTAAGAAATGTGATATATATATATATATATATATATATATATATATAATTGATTATTTATTTATTTATTTATTTATTTTACAGAGAGGAAGGGAGAGGGATAGAGAGCTAGAAACATCGATGGGAGAGAAACGTCGACCAGCCTCCCGCACACCCCCCACTGAGAATGTGCCCACAACTGATGTACATGCCCTTGACCGGAATCGAACCTGGGACCCTTCAGTCCGCAAGCTGATGCTCTATCCATTGAGTCAAACCGGTTTCAGCTGTAAGAAATGTTTTAATAAAAATTTCATAACTTAATTTTTACAATATCCTGTTATACATTATATATATAATATGCAAATTAGCTTGGACACTGTGATAGTCATGACTGGCTCAGGAGGAGTTTGCACACGCAGATGGGTGGGAGGGGACTGCTTGTGCTGTGAGGCAAGGCATGGATGGCGCAGCCCCTGAGCGGAGAGGCAGAAAGGGCGTGCCCAGGCCACTGCTGCTACTCAGCCCCAGCAGGATCGGGAGTGGAGAGGCCGGGTGTGGCCAGGCTGCTGCCACCACTGCCACCAGGCCCCAGCAGGCCCGCCTCTACACGTGAGCTGCAGAGGAAGCACCTTTTCTGACCGCTCATTGGCTAAGCTCCCAGTTTGCCACTAGCAGTGTTCTTGATAACTTGGATAATAACAATCCAAGAAGGCGATCTAGGGTTTTTCCACCTCACTCCTGGAGGAAAAAACAAAGGTCTGCTGCTGGAGGGGCTAAGAAATGTCATATCCTGCCCTAGCCAGTTTGGCTCAGTGGATAGAGCCTTGTCTGCTGACCGCAGGGTCCAGGTCCGATTCTGACCAAGGGCATGTACCTAGGTTGTAGGCTCCTCCCTGACCTGGGCCCAAATCAGGGCACATGCAAGAGGCAACCAATCAAAGTGTCCCTCTCTCATTGATGTTTCTCTCTGTCTCTCCCTCTCTCTTCCACACTCTCTAAAAATCAATGGAAACATATCCTCAGGTGAGGAGAAAGAAAGAAAGAAAGAAAGAAAGAAAGAAAGAAAGAAAGAAAGAAAGAAAGAAAGAAAGAAAGAAAGTTATATCCTATAAAAGACACATCTTGAAAATGCCTGGAGAAAGTTGTCATTTTTTCTTGGTGAAGGGACTGGAGTCCGTGTTGATGAAAACACCTTGGCGGCTGGCAGTGGCAGCAGCAGTGAGTGATGGGGGTGGCACCTTCCCCTGATCAGCCTGCAGAGGGAGGCCAGACTGCAGTTTAGGCCTGCTATGAGGGCAGGCCTAAGCCATCAGTGGCACATCCCCTGAGGGCTCCCGGACTGTGAGAGGGGGCAGGCTGGGCTGAGGGACCTTCCCCACCAGTGCACGGATTTTGTGCACCAGGCCTCTAGTTATTAATAACGAACTACAACGTTCAGTAGTGACTGATTACTATAATCATGTTGCATTCATTTCCCTTAGAATGCCTATGCACAGGTGTACCATTTCTCCCCACTAATACTAGCAGCGAATATTTTAGCCGATTGCCATGTCATTCGTCTTGAACTGACTTATTTGGTGCAACAGGAAATATTTCACTTTCAACCCTGGCGATCAATGGGGTGACAGATGTTGCAGCCAGATCGCCCTCACATCCGGAAATATTTCACTTTCAGAGAACAAGAAAAATAGGTTTACTTGCATTACACTTATTTATTTGTGCATTTACTCAGTGTCTGGTGAGTTAATGTTCAAGAAGAAATATTAATTTTTATTAAAATGTTATTTTATGTTAACAATGACTCATTCATTTCAGCCCTTTGTATTCAGCATGTCTCTATCAAAATAGACCTACATTTCTATAAAAATTGCAGTTTTTGTTTTTTTGTGGCCACATAAGCTTAAACCTTGTTTACTTGGCCTGTGCTAGCCTTTGAGCCTGACCTGCTTGGTGTAGAAGGTCTGGTCCGGAGCAAGGCAGAGGCGGGGGCTCAGCCCCTTCTGGAGGCCCCCTGGGAGGTGTGTGTAGGTAGCTGGAGGCTCTCCTGGGAGGTGTGTGTAGGTAGCTGGAGGCTCTCCTGGGAGGTGTGTGTAGGTAGCTGGAGGCTCTCCTGGGAGGTGTGTGTAGGTAGCTGGAGGCCCCCTGGGAGGTGTGTGTAGGTAGCTGGAGGCCCCCTGGGAGGTGTGTGTAGGTAGCTGGAGGCCCCCTGGGAGGTGTGTGTAGGTAGCTGCTACAATCCCTTCTGTGGGGGAAAGTCAGGAGTCAGCTCTGCGATGGGCTGGTGAAGCGGAGAGATTTCTCAGCCGTGGGCCAGGAGTGGGTGGCACTTACCTGCGCTGGGTGATGGGTCACAGGTGGTCTGGGCATGCGTGTGGCAGAGGGAGGTGGGAGCTGGAGGGTGCTTGGGGGCACTGTTGAGTCTACCATCTGGGCTTCTCAAAGTTCACTCCCGTCCACAGACCCAGTGCCCTCCGGGGCTCACACACAGAAGGAGGCTGCCTCCTCACTGTGGGGACACCGGGCTGTCTCGCTCTGCAGAACCGGCCCTTCCTCTCCCAGCACATTCTGTCCTCCAGGCAGGCCGAGAAGGGCTTGATGCACATCACTGAGTTTGCAATTATTACAATTCTTTTCAGTTAATTACTATTTACAGATAAGGACATGGAGGCCCAGAGAGGTTATGTAACTTGCCACTGTCACACAGCGCATCCACTCAGCACTGTTCACCCCACAACTCTCCTTGAGATGCTGACCATGTGCATGAGGGACATTACGAAAGCTCATCATCTGGCTTCTTTCAGACGTGGCCTCACTTCTCCGCACTTTGTGCAGCCAGCGTCGCGGCTCCTGGACACGTGGTGGTCCCCTGTTGAAGAGCCTGCAGGAAGGACGCCTTCTTGGCAGCCTGTTTCCTGGAACTCCTGGGCCTCTAAGGCTCACCCTGAGACCCTCGTGCTTCAGTGGAAGCCAACTCCTTGTGGGGGCACCGTCCGGAGCCAGGGAACCCTGTGAGGAAGTCTGTCCTGGAAGGAAGGTGGACATAGAGAGAGGGGGCCCCTGGTCAGAGAATATTACAGCTAACCGGGCCCTTAGCGACCAACGACTCTCTCTTTACAGGAGAGAGTGGGCAGAGGGAGACCAAACAGCTCCCCGGATTACTGAGCGTTCAGTGGCGGAGCTGGAAGCAGAGACTGGGCGGCTCACAGCGTCCCAGGAGGCGGGACATTGTGATGGAAGAGCTGCCGGGTCGTGGGTCGCAGTCAGGGTCCGCACCCCGGCTCCGCGTTCCTGGCAGCGGGCGGGGCCGGCGGGCCCACATCCTGGCTTTCTCATCTGTGACTGGGCTGAGGCTGTGAGGGTAGATGAGATGGTGTACGTGAGACCCTGATCTCGTTCCCAACCGGGACCCAGCCCTGTTGCCCACAGACAGTTAAAGTAACAAACTGCTGATGTGTTAGTCACTGTAACCAATCACTGATGCTCAGCGCTATTACCCAGCAGCCATTGTTGGTGCCGGGAGCAGCCTGGTCCCTTCCAAGCTTCCAGCCGCTGTCACTGTGGCCGTGCCATCTGAAGGCCTGATGGAGCTGGCACAGGCCACTCCCGGTCGCTCCCAGGGCTGGCGTGTTGGTGCTGGCCACCCTGTCCTCACAGCCCGGTGTCCACGGGCCAGAGTGGAATCTGCAGCCCATTCATCACCTCGCCTTGAAAATCACGACGTCTGCCCTATCCTATTGGCCACAGGGGCCAGCTCCGGGTCACCGGGGAGGGGCGCTCACGAGCACCCTGCCAGAGCCTGGCTGACACCCTGTGGCACGGGCGAGGGTCTCTCTGGGCCGTTGTGCCAGTGTCATGTCCCGCTAACTTCCTGCGTCTTGCGTTGGAGTGGGTATTTCCCCAGTCCCTCCTGGCTCCTCGGGGCAGACAGAGGCGCCAGGGTCTCCCGGAGTTCGGAGACGGCAGTTACAATTAGCCGGCAGTGATCCCACCGCTGAGTGAGCTCCACGGCAGCTGCCTGCCTCCCCAGGGTTTTTAAATAGGCGGGATGTGGGGATGTGTTAATGACAGCACATTACCGTCAGTTTCCGCCCAGCAGCGCGTGCCACATGACTGTGTCAGGAGGAGGGGCCTGAGGCTGCCCGGGAAGCCTGGTCTGGACCCCCAGCCGCCCATCACACCCTCTGAGCAGCTGGTGCCCAAGGCTCAGGGCGGGACAGACCAGGCTCCTGGGAGATGTGGCGGGAGCCCGGTGCCCTGATCTGGCTGGGCGCGTCACTCTGGACATCTTCCCACTTGGAGCACGCAGCCTGCTCCCACAGGTGCTGCCCCTGGTGCGGAGGAAGCCGTGACATGTCACTGTTCCTTTTTGTTGTTTTAAATCCTCACCTGAGGATATTTTCCCAGTGATTTTTTATAAGAGTGGAAGAGAGAGGGAAAGAGAGACACATCAATTAGTTGCCTCATGCACAAGTCCTGCCCAGGGCCCGGGTAGGGGAAGAGCCTGCAAGCAAGGTACCTGCCCTTGATGGATCAAATCCAGAACCCTTTGGTCCATAGGCCGACACCATATCCACTAGGGTGGGCTCATTGTTCTTACTTCCTGATAACTCTAAGGTCTATCTGCCCTGCCCCTCATCAGACTTCCTCCTGCTCCAGGCATCCAACTAGGGTGCCCATGCATGCTGACACTCGTTTCTTCCTGCCCAGACTCACTGGCCCTCCTTTCCATTCTAGCACCCCGCTCCCTTGTTGCCCAAGCTGGACACCCAGTGGTACCATGTGGGAGGGTGTGGGTGGGGCCTGAGTGCCCAGCCATCTCACCTGCCACGTGCCAGCTAGTGGTCTTGCTACATGATGGCTCATTTCTTCTGTGAAGGTGGGTAATGACAGGAATAATCCAAGAGGGCAGCTGGGAGGAGCAAATGCCATCGTCCATGCCTGGCATACAGCAGGAGCCCAATAAATGCCCCAAGAACCACTGGGCTCTTCGGAGTCTGTCTCCTAAGCATCTATTCTTTCCATAGGCCACCCCAGCCCTGCCCCATCACTGCTCAGCTGGCAGGTGACCCTGGGTACTCTCTGTAGCCAGACGCAGAGATTGTAGCCAGACACGTCTCCAAGATGCAGATGTGGGTGATGCCCCTGCTCAACCCTGCCCTGTTCTTGGGATCTGGGCAGAGGCCTCCAGGCTGCCCCCGCTGCCCCTCTAGCCTCCTTCCCCTCTGACTCACCAACTGAGTCTGCTCTTCCCTGAGCAGGCTCAGGCTCACCGGACGGGGCGCCGTGGGTGTGGGTCAATGGGCGCCTGCCCGGAGAGGCCGTAAGCTCATTGCTACTGTGGAGACCGACAGCTGCTTCTGGGCGTAGCCCACACAGAAAGCCACCCGGAGGCAGGTGTTCCAGAAGGCTCCCCCTCCTGCTCTGTCCCCTTCCCCTCCCACAGTGCTCTCACCACCCAGCACGCGGTGCTGTTTCCTCATCGACGACGCCCTGTCTCTCCTCCCACAAGATGGCACTTCCAAGCAGGATGTGGTTTGCTGGTTCGGTTCACCGCAGCTGCGGTCACCCGGCCAGTGTCTGCGGAAAGAACCAGTCTTGGGAGAGGCCCGATCCTGGCTTCTCCCAGCAGCTCCAGCCCGCTCTGCCCTCCTGCGGCTGGAGCACACGGAGGCTGATCTGAACCCCAGACTCCACGCCCTGGGCTGCGGGGTCAGGAACATGCTCTCAGCATGTGCACTGCCACGTGGGCTCACAGAACCCAGCCTTCCCCCAGGCAACCAGCAGCTCCCGAGGCAGCGGGACCGGGAGCCTGGACGTGACCGGTGGTCCCAGGGCTGGGCCCCGCAGGCTAAGGTCGCATCTTGACTTAAGTTACACCTCGACCCCCGAGCCCTAAGGTAGGAGACCTCAGGGCTGTCCTCAAGGCACGAAGAGATGACTCGTGGTCCTGACCTCACCTATGGCAATCGGGACCCTGAACCCAGAACTCACGGCGCCTGGTGGCTTTGCCCTCTGTAATCGGCACCCGTGTCCCATTGGGAGTTTGGCACTTAAGCATGAGCACGTTCTCCTGGGTGGTATCGTTCACGGTGAGACAGGCACGCCCTTCACGGAGCCTGGTGCTTGGCTCTGCTAGCTGGGTGACCAAATGCTTTCAGCTCCCTAACACAATGCGAGTGGGGCAAATAATGGGGCATTTTGAAAACGTCGGTAAAAAGCCGAAACCGGTTTGGCTCAATGGATAGAGCGCTGGCTTGGGGACTGAGGGACCCGGGTTCGATTCCGGTCAAGGGCATGTGCCTTGGTTGCGGGCATATCCCCAGTAGGGGGTGTGCAAGAGGCGGCTAATCAGTGACTCTCTCTCATCGATGTTTCTAACTCTCTATCTCTCTTCCTTCCTCTCTGCACAAAATCAATAAAATATATTAAAAAAAAAAGAAAAAAAAAAAGAAAATGGTAAAAACAATGAAATAAAAAATGAAACATTAAAAAAAGGTCAGTCTTTCCTCTGCCGCTCCCCCAGTGATGGCCGTGTCTGATGGAAATGTGGGCTTTGTGTGTGTGTGTGTGTGTGTGTGTGTGTGTGTGTGTGTGTGTGTGTCAGAGGAGACGGAGAGCCAGCGCCTCCTCCCCAGGGAGAGGCTGGGCCCCCGCCGGGGCTCCGGGGCCGGCGTGGGCTCGGGACAGAGCAGGCGAGTCCTGCACGGGGAGCAGGGCTCTTGGTCACGGGCCGGGTGGGAGGCTGAGGCTGCGCGACATGGGAGGAGGGCGTCTGCACACGCGGGGGGCTCTGGAGGGCCCGCCCGCCGCCCCCGGCATCGCTGAGCTTGAGAACAGTGACTGGGCCGCGCGTGGGGCCCGGAGGGGACGGCGGGACCTGGAGGCCTCCTCCCAGCCGGGCCGGGGAGGCAGGACGGGTGCTGTGACCACGACCTTTCTGCTGGGCGCTGTGACTCTCGGGACCGGGTTCGGGAAATTGGGGGGTGGGCTGAGGGGCCTCCAGGAAGGCTCACTGAGCTCTGCTGACAGGATCCAACTAGAGAGGTGGGAAGAGTGAGCACGGTGACCCCCAGCTGATGGCTGGTGTATCGTTTCTTCACACACACAGTGCGTTGTCTTTATTCCTCCAGATCTCTGCTTTAGGAGCAATGAGGAGATATAGCAGATATGTCTAAATATATAATAGGTCAGTTTGCTTTTTCAAATGAAGCCCACTCTTGTTTCGTTTTCCCAGCCATGCCAGTGTAACGTGGAATGTACAAGTTATTTTTGAAAATTTTTATTTCTTTATTGATTTGAGAGAGAGAATATGAATTACTGACCCTCAGCCCTCTAAAAACTGACCCCACCAAAGGGTCACCTCTCTTGTGAAAATAGCCGAGACGGGTTGGAGTAAAAGTCCGGGAGAGGGAACGCCTGCTTCCTCGGCGCAGACCACCCCCCGCCCCCCCCCGGGCGGGCCGGACCAGCGGAGGGCAAGGGGAGGACCGGGCGGGCGCGGCTCTGCTGGCGGGCACCTGGCACCACGGGGCCATGTCGTCAGCTCCTTCCTAGGAGCTCAGCTTCAGAACCACGTCCATCCCAACTCCACGTCCACTCCTCACCAACCACTTAAAAACCAGCTCTGACGTTGGCCTGGGGACCAAAGCATCCCTGGTGCGATGCCAGTCAAGGGCATGTACCTAGGTTGTAGGCTCTTCCCCAGCCCAGCCCTGGTCGGGGGGTGTAGGACTGGCCCCCAGTAGATGTGTTTTTCTCACAATGGTATTTCTCTCTGTCTTCCCCTCTCTTTTCCACTCTCCCTAAAAATCAGTGGAAACATATCCTCCGGTGAAGGTTAACAAGAACAAAATGCAGCTCTGAGGGAGAGGGGGCAGCACCCCAGACCCTTAACTGCCTTCGGGGCTCAGACTCCCCACACACCTTGTTCTGGTCACATGGCAAGCGTGAAGCAGAGGACAGCCCTTCACAAAGGGGAAGGAGAGCCGTCGGCTGGTGTGCCGGATGGCGGGGAGGGGCAGAAGGGCAGAGTTGACTCTCTGCCTCTCTGGAATGTTCTCCTTCCCCTTGAGCGCGGGCTAAGGCACAGAGGAGGCTTGCGAGGGCCGCTGGCCACGCAGGGTCCCTGCATCTGCCCCCACGTCCCCACGGCCTCCCAGGAAACCTGGCACTGCAACTTTAAGGCCAAAGTAAACAGGAGAGAGACATTGCTGTCGAATACACACTGTATTTAACTTTTTATAATCCCAGAGAACTGAAATGCAACATCTGTTAGCGGTGATGTAACATCCGAAGACTGACGATGCAGAGTTTCCGAAAGGAAGTCATTGTAAGGCACTCGCAGGGCCAGCCCGTCGCTTCCTCAGAAGGCTTTCTCCAAACTCCGCTCCGCCCGGCCGCACCCCTGCGCCTGCTTCTCCCTCTCCCTGTCCCGACCCGACCCGAGAACCAGCCCAGTCCCATTGGAAGACAGAGGAAGATGGCGCATTGGGGGAGGAGACCACAGAGGGGGCACAGGAGTGAGCTCATGACACGGTGACAGCCGAGAGAGGGGAGCAGGAGGGACAGAAAGGGGGGACCCGCTGCCCGGGGTGGGGTGGGAGGTGGGTTCCAGATCAGCTGGTTCCTTTGATTTTTCTCCGTGTTGAACGCTGGGCCCCAGGGAAGGTGTGTGCAGGTGGCTAGCTTGTGCTCAGGCACAGGCCGGTGCAGAGAAGCATGACTGGCGCTCTCACAGGCCCCGGTAAAAAGGGTCCCCCTTCCTGGCCCACGACATGCCCTAACCCCACCATGAGCGCCGCTCCTCTGGGCAAGGCATCGTCTGTGATCACTGTTAAACCGTAACTGTCACCCGGGGGAGGGCACTCAACTCCTCCACGCACGGACCGAGCTGCCCATCACCTGTCAGAGCGACCCTGCCTGAGGGGCCATGGGGCAGGACATGCGGACCCTGGGGGAGAAGGACATTCCCCCCTGGGGAGAAGGCTTGGAGTATGGCCGGGCGGGTGGCCGGGCAGCTGGTGGTGGGAACTAGAGTTACTGGCCTGGAGTCACTCAGATGGGGAGGTCGGGTAGCAAAGCAACTTGTCCCACATCACAGTGCGCTAGGGTGTGTGTGTGTGTGTGTAACAGTGTGCATAGATCACAACATTCTGTGTGCACATGTAATACGGAACTCGCTTGCACACCTCTGTGGTTTGAACATGGCATCTGCACGTGCACACACTCATACTCACACACTCACACACACTCACACTTACACACTCACACACACACACACTCTCACACACACACTCGCACTTACACACACCCACACACACACACACACACACACACTCACATACTCACACACTCACACTCACTCTCACTACACACTCTCACGCACTCACACACTCACACACTCACACACACACTCACACTCTCACACACACTCACACTTACACACACACACACACTCACATACTCACACACTCACACTCACTCTCACTACACACTCTCACGCACTCACACACTCACACACACACTCACACTCTCACACACACACTCACACTTACACACACACACACACACACACACTCTCACGCACTCACACACTCACACACTCACACACACACTCACACTCTCACACACACTCACACTTACACACACACACATACACACACTCACATACTCACACACTCACTCTCACTACACACTCTCTCACGCACTCACACACACTCACACTTACACACACACACACACACACACACACTCACACACTCACACACTCACACACTCACACACTCACACACACGTACTCACACTCAGCAGTGGCGATCTTGTGTGAAGCGGGAGGCCTCTTCTCGGCCATCTGGGGTTTGGATGCTGCCCACTCGCTGGGGAAGGCTGGCGTGGGGCAGTGTGATCCTCCCTCTGTCACCAGGAGACCCTCATTCAATCCAGGTGGCTCTGCAGAGTGGGCAAGGCTTGGGTTGTACAGGCTGGACGGGCCCTGGCCAGTGCTGCTCAGTGGTTGAGCACCGACCTGTGAACTAGGCAGTCACTGTTCCATTCCCGGTCAGGGCACATACCCAGGTTGTGGGCTCAGTCTCCGAAGTGGGGTGGGCCGAAGGGCCGATCAGTGATTCTCTCTCGTCATTGATGTTTCTATTTCTCTCTCCCTCTCCCTTCCTCTCTGACATCAATAATAAACAAACAAACAAACAAATAAATAAATAAACAAATAATAAAAAAACGCTGGAAGGGCCTTCTCACCAGGATGAGGATCTGGAGACATGATGTCACCGAAGTGCCCTCTCACCTGCGGCTTTGGGGGCCTAGGGAGGTGCAGGTGGAAAGAGAATCTGGCAAAGGGCAGCCTTTGTCCAAGAGCCGTCCCAAGCTGGGCACGGCACCAGGCTCAGGGGACAGTGCTGGGACCTGCCCCTGCTCAGGGACCAGCTGACCTGCTGCAGCAGGGATGAGGGAGGGTGGGGAGGAGGGAGGGGCAGGGGGGAGGTAGGGGAAAGAGTCAGGGTGGCCGATCTGCTGGGGAGGGGGGTTAGGGGGAGAGGCTGAGGAATGGGAGGAAACCACTGTCATTTCTCAGTGGCCTCTCCCATTCTGGGAGCCGAGAAAGCTGGGGAATGAGGGTGTGGGAGGTGAGGGGGGAGAGCAGACGTTGGAGGCCCGCTTAGCCACCCCCCCCCAGACCCTCAGGGTCTCCTTAAAACGCCGGTGCCAGGCTACACCGCCGAGACCCCGGGTGCGGGAGGGGACCGGCCTCTCGGTCTGACGTGAGGTGGCATTAGAGGATGGTGCCAGAGCAGGAGCTGCTCCGTTCTGAGTCGGGCAGCGGGGACCTGAGTGCCAGCCCCCGGGCACGTGGGGGGAGGGGACAGTCCTGGGGCTGCTGGTTAGACAGCCAGGCTTCTGTGATGGGTGTGGCCTCCCAGCTGGTGGTTTCTAACCCATTTCTGGCTGAAAGTCTGGTTGGGGTGTGGGCGTTTGGACTCAGGGAGAGAATTTCCCCCCCAACCTCTGTGGCTTCAAAGTGGAATAACTTACTGTGCTCTCTGGGGCCAAGAAGACGAATTCTGGGGCTGGATACTTCAAAGAAGGGGCTGGCCCTTCCGCTGAGTAATGAGTACTAATTCCATAAATAAAGCAGTGAGCAGGCCAGGGAACAAACCAGGGAGTGAGACATTGCACGCCTCCTTGGCCCTCTTAGGGTGGTCCTCCCCTTGCCCCTTGCCCCTGGCGGCAAACACGGTGCCCTTGGCTACTGCAGGCATCCAGCCTGGCTGCGGAGAAGCAGGATGCTTTGACCCCGGCTCTCCAAGGTCAGAGACATATTCAGAGTATTGACATTGGCCAACCGCATGGAAGGAGGGTAGGAGGGAAGGCAGGGCTTGGGGACCAGGGCTGGGTTACCCCAGGTAACCGAAGGCCACGCTGAGCAACCTTCACCCCTGGGCAGCTTCATAAAAGAGTTGGGCATGGACTTGAGATCTGGATGGACCCTACCCTTACATACAGAAACATACAGCGGGCACAGTCCCCTCAACACACCTCCCGGGAGCCAACCCGCAGCCCTGCCAGTGGGGAGGTGCCCGGCCCATGGTGGGTGAGAGGGACAGGCCACTGGGTGGGAGGGTGGCGAGGAGACAAGCAGGATGGCGTGTGGTTTATGGGAAACCAGCTGTCCACGGCTTCAGCTTGGGAGCCACCAGCCACGCTCATTCCCTCCTCGGTCTGCCACGTGGCTCTGCTGGCTGGGTGTGCCGTGCCTCGTCCTCCGAGGTGACCTGCGTATGGACAGGGAAACATGTGAGTAGAACGGGCATTAAGACAGCAGCTAAAGAACGTCATTCCTTAGAAGCAGATCTGAGCACCATGAACAGATATCAAGAGGACAATGATCCTGAAGTTTTATGCAAAACCACGGGTAATTATTCACACACCCATTAGTAACGGTGGTCTGCAGCCTTTATGTGGTTCTTTAAAAAGTGATGAAATACTAAAGTGGTGTGAAGGGATTGCAGGTTGTCTGTAGGTACAACCCAGCAGCCGGGCACAAAGGAGCGACAGAAACGGTGGGCGTGTCAGACCCACAGTCTGCTCTCAGCATCTGAGTCCCGAGGAGACGGCAGGAATGGCTGGGCTGGGAGGACGGGGCCTGCTGGGGTTTCTGCGCGTGGGCGCACCTGCCACGGGCCGGCTGCTCGATTGAGACTACACTATTCTACCTGAAGTTGTCCGCCAGGTTGCCTTTGAAAAGAAAACCTGTTTCCACTGTCTTTTCTGCGGGCACTTGTCCGCGTGGCTTTGTGTGACAGCCGTGGACCCGGAGCCGTGGGCACCCGACGTTTACAAACACAGACAGGAGCTCTGAGAGCCGCGGCTCCTCCTGTCTCCCCGATGGGCTCCTGTGCGGGTGCCTCTGGTTCTGGTACACGGGGCTGCTCCTGGGGGGCTGCCGCAGGCACAACGGGGTCTGGGCCTACGTGAGAACCAGAGACTGCGCTTTCGGGTTCCATGCGTGGCTTCAGCTGAGGAAGAACATGCCGGTTCACAGGCAGGTGGCCACTAACCTTGTGGCCATGGTTGGCAGTTTGCAGACCCCCCATCGCCATGCCAGCGGGACTTAGGAGCCTAGAGGTCACTCTGGAGACTTTCCGCAGGGGAATGGCTGCCACGCTCCGGGGCGGCGAATGCCAGTCCCCCTCCTCCCTCAGCGACTGGTCAGAGGCACCGCTGGCCTGGCTCTGCCGGCCAGTGGGATCTTGCCTGGCCCAGGATGGCAGAATGCTGGGTGACAGGTGCGAGGTGGCCCGGGTGTGCAGAGGCCTGCAAGGACCTCAGCCTACCTGCTGCTCAGGGACTGAGAGAAGCCCGAGTGCAGAATGGCAGCTTCACAACGGGCTCAACGTAGCCGTCACCTTCTCGGCCGTGCCCTCCCTCTGATATTATGTAATAGGTTTAAACTCAATAGGTGCCTTGGCTTAGCCTAATTTTTGCACAAAAACTCGTTTAGCTGCAGGGGAGGTGGGGGGAGAGTGTCTGTGCATCAGTTTCCCCAAGGCGAAGCAAAGCCGTGAACCTTGAAGCGGGGATGGGGGTGAAAGCACCTCGAAAAGGCCCCCTTCCCACCCGACAGTGGGGACGGGAGGACACCTGTGTGAGACGGTTGAGTGTGGCTGCAGATATTTTTGAATCGGAGGAGTTTACAGTTGCTTATTCTCTCACAACAGATCTGCTTTCTCTTCCGAGGAAGGTGCCCGAAGATGGTCTTGGCCTTTGGTTTCCTGAGTGGTTTCCAGGAACAGGTGTTTGATGGCAGGATTGGAGGAAATGCTTCCGGTCAGACAGTTGCCGGGGTCTTTACTCCCTGGTGCCTGTGCCTGTGTTTGTGTATGTGTGCTTGAGTGTGCATTGTGTGTAAATGGTTCACGTGTGTGCGTGAGAGCATGTGTGTATGCTTGTGCGTGTGAGCATATGTGCTCGTGTGAGTGTGAGCATGTACATATGTGCTCGTGTGAGTGTGAGCAGGTAGAGCCTCACCCCTGATTACAAATGCACACGCAGGTCCTCCTTTCTGCCCGTTAATGAGAAGTAACGGCCGTCTCACTGCTGGCCCGGGAGGGAGCGGCTGGAATCACTGGCCTCTTGCTTTCAAAGCCCCGCTCAATGGGGCAGCTCTCAATGGGAGGCGAGTGACCACCTTCCTGCTGTCTTCCCAGGGCGTCTGTGTGGCCTCTAGCTGGATGGGAGGGTGGGGTGATGGGGGGAGAGCCGATGGGGAGGTAGCCCAGTGCCTGTGAGTGGATGTGGCTACAGGTTTTCCCAGTGCCTTTCCTCGGAGGAGCACAGCACATGATAGTGCTCTTGTCACTGCCCTCCCTTGCCGAGTCCCCGCACCACAGCCGATGCTCTGGACAGAGAGGGCTCAGGGAGCACGAGCCTGGGGGCATGTCCTGTGCTGTGTGCTTGCCAAGCTTCCTGCGGGCTTTGTGGCCTACGGACATTGTGGCCTGCAGGAATTGTGGCCTGTGGCATCATGGCCAGTGGCATTGTGGCCCGTGGGCAGGGACTCTGCCTAGGCTGACACGTGGCAGACATTGTATGAACACTGTTTGAGAGGATGGGTGTGCAGAGGGATCTCATCCATTCTCCCCGAGAAGAAAACAGTGGGTAGAAGTTGGCAGGAAGCAGGGATGGATGAGACGAGTCTGGGGTCCAGGGTGGACATTAGGGGCTCACTCAGCGCAGGTGTGTGCACCACACAACCAAATCGGTAATGCTCCCTCCCAGCCGAGGCCTGTGGCATCGGATCCTGTAGGGACAGACATGCCAGGGGAGGGCCACAGAAAGGTAGGTAGGTAGATAGGTGTACGTATGTATGTATCATCTATATATCTATCCATCTATCAACTCTGTATCTATCATCTACCTATCTATCTGCCTATCCACCCATCATCTCTCTATCTTACTTTCCCGTTTTTCTTGCCCGAGACCCCATGGTGGCGCGGTCCCTGCTGGCTTCGTTAGTCGGCGTAAACGAGGCGAATGGGGCGGGACTTCCGGTGTGGCCTCTTCCCTTCCCAGCAGGCCTCCCAGAGCTGCTGCGGCACACGCAGCCCCGAGCGGGTTTCCACGAGGCCCTGCAGCGGGCCCTTCCTTTTCTGACCGCCAGCGCCCAGGCCTCTCCAGCAGGAGCCTGAGGTGGCAGGAGCTCTAAGACGCCTCCCCCACGAGGCCAGGTTCACTGGCAGGGAAAGCGGGTTTCCCTGAGGTGGCTCTGGGCTTCCAAGGAGATGGGGCTGAGGGCCTGCCACTCGCCCCGGACCCGAGTCCACGGACGAGACCGTGCACGCAGGCAGCACGCAGACATCACCGCACTGTGTCTCCTGACTGTGGTGAGGGCTGGGCTGTATTAGCGGCTCGGTTCACAGAGGAGCCGAGGCCCAGAGGAATAAAGTGACTCATTCAAGGTCAGGTTCACCAGCTGGTCCAGGGAACCCCAGGGCACACCGGCCTTTGGCCGCAGGGCACCTGAATGGGCCTCCCTTCTAATGTGGGGCAGGAGGGCAATCTGAAGGCACAGAGCCCGGGGACCACGGAGAGCTGCGCCTGTCCTGTCCGGCCCCACCAGGGACCCATTGAGGCCGACCCCACAAAGGCCACCTTGTCCTGGTCCCGGCCAGTCAGCCCTGCCCGAGGAGTGGCAGTAGCTGGACAAGCATAGAGGGGCGAGGGCATGGAACTAGGGGAGAAGGTCCCCTGAGAGTGGGTAACGGGGTGGAAATAGGAGACAGAAGCTCACGTCCTCGGAGCACCACTGATATTGGCGTGACCTCGGACAGGTCACTGGACCTGACTCCTCAGACCCCTCACCTGTGAAACGGGCTGCAGAGGGGAGGACAGACGTTTGTGCCTGTGCCGTGCAAACCATGGCACATGAGCCAGGGAGAGTCTTCGCCATTCATGAGGACGGGGAGGGCAGGCCCACAACATTTCCATCTCAAACAGGAATGTTGCTTCTCTACTTGAGAAGCAAAACCCTTGGTAAACTGTAAAGCACTGCCCATGGCGAGGGGATTGGTAGGAGGCTGACGTGAGTGATGGATGCCTCACTGGGCGGGAGCGCCTTCGCCCCAGGTGGTTCCCGTGCGGTGTCTGAGAACGGCCCAGTGACCTTGGCTGTCCTCTGGCCACTGAGCGGCAACTCTCCTGCGGGGCCTTCACGGCAGCTGCCTTGGCAGGGAGACTGGCACCCGCCGTCCTCAGGATCCCAAAGAAATGAATGGCAATGACGGGGGTAAAAATATCCGTGTGCTCTGTGCTCGCTCGCTCAGCTCCGTTCTATCTCAGGATCGTTGAGGCTTAATTATAGAGCTCAGACATTCATTGGGCTTTTGATTAATTTTCTTTTCAGCCTGAAGAGTGTGAGTGTAGTGGGTCTGCGTGTGCGTGCGTGTGTGTTTGCATCTTTCTCTGCAGCTCCGTTGGGAGCTGGCTCTGGCGGTGCTTCATTGTGTTCTCAGCGGTTCCATGTGCCGAGCAGAGCTGGGGAGGCCGTTGTTCACGCTGCCTCCGCCGTGGCCTGCACCTGCCGGGATGAGGGACGCAGGGCGGGGCCTCGCTCAGCTGGGGCCTCAGCTGCGTTGCTTGCTCTCTCCTCCTCCTGCGCTTCCGGTGCTTCAGGGATCCTGAGACCCCCGAGAGCAGATTGCTCCTCGCTAATTACCGGAGCTGCTGAGAGCTGCCCAGACAGCTCCCTCACTCTGCACCCAGTGGCACCTCCGGCCAGTCTCCCTGGGTTACCCGGTTCTCCGCTCATTTTTAACACATTCCCTTTGTAGATCGGGTGAGGCCGCATGGCTGTGGAGGAGCAAGTGACTGGCTTCTCCTTCGCTTCCCTCTCTTCTGTGCCCTCCTGGCAGGGAGCACCGCGGAGGCAGCTCAGGGCCTGGGCGAACAGGCGATTTGGAGCAAATGGCCCAGCTGGAACCTGCTCCTGACATTTTCTGTTTGTGTCAATGAATAAGTCCGTTAACCTCTGTGTATCTCAACCAGTGTTTGTAAAACGGGGATGGTAATGATATTACGGTACACTCCTCCAAGATGGTCTGGGGGTGAGAAAATGCATATGGAAGCTTTTGTAAAATATAAATCACAGTTCTTTTATTTTGCTGCTCAGATCACGACTTGACCTGTGAGATACACTCCTAGCACCTGGACAGAGGGCGTCGGGAAACGCCCTTGGAAGGGACTGGAGAGGGACCAGCCTCCAGCCTCCCACATGCTGAGGACCAAAGCCATGACCCTGGAGGTAAGATGTGCGCAGCAAAGGGCCCGAGGGAAGAGCGCAATTTCAAAACAGAGGTCACAGATCAAACCGATCAAAGGGAATCCGGAACATTCATTTTCGACGTAATTGTCACAAGGACCTCCCCTGTCCTTTAAGGGATGGATCCCATCGTCTCCAGTGCAAGAGGGTGACGGCTCAGGGTGGTGACAGAGGTATGGCCGGAGACCAGGAGAGGGCTGTGGGCTCAGGTAAGGGACTGTGCTGTGATCTGAAGTTGGGGAGGCCCAGGCCCTCCCCTGGGCCCTGCTGACTAGTAGGTACGTGGCCCTGAGATGAGCTAATTTAATGGGACCTTAATTCCCTCGGGATCATGGACTAAAAGCTTTCAAAGGTGACTACCATGAAGAATCTATGACTTAATGAAATGCTATTTCCCAGGCTGTGTGTGTGTGTGTGTGTGTGTAATACAAATGTAAACCTAAGACTGGCCAGGCACTGTATGAGTCCCTCTAAGCTGATAGCTCTGCTGTGAGACCTGGGGACTCTTGGGGACACGTCTGGTGGGAGCAGGAAGGGACCTGAGGTGACTCCCTCTGGAGGACCTTTCACTTTGCAATATCCGGTCTGCGTTGAGGGACATTCAGAATCACAGACAGAAAAGGGTTGTTTTCCGGTAAAACAGCGATGACTTTAAAATCATTGGCTGCAGGGCCCTAGGACATCCGCTAGGTTTCAAAACTGAGAGACCCTGCTGCAGAGTTCACAGTATCACTGACAATGATCACAGTGCATATTTGGTTATTATACAGGGATTTGCCTTTTATAAGTACTTTCCTATCTATTTTTTTTTCTCATTTTGTCATCACACAATTTTTGAGAAAACTGGCCTGGGGTAGTTTCTTTTAAAATTTGGAAACGTGTGCATGTTCAGCAGGAACCAGTCTTGCTAAGTGTGCGGAACCTGGCTTTATAAAGACAGTGCATCCTTGGAAAAGTTGTATGTGAATATGACTGTGTACGTCACAGCTTATTTGAGTGGGCAATGGGTATTTGAAAACAGAAATCTTGTAAGATTGTGTAATATACATAATCCTTTCTTCTTCTGCTGCTTTTTTTTTTTTTTTTTTTTTTTTTTTTTTTTTTTTTACAATTTTTGGTTTTTAAAGATCAGGTTTTTCTTAAAGTAAGAACATGGCCTAGGTTCCGGGATCAGTGTCCACTCTCCAGGTCCCACATGGGTGGCATCTAATCCCACCAGAGGGACACACTGCTGTTTCCGATTCTGCCAGCAGCTCCTTATTTCAGCCCCGGAGCTCTTTGGGGCTTCCTCCCCTAAACAAACAAACAAAACAAAACAAAACAAAACACACCCTGGAAGCGTGGAGAGGGATGGAGGAACACAAATGGAACAGCAGAACTATTTCTAAATGAACTGTCCTGTGAGTCGCTGGTGTGTTGTCTGTGTGTGCTATAAATGGCTCAGCGTGCCCTCAGTAACCAATCCAGGGGAAGCTCAGGACCGAGATGCGGGATCCACATGGTGTCATTGGAAATGGATCTCCTGTAAATGAGCACCACCCCTGGGATTAGAACCTGAAAGAAGTTCAGCTAGATTGCACTTTTAATAAAAGTAATAAAAAGGCGCTCCTGGCTTTCCTGCTCCATCCTCAAGCTCTGGCCACAGACACATCCCTGGAGCCAACCACAGGGCTGTCACAATTGCTCTGAACCTCAACTCTCTCACCAGGCCTGTAAGTCCGCCCATCAAGCCCACAGCGGCATTGTGGGACTTTCAGAATCATGTTGCAGGGGGAGGAGCTTGAAAAAGGCACCATATTTATATATCACAGTTCATGACTGGGAATAAAGGGAAAAGCTCTTTTTGGAGGGTGATAGAAGTTAGAAGAGCTGGAAAAATCCTTATTATAAAAATTAGAAACTCTTTAAAAAACTTGATATTGGCCTGACCAAAGGAAACACAGTTTCTCATATTTATTGCTTCATGTGAGTAGCTCAGATTTTCATTAACGAGCTCAGGGTTAAGGCTTAGGAAGCAGTCTCACAAAGGCCCAGCAGTTAAAGTTGATTTTTGTGAAATCGAGTGGAAAGAATCGAATATAGAAGCACAGTGCGTGCTTTGTGCTCCACGCACTCGCCAGGAATTTTGGACCCGGGCACACGCAGCTGCGGGTGTGCATTCTATACGCCCAACTCATTCGGAAACTAAAACCACAAACAATCCAAAAGTGAAAATGCTATTCTTATTTGCTGAAATGTTCTTGAAGCCCTCCATGGATTCTTGGCTTATACACATTATCTTTCTGTAAATTTAGGACTAGTAACGGGAACAGAACAAGCAGCTGTAAACAAAAAATCACAATTCAGGTTTCACTGAAAACATGGTGAAGGCCCCGAATATCATAGTGACTGCAGAGCACAGAAACGACCTATCCCAACACTGTGATTAAGGATGCTCTGAGTAATCACTTTTTGGAAGGAGGTAGGTAGATGGAACCATCCAGAGTCACCATCGGTTAGTTCATATCAGCACCTTGGATAGCTCCCAGGACTCCCTCTCAGAATAGAACAAATGTCAATATACCTGCAGTTTCTAAGTGTTCCTTTCATTCCAGTGAGTCTACGGATGACCTGATAATCAACTAATAAATGCACAATGATTTGTGATAATAACTTATTCCTTCCTCTCCCCAACGCCCATTCTCCTCACCACCGCCCTTCCTTCCACCCTCTTCCCCAGCACCCTCCCCTCAGACAGCGGACTGTCTGTCTTACAAACGCCTGGTGTGGATGTTTCACTTCCACTTCTAACAGGTTGGGAAGCAGCATTTGCCACAGGCACTGTTTACTTTCGTTTCCATTCCCTGCTTCTCACAGGAAAATGGTCAATAGTTTGGATAAAAGAATCATCCTGGTCAGCTCCAAATAAAATATGGCTCCTTGCATGGTGTTCATAGCAAGTCTGTTGAAGCAGTGATTTCTCTATTCCTAAGAGGAAGAGATTTTCCCTAAGGATTATGGTTCTACCACCCAAGGAGCAGCTCTGCTCTTCACAGGTGGCTGCAAAGGCTGGCAAACCAGGAGGTCTGCTTTGGCTCAGAAATTCAGTTTGGCTCCTGCCATCCCTGGAACCCCCACGGCGTGTCTCCACGACAGGTGCTCCACATACTTCCAGGCCGGTTGGTTTCTACTTAGGAGGAATCACAACCAGAGGTGGCCCCCGCTTGGGCCTCCACATGAGGACCTGGGCATCATTGGCATTGGGTTTCACTAGTGCGTTGGGGGGGATGGGTTCCATCCGGCTCAGGATCCGGGGCTGCTCCTGCTGAGTCCTGCCCACCAGCCGGGCCCGTTGTCCCAAGAGCTGAAGGGGGTCCACCTCAATGTCCACCCTCATCCTCCACTTAATGGTCTGCAGAATGATCTTCTCCTTTGTGGTTGTGTTCATGGCTACCAGCCAGGTGGTGAAACTTTGGTCCCTCTTGATCCTGGTGAGCAGGGGTACGTTGCTGTCGCTCACTGGCACTGCCCATGTCACACTGGGGTAGAAATTGTCATTCATGCTGACGGAGAACCTGGACATCTTGTTGGTGGGGCCGACCAGGGTCACAGTCTCTGTGGTGTTCCCGTACCAAGGGTAGCTCACCCCATCTGAGTCACTGATGGCTTTTACTCTCCCTTCCCTCAAGTCAGGCAGCTCCCAGCTCGACCTGGCAAAGCAGAAGAGACGCAAGAAAGGAAGAGTCTGAATGAATTTTTCAAAGCTGGAGAGGTGCCCACCACTTCCTAACACAGCCAGCTTGGGCAGAATGGGGAGTTCAGAGGGGAATTCAGATAAGAGAGTTTCATGCTGTGCTGTTTCATGATAAATAGGAACAAATGAAAACAAACAAAAATTAAAAAGTGATACCAAGACAAATTAAATACAGTCATAACTGGTCCAACTGGAAGCAGAAAACTCAAATATGCATTTGTGAGACCCACAAGGAGGCATTGACTATTTGGGATGGTGGAATTAAAATCAAGTGTTTAAGGCATTCATTGCAAAACCCATTTTCTTGGGAATTATGAGCAGGTGTGAGGTTTGTTGGGAAGAGGTGCTGGTTAAGGTCTGATGTACCTGGAGTGAACTATTAGATTGTAAGAGGGCAAAAGAAGGCAAAGTGAAAAATTACATCAATTCTTAGAAAATCCCAGTACTAGAATTTCTACTTAACCAAGAAGGTTGTTTAAAACCCAGTTATTGGCTAACCCAGTGGTTGGCAAACTCATTAGTCAACAGAGCCAAATATCAACAGTACAACGTTTGAAATTTCTTTTGAGAGCCAAATTTTTTACACTTAAACTTCTTCTAATGCCACTTCTTCAAAATAAACTCACCCAGGCCATGGCATTTTGTCAAAGAGCCACACTCAAGGGGCCAAAGAGCCACATGTGACTCGCGAGCCGCGGTTTGCTTACCACTGGGCCAACCCAACTTAGAAAATATAGACATAGAAACTGGTAACACAAGGAAATAATGGTCACCTCTGGAACCGCCTCAATGTGAAAGCTATGTGAAGGTTGGCAGACAAAGTCTCTCATAGCTATTCTTTTACTGACTTCAAGTCCAGTTCTGAAGTCTAATTGCTTAGTTTAGCAAATTTGCCATCTGGGCATTTTGCTACTATTTCTGGCTGTCCCCAACCTTGTACTGAAGGAGGGAAGAGGACATGTGCCCAATTCTTAGCCCATGTCTCTCTCCCGTGCCATGGAATCATTACCAACACCATCATCACCATCACCCCTACCACCACCAGCACCAGCATCATCATCACCACCACCATCATCATTACCACCATTATTATAATCACCAACACCACCACCATCATCACCATCATTATCATGCTCATCATCACCATCATCATTACTGTCATCATTAGCAGCATCACCATTGCGATCATCATCACCATCATATCACCAACTTTATCACCATCCTCATCGCTGATACTTATTGAGCACTTGCTCTATTCCTACCACTGTGCTAAGTGCTTCATGCTTTCTTAATCAATGCTTAAAATATACGGCAAAATAAATGAATTTTTCTTTCCATTTTATGTGTGAGAGGATGGAGGCACTTCCAATTCCAGATGGGCCAAACCACACGCACCTTGTTCATGGCAAAGTTGGCCCTTTCCCCATTTCTGCTGCGGGGTGGCTCGGTGCTAACTGTCCTCCAGGTCAGAGGTGAGGGTCACCTTCGGCTGCTCCTATGCCCTCTCCTGGACTGCCACACCGACTGTGTCACCACAGCCTGTGAATTTTGCTCCATAAATGATGCTTGAATTTTTCTCCTTTTCTGCATCCAGCTCTCCCTGCCCTCAGCATCTCTGACCTGGTCTTCTATAGACCTTTATACCGGTCTATAACTGGTCTCTCAGAGATGCAGGTCTGACTGTGTCCTTTCCATGTCTGAAACCTTCCAAAGGCTCTTCTACATGGACAGCACTGGCTTCACCCACAGCATAACATTCAAGTTCATCAATAGCACATATGTGGCTCTCAAGGTCTGGCCTCCTCAGTCCCACACACTATTCTGTTTCTCGTCTCTCCTCTTTGCTCATGCCCGGCCCTCTGCCCACACTATTCTCTCCCCTCCCAGTCTCACTGTACCTAACTGCTCTTCCTCTGGGAATCGCTGAATGTGTGACCTCTGCAGGACGCTCTCTCTTCCATGCTCCTAGGGATGCATTCAAACCTTCACAGGCCCGGATTAGAATGATTTGTTTTTATGTCTGTCTTTCCCTTTAGGTTATGACTGCCTTCAGGCTTGGGATTGTGACTTATTTTTGAATCATTGATGTCTAGCACGTTACTGATAATAATCCTATCTAATAAAGAGGGAATGTGCTAATTGACCCTTGCACTGTAGCAAAGATGGTGACACCCACAGAAAATAAGGAGGGAATATGCTAATTGGCTGCCCCACCTCAAATATGGCATCACCCACAGCCACAAGATGGCAGCGTCCAGTCCGCTCAGCCCTACCGGGGCCATGCACCTGCCTCTGGAATCCCCCAGTCCTCTTAGCCCCCCAGCCACCCAAGGCCAGCCCCAGGCACAGGCAAGCCTTGGATGGCAGTTGTCCAGCTGCCCAACACTGCCCGAGACTCAGGTAACCAGGGCTGGCCAAGGCTTGTGCTGCCGGCAGTGGCAGCAGCAGAGGTGTGATGGGGGCGTAGCCTTTCCCTGATCACTGGGTTCTCCCACCCCTGAGGGCTCCCGGACTGTGAAAGGGGGAAGGCTGGGCTGAGGGACCCCCTCCAGTGCAAGAATTTTCATGCATCGGGCCTCTAATAGATCTTAATAAATCTCCATCAAAGGAATAAGCAAATATTTGATTGGAATAATTTTCAAGTCTCTATGCCTATAGCTTGGTAGAACTTGTATGCAGCAAAGCACTTTACCACAGGTTTACACTGTATATATTCACTCATCTTAAAAAACATTCACACACTGGCATCTACTATTCATTTAGGGTCTATTAATAGAACAGCTCCATGCCTGACGCTGAAAGTTATGCACACTTAAGGGGGAGGGGGAGAAGCCACACATAAATAAAAATGAATGAATTGGTTACGATGGGCTTGAGGTGAGAATTAAGTAAGGCAACAAAGGGGAAGCATCAGCACAGAGTGTGGCATAAACCAAGTGACGCAGATGTTTAGTAAGGAACAGAGACGGGGAGTGGGAGGCAGAGGAGGAAGCCAGCAGCCCTGGGCCTTCACTGGCAGCACCTGCGAGAGGCAGGGACCAGCGTAGGCTGTTCACACGAGGAAAGGCTCCTCTGAGTGACATGGGCTGAGAAGCACCTGGGATCTCCTTACGTCTCCGAGCTATGACAGGGGCGAGCGGCTTGTGCCGGTGCTGGGGCCAATGTCAGTTATTATCTCACCCCTCCTTCTCCCACAGCCTCTTCTCCGCGCCGGGATCAGCACAGTGTTTGCGTTTCAGACAATCAGCCATTGACCCAGCACTCACAGCTAATGGACTCGCCAATGGAGCCGATAATGAAAGCATCGATCAACTGCAACCTTCACGCTTCCTGCGTCTCTTCTTTAAAAGAAAGAGGCAAATCTCAATCAAACAAGCTCGTGTGAAGCATTTCGTTCAAATAAGTGGATCCTGGGTGAAGGTCCCGGTGCCAGCCAGGCCTCCCGTGCCCACGGCACAGCCACCTCTCTGCAGAGCCCACGTGGCTCCCGGAAGCCCTGTGGTCGCCGAGAAGGTGGGAGCCGGCGTTCCGGAAGGCAGGCCCTGGGCAGGGGTGGGACGGGAGGAGGGGGCTCACACACGGAGGGTGCCCACACACCTCCCGGGGAGGCTTGGAGATTCCCGATGAAGCTCCCCCGGCCCAGGCCACGGAGTCCCTGCTTCGTCCCACACGCTAGAGGGTGGGACACCCACTCGAGTGACTTCTGGCTGTGCCCCTCCACACTCAGTGAGAGCCCCTCCTTCTAGGCCACCCTCTGGAGACCTGGGACTTCTATTCCTACCCAAGTGGCCCCATGCTCACCCTGACAGAGCCCCCACTTGGGAATGTGGAAAGTGAGGCTATGGGAGCACCACACTGAGGATCCGGCTTTCCTCCCAGGCCGAGGAGAGCAGCGTGCCCATGTGCCAGCCAGTGCCCTTGACGTGGCAATCCCAGCGCCCCACACTGTTCTGTCCCCCAAGCCCTCCAGGGAGGAGCTGGGAGTGAGAGCCCTGGGCAGAGGGGGGGAGGGGGCAGGGGGAGAGGAGCTAAGAGAGGGGAACGGGTGGAGACCCCTCAAGGGCAGGTGCGAGGAGAGGGCTGTGCGGGAGGCAGGAGGCAGTGGCGTGTGTCACCTGACGAGTCACGAAGCCACAGCCTTTGGGTGGCCTGTCCACCCACGCAGACATCAACCCCAACCCCGGCACCAGCCCGGGTCCTGATTCCCAGGGGGTTTGCACCGAAATTACAGAGTGAGTTTAAAATTAGGTTTTCCTCCACTGCACTGTGTGTCAGACTCGGAAGCCCGTGACTACCGCCTCCCACCACCCGCCCTCCGTTCCGACCACATCCTCTCCTGACTGAGAGAGCAGCATTTTCCCACGGCAAAAAGGGCCTTTTCAGGGTTTTCAGAGCCTCCGTGTGTGGAGGGCCTGGCGGGCTCCCTCATCAGGGCCTCCTGTTCTGCTTGGGCGGGTCGCCTAGCGACACTTCCCATTAGGGGCTCTGCCTTCAGGACCCGAGCTCAGGGCCCCTCGCTCCTGTCCCGGTGGGCTGTCGGAGGCCCCCACGGGGGGCTGGCCGGCTCCCACAGACAGCTCTGAGGTCTCGGGTGGGTGATATCTGAGCTTCCTGGAACAGAGCGGCTCCCCCACAGAGCTGTGGGCCGGTAGCCCCAACACGTCCTCACACAGGCCTGTGGCCGCTGAGCCGACCACAGGGCCTGTGCTGGGCGCCCCTCGAGTCCACAGCCTCGCCGAGGTGCCGGGCCAGAGGGCCTCTAAGGGGTCTGGCTCAGCATTTGTCTTCTCCATCCGTGTGGCTGCCTCCTCTCCAGGCCACCGAATGGTCCTGCTGGGCCTCCGTCCACGCTGCCCTGCCTGGCGGCCCCACAAGCCAGGAAAGTGATCTTCAAGGACGTAAATCAGATCACGAGGCATCTCTCTGAGAACCCACGCTGGCCTCTGGGCCCTGTCAGCGCCAGGGTGCACCCTGACCTTCTCATCCTAGAGCAGGACAGGCGCCTCTCACCCCTGATGGGTCCCTGCGGGACGTCAGGGTCCCCCCTCCCTCCAGCCCCCGCCTGCGCTGCTCAGGTCCTTGAGGCTCAGCTATTGATCAAGACACAGCTGCTCTCGGGGGCTGAATCCACTGCACCGACGGCGACGACGGCTGTGCACCTGGACGTGCCTTCTCTCCCAGGAACTCAGTTTCCACCAAATAACACCTGGGAGGAGGACAGAGGGTGGGGGAGGGTCAGGTCCAAGACGCCAGGCGGAGGGGCGGTCGCGGGCACGGAGAGGCTGAGGCGGGTGTGGCCGAGCGCTCAGCGTGTGTGCACTCTCAGAGTTCACCGTTTTCGCTGACTTCCCAGCGTGTGCTCACAGGCCACGGCCCCGCACGGAGCACAGCACAGCTAAGCGGGCAGCCCGGCGTGTGCTCTGTCCTGGGCCCGGTCCAGCTCCGCACACAGGGGCGCTGCCTGCAGGGGTGGGGGTGCACACAGAGGAGGTCTGGTGCAGCCAAACCAGGAGGCAGACGGGCGGAGCCTCCAGGGTGTGGTCGGGGGGTGCCCCTCGCGGTCGCCCAGGCAAGCACTCGGCACTTCGGGGTCCCCCGTGTTCACTGTCCCCCTGAAGGGCCTCCACCGCCGACTGACAGGCGCAGCCACTAAGCCGAGACGGATAAGTCACTTGTCTGTGCCTCCCGGCTGCTGAGTGGTGAGGGTGGCAATCAGCCCAGGAGAAACCCACGACCTTTCCCTGAACTGGGTGCCTCCCCAGGGCCATGTTAGAGTTTCAATATCTGCACTTCTGACACTTGATTAATTCCTTTAAGACATAATTTTTGAAGCCCTGGGTCTGAGGCCCTGAGGCTGAGGGGACGCACAGCTGCGTGCGGGGTCATGACTGAGGCAGGTGGGGTGAGGAGTAGCCTTCAGCCAGAGGATGCTCCGGGCGCTGGGGGCAGAGGCACCTGCTCCCACGTGTTCTATGTTGTTGAGGGTGCTGTCCATGGGGTGCTCTCCATCTCCTCCAGAGAGCCCGTGTCCGTACTCAGCCCCAGCGAGCTGTCGGGCGGGGACGCCTTGAGTGGATTCTGTGGCCGCTGTCAGTGGACTCCATCAAATGCCCGGGGACTGGCTCTGGCCCCTGGATGGGTTGCCGCTGCTCAGGTGACTCTGGCGCTGGTCTGAGAGCCAGCAGGGAGCTGGCCTGCAGCAGAGGCCTCTGGAACCTTGTGCTCCTTAGCTGTTGGGTTGAATCAGGCGCTGATGCCTCCTGCTGCCCAGGCTGTCGGAGCCGTGTGGGCGCTGACGTAGATTCAGTGGAGCAGCAGCAGCGCCCACACGCCCGTCCCCTGCGCCGAGTCCCAGGCCTCTCATCCCTTCCCATGACGTCCTCTCCTCCACAGACCGCACTGGGCGGGGCTGAGGCCGCAGGTCCATGTGCTGGGCGCCAGGCGGCAGCATGGCTGTCCCAGGCCTGAGGCGGGGCCCCGGGGAGCGCTGTGCAGGCTCCTGAGAAGCACGTGCCACGTCAGGTGTTCGGCCCATTGCAACTTCCAGGCTTCATTCAGCGGCCGAGCGGTCTCCGCCGGGGACCTCGGTGAGAGTGCCTGGCCATTCCTGCCGCTGACAGGCACAGCGTGGGGCTTTCCCTCTGTACTTAGCCACCGGAGCTGGGGGCAGAGGAGGCAGGCGCTGGGCTAATCTGGGTTGGGTCTTGCTGGGTTGGTGGCCTTCCCAGGTCGCTTCTCACCATCAGCAGAACAAAACCCAAACCCCTAACTTGCTTCCCTGGCGCGTCCTCCTCTGGCCTCTGATTCCCCCAGCTTCACCCCACCCTGCACCCCCCTGTGCTCTCAGACTCCCTCCCCACCAGGCTCAACCAGGGGGCCCACGGAAAGCCAGCCCTGAAGCCGGCAATGTCAGCCTCCTGCAGAAGCAGCACCCCCTCCCGCCCTCCTAGGCCCTACAACCTTCCTCCCAGCGTCTCCTTCCTGGCCCCGTGCTCTGTGTGGATTGAACAACATCCGCATGGAAACCGGGACTCAGAAAGCCCTCTCCGCATGCGCCACTGTTCACGGCCACGGGAAGACCCCACTTTCTAAGGCAGGTCCCCGCCCACCCACAGGAACCTGCCACCCTGGACAGGCAGACCAGTGCCAGCCTGGACCCTGCTCCACAGGAAGATGGGGCTGAAAAAGGCCAAGTCGCAGGGGAGGAGGAGGCCAAGGAGGAGGCCATTCTCTGAGGACAATGAGCTTAGACCAGCCAAGGTCACGGTTAGGCTTGTCATGGCTTCGACTTGCCTACTGAAGCAATGCGGCCCCAACAAAATCAAGTGAGGGAAAGCCACCTCGGGACACAGCTCATTTGCAGTCAGTTCCATGGTTTGTTCAGCCATATGCCTGGCGCTGCCCCCAGGGCAGGGGACACCCGGCTCTTAAGCTCCAGGCCTTGCCCTTGGGAAATGGTTCGGGAGCACAGACTGAGGGGCAGATCACTCCCACTGACGAGGTTTGAGGACAGATACACGTCACCGTGGGCCCGCAGGCAACGCTCCTGGCCAGCTGGAGGGAGGCGGGTGGTGACCATGGCGACGTGACTGGCATCTTCACGCGTCTTCACGCAGGAGCCCTCACACGCACCGGTGTAAACGACAGGAGGTCTCTGTGGGATCTGATCACAGGCCACAGGCTCCTGAGCAGAGTCCTGGGGGAAGAACGGGGAGTGAGGAGGAAGGGGCATGGCTGACGGCCTCCGGGTGAAGGAAGAGGAAGAGGAAGAGTCTCCTGTCACCTGGACGTGAAGTCGGGCCAAGATCAAGGGGTGAGCAGGCAGCAGAAGGGGAGGAGGTGGCCTCGGAGACTCCCCCTGGCTGTGTGGCTTAGTTGGTGCAGGGAGGTGGGGTCTCAGGTGTAATCCTTTGTGGGTGCTGGCTCCTCCCGTTGCCATGGAGATACTCACCAATGGTGACAATGGATGGGATATAGCCGCAGCCAAATTCCGGCTCAGCCTTCACATTTCACAATCACCCCTTCTAGACGCTCTCTTCAGCCTCCCCATCACCGACGGAGGACATGCTGGGCTCAGACAGGCCTGCGTGAGTCTCCAGGCAGGAAGTTAGGGAGGATGGAAGCTGGTTGGGCAGGAACCCCCTCCACGTCCTGTTTGTTTCCCACCACACGCTCCCCGCCCTGTGAGCGGGCCGGCGGAGGAGCGCGGAGACTCCGTGGTTAACTCGGCTGAGCCAGTGTTTTCTGTGTCCAGAGTCTATTTTTCTCAAGCATTTTCCAGAACTTGGCTCTCTGGGGAAATGATCTATCCAAACGGCCTGTGACTGACTTGGTAAACACAAGCCAGAAATAGTTAGCTAATGAGTTACCATCAGCGCAGTCATCCCTGCTGACAGGCGCACAGGGAGAGGGAAGTGCCAACAGCGGGGGGGCCCAGCCTCTCCCCCGCCCCGCAGGGAGCCAGGCCGGCCTGCCTGGGTGCGGTGTAAAGGGCCCCTCTAGGTGGTCGGTGCTCTCCCTCCCTCTGCCTCCCCTGCCGAGTTAGTCCTGTGGCCTCGTCTCTCCCAGGACCTCTCACCTGGGACTCAGTCCTGGTGCTCGGCCTGCCTGAAAACCGGAATCCACGGTCCTCGGCATTTCTCCCTGCCCACTAGCTGACTTGTCCCCCATCAAGAAACTGGATACACGGGCAGTGAGAAATGCCGAGGACCGTGGATTTGGTTTGCCGGCAGGCATTCCAAGCCGCTCCCCGCCCTACTCTTCCCACGAGAACAGGGGCTGAGGGGGCGCTGTCGCCTGTGAGTGCCTGTGAGTGCCTGACCTGCCAGCCCTGCAGACCCAGAGCTCACAGGCCCGCGAGAGCGGCGGCTCCTTCCCCACAGGCGCCTCGGCCCCGGAAAAGGCCTAAGAGCCGAGCCCGGGCCCCTCTCCGGAGGACAAGCTCGCCGAGGAGGGCGTGTCCAGGCGATTCCTTGGACGGAGAGCCTGACCAGCGGAGGGTTCTGGGCCCAGACTGAAGGCAGGTGGGCCGGCCATATGCCAAGTGCTCCTTATTTATTTATTTTTTTTAAAAAAAACACAAAACCCAACAAAACAGATGTGGACGGGGCACAGGAGGCAAGGCCGGCCTCCTAGTGGCTGGGATACCTCAGTCAGAGCTGCTTCTGGGGGAACAGCCTAGTCTCAGGGCCCAGGGGCGCAGGGGTCAGGACACATGGGGAGTGTGAAGGAGTGCGTGTGTGCGTGTATGTCTGCATGCGTGTGTGTGTGTGTGTGTGTGTGTGTGTGTGTGTGTGCGCACCTGTGTGTTGAGTCTACATTGCACAGAGCCTATGGTCCGGGAAGCAGGAGGTGGGAAGCACTGAATGCGACCCCAAGAGAAGCCATCGAGGGATGACTGTGCCTAGGACATCAGCCGTGCCCTCAGCACCCGTGCCCTTAGCACCCGTGCCCACAGCACCCATGCCCTCAGCACCCATGCCCATAGCACCTGTGCCCACAGCACCCATGCCCTCAGCACCCGTGCCCACAGCACCCATGCCCACAGCACCCATGCCCATAGCACCCATGCCCACAGCACACATGACCTCAGCACCCATGCCCACAGCACCCATGCCCTCAGCACCCGTGCCCACAGCACCCGTGCCCACAACACCTGTGCCCTCAGCACCCATGCCCTCAGCACCCATGCCCATAGCACCCATGCCCACAGCACCCGTGCCCACAGACAAGAGGAAAGTGGGGCAAATAAAAAGCAGGGACAGGGTGGGGCCAGCAAGTCCAGTGGGTCCGGCGAGCGGGGGGATGGAGCAGAAGCAGAAGGCCGCCATGTGCCCAGAGGAAGGGGTCCTGTGGTCCCCGCGGGACCCTGTCTTCACACCGGGGCCTTACCACCGGCAGAGGCTGCAGCGGGCACCCCAGTCACACCGCACTGTCCGGGCCACTCTGCCCCGGGCTGGCGGGAGCTGTGGACTCAGAGGTCCCGTCGGTGCTTCACTTAGAGGAGGCATGCAGGAGTGTGCTTGGTGCGGGACAGGATGGCTGTGGGACCCGCATGGTCCCGCACCTGAGGGAGCTCTGGGAGCAGCGGGGACGGCGGGCCACGAGGCAGTGTGCCTCTCCTCGCCCCTGGGGCTGGAGGTGAGCAGACCAGGAGCTATTTTGGGGGTGATGCTCCCCAGCAGGCAGAACGGGGTCAGGGCCAGGGTCCCCAGGCCCAGAGACAGGAGACACAGAGACGAAGGGACAGCAAAGGCAGCGGGCTGCAGACCTCGCTGCGGTCCCCGCCGGGAAGAGCCAGCCTGGGCCCTGAGCCACGTCTCCACAGGAGCCTCAGGCCTCCGTCCCTCTGGAGCCGCTCTGGATTGTGGGTCAGCCAAATGCGGGCAACTATCTAAGCAACATAACCACAGGTTTTCTGCTGAAGACGAATCTGGCACGAACATATTGTCTGCCTCTGAGAAACCACACTGCCAGCAGGGTTTCACCCCGGGCTGTGACGAGTGGGAAACTCAAGTTCGGGTCCCCGACTCCCTTGGGGGCCTCCGAGCTGTCCTTCCCCCGGAGCCGCTGCTGGGACGGGCAGTGCCAGTCTGGTGGCCTTGGAGATCCCTGGGTACCTCTCCCCACAGTGGCCCTTCCTGGTCCCTCCATAAGCCAGATGTGTGACCGAGGGTGACCTAGCCACGCGGTGCCTCAGTTTCCTCGCCTGAGATGGGATAAGGACAGGAATACCCGCTGCCCTGAAGCCATTGGAGACTTGCCCAACATCTCACCTGCCTCTCCTCACCCCGGTGGCCTTCCTCCTGTCCCACTCACAGTGACAGGCCTGTCCGCACCCCCCACACCTCGATTGTGCCTCAGGAAGCCAGCCTGGTTGCCAGGGAGACCAGGAGAAGCTGAAGAGCTGTCCTCAGAGGCCTTGTCACTGGCCCTGACCTTGCAGCCCCCTCCGCACCGCGGGTGCCTTGAGTCCGGCAGGCGGAGTCGGTGGTCTCTCTCTGACTCCGGGCACCAGCCGCTATCTTTCTCCCGCAGCTGAGCTGACACACGTGGTGAGCGGTCATCGGCTTCTCCCTGTGCTGGGCCGGGCCCGGCTCACAGGGGCCCTCCCTGCCTGCTTTCCGCACCAATGCGGTGAGCCCATCGCCCATGCACGCTGGCAGGGAACTCAGCCGGAATCGGTCACTTCGGACGCCATGAGGCTTGGAACCGAGCCTCCCGGAGAAAGCTGAGGGGTCCCCAGTTAGGGGGGTTGGAGCAGGCGGCCCCACCTAGACCCTCGGCTGGGGTCCCTTGTGTGGCAGAGCTGTGGTAGCTGAGCACAGCGGGCCTGGGAGGACTCCGGCAGAAGCTGGAATGGGACCGAGGGGTTCAGGCCTGTGAGGCTGGGAATCAGGAAGCTGCCAGGAGGGCATGGACTGGCGCACAGTCAGGCTGGGGGTCCCGTGCCCTGAGGGTCCCGCTGTGGGGAGCAGGGACCAGCGTGAACTGTCAGCCCTTCTGACGAGCGAACCCAGAGCGGGGAGGCCTCTGTGTGTGGACACTGCGGCCTGCAGACAGGGTGTCCTGACTCCAGAAGGTCAGGCCTGACCTTCTCTGTCACATGTCCCCCGATCAAGCCACCGTGAGGTCCAGGTGCCCGGTTCTGCCCAAGGGCTGTGCCTCTGCTGTTTTCTGTAATCAGGCCCCGATTTAGGGATTTGGCCAGAAAAAGGGATGCTCTCCAAACCAGCGGGCAGGAGTAGGAAGGGCGGGGCACACTGGGTCTCCCGTTTGTTCTCTGCAGCCCGACAAAGGAGCCTTCACTTTAGGGGCCTGGCTGTCTGGTCAGGTCAAGACGCGTGATATGAAGAGTGTCCCCAACGAGAGAGAAAGCTAACCTCTCAGACGTGCCCAAGGCTGCCTGTCCGAGGTCAGGCAGCTGTCTCCAGCAAGGACAGCCTGTTGGACACCCTGCCACACCCACTTTGGTTCTCTCGCTTCTGTTCCAAGTAACTGGGAATATCGCTCCTTTTTGGCCAACTGAAGTGGGGGGTGGCGGGAAGGTCCTGACACAAGAGGCCTCTGCATAGGACTCCTGAGGGGTGCGGTGAAGGCGACATCAACGTCCACAGCCCAGTCCCTGGTGCAGAACAGCCTCCAGCACATGCAGTGCCGTCTCATTCCCAGCAATATGTGAAGTCTAAGCGCCACGGGCATCTTCCCGAAGGCTAGTTCATTCCCTGTGTTCCCATCTCTGTTTCCCTCTGGCTACATTCCCTCCGGTCACTGTGATTCTGCCCAAGAGAATATAAATTGTGTTCAGTAGGTTGCACAATCCAGGTTCCCAGAGGCCTGATTAATGCCAGGATCCATGACTCAGCACGGCCTGCCCGGCTGTCCTGCAACCTCGTCTCCGGAAGCAGCCGGGTCTCATCGGTGCTGCTGCTTCGGTCAGTTCCTGGGGGCAGCTTGCCACGGCCTGCCCTTCCCTTCGGCCTGGTCGGCCCCGCCTTCTGCCTGCATTGAGGGACGAGCTCTGATTCACTCATCACATTTCTGTTCTATTCGTTCTCACAACCCGGACACACATCAGAGAGGCCGTGAGTATCAATGTCAGTGCAAGCCCAAAGCAGGTCTCTACAAACCCAGCCACCTTCACCTCTTTCTCCGACCGATCAACAAGCACCAAAATCCTAAACTCAGGCTGTTAGGCCAACAATCTGACAAAGCCCAGGAAAGAACCCTCTGGAGCAAGCATGTCAAACTCAAAGGCTGACACAGGCCGCATAAACAAGGCGTGCAGCCCGCAGGCCGTGAGTTTGACATGCTTGCTCTGGAGCCTGGAGGGCGCCTTCCCTGAGAGCCACCCTCCAACGCTCTGGACCAGCTCCGAGGAGAGGCATCAAGCAAAGGCCTGAAGGGGATTGCATTTTGGGGTTTCCCCGGTGAGGCACAGAATACACCCTTGCTCCCCATCCGGCCTCTGCTTCCACAGATGCCCCCCAGTCCAGGGAGTGGCCAGAGACACTGAGTGCTCTGTGACCCCAGGAGGCAGATGCTGTTCAGGCTCCTGCCCTCACGCCAGGACGGCTGGCTACCAGGGGCCTAACCACCCCGATTCCCTGAGTGCTCCCCACATGCCAGGCCCCAGACCAAGCCCTCTCTAGTCACCTCATTTCATCTCCGAAGCCATCCCAGGAAGTACATACTAGGGTAATCCCCATTTCATATGTGGAAACTGAGCCATAGAGAGGTGATATAACTGACCCAAAGTCATATCGCTAGTAAATGCCAGAACTGGGATGTGAGCCCCAGGTAGGAGTCTCTAAAGACTGCATTCTTAGAAAACCCACTTCAACGCACTGCTACATAGGCTTCAGTTAGAGAGATGAAGGTAAAAACAAAATATTTTCTAATTAAAAACGCAGACTATAGCAACTGCCACCTTTGGGAAAGACCGGATGTTGAGGCAGAAGGCCCAGGGTCTATGTCACTGCTGTGGTCCCTCAGGACACAGAGGGAGGTGTCGAAGGTAGAAAAGTGAGTTTTTATTTCCTTCAAACGGTGCCTTCTGCTCGCATTGGGGAAACTGAGGCAGCCAGCAGCCACACCCTCTATTCATCTCCACATCATCCCTGTGAGTAGGTGCCCAGCCCCCACCTTGCAAGCAGAGCGGCGGGAGAGGGAGGCAGCCGGCTGGCAGCACGCACCTGTGGCTGTCACAGACTAGAGGTTCCTCTGCGGAGCCATCACGCCAGCATCCTGCCATTTGATAAAAACCACCTGTGGAACGGGCTTCGCTAGTGGAAGCTTTAGCATCCAAGGATGCATCTTTTTATGTAAAAGGCTAAGCAACTGGCCGACTGTCTGACCGGATGGTAGCTGACACGCACTGACCGCCAGGGGGCAGATGCTCAACACAGGAGAGGCCAAGCTGTGGTGACTTGGCAGCAGTGGTTCTCGGGTGACTCGGGTGACGCACCCTGGAACCAGAGAGGAGGGAGCCAGATTTTGAGGTGTGTCACCCGAGAACCACCCTCTCGCAATCTGGGACCCCTTTGGGGATGTCAGAGAGCCAGTTTCAGCCCAATCTCCACAGGCCAAACCAAGGGACCCCACCTGCCAGAGACGGCCTTCTAGCCATGGCACGGTCCAGGTAAAGCTGGCTGGGGAGGGACTGCAGGAAGTGGTTCCAGAGCGTGTCCAGCCCGTCTCGCCCAGTCCCACCCCACTGGCCACGAATCAGTGTGCACAAATCCATGCACTGGGGCACGAGTAGAAAACAAAAGCCTTGGACACAGGAACTGAGGGACACGTGGTTGCTGAAACACAGGTGCATCTTGTCTACGGCCATACCACCCTGAACTCGCCCGATCTCGTCTGAAACACAGGTGCATCTTATTTTGTCACCCTAATGAGACCTGCTAACAGGAGCCACGCCTTTCTTCTCTGCCTTTCAACTCCCTCCCATCCCCCCTTTCAGTTACTTATCCATTAGGCATCGATCTGTTTCTCATTACTTTATCTGCGCCACCTTCTCTCACTGTGCTCCTCCCTCCTCCTCCCTCACTCCAGGAGTGAGGACGGGAGCAGAGGAAGGAAGCAAAGGGCCGGGACAGAGTCGTCAGGGGCTGGAGCCCTGATGACCGTCAGACATTGGGGGGGTGGTCCTGCAGGGAACCTTGGGTGCGGCCACATCTCTCTGATCGGGTGCGGAGAACAGGGGTCAGTATTTGAGCTCGTGTCCATCATGACAGCTCACAGGGCCGATGTAAGGAAAACGCTTGCTCAGCTGTGAAAAGCTACACACATGTGAACCTCCGTAACAGCAGGAGGGGAGAGTCTCCACGAACCCCACCACCAGCCTGTGAGCCAGGAGGCCTGGTCCTGGGCCTGTCCACCCCCTGCCCTGAGGGCACACCGGCTCAGGCTGAGGGCAGTGGCAGGACCATGCCCTGCGGCAGATCCTCACAGATGCGGCGAGCATCCCCTGGCTGCTTAGCCAGTGAACAGTAATGACTGAGTCTATGTGGTGGGCTGATGGGTGTCCTGGGAGCCATCACGGATGCTCCTCTCTTAGACGCATTTAAAGATCTCAACATCAGAACTGCAGACGGAGCTGGAATGAAGTAATGGGGGGAGGGGGTAGTTTCATGGGAGGAAAATAAACCAAAGCATGCGGGGTGGGGGTGGGGGAGGGAGAGGGAGGAGCGACATGCTGTGAAGACTGATGGGCACTGGCTTTTGTGAGAGCACGAACATGGGACACCTGCTCAGCCAGGCAAGTCCAGGCTCTGCTCCTCCGCCCCCCACATCCCCCCAGCCGCCCGGGATATGAGTGGGGCGCAGGGGTGGGGGAATAGCTGCAGCAGTGGGGCTCAGGGTCCCTGCCTGGATCACACGTGGGTCTGCGGATCTAGAGCGCCCCACGTGCTGTTAGACCATCAGGAAAAGCAGATACGGCATAAGCTCTGCAGTTCTGCTGCTGTCAACTCCGCCAGTTCCAAACTCAGAGGAGGTACGCTGCCCGGAGGAAGGCCTCAGGCAGCATGGCCCTTCCTTTTTGCAGCGCACGCCATCTCTGAGGGGCCACGTAGCTTGTCCCTGAGAAAGGACCTGTGGGCTTGAGAAGCCAGCTGCTGAGCAAACAATGCACCGAGCAAACCGCCTTTTCCCACAGGAAGCGCGTGGGACGCTGCAGCACAGATGTGGGAGCATCTGGAAGGCCCCACATCCCTGGCCCCTCGCCCGTGCCCACAGTCCCGGCTCCCGCTTGTCTCTTCCTGTCCTAACGGGAACCTCTTTCTTGGGGATACGGATGGACAACTTTAGTTCTCCTGCCTCCACACCCAGAAGTCCTGCTGCTCCTCCCTCTGCACTTTCTCCTGCACTACCCTCCTCCCTCACCCCCACACCAAACACACACACACACACACACACACACCACAACAGTTCAGGTCCCTGTCATCTTGCATGTGGCCTCTCCTTACTCCAATCCATTCCAGAAACTCCCACCGAACAGCCCCTTAAACACAACCCTGACCATGGCACCCACTGCTCAACAGCCTCCATGGCCCCCACTGCCGTCGACGGTAAAGACAATTCACAAGCCTCCTGCTGCCTCGTCCTCTGATCCTCCTGATCACACTGCACCCTCTGCTCAGACACCCGGAGGCGGTGCTGTCCCGTGTCTGCCACCGAGATCTTAGTCACCCTCAGGCCCAGCCAGGTATCACCCTGCCGGGAAGCGCTTGCTCACTGCTGCCTGAGCACCTCTTCCTGGCCTGGGTATGTCCACGCCGCATTCCAGTAGTTTCTGTGCCTAAATGTCCCTCCACGAGAATGTCCCACCATGAAAACGGGCTCTGCCGTGCACCTCTCTGGTCTCACCTCGCACAGCGGCGAGCACGCCAGAAGGAACTCGCTTGACTTGCAGGCAGTGAGCACGGACAGCTGGCCGCCTGCCGGGCCAGGCACAGAATGCACGGTTTCTCTCCTGCGTCTACATGACCACAGTCGGCTCAGAAAAGGCCACAAGGCTACACAGAATGGTGAGGATGACCGAGACGTCCGATGTTTGCACACACTGTCACTTAACAACCTGTGAGTCATGCGGTGGTCCTCAATGTGGGGGAGGAGGGGAGAGAGACAGTTCTGCCCCAGGAGACACTGGGCAGGGTCTGGGACACCTCTGGGGGTCACACGGGAGATGCTACTGGCATCTAGGGGACAGAGGCTGGCGTGCTGCTAAATGTGCTCTGCCCCGCCACCCCTTCCAGCAAAGAATTAACGATTTGGGCCAAAACGCTAACAGTGCAACTGCTGAGAAGCCCCAAGCAAACGTAAAAGCCATATTAACCTCGTGAAGACACTGAGGCTCAAACAAGGCAGGTGGCCGCTCAAGTGCAGAAATGGCCCAAACCCCAGGTTCCCTGAGGCCGTGCTCATCCTCTCAGCCTCTGTGTCCCTCAGCACAGCTGCCGCCCGCAGCTCAGAGCCCCAGGCAGACCCGACCGGCGGTGCCGTGAGGGAACCTGGCAGACGCCCAGGTGACAAGGATGTGGGTCCAGGCAGGACGCCCACCCCCTGCAGGCCAGGGTGCTTTCCCTTCAAACTCAACTGAACAGCGGGAGGCGCTGCCTGACGCCAGGCCGGCAGACTGTGCAGGAGGCGAGCAGCCCTTCGCCACGCTGGGAAGGACGTCTGGACAGGAACAGCCCCCTCTTTCCCCCCGCCCCCCACTGGGTAACTGAGCCCTCCCGCAGGAAGGTGGCTTGGCTGACACCAACCAGTGTCAAGGTCGGTCTCGCTCACAGCGCCGTGCTGAGGCGGGGAAAGGCCCCAGGAGAGCGCCATCCACTGGCTGTCAGGAGCACCGTGCTGGGAACGCCATGCTGGGCAGGCCACCCCAGGCCTCAGTCCCGAACTCCCCAGAGCAGGGGGGCAGCCCCCGAAGAGGAGGGGTGGGGCTTGGCAGACTCTACGCCCTTCTTGAGCATTTGGGCCTGGTCCCTAGACCCACCTCCGCCGGAGAGGCTGGCTAGTGAGGGCTGAGGAAGCCGGCGCGAGGAAGGGGGCCTGGAGGGCCGGGCACGGCTGGTCCCCAAGGGGCAGCCTGGGGCTCCTGTGGTCCACGGAGAGATGGGCACCGGCCAGACTAGGGCTCAGTGAGGAAGACTGGGAATAACTGAATAAAGTGCATGAGTTCCCTGGGGCCCGGAGGCTGGGTGACCCAGGAATGGATGCTGAGTGAACTCCTCAAAGGGTGGTGCAGAGTCTGGGTGCCGATGAGAACAGGCTATGAGCTGTGCTGACGCAGGGCCTGGGATGGGAGATGCCACCTGGAAAAGCCCTCCGCCCCAGAGCAGACAAGGGCACCGTGGCAGGGACTGGGGCCTACGCCGCGGTGACAGGCTCACATGCCTCGCTCTCGCTCTGTTTCCACTGAGGCTGGAAACCAGGAGGGCCACGCCCGCTCACCTGAGTTCTGTTCTGTCCCATTGTTAGCACTGGCTCACAGAGGCCTGTACTGTAAGAGCATCCGGCTATGTAGACGGGCACACAGTGTCCATGCAAAGCCTACAACTAAACGTGACACGTTCAATGACGTCATCCCTGTGGTTGACGCAGGGATTGTGCAGTCTGCACGGATAAGTGGCGGGTGACGGTGTTCCTGCTCTCTGGGTTCCTCCAGCCCTCGTGTGAGGACTGGGACACAGAGCCAACCCGCCGGCCGGCCCATACCTGTCGCTGCAGGTGATGGTGCGACTGTGGCCACGTCACTGAACTTCCTGCTGCAGCGCCTCATCGGTCCGAGGGGGAGCAGACGGCCGCTTTATGGGGAACCACTGAGGGTGAAGTGAGGTGCTTGCACAAAACGGGTGCGTGCACAGGGAGTGGCCTTCCCACAGGCGCTGTCCTTCCCCTCGTCCCACCGTAAGGTGAGGTGGCAGGCGAGGCGTGTCCCTCCCACCATGACTCTGCACTTTGTTCTAGCCAATGAGACAAAGCCTCTTGCTCAGAAGGGACCGTGTTCCAAAGCCACTTGCTCGCAGTCCTTTTCTGCGGGGCGGCTATGAAATCCTCCCGATGCTGCACCAGCTCTGCGGTCCCGCCCACAGGGTGACAGTGGGCGGGACCTGAGCTGCACGGTGGGTGGGATGAAACAGGCCCCTGGGAGACCCAGGAAGCAGCCGTCGGGGCAGTGTGCAGGGCTGCCCACTGTGCAGTCTGTGCCCGCGGGGCCAGGGACAGTCTCTAGGGCCGGGCTGAGGTCACCAGCAGAGCTGGGAACTCGGGAGCAGCCCTGGGGGGTGGCGAGGACCTGGCTGGGACGAGGGGCGCTGCTGCTCGGGAAGGACAAGGTGCCCTCCCCCTCACCTTTCCCTTTGAGAGCGGGGTCCTGCCGTGCCCGCGCCCAGCGCCTCCTGGCTGTGCCGTGGGGAACGGAGGGCCGAGCGTCTCATCCAGGAGCCGCTGTGGAGCCTGGAACTCCAGGGAGGCCCTCGCTGAGGGGGGGGCAGCGGGTCCCTCTGTTCCAGGGCTGGGGTCCAGCTGCAAACAGAGGGGGCCTTTTCTCATCAGGACGCTCCTGAAACGCAGAACCTGGCTTTGTGACTTGAGAAGCCACTGTCATTGCTTTAGGTTTGTGTCTCAGCGGGAAGGATGAGTTCCCCAGGCGGCAGCCCCGCCCTGCGGCCCCTGACCCTGGGCTACAGCCGGAGAGGCGCTCCGGGCCTGCTTCTGTGGCGTCGGCGCAGGGCCAGTGAGTGAGGTCTGCTGAGAGCACAGGCCCAGCACGGGACCGACAGGAAGGCCAGGGCGGTGCTGCCAGGAGACAGCCCAGGATCAGGCGCCGCGGCCCAGGGCTCCGTCCAGCGGCTCCGTCCAGGGAGGGCTGTGGTCCGGGAACAGCACGAGGCCGCAGAGCCTGGGGTCTGACCGCTGTCTCTGGGCAGGTCACCTGGGCTCCACTCCAGTTGAACAAGGTCACTGTCTCAATTCCGTCTCCTGCCAGCGGCCACACAGGGAGCACCTGACGCGCAGACAGGAAGCACTGGGCACCCAGAACGTCAGGTACTGCGTGTGGTAGAGGCTGGGACCCCTGGCCCAGAGGGAGGCGGCACCGGGGAGGCTCTCTGGGGAGAAGGGAGGGCGACCCCAGCCGGGGCTGCCCGGCAGAGCATGGTGGGAACTGGCAGGTGTGACGGGTTAGGGGGGACTGGCTCCTCGGCGAGGGGCAGGCCAGGGCACCAGAAGTCGGGCTTCTTGCTGAAGAGGGTGAGCCTCGGGTGGCTTTTGAGCAGGAGGGTGACGTGACGGTGTGTATTCTGAGAGGCCTCTCTGACTAAGGGGAGGGTGGATGTGGGGGGCGGGAGGCCCGTTGGGGGGCCCCCTGCTGGTGGTGCAGGTGTGAGAAGCGGAGGCTGCACTGAGGAGGAGTTGGAGGAGGAGGACGGCCGCGGGCGAGAGGGCGGCCACAAGTGCTAACGGCACGGGCAAGAACCATGGCGGGAGCTCTTTGTCGCCTGCCAGGCCCGTGTCCAGCCTGGCCGGGCATCCCGCTGGGTCCTCACCTACAAACCTCGAAGGGTGGGCGGGCGAGGCGGGAGGACATGGCTGCCCTCGGAGCTGCAGGGCAGGGAGACGGACGGCGGATCACCTTCGCTGGGAATTGGAAAGGAAGGTGCGTTCGGCAGGGAGGGCGTGACAGGCAGCACCACCGCTGACCATGGCACCAGCGGAACCCTGACCGGATGGGTCAGCCTCATCGCCAGGGCCCCAAAGGACAAAGGGGCAGGCTGCCCACTTCTAGTTACTCAGGAGATAAACCCCGGAGCTCAGGACTGCCGACAGCCCACCACGCGCACGTGCACGGGTGAGCGGGAGAGAGGAGACAGGCAGACAGAGAGGCTGATTGAGATTTATCTCCCAGGTCCAGGCGCCCCGGCACTCGGTGTGGGAAAAGCTGAGAGGGAGGAGGGGCGGGACGGCTCCTCTTTATGAATGATCCTGACGTGGGTGTCACAGGAATAAAGTCAACAGATGGGGATGCGTTTGTGAGAAAGGGAAGAGACAGACGGAGCCGGGGAGCACAGCTCCCTTCAGCTGCCTCCGGGGAAGGGAGGCCCGTCGTTACGCATTTCCTGGAGGATGAGCTCCTCCCCAGGGCGCGGGAGGCAGGGCGGAGGAGGAGCGGGTGGTCTCCCTGACGGAGCAGGAGAACCAGAGCAAAGGGGGCGGAGAAGGCGGAGCGGCCTCCCATTCATTCCCGCAGCTCCGGCTCCTGACAGACAGGGCGTGGGCGGCTGCTCAGCTCCCGAACCCCAGATGGTGGCTCGGGCGAATCTCCAGCTCAAAGGGGACAAAGCACGGCATAGAGCCCGCAGCACAGAGGCCACGGCACGGAGGCCACGGCACGGGGCCCGTGGCACGGAGGCCACGGCACGGAGGCCACGGCACAGAGGCCACGGCACGGAGGCCACGGCACGGAGCCCGCAGCACGGAGCCCAGGTGGAAGGCGACCACGGAGGAAGCCCTCCTGCTTCCCACCGGGTACCGGGTCCAGCCCTCTCTACCAATTCATTCATCTTTCTGTTTTGTTTGTTTTGGTAATCCTCACCTGAGGATGTACAGGTATTTCCGTTGACTTTCAGGGGGCGTGGAAGAGAGAGGGAAAGGCAGAAGCATCGATGTGAGAGAAACACATTGAGTGGCTGCCTCCTGCTCCAGCTCTAGGCTTGGGCCGTGATGGAGGCTGCACCCAAGGTACATGCCCTTGACTGGAATTGAACCCAGGACCCTTTGGTCTGCCAGCAAATGCTCCGCCCACTGGGCCAAACCAGCCGGGGCCACTCATTCATCTTCCCACAAAAGACGAGGCCCTCTCGTCAGCTCCTGCCTGTGAGAGAGGAATTCTTTGAAAAAGCCAGTGAGGGGGCGGGCTTTGGGGGACCTGACCACCTCCTACGCTTGACACCATTAAGAAGGCACACTTCAGCCCCGGTTCCTTGATTCTCAAACTCTGCCAGAGAAGACAGGTGGTGGGTGCCCTCAAGCTGGGCTGGGTCCATTCTCCTCAAAGGGAATGGAGAGTGCACCTGCTGAACGGCCCTGGGACAGAACCCCGACTCCCGACTCATCTTCCATTTCCCATCAGGTTGTCTCTTCCGTGTTCGCCTTCCAAGTCAGAGGCCCCTAAACACGGAGCCAAGACAGGTGAGCCCATCTCGGGAACTCTCCCGCCCGCCTAACTCCCCCTGTCCGAGCACATCTGGTGCTGCAGGTTGGCATGTTGCCTGCACTCACCAAGGGAAAGGGCTTCTCCTCGGCCTCGGGGGGTGGGTGGGGGTGAGGGTGGTGCTGGGGAAGGGCCTATGTGGCAGGGGACGCTCACCTGCTCTGGGCTGCGTGAGGGGGAGGGCCGAGCCAGGCATTTTCCCCAATTCCCTCCCAGCGGCTCCTCCACTTTGAGAGGCTTCATGCCTTATCTCAGGGTCAGCAGAATGGCCAGCCGTCTGTTCACGACCAAAGACAAGCTCAAGCCGGACACGGCGCCGGCACCCGAGAGCCACCTCCGCGCTTCCACGTGAAGGGGCTGACTCTGCTGGCTGCCCAGGGAACGGAACTCAAACTCAGGACCAGAGGCCAGGGGGATGGGGCAGCGGCCGAGTGGAGGGCGGTCAGAATGTGCGTCTCTGTCTGAGCCTCTGGCCTGGGGCCGGTCACGGCTCCCGAGCTGGTTTCTTCATTTGCCAGAGAAGCAGTGTGGCCCTGCCTCGCTCCTCACGCTCCTCTCAGCCCAGAGAAGGTGCTGCTGACACAGCGCAGGCCCAGGGCCGCCCCGAGGGCAGTCTCCGCCATTTTGCTGAAAAGGCTTTTGACCCCAAGGGCCAGTTTCTACCTTTTCCGTTCAGGGTTTTATGGCGCCTAGGACCCCAAAGACGATACGTACTTAGGACCACAGTCGCTATCGGAGTTGCTTCTTCTACCTCTGAATTAAAAGGCTCCATCAGTGGGTCAGGGGTGGCTTACTAAGCGATGCTCTAATTCAGAACCAGAAGGCCAACTGGAGGGCAAGGTGGACGGGCAGCAGGAAGGAGCCCGGGCACCTCCCTCCCTCTCCGCAGGGAACGCCCCTTTGGCCGACTTCCTCCCCAGAAGCTCTGGGTCCTCTGCCTTCCTCACGCTCGGGCTCTGCTTACCACCTTGTGGCCAGGACCTCCAATCTCTCCCCTGGTCTCACCTCAGCCAGCGAGCGCACACACAAAGCCATCGAGTTCCTAGAAAATCTGAGCTCCTAACCGATTTCCTGGGCTCTGAGCTCGGGCCCGGGGCTCAGCTGCCTGGGGTTCAGGCCTAGGAGACGGTCAGAGAGGACCTCGCCGGAGCGGCGGCCACAGAGGGACACAGTGAGGCAGCGGGTGCAGTACGGACCGGGGACAGGGGCGTAGTCGGCACCAGGACAGGAAGGGCGGGCTGTGTGCGGTGAGGGCGATCAGAAAAGCCCCCGGGCTGTGGACAGTGACAGCTGCCGTCTCTGCTTGGAGTGCTGTCCCTTTGGAGGAAAAGGGAGCTGAGACCCAGGGAGCAGGACGGATGGGACATCTGCGGTGGCTGCCAGCTCAGGCCAGACCTTCCCTTAGGAACAGGGACCCAGGACGAGCGAGCAACACAGAACCCCGAAGCACACTGGCACGATTCTGCCTGGAGCAGGCTGGAGGCAAGGCGACGTGGGCTCCTCCAGAGCGCTTCATGGGGCTCCCCTGCTTGGAGTGGGGCTCCCCTCCTCAGGGTGGGGCTCCCCGGCCACCCTGCCCATGGTGTCCCAGCACAACACTCAGCACCCAAGTGCGGAATGCACACCAGCTGGTCGGTCCGCTGTGCAAAGGGCTCTGCCAGGCCCACAGGTTCCCTCCATTAGTTTCCAGCCCCTCCTGGTGTGTGCTGGGCACACAGTGAACATCAGGCCATTATTTCTCTCCCCATGGTTAAAAACATTTAACCTCAACGTGAAAGCCCGCCACGCACCAGGCAATGCTCCGAGCGCTTCATACATGTTAACTCATCTCCGCTGCCCCGCAGCCTGGGACGGGGAAGCTTCCCGACCCGCAGGGAGTCAGCGGCGGAGGCAGGGTTTGAACCTAGGGACAGAGGACGCCAGGCTTTATAACCGAGCACAGGGCAATGAGTGCTGGGAGCCTGGGAGCTGTGAAGCACAGGCCTTCCCCGAGGGGTGCTTCCTGTTTGGGGGTCATTTTTAATGACAGCAGCAGCGACAGTGCCTCTCTGGCCCGTGCCCACCCACACGGACCTTCCACGCACGCGGTCCCAAAAGGCAGGAGGTCAGGGGTGCAGAAGGCTGCCAACACCAAGCACTCAAATCTCCGGTAATATTTTTAAAGAGCGTGTTTCCTGGGCCTCCAGATAAATTGTGAAATGCCTTTCAGACACTCGCAGTTTGGCAAGAACGCTTGCAAACGTTATCAGATGTTCCGGTCATTTGCTGGTCTCAGCCCTCCCCGAGGCCAATGTTTCTCCTTCCGTGAAGCAATGACCTTAATGACGGAGGCTGGGAGCGCAGGTCGAGTCCTCTGACCCCGGGGCTCCAATCTGGCCCCAGGGCTGTGCGACTGGGCAGGTCCCAGGTTCTTTGGAAAGCCTGTTTCTCCAGGGAGACACGGACCATGTGAATGCCAGCGGGCTTTCCGTGAGACAGGATTTGTATGAAAGGCCGAGCAGCTCACGTCTGTCCCAGGGGCTCACCTGACAGTCAGGTGGAGACGCAGCCTGGATGTCTGACAGGACAGGAGGGAGGGACAGCTCCCAGGCCCAGCCGACAGTGACAGCGCTGCTGCCCCCCTTCCCTGCCCCCTCCTTCCTGCCCTCCCTCCCTGCCCCCCCCTTTCCTGCCCCACCCCGAGCCTGCCAGGCCGGGCACTCCTGGAGACGCCTTCCACTCTGAAGCGTGTTTCTCAGAAAAAGGAGAGGTTTTCCTAAAGAACCGAATTCACTGAGTTGAATTGTTATTTACACAAACAGACTTGTTTTAAAATAAATGCAGTCCTTTGAAGATCCCAGCAGATCTGCCGATCAGCTGTTGGTGGGAAACCCCCCCCCACCCTAATCCAGCCTGGGCACAGCAAACTGCGCCGGCCCCCTGCACCCCGGTTCCCCCCGCACCCCTGCAGGGGAAGCAGATGTGACAGTCAGGTGCTCTCTGCTAAAATGCCTCAAGTTCACAAAAAAGAAAAAGAAACGAATGGAGGGAAATCCAGCTAAACACCACAACAGAAACAATCCCCAGCGGCTAGGCTGCCCCTCCCAGATGCCCCGTCTGTCCATCCCCGGGGCCGCCGCTGAACCTGCTGCCGGGAGGGCCTGGCCCCTCACAGTCTGTCACTCTGACACACTTGGCTCCTGTTTCTGCCCGAGCCGCCAGGGACATGGAGCGCCTGGCCCGTCAGTGGGCAGGAACTGGGGGCACGTACGGCACAGCACTGGGCTGGGGGGGAGGGGGCGGAAAGAGACTGGGTGTTGGGGACCCAGAGTGAGCCCAGTTTGTCCTCCCTCCAGCGGTGAAGCCCTCCCATTTCCTGCCATCTGTGACGGCCTCTCTGGGGAGACCCTCTCCTCTTCCTCTTGCAAATCACGGCCTGTGGCCTGCGGACACTGGGAACAAGCTGGTCTTGTTGCTCCCGGCAACGGTGGAGACATCCCTTGGGGTGCTGGCGGCTGCGCCCAGTGCAGGCAGCCACCTCTGCCCACAGGTGGACCCTCACCAAACGGTGGGGGTGCGGCTTACTGCTTTACAGCCAGGGGCCCCTGCTCTGGCCCAGGAGTGAGCCGGCTCCCTCCGGGCCCGTGGCAGTGCTGCCGGCCGCAGCGGGGATCACTGGCTATGGCATTGGGGCCTGGGCCAGAGCCTGTCCTCCCCTCACGGTGGTCACCGCCCCCAGGGGCTTCAGCGCTCCCAACTATAAAACCAGCAGTTGGGCTGGAGAACCTCAGGCACCGCCCCAAACCCCCAAGTCGGGGTGAGTCTGCTCCCCAGGTACATTATTTTCCAGCTGCTCTCTAATCTAGATTCTGGGGTGACTGGGATCGGATAGCAGCCACTCCCGAGGTCCCTGGAAGGATAGAGTGCTGATCCGGGTGCTGGGATGGTCCCTTGGGTCTGACCCATGACCCTCGCTCAGTGCCAGCATGTTCTGAGCGGCCAAGCAAACCAGCTGGGAGGTGAGGTGAACCCCACTCCCGTTTCCCAGGCCTCCTCGCGAGGACTAAGCGAGCGTGCGGGCAACATCCACTCTCCCGTTCCTTCACTCCCGGCCACGAGGCAGGGGAACCCCATAGGAGTCCCTGGAATGCTGGTTTCCAACCCCGGCCCCTCGCTTACTAGCTGGGTCACGTGGGCAAGCTGCCCCCTCCACCGGCCTCAGTCTGGCCCAACTTACTCGGGACAGGACGGGATGGGACGGGAGGGTCGGGACGGGCGCCAGCTCCCCGGGCAGCGGCCGGGAAGCGGTTGGCGCTAGCAGGTGCCCAGCAAATGCTGCAGCGATTGCGCCGAGGGGCTCGTGGCCTTGGGGAGACCGTCGGCAGATTTCTGCCCGTTCCTGCGGGTGGACTCTGGTTCTAGAAAAGAGGCTCCGGACCCCGAAGGCCGAGCAGCCGTCTCCCATAGGAGCGGGTTTCCTTTTGGGGCGCGCACACCATCATCCTTCCTTACATCGCAAAGGCTGTCCATGCAAGTCTGACAGACTCTGCAGACTGGAGTCGCTCAGAGAACCTGGTCTTGAGCCCCGAAGGCGGGGGGAAGAGGGGGGAGACAGGGGGACGGGACACTTTAATGGAAGCTCCACCGGGTCTCTCAGGAGGAAGAGGAAGAGGAGGAGGAAGAGGAGGAGGAGGAGGAGAAGGAGGAGGAGGAGGAGGAAGGAAGAGGCGGCGGCAGTCTCCTCTCAGGAGAGCTCGTCTGAATGCCTTCAAGCCTCATGCCCCCCCATCCTGGATCCTGACCCTCCACGCCCCTCAAGGCCGGGACAAGCAGCACCTCACTGCTTGGTTATGGTTCCCTGTGCTCCCACCACCACGCATGCCCAGGTGCCCCCCCTCCGCCCTCCCACTCCTCCCTCACCCATCCCCCGCCTGCCCCTCCAGGACCTGCTGACGAGGCGATTTACTGCCTCCCGTTAGTCAGGCCCTGACAGCCTCGCGCGGCTGCCCAGCTCGGCCATGAGCCAGCGCGGAAAGGCCGGCCTCGGAGGGAGCGGGCAGGCTGCCATCACCCCCGAGGGGCACAGGCCTGGTGTATTTTGCGTTAACCTGACGGCCCGGCATTCCTCTTTGCTTTTGTTGAACATGTTTCCGTGTTCTCATCCACCCTCTCGTCCTCAGAGGCCTCTGGGCGCTGACTCGCCCGGAAGGGCTCCGTGGACGCGGCTCCTGTCCTGGTTGGCTGGCCGTGCACTTGGCACAGGAGGGCACTAGGGCAGAAGGCAGAGGCCTGGGCGCCAGGTCTGGTTCGGTACCTGCCGGTGACCTTGAGTATGCTATTTCATCTAACACGGGGAAACAGTTGCCTTAAATAGGTTTCGTGGTTAATGTGAGGTTAACTAGGGGAGGCCCTCTTACAAAGGGACAAGGCTGTGAATGTGTGTATTATTAAACATATGTTGTAAAGAATCTGTTAGAAAGAGTCTCAGACACAATTTATTTGTGGTGCCGGTCTCGTCTGTCCCCCACCCTGGGAACCAACCCCACACTCCCTGGCGCGGACCACATGGTTTCCATCCTCTCACCGCGCCCAGAGCCAACCTGGAGGGTGGCTTCTGCTGGGACTTGGAAGACAGAAGACAGCCGTCCCTGTGCCCTCTGGCTCCCAGTCTGGACCTTCTGTGCCCGACCACACCCGCCGGTGCCCTCAGGCTGACCCAGCGTCGCCCCCTGGTGGCACGGTCGCCCTAGCAGGTGCCCAGCACTCGGGTCAGGAGAGTCCTCCACCGCGGCACCTCCCTTGGTTCCTTAGGAAACAGCACATTCACGTGCAAGCACGCGAGACACGGAACTGTTCAGGGACCTGCAAAGGTCACAGCGCTGGCATTGGGCCTCAGCGGCTGTGTCTTCAATGGGCACAGTCAGCACGACCAGCTGGCTGGCTGCCCAGCGCCTGAGCGGCAGGGTCCCGCGCCAACAGGTCTCCCAGGTGAGCATCTGGAGCCACAGGCGTGTCCCGGGAGCCGGTGGGAGAGCCAGGTCCTCCCAGGGCCTCTCTCCTCCAAGCGCTGAGCGGAGGGACGAACAATTCCCAAGGCAGCCCTTGAGGGGCGAGGAGACTGCCGGCTGGGCCACGGCTGCCCTCGGGGCTGACATGAGGCCACAGGCAGCTCCCGAAGGAGCCCGGACGGCCAGTGTGGGGTCCTGAGCTGAGGCACCTCACCTCGCCATGAGCACCCCGCACCTCCCCATAATATCGTGTTCCCCTTCCCGTGGCGGGACCTCCCAGACTCTGAACACAGTCCCTACGCCTGCACGCACACCCCCCTTCTTACGAACCCACCGCAACCCCCAACAGCTCAGTGGTCTGGGTGGGCAAGACGGGGTTCGCCCACGGCTCTGTCTGGTGGGACATCCACACTGTGGGCCTCTCTGCCCTGGGGGTGGGGACTCCAGCCCTCCCAGGGGCCTGGCACCCTCGGGCCCTGCCTCCGAGTGGCCATCACCTGCTCTGTGGCTGCTAACTGCAGGTTCCTTCTGCTCTCATCACAGCCTATCACAGATCACAGCCACTTCCTGTGGTTCGTGTTCACACAACGAGCTACTGCCCTCTGTGGTCCTGGCAACTTTTCCCGCCAGGGGGCCCAAGTGCCTGGCTGAGAGAGTGGCAGGATCACCGACTTGAATCCCGAGGACAAAGCTGAGCGTCTCCTCAAATGGAGACGGGAAAAGCTGGGCCAGTGATGGCAGGAACCTTAGCCAGGAGGTCTGTGTGCTGACACGAACGGAATGCTCACCTGTCCCGCCACAGCTGGGCCCGGCAGGACCAGGGGCCAGAGGCATCCCAGCTCAGCCAATCGCTGGACGTGAGGCCTCCGGCAAATCCTCTGACCTCACCATCCTGTCTCCCATCGATAACAGGACAGAATTACAGCATCCAGCACACGGGGCTGCAGGGAGGGTCAGAAGGGCAATGCAAGCGAGAGGGAGGGGGCGGGGGATGGGTCCTGAGGCCCTGCCTTCCTCACCAGGCCCTGCACTTCCTCACCCAGTTGCCCTCTTTCTTGACCTGGAACTTTGTGAAGCTCTTGCAGATCGGCCTGGACAGCAATGACCTCGCTGCCACGGGGAAGGTCACAGATACCCTGCGGGCGGCCCACACGCCTCTGCCCGCTTCCACGTCCCACAGCAATGTGTGGCGATCTTAGCACCCCAGGCTCTCCAAACCGTGTCCTTTCTAACCCCCAACGATTTCTCCCCTGAACCCCCGAGTTCTTTCTCCATCATTTGTCATCCACCCCCCACCCCCACCCCCACCTCGGGACTCAGAGTTGTGTTTTATCTGCAGTCAGCTAATGTTCTGATAAGATCTGCACCCCTCCTGCCTCCTTCCTGGGAGATGGAGAGATTACAGGCCCGGGGTCAGGCCAGTTGTCAAGGGCACTCAGGGCTTCCTTGGGGACAGGAAGTGGCTCTAGACCAGGGGCCCCAGTGTTTCTGGTGAGAAGCAGCTCTGGCTACTTCCTGGTCAGGAGCCCGTGCCTGGGAACGGAGTGGGACTGGGGGGATGGGTGTGGGCACAAGTGGCCTGGACACCCATCGGGCTCCTTGGACAGACAGGGCAAGCTGGGTCTCAAGAGCAAATTGTCCGCAGGAGGCATCTCGGTGGGCAGCGAAGGACCCACCCAGGGCCACACTGCATGCCCAGGCAGCTGGGAACGCGGGAGGTTGGCTTTGGGGCACTGGTGGCTGGGCAGGGTGGGCATCTCAGCAATGGCCAGTCTCACGTCCACAATCCTGGCTCAGGCCCGAGTGGGTCATGCGGGTGGAGCAGGACTAGGCAGGCTCTGTCATGTCTCCTTGGAGACTTAGAGGCCGAGGTGTTTGCTGAACACCATTCCCGGCTCCTGCTGCCCAGGGGCCACAGGGACAGAGGACATGGCAGAGGAAGCCTGTGCCGAGGAGGCAACGCGGAACTAAATGGCACGAAGCACCGTGACAGGAACTGTCCGCGTGCTGAGGGCGGCCGAGTGTCCAGACCCCAGGGCGGGTGGGGTCGGCTCAGGTTTAAGAGGAAAAGCTAACACGAGGAGAAGAAAGACTATTTGAGGTCAGACAAATGGCTCATTTATTTATCTTCGTCAGATGTTTCTTGACCCTGTGCTGGGGCCCAGCGCTGTTCGTTCGCCGAGAATAAAACGGACTGAGGTTGCAGGAGCCGAGGCAGTGGAAACCAGCGCGCAATTCTCTCCCTGCGTGGACCGTACACGGTGGAGGGAAAGACTGCCCTAAAGAGGGGGGACGCAGGGCTCTCTGCAGAGCTAGCCGCTGAGACCTGGAGGGCGAGTGGGGTTTGCTAGAAGAGGGTGTGCAAGGAGAGTACCTCATGAAGAGTCTGGGTTGGGACCAAGCTTGTCCTTTGGGAGAAATGGGAAAAGCTGGCCTGGCTTGGGACAGAATTCAGAGAGTGGGAGACATCCTCAAAGTTCACCCGATTGCATGGAAGTCACTAAAGGGCGTAAGCAAAAAAAGTGGTGGCACTTACATCTTTAAAACGTCACTCAGGCTGCCGTGCGGGGAAGGACCTGGAGGCGAGGATTTTGGTTAGAAAGCCTCTGTCGGAGCCAGTGCAGTGATGGCGACGTGTCCTGAGATGGAAGGGGTGGCCACAGGGAGTGTGGCCGGACAGAGCTATCCTGGTCGCCATAGAGAGTGTGGCCAGGCAGAGCTGTCCAGGAGACGTCAGCAGGACTGGAGTGTGGAGCCGAGGTGTGGGGGGATAGCTAGAGTGACACTGATGTGGATTCGGGGTAGGCACTGCAGTCAAGAGTTCAGGTCTGAATTTGAAAAGCTTGAGATGCCACCCGGATGGCCGAGGGGAAATGTGGGTAGACACACACACACCGAAGCAGCAGGTGACTGCTCCCCGTGGAGAGCATCAGCGGCCACTGGGATGGATGAAATCTCCCAGGGAGTAGCCCTAGCCAGTATGGCTCAGTGGACAGTGTCAGCCTGTGGACTGAAGGGTCTGGCGTTTGATTCTGGTCAAGAGCATATACTCCGGTTGCTGGCTCCAGTACGGGGTATGCAGGAGGCAGCTGATCATTGATTCTCTCTCATCATTGATGTTTCTATCTCTCTCTCCTCCCTTCCTCTCTGAGATCAATAAAAGGAAGAAAGGAAGGAAGGAAGGAAGGAAGGAAGGAAGGAAGGAAGGAAGGAAGGAAGGAAGGAAGGAAGGAAGGAATCTCGCAGGGAGCATGTAGAGCAAGCAGAGTCTTGATGAACTGCCTTTTCAGGTAAGAGACAGAGAAGAAGCTGGACAAACAGCACAGCAGCTCGATGAAGGCAGTGAGTGAGGTGAGGAGGCTGTCAGCCACGGAGAATGATGCTGAGGAGGTGAGTGTGACATGGACATCATAGAGGAACTGAGTATGAGTGTGGAATGAATGGAACCTGCCTGTTGGAAGGAGAGGTGACAGAGGGAGAGATACAGTCAGATCTCCAGTGACGGTGGCTCAAAGGGAAGGCTAGAGAGACAGGCAGAGCTGAAGGAGGGGAGGGAGCTAGGCTCCTAAAGTTCCACCCAGGCCAGCGTCCTCCGCACCATAAGCCTGGGCTGATCCGAGAGTTCGTTCCCTTCCAGCTCGAGAAGACGATGCACATGGGCTACCCATCGGCCTCAGCTTCCCTCCTCCAACCTTAACATAGGACCCCATTTCTGGTTCAAACCTCCCTCAGGGAACCTCTTGAGTTGGACTCTATGATCCAAAACTTCCGCCATAAAGGTCTCATGTCTTCCTGAAAAGCCCCAGGTGCCCGGGAGATCCGAAGGCATGGAGTCCCTCCTGATACTCCGACCTCGACCTGGTCTTTTCCAGACCACATGTCCGAGGACCTCCCCCACACCCAGCCCCCCTCTAGAACCCTCTCCCCCAGCTCCACTTGGAAGCTCACTCCAGCCCCCCCCCCCCTCCCTGGCATTTGCCGTTTTCTCTTCAGAGTCAGTCTTCCTTGCCCAGTGGAATCTGGTCCATCCAAGTCCAGTCCAGTCCTCACGCCTCCAGAGAACTCTGCCCGGTGCCCCAGTTTCCCCAGCATCCCCCCACTTCTCACACCGAGGAGCAGGGAAGCTGCCCACATGTTCCAGAATGTCGGGGGCCCTCGGAAACACGGGTTTGTTGACAGGCGGGTTGAGAAAAGCAGCGGCCCCTCCTCACTGATGGAGACCCGCGTCTCCACGGCTGCGGCAGCAGGGCTCACGAGACAATTAGTGCTCCCCATCCCGCCTGCACAGAAGCATCGGAGCCAGTTCCATCACTTGACTTCAAGTTCAAGTGAAGCTCCGACCATCATGATCCTCATCAGCTATTTCAGAACCCTATTCTTGGAAACGTTAAAAATTTAAACCACGAAAGTTCACGTTTTCTATTAAGCCATGAGTAGAGTTTTCTTGCCGTTCTGAGTTGTGGATTTCCTCACAAAGGCAGCTTTCTAACCCCAGTCCTCTCATCTCGTCATGCTTCGAGTAATAACAAGTGATTGCGCACGGGTGCGGGTATTTTCCACTCGAGGGCCGGCGGAAGTGGACATAAAACCCAGCAGACTGCAGCGACGCATGTCATACGAGCTCTCGTTAAAAAGTTGACACTGGCCAAGTTCTTGGGCATCAGCATTTTGTGGGAATTGGTTCAATCAAATCTGGGCTCCAAGTGGCCTTAAACAGAGCAATTACTGCATCCACAGGGGGCGGGCGGAATCTGGACAGGGACCCAGCTTAACGGACTTTCAGACTTCTCGGGGACCGTCCTTACTCCCCGGCATCAACAACTTGAAAACCAACAACCTTGCAACACAGGAAGTAGCAAAAACAAAACAAAACAAAACAAAAAACCTTAGAACACTGGAAGTAGGCAAAGCTTTCCCCAGTCCCCAAGGTGAGAACTCCGCCAGGAGGGTCAGGGAACGCCGGCCCCTCAGCCTCAGCGCTGGCACCAATTCACGCCCATCAATGTGGGTTCCAGCAGGGACACACCCTCCCATGGAGTCCAGGAAGTTCAACCCCCCACCTCTGTTTCCATTTCCCTGCCACTTCTCCTGAGGTTGAACATATTTTCTTTTTGGGAGAATTCTTTACGTATTTGTCTTTGGTTTGCTTTTTAAAAGAGATCAAGGTAACCGAGAGTCCTAGATGTGTGGTCCTGGGAACCCCGAGGCTGTTTCTGTTCTGTCCCTCTGGCTCCTCTACTAGGGACCCAGGTTTCGATCACTGCCCGCCCCCCCCCCCAAGGTTATACTGCCCTCAGGGCCAGGCCGGGGGGCGAAAGGAGGGCACCCTTGCCCTGTACGGGCCTTTCTCTGACTTGGTTGGAAAAAACAGGTTTCTAAAAAACAAAATAAAACAAAAACAAAAACAAAAAAACCAGCTTGAAGAGACACGTATGTTCAAATATAATCATTCTTTTGAGGGCGTGTCTTTTTAAAAATGATGTGATGCACCCCAAATAACAGGTTCCCCATTTCTCAGACCCAGCCACCCCTGGGAAGGAAGAGAACGGAGTGTGGGGGCCTGAGGGCCGTGTTCACACACCTTCAGCAGAAACAGCTTTCTCCTGCCCCGAGCTTTTGTGCTGGAAAAGTGCAAACCCTCCCGGGGGAGGAGAAGTGAGCTGTCAGCATTCCTTTTAGCACCTCTGACCAGCGGGCTGCCCTGCTGCAGGGAGCCGGCGAGCGGTGCAGAAGGTGGCCTGACCCATATCCACACTCGCTGGGTGGACCTGGGGATTCTAGAGTTTGGGATTAATAACAGAAATGAGGCTGACTTCCAGAAAAGGGGCTCCCTATGGGCTGCAAGCTAATTAGGGTGCCCGGACCTGCCCTGGAACAGCAGGAGGAACGCAGGCCCAACCCTGTCAGCCGCTGCAGCCGCCACCCGCGCAGAGCCTGCTTCTGAAGGGAGGCTGGCGGGGAATTATGAACATTTAGTAAATAAGAGAGCCCTAGAGGCCACCGCACCAGCCACCGCACCAGCCTCGGTCCGCCCCTGGTGGCCGGGAGGCTGGGTCTGCACCTGGCCGCGCACAGGCACCAGCACCGACACCGACACAGCAGCAGCGCTGCTGAAAGCAGTTGGAGAGCTCCCAGATTCAGAGGAACGGGCCCTCCAGGCGCCGCAATGAGGAAAGTTCTGGAGTAAGTTTAGACCGTAGAGCACCACACGCACAGCGGGCGAACCTGCCAGGGCCGCTGGCACAGGCCCCCAGTCCTGCTCGGCCTGACGCGCCCGGTGCCCCTGCTCCCGCCGCCCAGAACGCCTCCCGAGGGCGCCCGGCCAGACGGCGGCTCTGCCGGGCTGGCCACTCCAGTTGGAAATGCCTCCGGCTCCCGGCCCGGGGGACCGGGGCGGATTTCATCAATCGCCATCCCCGCCAGGGCGCCCGGGACCTGCTTCGCCAAAGGACGCGCGGCACAGCCCATGCGCCCCCGCGCTCCCCTCCGCTCCTCTCTCCACAGGTCCCCCCAAACTCTTCCCGGAAAGCCCCCAAATCACAGGCGACGCCCCGAAACCCCCAGGGGGCCGGCCAGCCACCCTCAGCTCTCTCTCGAACACTCCTCGCCGCCCCGCACCGTATCCGCGCTCGCGGGGAGCCAGACGCAAACCACGAGGAACTGCTTCGCGAGGAGCCTCCCCGCGCCCGCCCAGTCCCTGAGACAAAAGCGCAGGGAGGGGGAGAGGGGGAAAAGGGAGGGAGCGGGAGGGAGGTGTAGACGGAGGATGGGAGAGCGGAGAGTAGGAGCTGGAGGAGGTCGGGTGGGAGCGGAGCCGGGGCCGCAGGGAGACCCGCTCGCGCCCCGCACAGCCGGTCGCTTACATGCCCAGGTCGCTGTAGGTGTTGAAGAACTCCATCTGGTTGCACGCCTGGATCCAGCCCACCACCCAGGTCTCGTGGCGAGGGATGGGGGGCATGACCACGCGCGCCGAGGCTTTGAAGTAGGGGGTCTTGTAGCGCAGGACGATGGGCGAGGTCTCCTCGATGCGCGTGGGGCACTGGTCGATGGTGGCGCACACGTCGTACACCACGATGTTCTCGCGCCGCACCCGCGCCTTGCAGGCGATGCTCTGGACGCAGCCCATCCTGCCGCCCGGCCTGCGCGGCGCGGGGCGCGGGGGCCGCCGGGGGCGCCCGTCACGCCGGCTCGGCCACGCGCCTCCCGCGCCCGGGGCGGCTCAGCGCGCGCCTAGGAGCGGGGCGCCGCCGCCGGCCATCCTCCGGGGAAGCCCCCTCCTCCCGCCGCCGCGCGGGGTCCCGGCGGCCCGCCCCCGCCCCGCCACGCCCGCCCCTCGCTCCGGCGGGGCGCGGAGCCTGCGCTCCTAGGCGGGGAGGGGCGCCCCCACCGGCTCCGGCGCCCGCGCGGAGGGCAGGGCAGGGAGCGGCGCTGCGGGGAGGGGCGCCCGCCTCGGGCCGGAGCCCGCCGCCCCTGGCCGGAGAGGCGGCGGCGGCCGCATGGAGCCCGGTTCCTCTGCCGCCGCCGCCGCTGCATGAACCTCTGCACCGCGGCCGCCCCCCGCGAGCAGCGCACCCAGCGGCGGGCGGCCGGCGGCGGCGGCGGAGGCGGGGGATGCGCTCCTCCGGCCCCGCCCGCGGCGGCCGCGTCAGCCCTCCCGCGGGGCCGGGGACGCCGCGGGGAGGGGGAGGGTGACGACCCGGGCGGAGGGCCGGCGGGCCGGGCGGCCGGGACGCGATCGTGGAGGAAACTGGCTGCGCGCGGAGTTTTGTCCCTCTCCGGCTGCCGTCCGCGTGGGGGGTGCTGTGCAGGGTGGGGGTGTTTAAAGGGCCTTGGGCGCCGGGCGAGGCCGACACGTGGACCGGGCCTGCAGGGCGGGGCTGCAGTGGGCGGTGCCCGGGCTGGGAGGGGCGTGGGGACCTCGCTGGAAGGGGCTGGGTGGGCGCGAGGTTTGGGGACCCGGCTGGATGGGGCTGGGTAGGCACGGGGGGTAGACGCCTTAGCCGGGCGGGGGGTGGGCGGTGGTGGTCGTGGAGGTGGGGACCGGCCCAGGCAAAGTGGGAGGGGGCGTGGGGAACAGGCGGGGGATTGGGTGGGTGGGAGGGGCGGGGTGGCGGAGAGGGGCGCAGCGCTGTCAGATTCAGGGTGGGAACCCTCAGTGCACGATGGAGGCAGAGAGGGGAGAGGGGGGCAGCCGTAGCTGAGAGGGGTTCTTTCTGTCATGAGCGCCCCGGGGCGTACCCTCCCTGTAGACGCTGAGGTCGGGCTCCGGCAGAGGTGCTAAGGGCAGCGGACCGAGGGTCTCCCCTGCCTTTGCCCTGGGAGCTTTCTTCCCACCGGGGTCTGGGGGGAGGGGACCTAACGCCCAGTCACCGAGAGCCCAGCAGTTTCGGTCGGAGCCGGAGCGGCGTCTACCTCCTGCCTGCCTCCACGCAAACCTTCCTGCCGAGAACACGCTCTTCCAGCGGCCGCAGCGCAGACCCAAAGCCGCACATGGACGCCGCGCTGTGGCCGCGGCTGCGTCCTCCGGGCTGTGCCCCGCGCGACCCCCTAGCTGCATTGAGGTCACCCCAGGTAACCTGTGACCCGCTGAGAACCAGGGGAACAGCTCTTGTGGGAACAGGACTGGGTTTCCTGCCCAGGATACCCTGTGTGGTTTGTATCCATCTCCCCCAGGAAGCCTGGAATCTCATGGTCCCTGTGTTGTCTCTGCACATGGTGGCGACCACAGTTGTGTGTGTGAACGAATGAGAAACTAAAGAGCCTCCCGGAAACCCTCCTCCCCCGCCACTGGGCATTGCATTCAGTGTGCCCACATCTTGTGTCTGACGTTGTGGTCAAGTGCGCAGAAAAAAAATATTTCGCAAATGCTGTTCCTGGGCATCTTTTATATTTTAAAAACTAGTAGCTTTTCTGTATTTTATGATTATGAGGCATTCACCGGTGCCCACGAGTGAAACTCTAACAGGCCGCAGGAGGCTGCCTAACATTCGTCCGTAGCCAGAACAGTTGTGGTAACTTAAACATTGGTGGAGATCTAAGCACTCTTCATCCTTGTTTTAATTTTGCTGGCATCTTGATTCACTTTATAATTAACAGAAAAAAGTAGTTTGGCCCTTTGATAACACGCTTCTCACACTTGACGAGGTAGCCCAGATCTCAGTCTCGTTCCGTTAGTCCAGCAAACGCTGCCTGCCTGGGAGCCGGGCGTGTGCAGAGCACCAGGGCTCAGAGGTGACCACAGCCCGGGGATCACTGGAGACACCCGGTTAACAAGCTGCCCCTGTACATTGTGACACGGGCTTTAATAGTGGTGTGTACCCAACCCCGTGGGATCCCGACCGCGGAGCCATGGGGCCACACCAGGCTGTCTTGGAGTAGTGACACTCAGAGCAGATCCTCAAAATGCTGACAGAAGCGCACAAAGAGGAGGAGCGTGAGAGGACGGTGGGGGCAAGAGCTGGGCAAATGCAAAATGCTGGAGGTGTGAAGAGAGACGATCATGGTCATGGTGCAATGTGTAGGGCACGGGCATCAGACCCCGCTTTTTTTTTTTTTTTAGACCCCGCATCTCGATCCCCTGAGGGAGCCAGTGAATGCAAGGTTAGCATTCTGAGAAAACTTACTTTGTCAGTGTGGAGACTAGACAAGGGGAGCTACCGGCAGTGTGTTGGGATGTTGTGATGACAGGTGACCTGGCCCTGAGGGAGGGCAGCTCCCTGGGCTGGAGAAGCCTGGCTGCATTTACGAGGTAAAATCTATTTCTTTGGTAACTGATGGGAGATGTTGGGGGAAGAGTCTGGCCAACTCTGAATTGTCCAGCGTCAGCAGATAAACTCGATCCGGATGGTCCAGACCAGGAGACAGGAGGGAAGCGGGTGAGGAGGGTGCTTTTGTGCTAAGTTTGAGGAACTTGGAGGGTGTTTTGTGCAGGGGCCAGAGTTTGCATTTCAGAGGTTATTCGATTCCAGGAAACAGACCAAGAGAAAAGCATTCAGTTGGGAGGTTTAGTTATCTTTGTTGATGTGAGTTACTTATCGGTGTGCAATGTTGTGCACAAGTGTTATCCTTTGTCCTCTGATAGCACAGGCTAAGCTTCATAAACAGGCGCAGCCACGGTCCCCTCCCCCAAATTATCGGACTGTCATATAAAGGAAAAGAATTTTTTTTTTTCAAACTTAAATCGAGACCATGCTCTAACAGTAGAGTGCCAGTAAAATGTAACTCATTACTCATGCACTTGAACCTTGACATTCTTAAAGGCTTCACCCCTGACCTTCACAAGTCTCCAAAACCATGAAAGTCACCATGACATATAACTCCCACTATAAAAAGCAGTAGAGTGTAACTGAAAAAGATGTAAGGGGCTCTTTAATGGTTTTATAACCTATGGGGCCAAGGTAATTTCTAAAACCACTTAAATAAATGTTGCTATTAAAATAAACTCCTTGCTGTATGACATCTGTACCTTATTAACTCTGTAGTTCCCTGACTCCGCAAAGGAAAACAGTCACACCAGCCTGGGAACTACTCCGTGGACATCGCCGAGAAGAGCTAAGCTGTGCTGGGACAGGGCTGCCAGGCAGTGGGCGTGGGTGTAGCTCAGTGGCTGGCCTGCACCCTGGCCTCCTGGCAGGCCATTCAGAGTTGTGTCTTAGCAAATTAAACCGAGGCCGAGACCTTTCGGGTTACTCGATGGGGGCTGTTTTCCCCAAGAATATTTGCTCTGCAAATGCCAACAGGCCTCCGCCTAGAGCTCAGAGGAGAGGACTCCCAGCAGCAGCCATGTCTCAGCGCCGCTCCTGTAGCTTATCTTCTTCTCCTGGCTGGACGTCTCCCCATCCCCTCGTAGTGTCCTGGTCCTGCCTCTGTAGCACCTCCCATGCTGTCCACAGTGGTGGGGTCACACTGGACCCCCTTGGTAGGCAGTTCACTCTCCAAGGATATGTGTCGTGAGGTCCTTTTGTCCAGCCTGGTGCCTGGTGCCTAGGAATGAATCAATAAATGTTTGGCCCTAGCCATTTTGGCTCAGGGGATAGAGTGTTGGCCTGAGGACTGAAGGGTCCTGGGTTCAATTCCGGTCAAGGACACGTACCTTGATTGCAGGCTCTTCCCTGGCCTGGACCTTGGTTGGAGCACATGCAGGAGGCAACCAATCAATGTGTTTCTCTCTCATTGATATTTCTCTCTGTCTCTCCTCCTCCCTTTGGCTTTCTCTAAAAATCAATGGGAAAATATCCTAGGGTGAGAATTTAAATAAATAAATAAATAAATAAATAAATAAATAAATGTTTGAATGACTTTATATGAGAAAATAATATTACTCACAACTTAACTCTAAGCTCCATCTCTTTACCTACAGCAAGCCTCTGTTTTTTCTTTAATATATATTTTATTGAATTTTCACAGAGAGGAAGGGAGAGGGATAGAGAGTTGGAAACATTGATGAGAGAGAAACATCGATCAGTTGCCTCCACACACCTCCCACTGGGGATGTGCCCGCAACCAAGGTACATGCCCCCGACCAGAATCGAACCTGGGACCTTTCAGTCCACAGGCTGATGTTCTATTCACTGAGCCAAAATGGCTGGGGCAAGCCTGTGTTTTGACCCCAGTGCTTTTGGCACCGTGCCTCCTCTCCCTCTCCCTGACATGCCTCCTGTGGTTAAGTGGTGCCCTTTGTCTGGAGTCTACCCGCAGTGCCCTCTCTAGGGTTATCTGTTCTGGGCACTGAGAAATGGAAACGCTGCAATGACAAGATCTCGATGACAATCCTTCCTTGTGAGTGACTTCGCCCGAGTTTATTCTCGGGGCACAGCACAGGCGCTCCTTTGTGCTTCGTGCGTTTGATGTCTCCTTGCGGACAGAGCCCCTCAGTTCCCGAGCCAGCGCCCGGAGCGCACCCCAGAGGCTGGGCGCGCCCTGCACAGGCCGCTCATTCGGCCTCCCATGACCCCAGGCTTGGTCTTTCCAGAAGCAGGCCATCCCCGGCTTCATTTCTGCTATTGATGGGCTCATTAATCATCAAGTGAGCTTTTCAGAAACTCTGGGTCACCAGGGCCTGCTTTCCAGTTGACCTTGGCAAGGCTTTTCGGAAACTGCAGGGCAGAGGACAAAAGCTGTTGCGGAGTCGCCTGCAGAGCTGTGAGGAATGGAGACAGAGCTCCATCCGGCTCAGAGGGTCTGGAGACAGGCAGGAGGGGAAATGAGTCTTTCTGGCCCAAGAGCTCAGGGCTAAGGAAACAACCCTTTTTCCGATTGTGAGCTTCTCCTGCCACCACTGCAAGCCAGAGTCACCCTTTCTCTGCCAGGCCAGGCCAGGAAATCAGCGTGGATGCACCCCCACAACGACGTCTGCTTTGCAGAAGGCATTGAGCCGAAGACACGGCAACTTCAAGCAGCCAGTCTTTGCCGAGCTTTTCCCACCAGCCTCACATCACATTAGGCTGCAGTCTAGAAACATGCTCGGGTCCCTCACCTGCTCTGCTGATGGTCACCTGGGCAGTCTGAATCCTTTTCTCAGTCCTTATGTGTAAGGTTTGCACCTACGATTCTGCAAATCCCGGTTCTCTTAGCTGCTGGGGCCCTCTCACTCCCCCTTCCCAGGGGCCTCTCCTTCCTACCTGGTCTCCCTCAGGCCATTCACCTGGGCTATAGGCTTTAGCAATTATTTTCTGTCCTGGCTTCTCAGTTGGTCCCTTTAGCCCCAACATTTGCCCTCAACTCCAGGCCCACAGTCCACCTGCCCCCTAGATATTTCTGTCTGGATATCTGTCATCCTCCATCTCAATGAGTGGACACCTCCTTCCCGAAGGCCAGGGTCTCTCCTTCCTACAGGCCAGCGTCTCCCCGTGGCCACCTGTTTTTGGCCGAAGGCTCCCCCATTTTTGCACTCCCATCCAACACGTCGAGGCAGAACACTGCTTTCCAAAATGGTCTTCACTGGGGCAGAGAAGGAAATAATGGAATTTTCACTGTCAGTTCTTCCAGTTAAAATGCCTCTCTGTATGAATGTTTTATTAGTGAACAGATCAGCATTGTGGGACCGACATGTCTAATTTGTAATAAACGAACATGCAAACCTACATGGCCATCACTGATCTAGATGCTGTGATTCCTTCTTCTTGTCTCAATTCTTCCTTATAAACAGACAGAATCAATCTCCTCAAACAGATTTATTGTTCACAGGCGGGTCAAGACCCACTCATTTATTCATTCATTCATTCACAGGCAGAGCAGCTGCCATGTGGAGACAGAGGAGGTAACGTGTCTTCCTGAATCCAGGAAAACGGGCTCCTGTCATCTCGTGCTCCGTGTGGTGAAAAGAGTTGTGCTCCAGACCCTGCTTCCCTGTGCCTCACACCCGGCCTCCCACTCCCGTGTGGGAGAGGTGCTTAGCATTGCTGGTTGTCCACCAGTGTGCTCCTCACGTGCATGTCGACAAACCTGTAAGCTCTGCAGGGCAGGGTCTTGTCTTTTTGTCCATTCGTGTGTCCCAGATGCTCAACCCAGTCCCGGGAATAGACTAGGCACCTGATCACTTCATCAGCTATTGAAGCACCGATGTCTTCCATAAGCAAACTCAGCCAGTGCAGTCAGCAAAGCTTGTGGCTCCCAGACCCAGCGGGGCTCGCCACGGGCACTCTTGGAGTCCCTGGTCTCTCCTCCCACCGCACTCACCATCTTAGTGACTAGTTAGTCATTTCATTGCTGTGGTTAATTCATCATGCTCTCTCTTCCTTGCTGGATTATAAGCTCCACGGGGGTAGGAGCTGGGTTTGTCTTTTTCATTGCTGTTTCTCCAGCCATCAAATAATGCCTCGCGCTCAGTGGTCATTCACAAAATACTCGAGGGATGAGTTGGGGACCTCATCTGCCCAGGGTCTTGGTCCTTGTAGAGCTGAGGCCCTATTGCACCCTGGGTGGTCGAGAGATTCCTCTGTCCCTGCTGGCTGCTCACAGGCTTCTCTGATGTTGCCTGCCTTCCTGGCTCCTGGGCCCTCCCGCTCTGCCCCCTGCCAGGACACCTCGTCACCATTGGAGGCTCTGACGCCCAGGCCTGGCCTTCCCTTCCCTGCACGGTGCTGTACCCATGGGACCAGTCGCATCTCTCAGTACCAGCATGGGGATCTGCACGGGAGCTCCAGCTCCCACCCTCCTGGACTGCCATCCACGCTGTGCCTGGAGGTGCAACAGGAGGTGTGAGGCGCTGTGGGGTCCCAGGGACTCTACGTGTGCCGTGTTCACGCACCAGATCCCACCCGGGCCTCAGTCCAGGCTGAGCAAACACCACAGGAGGCAGAAGTCTTTGTGAGCACTGACCGTGGGAACAAGTACTGATTTCTATTAATATTACTACTGAACGCTATTATTTATGAATAGAACGTAAGTCCAAGTCTCATTGTCATACGGGAGTGAGCGGTATGGAAGAAACCCATGCTAGAGGAAAGGAGAAAACTGGAGTCTCTGAAGATGGGCTGCGGTGTTTACTGGAAGAGAAGCTAATTTTATCTGTATTGCTCAGTAAGCCTCGCACACAGGGGAAGCATTAATGTTTACACTTCCTGAGGCAAGAGGCGGCACCCACAGTCCTGCATCCACAGGAGACAGAATCAAGCAGGCCATATATCTCAGTTTCATTTCACAACCCCCTCGGAGCTGGGTGGGGGAGGCCAGTCTTCGTCTCCAAAGTGCTCCAAGCACAATTGATTACATCTTAAAATAGGCCTGCACCTACCCTCAGGGGCTTTACCGGAAAGTTATGTCTTGAAGACTTCCTGTCTTTTAGTTAACAGGAAGGGAACTGATACCAGCTCCCTAGTGTGGGCAGGTCACACAAGCCTTTGAGCCTCAGTTTCCTGGTCTGTGGTTGTAATTTGACAAGATTACCTTCGCGGCTATCTCCGTATTTCTTCCAGGTTAGTTTTGGGAAACACCTTGATAAACTGCTTGGGGCAGAAGACAAGATGTGAAGAATGAATGAGTGATCCCAGTGAGGGGCACATCAGAATGGGGCTCCCAGAGAAATTACATGAGTATGTTAGGCCCTTCATGCACCCAGGGAGTGGAGAGAGGCTGATGCAGGGAGAGAAGCTGGTGCAGGGAGAGGAGAGAAGCTGGAGCAGGGAGTGGAGAGAAGCTGGTGCAGGGAGAAGCTGGTGCAGGGAGAGGAGAGAAGCTGGAGCAGAGAGAGGAGAGAAGTTGGTGCAGGGAGAGGAGAGAAGCTGGAGCAGGGAGTGGGGAGAAGCTGGAACAGGGAGAGGAGAGAAGCTGGTACAGGAGAGGAGAGAAGCTGGAACAGGGAGTGGGGAGAAGCTGGAGCAGGGAGAGGAGAGAAGCTGGAGCAGAGAGAGGAGAGAAGCTAGAGCAGGGAGAGGAGAGAAGCTGGAGCAGGGAGTGGGGAGAAGCTGGTGCAGGGAGAGCAGAGAAGCTGGAACAGGGAGAGGAGAGAAGCTGGTGCAGGGAGTGGGGAGAAGCTGGCGCAGGGAGTGGGGAGAAGCTGGAGCAGGGAGAGGAGAGAAGCTGGTGCAGGGAGTGGGGAGAAGCTGGCGCAGGGAGAGGAGAGAAGCTGGAGCAGGGAGTGGGGAGAAGCTGGAGCAGGGAGTGGGGAGAAGTTGGAGCAGGGAGTAGGGAGAAGCTGGTGCAGGGAGTGGGGAGAAGCTGGCGCAGGGAGTGGGGAGAAGCTGGAGCAGGGAGAGGAGAGAAGCTGGAGCAGGGAAAGGAGAGAAGCTGGTGCAGATAAGTCCAGAGGTACAGGTAGAATGGGACGATGGAAGATGACACTGGCGACTGGAGCCCAGGTCCGTTCAAGAAATCTGGGGCAGGCTGGAAAATCATGGCGTTAGACCACAGTAATGTTCCGGTGAAGCCCGTTTGTCATGATGAATTATCCTCTTTTAGAGTTTTATCTTCCAGTTACGGTTTATATTCATGGTCTGCTTTTGGTATCAAGATAGCGAGGGCTTCACAGGGTGACTTGGACATGTTCCCTCTCTCTATTGTTTTCCTATTGCTGATGAAAAACGAACACCAATGTAGTGGCTTAAAATAGCACACATTTATTATCTGACAGTTCTGAAGGTCAAAAATTCAAAGTGAATCTTACAGAGCGAACATCCAGGTGATGGCAAGGGTGACTTCCTACCTTTTCCGGCTGCTAGAAGCTACCTGCACTCCTTGGCTCACGGCCCCTCCTTCACGCTCAGCCGGCAGCATGGTTCCCCCACACTCCTGCCTCCCTCTCTCACTGAGAAGGACTCCTGCCAGATGATCGCTGCGCCTCAGATCCTGAGTTTAATCACATCTGTAAAGTCCCTGCTGTCATGTAAGGCAACCCAGGACCTTTGTCTCTTCCCTCACTGTCTGCTGTCCAATGTCTGAGCCTGCAGTCCCCCCCACGGCTCAATGTTTCAGCTGTTTTGAGAAGCTTCAGCCACTGTCGCCCCATCCTGGTTGGAAGTGGATATAGACCCAAAAGGACGGAAGATGAGATTGCTTAAAGACCTGGCTTCTGAAGAGACTTCAAATCCAAAAGAAGGGTGTGGTCCGTGGCCTGACCCCTCGAGGGAGGACACCTGGACAGAGACTAAACCCAATGAACCCCAAATCTGTGTGATCCGCTCCACCCTGCCTCAGAGCAGACGACCGTCCACCCCAGACCTTCCCGGAGCTCTGGCAGAGCAAGTCAGGGGCCCGTGGGCCCTGGGTGCTGGGCAGTGACCTCACCCTTCCTTTCAGAAGCCACGGCCCCGTCCACTGAGTGGCGCTGATGGCAGCAGCAGGGCTGGGCTGGCCCTGGTCGCAGAGGATTTGCCTGGCTTCCTTGAAGATGATTTCTGCCTGTGTTTCCAGGGAAACAGGCCTGAGCCCCTGGAGCCTCCTCACCTCTCCACACAGGAGCTCAGCCTGAGAACTGAAGGCGTCCCCCAGGGCCTCGCTCCTGCCCCCTGGGGTCAGATCAGTGCCTTGGCTCAGCGCTTATAAATGACTCTCCTCAGTAGCCGGACCTCTGCTGGGAGGAGGAGCGAGCCGGCCGCTCCCTGGGCTGCAGGGGAACAGTGGCCTCCATGGCAGCATCCTGGATGACCGCCCTCTGGGGAAGACAGATGGAAAGAGAGGCTAAGCCTCCCCTTCAGGCCCAGAATCCTCACTTCAAAGAGTCTGCTGCTGAACCGGCCTACAAGATCCCTTCCTAATTCCCGTGGAACGAGGCACCATTTCCCTCCCACTTCCTTTTTATTGAGGCAGAGCCTGCAGACACCACCACCACGGAGGTCAGCCAGGGCCTGGCCCAGGGAAGCTCCCGCCTCCCTGGGCAGAGTGGGATCAGGACAAAGTGTGATCCTCTTACAGGGACGGCGGATGGTCACAGTGATGGCAAACACCAGGTATAGGCGGCCCCGCTGACGGCAGGGTGTGAGCACATGTGCCCAGCATGTCTCCTGAATCAGCGGCAATGCCCAGGGCAGGTCAGGACGCCCAGCAGGCACACAGTACGTGCTCACTGAGCGAATGGACAGAGAGAGGGCCGTGGCTGCTGTGGGCTTAGAGACAGACACATTCCTCGAGCTTCTCCCAGGACCAGGGATGGCACAAAGCTGGGCACGGCCCCTCACCAGCCACAGGCATTCTCCGGTCTGGGGAAAGAGCCATCACCAAAGTGAAATATTGAAATGTCTACAAAACAGCGATTCACCAACCCCAGGAGGAGGTGGTCACATAGCTCTAGATTCTTCCTCCATCAGCAACCCGCAGAAGCTAACGTCTGTCTGTTTCCTCATCACGTGTTCTAAAACCTTCCCATGTTTGAGGCAGTTTCTTTATTACAAGCCTCCCCTCCCCAAAGGGAGGGCCAGGCACCCCCATTCCCAGCCTTCTTGGCATGTGGGTGTCCCCACACATCTGGTCTGACCATCGGAGATGCTGTGGGGGGACTTCCATTAGGAAGCCGGCAGCATCAGAAGCAGGGGCCATACCCCTCTTTCCGATGAGGGAGGCTGCGGGGGCAGCGAGGGTGGAGTTTGGGGCTGCCAGGGGCGTGAGCTGTGAGCTGTGTCCCTCCATGCAATGGGGTCTCCGCAGAGGCCACCCACCGTGTGGTCCATGTTTGTCCCTGGTCATGTTGCCTCCTGGCCTGTTCTTTTGGCCTCGCTGGAGATTTTCTTAGTTCTCCAATATTTTGTAATAAATCTTTTTCTGCTTACTGTAGACAGAGGTAGTTCTGTTGTGTGTAACTGAAACCTGATGAAAAACCTGCTTTGTTTTACTTGGTGAAGGGCCAACACTTCCTGTCCGTGCGGCTGCAAAGGAAAATCATTGGTCTGTGACTGAGGTTGACTTCCTGGACCTGGAGGGTGAGCAGGCCCCAGACCACCCTTGAAGGAGCACTCATCTACTTCTGGAAGCTTCCTTGCAGTGTCTGCTCTCTAAATGAATGCTCTTCTGCCGGCATCACCAGATTTGGTTAGTTTACCTGGATGCCTAAGCCGAGGGTGTGCAGTCGTCCTAGGCCTGTCCTCTCTCCCATCTCCCGGTGCCACACATTTAGAATTGGACCTTGTTATTGTTACTCATGTCACTACCTGCTCTCCAACCGCACCGCTGCGTCCCTCACTGAGACCTTCACCCATTTCCCCTGCCACCAGGTTCAGTCAGCCCCTTCCTCCCAGGGGAAGCCCTCCGTGCTCCTGGTACTTGTACACGGATGCCCAGGCTGCTTCGATGCAGGACCAGAAACCAGTCTGAAGCTCACTTCCTGCGATTCCCTCATCTCCTGTGTCTAGCCACCCACGAGTCTCCAAACACCAGGCTCTCATCGCTGTCTTCATGTGCACCTCTCTCTTTTCTCGAAAGGTCCTTTGCCACATTATGCATTTGGCACACTCCTACTCATCCTTCAAGATTTAGTGAGAACGCCACCAACTTCGGGAAATGGTTTCTTGCCACTTCCAGCAAATTGTCACACTTCTTATTCTGCGCTTCCCAAGTTCCTTTGTCTGTCCTTCTAACACAGCACTTAGCACAGTGTCGTCATCACCGACTCCCACGTGTACCTCCCCGCCAGACCCAGGAAGGAGGGGCAGGGCCAAAATCCTCCTCAGCTCGGCATTTCAGGACCAAGGACAGTGCCTGGTGGGGGCGCTGAGTAGATGCTCAGTTGATGCTGGTGAAATTAACTAGTTAATGAATAATAAAAGCAATGCGGGAGAAGATATTGAAGCTAACATAAAACATTGGCAGCTTGCATTCTCAAATGGAGGCTGTTGTTAAAGTAATAAGATTGAAGCCACTGCGGCCACACCTTCCCTCTGCGGGGGCCGTCCGCATGCCCCCACGGGGAACAAAGGAAGCACCTGCTAATTCACGCTAATTAACACAAAGCTCATTAAGAGTGAGGGAGTAATCATAGCTAAATATTGGCGTTTAACAAAATGTGTTTTCCTTTTTTTTCTATCCAAGCAATAGTGCTATTGTTTTTTTAATATATATATATATATATATATATATATATATATATATATATATATATATTGATTTTAGAGAGGAAGGGAGAGGGAGAGAGGGATAGAAGCATCAATGATGAGAGAGGATCATTGATCGGCTGCCTTCTGCATGCCCTCCACTGAGGGGCAAGCCTGCAAAGTCAGGCATGTGCCCTGACTGGGAGTCAAACCTGGAATGTGAACCCTTCAGTCCACAGGCCGACGCTCTATCCACTGAGCCAAACCAACTGGGGCCAAGCAATGGTTTTAAGTGAAGAGGTTCAATGGCTTGAAATGGGGGGAAGCGGTGCCAGACACCGCGTGTATTTAAAAGGCAGTGCTGCTGGCGGGTGTCCTTCATTGCTGCCATTAGCCACAGCGGGAACCGAGCTCCACCCGGGCGGGAGGGCAGGCAGCTGCTCTTGCAGAAACTGCTCATGCGAAAACAAATTAAATTTGCAAAGCAGATGACTTTTGAGGGAGATCTTTCACAATCCAGAAGACCCTATGCTATACCCAAGGCCTCCCACGAGGCTCCTTTAAGTGGGAAACTCACTGGCAGCAGCTAAAACATCATTGGGTCGATCAGGAATCGACGAAGAATTAATTCTCTCAGAAGCCGATCTATTGCACAGCGAGGGTGCAGCTACCTATTGAACTGCTGCTCCAGCCCTGCCGTGACCTTGGCGGCCAGGAGCACTGTGTAAAGAAAAATGCATAGGAGGGACAGTGGCCTGGCTTCCATCTGCTTTGGGTCCAGGCTGGCTCAGCCTCTGTCTTCTCACCTGGAACGGGGGCCACCAGCCTTAGGGGCCAGGAGTGAAAAAGTGAAGGAGTGTGAGATGGCCCATGATGGTGCTAGCTTCCTGTGCTGCTGTAACAACAAGGACCACAGTCAGAGCGGCTTAAACAACCGCAAACACTGTCTCTCAGCTCCGGAGGCCAGGAGTCCAGGCACAGGTGCTGGGCTGGCTCCTGCCTCCCTCCTGGCTCTGGCGCTTTGATGCAATCCTCAGTGTTCCCCAGCTCCTGCAGCCCGGCCCTTCTCTGCCTTGACCAGCCTAAGGCCCCCTTTCTGTGTGCATGTCCAGTATGACCCCATCTTAACTAACTACAGCTGCAAACACCCCATATTCCTCAATAAGCTCACATTCTGAGGTCCTAGGGCTAGAACTTCAGCATCAGAATTTTGAGGGCACGCGATCCCACTCATAACAACTCACTATTGCCCTGGCCTTCCGTCACTGGAGGGCAGACAAGCCGTGCTTTTCCTCATGAGCTATTTTGCTTTTCTTGGCTGAGATGTTGCCAAGGGAGAGGCGTTTTATAGAAATGAGCAAGCCGGTCTGCGGACTGAAGGGTCCCAGGTTCAATTCCGGTCAAGGGCATGTGCCTTGGTTGTGGGCACATCCCCAGGAAGCGGCTGATCGATGTTTCTCATCGACATTTCTAGCTCTCTAGCCCTCTCCCTTCCTCTCTGTAGAAAATATATTTTTTTAAAAATGAGCAAGTCACAGAGAGCCTACCTAGGATGCAGAGATCAAGACCGAGGGGACCGAACTGGAGCAGAGCGGCTGGGCAGCATCCCCAGGGGCGGTTTCTTCCTGCCTCGTTGGTGCCTCCCCCTCAGGGAGGGGTGCCTTCCCAGGCACTGGGTCACACGTGCCACCCTGAGGAGCTGGGGGAGGCCTGGCCCTCTGTTCCTACCATGACTCACCTCCCGCGGGAAGATTTCTCACACCCAGCAGAGCCACCCTCTGTCCGATGGAGACAGCTCTCTGCCTCCACAGCTCTGCCTCGCCAGCCAGCCGACCGGCTCGGCCATTTCCTCCCAAGCGTGGTTTCCGATAAACTCCCACAAGCTCCTCTGCCCTGCTCCATAGATTGGATGGCTGGAGGCGTGGTCAGAGGCTGGAAGGAATGACTTCAGGAGCCTTCAGTCTGGGGCCCCTTGCTCTGTGCTGTGACGCTCACATAGTGAGCCCTGGACATGGGGATGATTGTAGTGATGACTACAGGAGGTCCTACCTTCTGTGTCCACACAGTGGGCAGCCCCTCCCCCATCTTCCCCCGCCCCCGTGCTGACTCTCAGCACGGCCACGGGTCTTGATTTGGCCAAAGGGAGCAGCTGGAGGTGTTTGTCAATCAGGCTTGTCCTTGAAACCTCTGCCACTGTCACCAAACGATCCAGCTCGGGCGAGCCTGCTGGAGGAGGAGACACCACGTAGAGCAGGGACCAGCCGCCCAGCTGAGCCCTCTTCGACAAGCAGCTGCCAGCCAGCTCTGCCGACCCAGACCTGTGTGTGGCCGTCTGGGCCAGCCTGCAGGAGCCCTCAGCGGCAGGAGCCCCAGATGGCAGGCTCAAACTTGTGAGCTAAAATCATGTTCCTCTCTCTCCCTCTGCCTCTTCCTCCTCTCTCTCTCTCTCTCTCTCTCTCTCTCTCTCTCTCTCTCTCTCTCTCTCTCTCTCTCTCTTTTTCTGTTGTTGCTGTAAGCCACTTGGTGCTTTGCATTGAATTGGTTTGCATTGCAGCAAATGCTAACCGACAACTATTTCCTCGAGGATTCTTCTCGAGTCTGGTACATCAGTGAGATCACGTGAGCTGGTTCCAGGGACAGCTGTCTGTCTGGCCGTGCCATTGGGTCACCTGGGTCAGCAGCCGGGATCTCTCACCAATCGTGTGCTCTGTCCTCTGGGAGCACAGGTTTGGGTTCGAGCTGACCTTGGCTTCCACCTTGACACTGTGCCCGAGAGGAGCAAGTGCTATAAGAGCGGCCCAGTCTCGGTGGCTTCACACTGTACACAGAGAGTACCTCTCTCCCAGTTCACCTGCACCTTCCAGAGTTGGGCTCACCACGCTGTGCTCCCCTGCAGGGCTGGCTGGCCAGGCTGGCCCACAGTGGCCCAGCGGGACGCATGGCTCCCGTGGCGGCCGTCCTCCAGCAGGCACGCTTGCTCTTGATCGAGTTCGTATGTGTCTATGGAGACGCCGGGCCCAAGCTCTTTCCATCCAGCATCTCCTCTGAGCCCTCCAGGGGCCCCTGCATCCAGCCACGAGACAGGGGAGAGGGGCGTGGAGCATCTGCTGGGGCTTAGGGCCAGAACTGGACATGGCAACAATTATTTCCTCCCTCGTTCCATTGGCCAGAACCCGTCCCTGGTCCCGCCGAGATGCAGGGAGCCCGGGACCGTGGCCTAATGTGTGCGCAGACAGAGAGGAGACAGACATCAGTGAGCTCCAGCCGTCCGTCCCAGGCAGCAGTTCAGTGACTCTGAGCTCAGCAAGTCCTCAGACTTCTCTGCTGGTCAAATCATCCCCTGGGGTCATGCCATCTATGCAGAAGCAGGCTTGCCCCCACCCGCGCCTCTCCATCCTGGCCTGTGGCAGTCACCGCAGGGAAACTGAGGCCACATTGCGATGCTGCTCCTTGTCAGCTCCAGGCCCCACCGGGCAGACCAGGGGCAGGACCGTGGGAATGGGCCGCCCCACCGCAGAGGGTCAGTGGGTACATTTTCTGTAGAGAATTCTTTGAGTTGGTTTTTAAATTTTATTTTCAATTTTCATTGGCACATATTAGCTAAACTGCTTTAAACGATGAAACCAACTGAAACTCGGTCTGCTCTTTTATTACCATCGTGTGCCAGCAAAAACACTAAAACCGTCTTTCCTGAGGAACTTGTTTGGAAGGTAACCACCTGACACTCACCACTTGTGTTCCTGTTGAGATTTAAGGATACTCACCAAGCTTTGCCAAGAGAAATATTTTGTTTTTATTTCAAAGGTGAGAGGTTTCTGTTCAAATTATGCCTGCAGTGAGTCCTTTAAAAAAGGAAAAGTTACTCAGATGTTCCATTTTGAAGAAGCAAAGCATGCTCGAGCTTAAACAGTGTAATTTAAACCAGCAACGCGACAGGCCTCCCTCTGGCTGCGGTGAGAGTGCTGAACCGGGCGCTGATGTCTGAGCTGGCGGCCGCTGCCTGGGTTCCCCGGGAACCCTGTTTTTGCCCCTTTGCAGGGATTCTGTTACTGCTGAGCCTCCCCTCTGTCTTCTGATCGCTTCAGCAAGAGTTCTGTCCAGCTGCTCCGTTTCTCAGTGACCTGGTTCGCAGCACTTCTCCGGTTGTTTCTCTAGAAGTCTCTCCGCCTCCAGGTGGACGCCTCCCGCGTCTCTCTTCCTCCCAGCCCTTCCCCCCGAGTCCCGCTAGTGACCACGTCACCCTCTCATCCCTCCGTGGGCTGAGGCGCCCGCCTCGGAGGCCTCCTCGCCGTAATTCCAGGGAAAAGCAAACCTCTTCTTGGTCTTTCCTTGCTGTACTCTGCTGGCTCTGAGCTTCCGCTTTGTACTGCCCGGGTGTCTTTGTTGTCCACAGAGACAGACGTAAAGCAGAGAAGACCCTGGAGAACTTCTAATTCCGCGGATGAGTGAACTTGGGCCAGAGAGCCAGATGACAGAGTAAGGCCAGAACCGCGCCTCCAGCCCCAGTGTCCCCGCTGCTCCAGGGTAATGAGCGCCATCGAACCACACGGAACTGATGTCGATGGACTAATGGATGATGGATCGGTCAGCTCTGTTCATAATTAATTAGTTACTGGGTTTTAATTACATCTGGATTCTCAGTCTTGGCTAAAACAGGAAGGAGGGAGAGAAAAGGAAAGGAAGGAAAAGGAAGGAAAAGGAAAGGAAAGGAAAGGAAAGGAAAGGAAAGGAAAGGAAAGGAAAGGAAGGAAAAGGAAAGGAAAGGAAGGGAAAGGAAGGGAAAGGAAGGGAAAGGAAAGAAACAGGGACATACAGGGGACTCAGAAACCCTAAGGCGTGCCCCGGAGCTCCCCGTCATTCTCAGGGTTCAGCATTGTGCTAAGCGTCCTGAGCCTTCCTGTCGTTTACTCATTAATAGAGTGTCTGCCATGTGCACACAGGTATGCATGCGTGCGCACTACCCACAGACACACACTGCTCAGGCCCTCTTAGGGTGACCTTGTGAAACAGTGTACATCGTCCCCACAGCTAACCTTTAACAATACGTTTCATGCTGCAGCAACCTGCCCAAGATGTGCTGCTGGAGGGGTGGCGGGGAATAAACACTGAGATTCCTTCTCGGTTCTTTTTCTTCCCAACCCTTCCATCTGTCAGCTCTTAGAATCACCTGTCCATCACTTCCTAGTGGGCCTCAACCTCAAATGCCCCCAAGGGCCCCGCATGTAAGGCAATACTGGCCCAGAGCCCGTGTCACAGGAGGCCGGGGCCCGTGTCACAGGAGGGCCCGGGGCCCGTGTCACACAGGAGGGCCGGGGCCCATGACACACAGGAGAGCCGGGGCCCGTGTCACACAGGAGGGCCGGGCCCGTGTCACAGGAGGGCGGGGCCCGTGTCACACCGGAGTGCTAAGGCCCTGACAGCCTCTCGGCTACTAATCTCACTGAGAGTCGGCTGCTCCTCCAGGTCAGGGGGATTTGTTGTGTGGGAATTGAAGGGCGAGTATTTCTAGAACTTCTGCATTTTTACTTCATGTGAAATCTGATATTTGAAATGCTGGTGATTAGTTTTAAAAATGTAAAACCACTGCGTGCTGATGAAATCTGTTCACCAGAGTCAAACCTGGGCAGGCAGGGCCCCTTGCCCTGGTGTGTGCCGTCTCCGCTGGGGGGGCTGGCAAGACCCCACCCCCGCACGGGGCACGCTAGTTTCCTAAGCCTCCTGTGTGTGCGGGCTTCCTCACTGACCCCGGGGGTCAGTGCCCATCAGGATGTGCCTGGCCGGCCTCCGCGTGACACACGGAGGGGCCACGGCCCTCGCTGAGCAGGAGCAGGAGCCGCGCTGCGCTCACGGAGATCTGAGGAAGGGGCTGCCAGCGTCTGTGGCTCCAAACGCACCCGCTGATTTAGAATCAATGGGCCATGCTGGGGTCACGTGGACACGAACCTGTCCATGGCATCTGGAATCCTGTTTCTCCAAACTGTCCGGTCCGAGGTCCGCACCCACCTGCTAAGGTCCACCCTCACGCCTGCCCTCCTCCTGGTCCCATTGCCTTCGCTGTTTGTCCCAGAGCAGGGAGGGCCTCCGGCGTCAGAGAGGCTTTGAGCGCTGAGGGGTGACAGGGACCCTCACGGACACGGTTATTCTCCTGGGACCTCACCTCCGCTGAAGGCCAGGGAGACCTCCGTCATGTGAGCAAATGAATAACAACCGTGTCGGCGGTGATGGTCACTATGGAGAAAGGCCTGTGCAGGGTGGGCTCCATGACTGGGACAGGCCACCTGGTGGGGACCAAGAGAGAAGCCAGCGACAACGCAAAGGCGCGGGCAGGGGTCCAGCGGGGAAACGCTGGAAGGAGCCCAGAGGCAGGCACGGACCCCAGTGTTCAAGGGCCAGAAAGGAAACATGGCCGCCCTGACTTCCCTCCAGCCACAGGCATGGCTCAGCCCTCCTCTGGCAGCTCCCTCCTCTGGCGGCTCCCCCCAGTTCCAGGTCCGAGGCCCTCGCTGCTTCTCTCCAAGGTCCTGAAGAACCAGCCTGCCTTCTGGGGGGCGTTTATCCACTTCCCAAGCCTCATCCGTTACCTCCATACTGTGCTCCCCTAAGTGCACGCACTGAGCTGTGAACACAGTTGCACGTTATGTGCATAGAAATCCAAGAAGGCCCCCTGCAGCCACCACTGCTTCCCCCAGAGCCCAGGAACAGCCTGCACAAGGCCAGCGAGATGCCATCCTGACTCGGCGTAGCCAAGGTGGGCTCGCTGTCCCTATTGGATGTGTGGTGGCTGCAGGTGAACGTACGGAGCTATGGGGAGGGAGGGTGATTCCAAAGTGTCAGGCTTGAATCACTGAGGAGATCGTGGTGCCACCACTGAGGTTCGAGAAACAGTGGAGAAGCAGGTCTCCTTGGGGTGCAAAACAGTGGGCACAGGGGATGGAAGGTAAAACTGAGAAGAGGGGCTCAGGAAGGAGCCCCGAATCTTAACCCGGGACCCCAGCAAGAGAAGGTCTCTTTCACCACCTTCTCAGATGAGAGCTCCAAGTACCTTGTGTCAAGTTCAGGTGATAATGGGAACGTGGCTCTCTAAAGCCTCTGTGCTCCTTTCCCACATCCTGGGACTAGAATTTGTAGGGGATTCTAGAACCTCACCCACCAATAACGGAATTGCTTCCCTCACAGTCAGATGGCACCGAGGCACGCCGGTGACGAGCAGAGCCCGTTCCCTGGAGCTGTTTGCTGTCGGCCAGTTTCCCCTCCGTCCGACTAGGCAGCCTTCGGAAGCAGGCCGCTGGTTTTTGAGACCCGAGCACATTGCAGCCGTGGCCACCATTGTGTTCTGGCTGGAGTTCACCATCATTAGGATTCCGGCGGACCTGGGCCAGGCACCGAGCTGGGTCCTGGGGCTGCACGGACGAAGAAGGCGTGGCCCTTGCCCCAAATGATCAACCAGCCCCACCTGGCTGACCTTTCTTCTCCAAACCAGAGATTCCTTCCTAGAACTGGTGGGCATGTCCTTTTACTGGTCTGCTATGGACCAAGAGCGTGTGGGACCACCTTGTGTTTACGCTCCTATTCCTAACGCTCATTGCAAATCGCCACGCCCCGATGGCCCTGTGATGCTTCAGACGCCCGGCAGGCCCCTGGAGGGGGAATGTTTAGCAGTTGTCAAACCGGCGGCATTTACTTTTTAAAGAATGTGTTCCACTTGGAGACAGTTTCCTTGGTTGTTATATGAGCCCTCTCACCTGGTTCTCTGACAAAGCAGCTCCAGGACCTATGTTCCGGCATTTTGATGGAAGGGGTTTATTCTCTCCGCCCCGGACACCAGGTGTTACTTGCTAAAAACAGCAGCGGGCTGCCGAGTCTCTTCCCGTAGGTCCTGGCAGCCCTGCAGCGAACTGGGCCACTGAGCTCTGCTTCTTCCCTTCTCGATGTGTGCGCACGTGCGCGCGCGCGCGTGTGTGTGTGTGTGTGTGTGTGTGTAAGAGAGAGAGAGAGAGAGAGAGAGAGAGAGAGAGAGAGAGAGAGAGAGCGCTTCTATGTCCCTATGCAAACATAGAAATGGTTTTCTTGGCCTTGGCTGTCTCACAGGGCTGTTCTGAAAGTCACACAATAAAGAGGGACAGTGAACAGATTGTGCCTGGAGAAAACAGGAGGGTGTAAAATTGGGTCCTAGGGATGCCAGTAAGAAGAAGGCGTGACCCTCGCCCCAAACTATCAACAAGCCCCACCTCGCTGCCTTCTCCAAACCAGTGATTCCTTCCTGTAACTGATGGGTGATGTCTTTTTAATGGTCTGGTAGGTGCCAGTAATATTTTTAACACATTATTAACTTATTTGTGGTATTAGACCAGCATCCGCATGCACTCCGGTGAGACAGAGTGGCTGGAAGTCCAAGTCTTAGCTCTCTAACTTGGCTTTTGCCAGCTGGGTGATCTCGGGGCAGTTACTTAATCCCTTTATCTGTGAAACAACATAATGGCTTCATCTGCTTCATCTAGCTGCTGGGAGGGTTGAATAACTTTCAGGTGAAGTGCTTAGCTTAGTGCCTGGCAAATGGAAGGTATTTACTTAAGTACTTCTTTCCCTTACCCAGGCTCTGCCCACGGGGACCTTCCAGCTCTTCCCAAACATATTAGCACAGAAATGGCCCCTATGTCCTCCCATGAGCCATGGAAAACCAGAGACGTTTGCCCAAAGGAGAGACATTATATGCCCAAGGGAACGGGCTGTTGAAGTACTTGGATTTCACGCGTTGGCCAACTGGCCAGGCAACCTTGGACAGACTCTGGCTGAGGTGGTTTTAACGTTTCTGCAACATTTAGTTGAAGAATCTGAGGTCCTGACTCATTTCTCCGGGATAATAGAGATAGTCACATCTCTCCCAGCTTTAAAACCAGCCACCTGACAACCACCCACCCATCTTAACAAAAGATTTTCTCTTTTAGGTCAGTCAAGGTTGTCTACATGAACTCCCCCACTTGCCCACCTGCATTCACTCCTTTTTCAAAAATATCTTTTTATTAATTTCAGAGAGGAAGAGATAGAAACATCAGTGAGAGAGAACCCATTGATCGGCTGCCTCTTGCTGGGGACTAACCCAGGCTTGTGCCATGACTGGGAATCAAACCTCAACCTCCTGGTTCATAGGTCAACGCTCAACCATTAAACCACCGTAGCCGGGCCACATCCACTTCTTAACCAAGGCATGGCCATCTGTCCTTGGTTTCTGTTGCTCTCTTGTACCCTCTCTGGTTCAAATGATCTCTTCAATGACAAAAACCAATGGGGATCTTTCCATCTTCATCTTTTGAAACTTTTGGCCAGAAAGAGAAAAAGGCAGAAAATATATTTTCAAGTCTGACTCCAGACAGATCCATTCTTGATGCTGAAATCAGAATTGCCAGGGGAAGGGACATTGTTCTGCCGAAAACATCTTACATGCAGCTACAAAATGTGAATTATTCAAGTAATCAAGGAAACTAGGTCTACTTACACAGCTCACTGGGACACCCGGCACCCAGAGTGAGTCTGATGGCAGGAAGAGGAGGAGGGGGAAAGCAATCTGCAGCTTTGTTCTGCTGTGGTAGGACGAGGGTGACGCAGCACCTGCCACATGGGGCCCAGTGGGTCCTGACACATTTCAGATCGCTGTCCAATCACTCCACCCTTGTCCAATCAAAACGCACTTGTCCTGTGTCACCTGTGCCATCAAGACCCTCTTCTTTGTTAGGGAGTCTCTACAAAGATCCGAGGTCAACATCTGCATGGCAGCACACACTGTCAAGGAGAGATTTCTGGCAATATTTTTGGTTTTTCCAAAGCCCCTGGAGTCCCCGCCCCCTTCTGGAGTTGATGGCATTTCCATGGGCATTTGGTGAAGCTGCTGCCTGGAGCTGAGTCAGACCATCGCAGGGAAGGCGATACGCCTTCCTCAGAGGGTGGCAGGATGATTAAACAGGTCCCACGGCAGCAGCGGCATTGTGGGCAGAGCCACCGGAGCTGGCGCTGTGATTGTGGGCACGTCTCTCCCTCGGCCTCCGCTGGGTATAGCCATCTGCAGGGGAAGGGCTGGCCGGATGATTTCAAGGTCATTTTTAAAAATCTCCTCTCTCGGGACTCGGCAGCTCTCCTGGTTTCTCCGACCTGTTTCTAGGTTGCCTGATTTTACCACGACCTTCCAAAGTGATTACTTTTTATCTCTCAGCTCTTCACTTACTTGGGCTGGCTGGCTTAGCGACAACCCCAGGAAATATGGGTCTCGCACACAAACCCTCTTCTTCATGCAGAGGGTCTCCGCCATGTCCACAGCGCAGCCGCACAGGATGGCCCAGAATCACCTCTGGACGCCGGGCCTTGCCTAGGGGGTTCTGTGATGTTTGTGTGACATGCCGGCTGGGTGACCAGGTGACTCAGCTGGCCGACCGGTCCCCACATGGAATAGACTATAGACTATAGTCTCCCAGGATTTTGCTCTGACCAGTACTTTCTCTAAAGATTTTCAAACTCTGAGGTTGATGAAACTTCTCTTATTTCCCAGCTCCAGTTCCTCAAAGCCAGGCTCCGAGGGCTGGGGCCTTGGTGACTCACCTGTTCTCACCTGGTCACCTGTCGGCAAGAACCATTCCCGCCCCCTTAGGGCTCAGCTGGCACTAGGATGATGATTCGGGGTGTGTGTGTGTGTGTGTGTGTGTTTCAGGACTCACAACTGGAATACTGTAATCCTTCAGAACATTAAGGAGAAAAAGAGTACCCTAAAATTTTCCCAGTAGGGTTAACAGAAAAAATACAGGACATCCAGTGACGTTTGAATAAACAGTGGATAAGATTTTAGAATAAGTATGTGGCAAATATTTCCTTGCTTATCTGAAATGCAGGTTTATTTGGGCAGTCTGTGTTTTCACTCACTAAACGTGGCAACCCTGTTCCTCAGCATAAAGCGAGGCTACCCAACACCCGCCCACAGGCATGATGGGAAACAGCTACTTGAATGATGTTTTCAAAATCCGGAGATATTATGATTTCTGATCTAGAAACCCATACCTAACTAACCATCAATGAACTAATAAAACACTTTGAGACACATTTACAAACCTTTTCGTTTATATAAAATGAGAAATTGAAACATTTTAAGATATTCAAGGACTTAGAGAAAAAAAGACTTCTCAGAAAGAGCCGATGCTTTTCTTACTCAGCAAAGAGCCACTTCTGAAGGCATTTGCTATGTTCTCAGCCCCAGAAAGATTCCCTGAGCGAGGCAGCCTTCCCTGTGCAGGGCCCGCCTCTTCCCTCAGGATTCGCAGGCAGGCAGGCTCCGCCCTCGGCAGGATGCCTGTCCCTGGGCCGGGAGACTCTTCACGCCCCGTGTACTGAATGCCTTGGCGGTGTGAGTGTGTAATGGAGACTCGGGACCCCGGGACCCAGTCCTCAGGGTGATTCTGCTCTGACCAGGTGGTCCAGCCCATCAGTAGTGGCTCTACCCGCCCTCATTCCCCTGACAGTGCCAGACCCCAGAACCAGCCTCCCTACGCTCCACCCTCTGGGTCCTGCCTGCTTCATTCAAGGCCAACGCCAGGCCAGACGCCGGCAGTTACTGGGGAGAACATTCGTCCTGCTTATCTTCAACGGCTGTGGGCAGACTCCAGTGGGCCATTTTATCACATTCAAAGAGATCTACAGATACAAGGGTTTTATTATTATTAAAAACACATCTCCTACAGGCACCTCTAGATAAAGGAGTGCTGGGTGCGGTAAAGAGCTGGAGAGAGAGGAACAAACAAAATCCTATTCCCCAATTCCCACACTCGCCACGGTGAGAGTGCCCCTTCAGTCTTCACTGGCAGGGCCCTATTGGTTCTTTGGCATCAACCCGCTCTGCCCGTTGGCTTATTTCTGCCTATGAGCTACTGTCAAACCGCTGAGCCAAAGTGACAAGGGGCAGTGTTCCTTTACCTGTGAGACTGAGCTTAGGCAGGAAGCTGTAGCCTTGATTTTTCTCCCTTAATTTCCTCCTGCTTAGCGTGGTTTTGCATGTATCTGCTGAGCAAGTGAGCAACCTGAGAAGTGCTTGAGTCCGTTTGGGCATTTCACAGAGTAACAGACTAGTGGAGCTCTCTGTAAGCGGACGGCCTCTTGGCTTCCGCTGCCAGTCCTGCGGGCTGCTTCCGCAGCTGCTCCTGGTGCCGGGTCTCATCTGTCATCATCGGGGCATACACAGCATCAAGAGAGGCAGAAGCCTTCATCCCGTCTGACAGCCCATCAGGAGTGCCCTACCCCTCTCATCTCCCACAGATGGAAGCTGACACCTTCCGGTCCAGTCTTCCCAGCATCCGTCAACTCTCTGTGGTAACAGCACCTGATTGGGCGGCTGCCCCTTCTCCCACTCCTCTCTGCCTGGTGCAGGAACGTGGGTCTCATGCCTTTGGCTCCAGGGCTGGCCTTGCACAATTACAACCCCAGTGATTGGTTCAGGGAGGGGCACGTGATCTCAAGCTGGACCAATGAGAGGTAACCCTAGCTGGAGCTACTGGGAAAGAGAAGCTAAGCTCTCTCTTTCCTGTTGGGTTGCAAATGGGAGAACTTCAAGCCAAGCGTGTCTGCTCTCTTTGTCACCAATAAAGGAGAGCCCCATGAGGAAGGAAGCCAGCACAGAGGAAAGGGGGGCCAGGAGTTTGCAAATGGGGGTTCAGTCACGCCTGAAGATTGCCTCGTCCTGCACTTTCTATTACGTGAGCCTGTGAGCATATAGTTTTGTCCCATGTAACCTGGAGTCCTGACCTGAATCACGATGCCACACACACAGCTTTCTGTCTCAGCCTGTCCCACATGTACAGACCCTCAAGAAAAAATAGGATGAGGCAAAAAGAAGTCAGCCTGCAGAAGTAAAACTCAGAATTTTAGAACTATTACATAACCCCCCCCCACCCTCCGAAAAAGTGCACTCAGGCCCACTGGACCCTTCCTCGGTGTTGTCTGAGGAAGAGGCTCTGTGAGGTCTGGTAGGCGAGTGCATGGATTCTGGGACCCCCTGCAGCTCAGTCATTCACCCAGCGGGTGGGGCTGCCAGCACCTGGGTGTGTCAGGGGAGTGACAGCTGAGTTTGGTTCCCTCATGGAGATACAATCTAATCGTTTCCTGAATCCAGCACCAGGGCCCACGGAGGACAGAGGAAAGTGGTGGGTTTGGATGGGGAAGCCCCTTCCTGATGAGGAGAACCACTGGGGGCAGACCCTGGATGTCCCAGGTGCCTTGATAAAGTCACTATCACAGAAGCATTTTGGCTTTGATGTTCATCTTACTCTGATGGCCCTCCAATCCTTTTGTGTTCAGCTTTGAAATGTTTCCTTCTAAAAGACATTGAGGCCATCGGCAATAAGAATGCTGTAAACACTGAAAAATGCCCCCCGTCAATCCCATGCTCCAAAGCAATGGGCTTTCGGTGAGGGTGAGGGTGAGGGTGGTGGTGGTGGTGGTGGTGGTGAGGGGCTCCTGAGAGGGTTGTAGATTTAGGGCACCTTCACTCCAGTGAGCTGCAAACACTTGCGGTGGCTGAATGCTTTTTCTTTCCCCGAGTCTCCACTGATGGTATCGGGGCCAGAGTTATGGTCTCCGATTCACAGAGAAAAGGGCATTGGTCCCGAGTTGTCACAGGTACAGGCTGAAGCAGACACAGGCTACTCTGATCAAACCGGCCAGGCTGGAGTCCAATCCGGGCAGCCAACCTCTTTGGAGCAATTGGCACAGCTTGCATCCTCTGTCCATCCCCTGAGCCCAGCACACTGAGGGGAAGGGCTGAATGTGCAGAGTAGCCGATAACCATGACGTGGGTGGGAAAGGCAGTGGTGGGGAGGCAGGGCCCTGGGAAGCCACTGCAGGAGCCAAATGGGGGACAGGATGAAACATCTGTGCCAAACGGGGTACTTCTTGGCTTAGTGGGATTTTGCTAGATTTCCTTCCATGGGAGACACAGCCTCCTGCCTTCTCTCCATCTTCTTGCTTGTATTGTTTTAACGTGTGGATTCCATGGTCTCCCACTGCAAGGTGAAGGCCAAGGGCGGGGCTGTGCTTGGGAGAGTGCCCCTCCCCCACTGACCCTGGTCAGTCTGGTCTCAGGAACAGCCCCGCGTTTCAGCATCTGCCTCCTGCTCTGGAGATGAGAACTGGAGTTGGAATGACTTATCCCAGGAAGTCATTGGTTTTAATCCAATTAACTGCCGAGTGGAAGGTCTCTCTGCATCCCAGCCGTGCTTATGCCATTATGGCCAAGCCCAGGGCACGGCCATGTTTCTTTGCAAATGTTATTAGCAGTGGCTGTTTCCATTCTCTTCTGGGTCATTAATGAGGCTGTAAAACAAGGCCAGCTCCGGCCCCGCCCGTGACAGGCCCCAGTGGGCCTTCCGCTCGCAGCCAGACCCAGTCCTCATTTATCCCTGACCACAGAGCATTTCGTCCTGTGGATCCCAGCCACACGAGCGTGTCCATAAATGGGCCAATTTAATTTGGAGCACAACTGTTACGGACATCATTCCCAACTGCATCTCTGCCCTCCACCTGGTCGCTGCACCCCCTTCAGCCCACCCTGCATGCTGTCTTTTTTATAATCCACTGCTCCTCTCCCAACAGATTTTTTTTTATTGTAGTAAAATATGCATAACATAAACTTCACTACCTCACCGTCTCTGAGAGCACAGCTTAGTGGTGTGAAGTACATTCATGTGGTTTTGAAACCAGCCCCAGAGCTTTTCTATCTTGCAAAACAGAAACTCCGTCCCCATCACACAACTCCCATTCTCCCCTCTCCAGCCCAGGCAGCCACCGTGCTCCTTGGCGTTTATGGGACTGTGGCTGCTCCAGGGGCTTTAGGTAATTAGCACACCCAGGACTTCCCTTCTTGTGATTGGATTATGTCACTCAGCACCATGTCCTCAAGGTTCACCCACATTGTAGCGTGTGTCAGATTGTCCTTCCTTTTCATGGCCGGATTCCATTCCATCACATGTAGAGCACATTCTCTTTACCCATCACCTGTCAATGGACACTTCGGTTGCTTTCACCTTTTAACTGTTGTGAATATTGCTGATTTGAACACGAGTGTGCAAATATCTCTCTGAGACCTGACTTCATTTTTTTTTTTTTTTTGGCTCTATATTCACAAGCAGAATTGCTGGATCATATGGTAATTCCATTTTTAATTCTTTGAGGAACAACAAGATTGTTTTTCATAGTGGCTACGCCATTTTATGTGCCCACCAACAATTCACAAAGTTTCCAACTTGTCCACGCTCTCACCAATAATTGTTATTTTCTGTTTTGTTTTTAATACTAGCCATCCTAATGAGTGCGAGGTGATGGCTCATTGTAGTCTGACTTGTGTTTCCCAAACAATTGGTGACAGAGAGCATCTCATACGTGTACAGATCACGTGTACGTCTTCTTCAGAGAGATGTCTGTTTCTGTCCTTTGCTCAGGTTACTTTCATTGCTTTCAGTCTTAGGACTTCTTTACACACTCTGAATATAAATCTCTTATCAAACATGTGACTTGCAAATATCATCTCCTGTTCCATGCATTGCCTTTCACTCTGTTCATACACAAATGATTTAAATATCAATTCATCTCCCACTGAATTCTGGGATTTTAGAAATCATCACATTTCCTTTAAAAACTACTGTGGGGCAGAGGGTGAAGTGGGAACCTGGTGGAGGGGAGCAATGGAGGGGGAAAAAATGAGAAACATTTGTAATAATATGAACAATAAAGATTTATTTAAAAAAACAAACAAACTATTGTGGTTGTGTGCTTGCCAGCCTTTTTTCTCGATCAGTTCCAATTCTTTTAAAACATATATTTTTTTTTCTTGATTTTAGAAAGGAAGGGGGAGAGAGAGAGAGAGAGAGAGAGAGAGAGAGAGAAACATTCTTGGTGAAAATCATTGATCAGCTGCCTCCTGTATGCCCCCTACTGAGGGTTGAGTCTGCCACCCAGGCACAATTGAATCATGACCTCCTGGTTCATAGGTCGATGCTCAACCACTGAGCAATACCAGCTGGGTTCCAGGTCCAATTCTTTGCCTTTATTAGGGATAGAGCTCCTGATCATAAGTGTTGGTATCAGTCTCCACAATATGAAAGAAACCCGAGTGACAGCGAAAACTAAGAAAGTAGGAAGGTGCGTCTTCACTTCATTTGGGAAAACTGAGAAAGGGCCAGGGTGAGTGAAGGTGAAGTCTAAAACTGACCATGAGCGTGGGGTTTGGGCAGGGACCACTCTTCTTCCAGTGGCCGAAGTCACTGCCAGCCCCCTCCGCAGCTGAGCACAGGGAGAACCCAGCGAGGCGTCTGCTCGCCTTGGCACAGGTGGTGTGCACGGAAACACCGAAACACTTCCATTCTGTGGCAGATTGCCAGGCAGACTTTCAAATTCTTCTGAAAACAAGCAGATTGCCTCTGACCTCATTCCTCTCATTTCCCAGCCTGGGTCACAGGTTTGACTTGCTACTGACCTCATACCGGTATTCTGTGCTGTGACTTTATATGCATTGTCACACACCCACCCCTCACTGTGCGAGGCAGCCTGAGGCTCAGGGAATCTAAGGCCCCACTTTGGAAAGGAAAGAGCAAGGACTTGTCCCACACCCGTCTGATTCCAGAGCCCCCTCGCCTCATGTTCAGATCTCGAAGGAGACTGCAAGTCAAATCTTCAAAGGCCCTGCCACACTGCTTAAATGGTCTTTATTGTAAAAGAACTCAAAGACCCTCTGATAGATCCACTCGTTAGCTTACACTTTAAGACCCCTTTCATTCGTTGCTCTTTAACTAACCAGCTGTGTGACTTAAGGCAGGGAGAGGGCTCCCGGACTCAAGAGGGTGCAGGCCAGGTTGAGGGACCTCCCCCAAGTGCACAAATTTTGTGCACTAGGTCTCTAGTTTTATAATAAATCCGGTCTACACATATATGGCTGTATGGCCTTATCCTATCTAGTTCTCTGTAATTCTTTCAAATATATGTAAGAAGAGAGTCAGAGTGAAAGTTTGTGATAGGAAAGTTCACTGCAGACAGGTTCTGTTTTGGTTAGGACTTGATGCAGCTGCAAATTATACAGAAGCCTAAACAACATTGCACTAGACACACAGGACTTATTTCCCACACCACAGTCCCGAGACTGCAATGCAGAGCTGTTTGCACCATGCCACGAAGTCATTCAGACCAGGCTCCATCCTCTTTCCTGCCCCACCATCTCCAAGGCATAGCTTCCCACTGCAAAGTCACCTCATGGTCCAACATGGCTGCTGGTGCTCCAGCCATCATGCCCATATTCCAGCCAGCAGGCATGAGGAAGAACAGGATAGAAAAGGCACAGCTCTCCATTGTAAGGAGCCTTCCTGGGAGTCTCATAACACTGCCAGCTAAACCTCACCAGCCAGACTTTTGTCACAGCACTAGCCTTACATAACAGCAGGACAGGCTGAAGAACGCTGCCTTATGGCTGGCTTCATTCCCACCGTCATTGGAATTTTGTGACCAGGAAAGAAGGGCCATGGGACAGTGGGAGGGCACTCTGCAGTCTCTGCCTCCGAGGCCAGCACTGGTGCTGCAGACATCTCGGAGCAGCTGTGTCCTGAGAGTCCAAGACTGCCGGAGGCTGGGCATGTGGGGAAGGGCAGGCTCAGAGAGCCTGTTCACACGTTAGAATATTAGAGCTGCAGGGAGGTTTATTTTGCTAAAGGGATCCCACTGTCTGCAACAACGCGGCACACCGCCACTGGAGAGGAAGGCGATGTCAGTCCATTCTGAACAGGACCGAGGCAGGCCTGTTACTTCCTTTGTCTTGGATGCCTGAGAACTGGGGGGTACGACGAGGTAACAAAGAAGCAATCTGTGTGCGTGTCCCTGTAGCCAGCAGGGAGGCCATCACCTCATGCTGCCTCGCCCCCTGGAGGCCGCTCTGGGAAGGGCTGGGTCGGAACTCGGGTTGTGACCACGCTGGATTTGACCACGTGTGTGCAGAACCAATGGACTGTTTGGATCAATAACCCCAGTGACCTTCCCAGCCTCTGTTGGAGCAAACAAATGCCCGGGCTTTTCTGAGGCCTGTGTCGTCCCAGCTCCTGACTAGCAGGCGCCCAGGGCAGCCCTGCTCGGCAGGGTGTGTTCTCTTACCCGGTCCACCATGCTCTGCCGAAGGCTTGACTCGGTCTTTGTGCCGTGTGCCCAGGCCGAGGGCAACAGCAGGGATTTGATCAATGTTTGTTGACAGAATTGCTACCTGTCGTGCAGTGCACCTGCGCGTCAGAACCTACTGGCCCCACTCCCAAACTAGCTCTGACTCTGGCCAGACCACCGCTGATGCTCAGCGATTCCTTCAGGGCTGGACTCCTGGCAGGGAGCCTCAGGGCAGCTCCCGGCGCTGGCCGTCTGCAGAGCCTGGGCCCAGGCACTCAGGAGAGGGGCCTGCCTGAGCACTGGCTCCACACCAGCCTGCCCTGGTGCTGGGCCTGCCTGGCCCTCACCTGGCTGCTGTTTCGTGGGACCTGAGGTGCCAGGCCCCCCCCCTACCTGCTCCCTCTCAGCTCTGGCGGACACTGCTGGGCCCTCCCTATGAAAAGCCTGCTTCTCCTGGCCCTCCTCACTGGGCTGCTTCCTGGAGGTTTGGGAGGGTCCCCTCCCCCTCTCACTTCTTCCCTGACCCTCCTGTCGCCAGCCCAGCAGGAAGGAGGGGAGCAGGGCCAGGCTCTCCATGGCCAACCGCAGGGAGAAAGCAGCCCAGTGCCGACTTAGACACGCCTCCTCACAGTGTCACCCGAGAAGACACGCGGCCACTTGGCAGCACACACTGACTCTCTATCTCCGAACCCGGGGGAGGTCAGCACTGTCTGTGCCCTGTGACACCTCACACCTCACACCTCACACTGCACATCTCACACTGCATACCTCACACCGTACACTGCACACCTCACACCTCACACCTCATACCACACACCTCACACCTCACACCACACACCTCACACCTCACACCGCACACCTCACACTTCATATCTCACACCTCACACCTCACACTGTACATTGCACACCTCACACCTCACACCTCACACCTCACACCACACACCTCACACCATACACCTCACACCTCACACCTCACACTTCACATCTCACACTTCACACCTCACACCGTACACTGCACACCTCATACCTCACACCTCACACTTCACATCTCACACTTCACACCTCACACTTCACACCTCACACCATACACTACATGCCTCACACCTCACACTTCACACCGCACACGGCACACTTCACACCACATACAGCACACTTCATACCTCACACCACACATTGTACACCTCACACCTCACACCACACATTGCACACCGCACACTGCACACCATACACTTCACACGCACACCACACACTGCACACTGCAGATTGTACACCGTATACCTCACACCACATAGCACATAGTACACGGCACACTGCACACCCCACACCACACACTGCACACCCCACACCACACATTGTACACCCCCCACCTCATATCACACACCATACACCGCACACTGCACACTGCACATTGCACACCATACACCTCACATCTCACACCGCACACCACACACTGCACACTGCACATTGCACACCATACACCTCACACCTCACACCTCACACCTCACACTGCACACTGCACACTGCACACTGCACATTGCACACCATACACCTCACACCTCACACCGCACACCGCACACTGCACACTGCACACCATACACCTCACACCTCACACCGCACACCGCACACTGCACACTGCACACTGCACACTACACACTGCACGCCGTAAGGACCATCAGACATTAGAATGGGAGCCAGGAGAATGGACGAAGATGAAGTGCATATGGACAACGGAATATGACTCGGCCATAAAAAGGGTTGAAAACTTGCCATTTGCAACAGCATTGATGGAGCAGAGGGTGCTGCGCTGAGTGACGGAAGTCAGAGGAGAAAGAGGAAGCCGGCTGAGTGGGGAGTACTGTGTCCTTACTAAGAACTGGAACAGCCAAGCGCATAGCACACACTCAGTAAGGGTGAGTGGCTTCCATTAGACTCACATGGGCTGCACGGTTAGATTCTGTGTCCTCCTTCAGGTCACAATCGTGTTACTGCCTCCCTGCCCGAGGCCCACATCCGCACTTTTCTACACCCAGAGCGTGTCTGTGCGGGGGCCCCTCGGGTGGGCTCCTTTTTTGGCCTAAGGAGTGTGGGCAGGGTGCTGCTGGTGTTTCGTACTGATGCTCAGGCTGCCGCGGAGTGAATCCTATTCTAAAAGCTTACGCAGGCGCAGACTCCGATTATTTGCTCCCAAATTAGATGTTTGCCTCTCAGGCCCAAACCAAAACAATAATGCAATTTACCTCATCTGCTCTCCGTTCCTGGCTCCCAGCCAGCGGGCCGGGCACTCAGCCCGTGAGCGTTCTGCCTGGCCCAGGGACCGAGCTGATGTGGAAAATTTAGCGATTTTCAGAATAACAAAGTCATCGCCGCTGCTCCACTCTACGGCACTGACAGGAACGCATATTCGCTCGGAATCCGACCGCCGGAATAGGGGTGCCGGGCAGGAAGTGGGCTGGTGGTAGACGGAGTTATTCTTTACACGTGGCAGGTGGTAGATCTGCTCACGAGCCTTTGCTGCTGTGCCCTGGCAAGCTCTGGCATAATATATTATCTGGATTCTATTGCTTTTTATTCCTGAGAGTGTCCCTGAGAATTCTACAAACAAGCCAGGGGTCCCTGTGGGGCCGGTGGCAGGAACTGGTGTCTGTGGTGGACGCGGCCTGTGCAGGGCGGACACTGGGTCCCACGCGGAGAGGCGGACCCTCACTCTCCACGTACAGTGTCCAGTGAACTCTGCCGGGTCTTCGCAGGTGTCTTGCTGACCTTAGAGAGGCCACGGAACTGGTACGCTTCCACTCTGAGGAAGTATCTGGAAACTGGGAAAACACAGGAAATACTTTTTCCATTGTCCCTCCCTCCTGTCCACTCTCTAAGAATCAGCGGACATAACCCTGGGTGAGGATGAGCAGCAAGAAAAAGAGGCTGTGACCTTCGGCTGGCTGTCCTCCGTGTAGCCCACCTGCAGTAGTGTCCTACCGTCTGTCCTCTGGCGTCCCTCTGGAGAAAGCCTTTGGCTTGGCTTCCCGGGAGGAGCAGTCTGAGAGCCAGAGCACAGCCCTTTTCCGCCTCTTTCATCACACCTGGTCCGACACGCTGCTCCAGCTCCTGTTTCTCTCCCCTCACCCATGTGCGACCTTGGCCACCCCACCTTCCACGCACACCCTTTGTCTGGTGATATGTCTTTCCAGTTATCTCCTCTCCCCAGCTGAACAGTGAGCGTCAAAAAAAAAAAAAAAATTTTTTTTAAGTGCTCATCCAAAGATATTTCCCCATTGAATTCTAAGAGAGAATGGGAGGGATGAGGAGGAGGAGGAGGAGGAGGAGGAGGAGGAGGAGGAGGAGAGAGAGAGAGAGAGAGAGAGAGAGAGAGAGAGAGAGAGAGAGAGAGAGCAGCATGAGAGACACACATCTATTTGCTGCTCCTGCACGCCCCCTGCAGGGCTGGGGAGCCTGCAACCAAGGTACGTGCTCTTGTCCTGAAATCGAGCCTGCTACCTCTTGGTCCATAAGCCGGTGTTCTAACCACTGAGGTAGCTGGCCAGGGCAAGCAATGCTTTGAAGACAAAGGTGAGGGTTCATCATTTCTCTAGGCATCTTCCCCAGGTCCTTCTGGTTCTCCCAGCGTCTGGCACAGGCTGGTGCATGAACAGCACTTAGCACTGGGCCATGGACAGCTCCTCTCCTTGGTCACTTTGGCCTGCAAGGCACACAGGTGCCACCGCTGCCAGAACCTGGGCTCCCTCAGTCACAAAACAGCTGCTTGCACTGGGCTTGGGGTGGTTTGCAGTGTGGATGGGAAGATGCATCTCTGTTCCTGTCTACCCGCTAACATTTGAGAAGTCGCAGTTACGGGCTTGGTTCGAGATAAATGGGCCCGTCCTGGAGGTGGCCTTTGCCTTAGGGTCGAATTAGCTCCTGTGACGACCCTCAGGTTTGTCTGGGCGCAGGCCCGGCCTCTCTGCGCACAGTGCGTGTGGTCATTTCCTCTCTCTGAGCCTCAGTTTACTCATTTATGACATGCACGCTGACCAGCGTTGAATATCGGAGTGAAAACTTTTGAGTTTCCATTTCTCTACTTGTAAAATGAAAATAACAATAAATTAAGTGGATCACATAACTGCCCAGCATTTCCTACTTTTTAAAATTCTCAAGTGCGAAGGGAGGTGCTTTGAACTTCATGCTAGAATTTTAGAACCTTTTGGGCTTGAAATAGAGACCGAACAAAGCTGTTCTGAGGCTGCTGGCACTTAGTCCCCCTAACTCCGAGAGAGAGGGGGGCTGGCCTCGGGCAGAGTCAGGCTCTGGGCGGGACTGCTCCGGAGTTTGCTTTATTTAGAAACATGTAAGCAAGTGGCTGCTCATGTTCTTAAAGGCTCACTGGAAGTTTGTGAAGTAAGGCAAGTGCAAACATATCTGCCTGGGATTTAATATTTCAATCTTGTAAAATCACACACAGTAAGGATGTGCAGAGAGAAAGGGTACAACCCTGTAAAATCCAGACTTGTTTCTCTCCCCCCACTTTTCCCTGGGGGGGAGGTGCTAAATGGGAGGCGATAAGTAAAACAAAACGGAAAACACCAGGCACAGGATTGCTGTCCACCATGCCTTCTCACTGTGCTTTGTGTGTGTGGCTGGCGGCGTGGCTGCTGAGGCTGGGCTGTCCACACAGTGTAGCAGGAGCCAGCACCAGGGACGCCAGCAGCACTGGGCAGCCTGATGCTGCCAGGGGCCTGGACCTGTGGGCGCTCACTGTCCGTTGTGTAACTGCAGCCTCTGTGCTATGCACCTGACACTAACACCACAGGAGTGCAAAGTGCACAGGGAAATGACAGTGTAGCAGGGTGTTCCCTCGTCCCTGTCCAGCACGTGGCACTTGGGGGAGGACTCCCGGCACCACAAGTGGGGGTGCTGAAGCCTGGAGCCCACTGGGGGGAGCCAATCCTGGAGGGTGTCCCCGTCCTGTGCTGGGCAGGCCACACGGCGCCCCTCTGGTCACTGCCTCTGACCCTCTGCCTTAGGCCCAGACTTTTCCTCTCCTTCTTCCTCCCCCTCCTGGTCCCAGTGCCTGTGAAGCGGAGCCTCCGCACAGAGAACTTCACTGAACTGAGCACGCTCCTCCGTGGGGGCTGCTCGGCCCATCAGGCTCAAGACTGGGCGGGCGGGCGGACCCGGAGTTTGGAATCTGTGCAGGCCACGGGTGGGTGGTGGGTGATTTCCTGCCGGAGCCCAGTGGGCGTGGGGATCAGACTTCTTTCCTGCTCTTATCTCACCCCATGCTTCAGCGTGATATCTCTCCAAACCAGCAGGGCCCGTCCGTTAGGCAGGGCGGGCACAGCGGCCCCTCCCCTGCCAGCACAGGAGTGATGGGTAAAGGGTTCAAACCTGTTCCAATGTGTGGCTGAGTTCTGTGCTCAACGCATGAGCGCCAAGCTGCTTTGTCTTCCTTTCCGTTTAGCCCGCGGTACCGAGCTCACCGACATCCGATTCCCCGAGAAACTGGAGAGTTCCCGACGGAAAGTACTATAGTGTCAGTCCCCGGGGATGGACATGCGCTTAACGTGTTAGAGAAAGAGAAGAGCATTCTCAGGCCAGGAGCGAAGAGGAGCAGGAAGCTGGGTGGGAGGTGGGAGGAAGCCTGGGGCCTGGAGGGGTTGGGGGGTGGGACCCAGCTGGAGGCTTTCCGGGCCTGGCAGGTGTTGCCTCTCGGGGAGCAGGAAATGAGACGCAGGCCTGAGGATGGGGAGTTGAAAGGAACCTCCTGCTGCCAACTGGGAACCTCAAAGGGCTGCCCTTTCCTTGAAGGGAGAGCAGCGCTCTGGGCCGGCTCTGCCATCTGTTCACAGCGCGGACACCCGTCCTTAGAGAAGTCAGGGTCCTCCCCAGCGTGAGGAGTGCGGGGCAGGGACCCAGCCCAGTTCTACCTCCTGTGTGGGGCGGGGTGCCAGTTTGAGGAACGGAAGAGAAAATTGCTCCAACCAGGAACACATTGGGGTCCCAGCAGAGGCCTCCGCGGGACTCCCCAGGGTGAACCCACATCCTGTGCATAGAGACCCCACAGGAACCCCCTGCTGCCGGGGACTGAGCATCAAACCTTTCAGGCAGCATGAGGACACGAATTCCCAGAGAGGTGGGGCTTGGAGGCCGGACACAGTAAACCAATACCCCGAGAATCAGAGAAGTCATTAAGGTAAAAAAGACATGAAATAAAAATCTTTAAGACTGCAGCAATTCTGAGTCCTTGCTCAAGCCACACCCAGTTGTAAGCACCCCCTGTGCTATTGTCCCGACCGGCCAGGGAATCAGAGGTGGTGACTGCCCACATGTGGGGGTGAGGAAACTGAGGCACGCAATGATTAACTAAGGTTGCACAGAAATGGGGAGCCAGGCCCAAGACAGCAGACTTATCACAGCACTTGTCTCCTGACCACTGTGACAGGACCCGCTTTCCTTTCCGTGGAGACGGGACCCCAGCTGGATGAGTGGCCGAACATCCCAGGGACTTGGGGGCTGTCCCAGGCGAGACTGAGTCCTCTCTGGATCTAGTGCTTTTCCTTTTCCTGAAGGAAGAGGGGTGGGGAGAAGACTGACAATGACCCACACAGCTGGGACCTGCACAGCTGGGACCTGCACCTGGCCTCAGGGCTACACATGGGCCTACAAGCTCTGAGAAGCCTGGGTCCTGAGGATGTTCCTGGGACCCAGGCCGCTGGGTGCCTATGTATACAAATTTGTTGGGTTAATTTGCATACACACTCCTGATTGGCTGATGGGCATTGCAGAGGTATGGTCAATTTGCATCTTTCTCTTTTATTAGTGTAGATCCTGTATAATAAAAGGCTAATATGCAAATAGACTGACCTGCAGAGCAACTGAACAATTCGTGGCTATCATGTGCGCTGACCACCAGGGGCCATGTGCAGAACATGGCTGGCATTGGCCATGGCGGGATGGTGGAGCAGGTGAGCAGGGGTCCAGACCAAGGCAGGGTGCCAGTCACTGTCATTCACTGTCATTGGGCAAGCCTCCGGTGATTACTGAAAATTCTTTTCTCCTGCTTGCCATGGTCTGGTGCTTGCACCTGCTGCTGGTGCCAGTTCAGCTCACACCCATTGCTGGCATTGGTTGCACCTGCAGCCAGCACCAGAGCCTCTGCTTACACCTGCTGCTGGTACCTGTTGCTGGTCCCAATCACTCGGCTCCATCAGCAGTTGCTAGGGGCAGCTGCCAGCCCTGATCACCCTTGAGGACTTCTCCACCACCCCCTGCTCCTGAGGGGTGATCGGGGCAGCAGCCGCAGCTCACACCTGCTGCCTGCACCAGCCCCAATTGCTCTACACCATCAGCAAGTAGGAGAGGCAGCAGCAGGAGCAGGGCTGCCTGCAGACATGGGACTGGGGGCCACGGTGGGAGGGGCTGGGCAGGATTGTGGAGGAATGGCAGAGATCTGCCCCTGTGCCTACTGCAGCCTTGCAGCCCAAAGTTCCTTTCAAGGTGCACGAATTCGTGCACTGCCTCTCCCCCCCCCAATACACAGTTTATTGATTTCGAAGAAGAAGGGAGAGGGATAGAGAGATAGAAACATCAATGATGAGAGAGAATCATTGATCAGCTGCCTCCTGAATGCCCTACACTGGGGATCAAGCCTGCAACCCGGGCATATGCCCTGACCAGAAATCGAACCTGACCTCCTAGTACATAGGTGGACGTTTAACCACTGAGCCATGCCGGCAGGGCTAAATAAAACCTTGTTCCTAATTGTCTGGTGCAAGCTTTCTTTCACAGTTTTCGTGACTCAGTAAGACTGGACCTTGCCTTGCAATCCTCTCCATCCGTCCTCACGCCTCTCAGGGCTCCCTGTGCTCCCTTCCTGACCCTGGACTGGGACCCAGCGGTGGGCACAAGGTGCGGTTGGAAGCTCTCAGAACTTGGTGGTGATTCTCTCTGAGAACTCACTGACTCCGGCTTCTCATCACACATGGGCGCTCTGCAAGCAGGTCATTGGAACTGAACGGCCATCTTGTCACCAGGCCCCTCTCCTGTCGGGTGAAAAATACCCGGGATCAGACCTGCGAGTCTTTTCTCCGTTTGTCTGACTTCACGCCACTTAAGAACCTGTGCCCACCGAGAAGGAGACAGCTGGCTGACAGGCACTGGTGCACTATATTCAGAGGGGGAGCTGGAAGGTGCCCTGGGTGTCTGTATGTCTATCTCATAGACGCCTTCGCTCTCATCGTGTGCATTGTAACATTTCCCACTTCTGAGAGAGTTTCCGCCTTAGACTGAAGCTCCTGCGAGGAGCTCTGCTGAGGGGCCCAGGGACAGCAGGTGCTGCTGTAAGCGACATGGTCCGGAGAGTCCCAGAAACTCAGGAACAGACCTCAGGAGTCCCCGTGTGAGAAGAAGGCACTGTCATACAAACCAACAGGCATGCTTTAATAATCATTATCTGGGTCGATCTTTGGCACCAAGACTAGTTTAATAATTCGGTGTAATAAAGGCAGCAATGTTTTCTCGGAGCTGGCATCCAGTACAATAAAAACAACATGCTTATTCGACTTGAATTTCCTAAACAGATGCAGGTTCATTTGTCAAATATGCCAGCGTTACTTCTACTTAATGTTTAATATTATGAAAAATGTAAATTTGATAGTTAGCAGAAGTGTTAGAAATTATGTATGATGTAATAGCTGTTATATGAAGTTGAAACGGGGCTAATCATTGTGTTCACACATGAGTTTGAACTTTCGAGGTTGAATTTCATCCTGTTTAGCACAGAAACGATCCCTGCCAGCCGCCTTGTTCTCGCACGAGCTCTGATGGGCTCTTTCCCTGCGAAAACGGGAGGTAACCCCTAACTGTGCTAGTCCCCCCTTTCTGGAGACCCTCCCGGCTGCGCCCTGCCCTCCCAGAAAAGCTGCCAACGTGATGGATCCTCTGGCTTTGATCAAATGGTCACTCTTTGCCACATGGTAACATCTTTTTACTTTTCTCTCCTGTTCTTCAAACGAACTTTTCTGTTTTTCTCCCTCCCACCTGCCTTGGTGTCCCCAAGAACTGACTGCCTGCCCCGGTCCATCATCAGCACCCGGTGCCCTGCAGCTGCCCTCTCTCCTGCCAGCCGAAGAAGCCCCATGAGCGGCACCCAGCCACTCGGAACAAACCCGGCAGCGGCCGCGCCGGCCAGCACGGTCCGGGACGAGCTGCGTCCGCGCCACCAGCGAAGTGTGGGCCATCCTTTAGGAGAGGCAACGGAGAGAGCGGACAGCAGAGCGGGAGCACCATGCCTTCATGTTAATATTCGTTGGCATCTCAGGCACCCCTCTTTCAGGACGTCGGCCCTAAAGCAGCTCACCTGTGCCTCCCCTGCTTAGGGGGAGCAGCACTAACCGAGCCCCTGGGAGACCTTTCCTCACCCGCCTCGCCCGCCTTGCCCGCCTCGCCCTCCTCCCCTCCTTCCCTCCTCCCCTTCTTGCCCTCCTCCCCTCCTCGCCCTCCCAGGAGGCGCCTCATCGCCTCTGGGGTGTCCGGCAGTGAGTGGCATTCGTCTGAACAAAGTGGGGGACTGACAACGGTGACCCTTTCTGAGCTTTATGCTCCCAGAAAGTGAGGACACCCCTACCCGTTGTGTCCCAGGAGTGGCCGGCCACAAAGCCCCCCCCCCCCCCCCCCGCATCATTTCCTAGACACCCTCCCCCCCCCCGCCCCGGACTCCACTCCACTGGTGGGTGACCCACTGGTTTCCCGCTTCTCCTCCCTGGCCCGTCCTCTCCTTCCTCATCGACAAGCATCCTCCTTGGGCAGCAGCCCCGACACTCACTCCCGGACTGCCCGGCACATCCAGCCCTTCACACTTCCCTGTCCCCTCGCACCTGCGACGAGTTCTCACCATCTCTTCTCTCTCCGAGCTGTTTCCTCATTGGCAGAGGACTGTTACTTCCCCTTAAACAAGGAAGCGCCTGGAGGGAACCCTGCTAAGCCAGGAGGAAGTGCTCAGTGAGTGTCAGACCCTCTCTTTCCAGGAAGAAATCCCAGTGCAGAGCTGGTGCCCTGACCCTGAGTGACAGCAGAGGGCAGGGCGCCAGCTCTCCTGGGTCAGAGGGGGAGTCCTGTGCCTCTGGGACTTGGCAGGTGGGGTAGCCGGTTACACGTCAACTCCGAGGCTGCTAGAACGATCACCTCCCTTCCCATCCCCGTGGCAGGAGCCTGTCTGAGGGAGTCTCCTGGCTGGGCCGTGCTCACGCTGCACATTCACTCCGTTTCCAGGGGGTCCTGGGCTGCCGGCAGGGACAGTGTGGGCGTGTGGCTGGTGCACGAATGGGTGGGGGCGGGGAAGAGGGGCACTCCTGAGAGTGCTGCCTGAGGTTCCAGCCTCCCTGTCTGGCTGGCTGGCAGCCTCTAACGCACGTGTTTCTGGAAAGGAGAAAGCTGCAGACGGTGAGCACCTCATGGAAGGTTCCAGAAAGAACTGTCACCATCGGACAAGTCACCTGGAAACTCCGGTTGGCCTTCAGCCAACATCGGTTCTGACACACGTGTGCGAAGTGACCGGAACCACACCTGCTCCTGAGCAAGGGCTTTGCACAAAGCAGTGATCAGCTGAGGGCACAGAGAGCAAGTTCCCCTCGGGAGGCTTTAACCGGAGGGAGCTGCCCGTGGGGCCTGGCAAAGGCGGTGCTGCCGCTGCTCTCGCTCGGCGCGGCTCCCGGCTCCCGGCGGAGCTGGTGCTCTCCGTGCTTCCAGTCCTCCTCCCGCGTCCCGCCCCACACATTCACCTGGAGGAGCCTGGCTCCGCTCCTCGAGGCGGCGGCCGTGACAGACGTTCCAGCTCCCTTTGCGTCTGGATGACTTTGTCAGGATGGGAAAGGCTTGGTCACATCCCCTCCCGGGACTTTATCAGCGTGTTCACTGAACTGCGTTATGGTTTGTTTTGTTCCACCGCCTGGCCGCGCATCACGCAGGCTGCGCACCGTCGCCTTACCTGTCTCCGTCTGCGGGACTCAGTCCTTCTGCCTAAGGAGCCACGTTCTTTTTCTTGGAAGCCTAGTATTTTATCAGATCGTCTCTGCTTCCGGGCAGTTCATCTCGCCCATCAGCAGGGCAAAGTTTCTTTCATTATCACAGAGTTTTATTTAACTGGACTTTAAATAATGTTTTTGTCCCTTTGTTTGGATCATCTTCTTTTGGGTCCCAATGTGTATCTCTCCTTCTCCCTCTGCCCACTCCCCACACACTCTCTAATCCTCCTTAAGTATTTTTCTTTGATTTCATGTTTTAAATCTTCAGCCCATTTGTTTGCTGTTTCTCTGCCGTCCTTCATGTCTTGCTACGTTTCCAATGGGGTTTCTCCCGATTGTGGGGCTTCCCGCTGAAATATGGTAGCAATCATACTTGGGTAAAAACTACTGTTTGAATTTTAACCCTACTATTCTGACTTTGACCTTCACTTACTTGCTTTGTTCATCGCGCGATGGGCTTAGGGAGGATGAGTTCAAGCTCTGGGCAAGGTTACAGGCAGAACTTTCTTTTTCATTAAAGAGCCAGCCCTATGTGCACTTAGTGGTTATCTCGATGCTGGCCTCGAAAACAATGCTGTTCTGTCCAATTAAAAAAATGCACCTGGCATGGTATTGAGACTGTGGGTATATCTGGTCTGTGGCCTGCAAGGTCAGACAGCTAAGTTTATCTTCATCATTCTTCAAACGGGCTAAAGCAAACTAGAAAGCAACATTTTATCTAGGAAGAACAGCAGAAAATTCCAAACAACAGTTTGTTGCAGAATGGGGGTTTTCCTTCTCAGAACCTTTAAAAATAACTACCTGTCCCTAAAGCCTCACCGTCGTTTGGAGTCCACCTGTGTGCGGTGCTCTTGCGCCTGCCCTGGCCAGTTCAATGAATCCTTGTTTGCTTTTTTAATAAATTACCAGCCTCCAGTGGTCTTATTTTGAACCCAGGGTTCGACCCCACAACACCCGCTTGCATTTTGTGTCTGTGACAGTGCTTGCTCTTTTCCCAGCCAGCTCCTTCACCACTTCAGATGCCTTGCCGTATTTTCCCGGAACCCTTATCTCTGCTCTGCAGACTGGTTTCTATGAAGGTGACGGCTTTATTATTTTTTTCAGTTGCGATGCCGTTGGTCAAATACTTCGCTGCTCCCTCACAGTGGCTTTCTGGGGCACGGCTCTTCACCTGCTCGTGCTTTTCCCATGGCTTTTATACTTTATTTAATACTTGCTTTATGGCCAGACACGCAGGTCTCTACGTCAATAATTGTCGGGCTAGCTGAGCCGTCTGGAGCTGCCATTGCAGAAGGCTTGTGCCTGGGAGGGGCCGAGCTCGCCAGGCGGCGGGGACTCCCCTCCGTAGGATCGTTCCCCGGCACACACCTCCCTTCATTCCCCGCCAGGAGAGGGCCCTGGGCCTGGCCCCAGTTCAGTGTCTTTCCTCCTGCCACCTGCAGGCTCGCAGCATCGCTGTCTGTGTGACTCCCCTCCCACTGAGCCCACCCCCCCTCCCCAGGGTTTGGACCAAAAGGAACTGTGGGAAAACCTTGACACCTGTGGCCTGGCCCTCAGGTGGCCCTGCTTTAGGAGCTCCTTTCTGCTAGGTTTGCCTGAACCCTAATGCCATGGCCCCTCACAGCCCGCACGCTGCCGGGAGGCCTTACGGTAACCTGGGGGCTTCCTCTCAATTGTGGCTCAGGTGACAGATGTCTCCCAATTCCAGCAAAGAGGGAGAAGTTCTCTTGTTTGCTTGTCCAAGATTTCTTAAGAAGAAAGAAGAGGGCACCATCCAAGCAGAAGTCTGTTCCTGTGGCACAGCCTGTGCGTAGCCTCCAGGAGGGTCCTACCCACACCATGGGCTGTTCCTGACACGGGCACTGACATAGACACTGACATAGACGCTGACATTGACTCTGACATCTGTCCTGACACCGACCCTGACATCACCCCGACATCAGCCCTGACATCAGTCCTGACATCAGCCCTGACATCACCCTGACATCGGCCCTGACATCACCCTGGCATCACCCTGACATCAGTCCTGACATCAGCCCTGACATCACCCTGACATCGGCCCTGACATCACCCTGACATCAGCCCTGACATCAGCCCTGACATCACCCTGGCATTACCCTGACATCACCCTGACATTGACCCTGACATCAGCCCTGACATCACCCTGACATCAGCCCTGACATCACCCTGACATCACCCTGACATCACCCTGACATCATCTTGACATCACCCTGACATCAGTCCTGACATCACCCTGACATCAGCCCTGACATCGGCCCTGACATCACCCTGACATCACCCTGACATCAGCCCTGACATCGGCCCTGACATAAGCCCTGACTTCACTGTGCTGGTGTGCGTAGCTGTGGTGGAGTGAGGGGTTGTCTGAGCGTCAGATGTGATGATGCATCTGAGCACCTGAGTCGTGAATCTTAAAGCTTCCGTACAGCGTGTGCTCGGAAATCCCAGCAGCCACTGTCTTCCTTTCAGATCACCTGGTATCAGGAAGAGATCTGGGCCTCGGCGATAACCACCTTGGCTGCACCACACTCCTCCATTTGCCCATTTCCGGTGGGAGAATGAAGTTCGGGTTTTGTTCTGATTCAGCCATCTGGCAATTTCTGTTTGTCTCCTCCCAAGGATCCTGCAGAAGCTGATTAAGGGGAAGACTGATTTTGACCAAATCAAGTCTGATGAAGGCCATCTAGAAAGTCCTACAATTCAATTTGTCGCGCAGTCGGCCCTCTCACAGTGAATGAGGCTGATTGAGGATTTAAAATTGGCACAGCGAAGAAGTTACAAAGATAAATGTTCACTGCAGCTAAGAAAGAAAGATCATTGTCTTTAGACAAAATGGAATAAATTTCTCCAAAATATTTCTATTACATATACACACACTATTTATTGGAAGAGATTGGGTAACGTGGTATTATAGTTCATTGAAAACAAATTGTCCTTAGAAGATAATCTTTATTATTCTCAGAGATTCTGGAATCAGCTATTAGATTCAAGATTTAATTTTGAGGGACTTAAATGAAATAAAACTTTTATAACTTTTCTAAATTACAGAGAAGCACCCTTTTTAAAAATTATTATAGCCTCTCACTGGACAGCACTGGATAACACATTTAGAAACTATTAATTTTGCAGTAAATTTAACTTGTTACATTAATTCAAAAGAGGTTTTTATCCTGTGGGTTACCATTTCATATTTTGGTGTTCATGTAACTACTGGTCAGTATACCACTAGAGTAAAATAATAGAATAACAAAGCTGGCATCGCACTGAATTCCACAGGAGTTAGGCAAAGGTTTAAACTCCACTCTCTTCACATTCTAAGCCTTTGTTCTCTCTACCTCAAGTGCCTGCAGCTGCTATCAAAGGACTCTTAGCTGAAACCAGTTTGGCTCAGTGGATAGAGCGTCGGCCTGGGGACTGAAAGATCCCAGGTTCGATTCCGGTCAAGGGCATGTACCTTGATTGCGGGCACATCTCCAGTGGGGGGTGTGCAAGAGGCAGCTGGGTCGATGTTTCTCTCTCATTGATGTTTCTAACTCTCTATCTCTGTCTCTTCCTCTCTGTAAAAATATCAAATATATATATATATATATATTTTAAAGGACTCCTAATGGCACCCATCCCCACCACAGGGGTGAGGAAAACCAAGGCTGTCAGAGGCCACGGTGCCCACCGGAGGGCGCCCTGTGACTGCTGGAGGGAGGTGAGCACAGGGGCTGGCAGAGAAGGGCTGTCTCTGTACTGGGACATGAGTGGCGGTCACCGGTTAACCTTTGGGAGCTTTCATTTTCGTCCCTGTAAAATGAGAACAAACGTAAGCATCAGGATGTTCTGAGGGCTAAATGAGCTTATACCTGTAGGATGCTCAGCCAGGGCCTGGCCCATGGTAGGTGGTAAGTCAGATGCCGCTGTTTTCCATAACACCAGCAATAGCAACTGCAAAGGCGGCCCAGCCCTGAGTCCTGGGAAAGGTCCGGCTTGTTCCCGCGCCAGCCCAGCGACAGGAACCCGCCGCTCAGGCCGGTGCGCCGGGTCCTGCTGATGTCTTCCTTTATGAACGGATTTAAGCCGACCAGCCTTGCTTCCGGCTGTATCTGCTCGCTGCATCCAGGCAGCAGGTACATAAGCTGAACTTAGCTGCACAGGGGTCCCGCCAGGAGCTGTGGTTTCTCGGCACCGCCCCCAGCTTTCCTGGGACCTCTTGAGAGACTTGGAGTTGCGCAGTGCCCACCCCTCCCACCCTGGGCCCAGCCTACTGGCCCGTCTGATGGTCAGCCCTGACAGGCCAGGTTCATCACCGGCTCCCTGCCCAGCGGCCCTGCTAATTGCCCACACCCAGCTGCCAGGCCCTCCCCTTCCTGGCAGCATGGCCTCAGGCTTTCTGATCTTATCGAAGTAGCTCTTAATTGCCGGCAGCTCCTTGCCTGTCTTTCTCTGTGAGTAAAGCTCAGCGTGGATACCTTTGGGCTAATCGCTTATCTAATGCGCCTCCCATTTGTCTGCCCCCGCTTTTCTCAGACATAAAAACCCTTATTATCCTCCAGTCCCTCCGAGGCTTTCTTCCGTCCTATCTTCTCCACCGGCTTTTCCCCCACAGCAGGCTCTTAGCCGAGTACAGCGCTGTTTAATCCCTCGCCATCAGAGGCTTTGTTTATAAGGCCGTGCAGGTCTTCTCTACCTCCTGCACCTGCTTCCCTTCATCAGACGTTAATTAAATTAATTAATTAATTGATTAATTTCCTCACCCGAGGATATTTTCCCACTGATTTTTAGGGAGAGTGGGAGAGAGAGGCAAAGACAGAGAGAAACATCAATGTGAGAGGAACACATCCCATTGGTAGCCTCCAGCAAGAGCCCCGACCAGGAAGGAGTCTGCAACTGGGGTACATGCCCTTGACCAGAATTGATCCCGGCACCCTTTGGTCCATAGGCTGATGCTCTATCCATTGAGCCACAGGCTAGGACAGAGATTACACTTTTTTTTTAAAGGTGTGAGTGCGTGCGGGAGTTCTGGGTGACAGGGCCTGGCTGAGTGCGATGATGGTGCAGAGAGAGGAAGGGGAGTCTGGAAGCTGTTGTGGAGGCCTCGCCAAGAGCAGCTGTTCACGATTTCAGCAAACATCCTCAGCTCCGAACAGCCAATGTACATGATGGCGCTCAGGCCCCGCACCTGAGGCTGCTGAGTCCGCTGAGCGGGGAAAGAGCCCGGAGTCTGCAGTCTGGGTCCCGAACGCGCCATCACAGTGAAGTCCCGGCATAGGCGCCAGGACAAGGCCCGCCGGTAAGGAAGGACAGCGTGACTTACAAGCTAAAAGCTAAAAGCTGCACATGCCAGACGATTAGGCAGGAAAATAAACAACAGGAAGGCATACAGGTGACATGCAGACCATTCCCACGCAATCTGAGCCAAGTCCACGTCAAAGGAGAAGGGCTTATGGTCCGGACAAGGATTCGGGGAGCGCGGAGACTGGATCGGCAGTAAGTCCTTCAGGGACGTAGGGCTTTCTGGGCAGAGAGGGAGGGGGCACTTCAGGACAGGAGTTCCTTAACCTTTATAAAAAGGGAAGCTCTGTTTGTACCTTTGCTTAGAATTTGTACCTCCGCTTGCTGAATTCTAGAAGGCTTATGAGCAATGCTGCTAGCAGGGATGGCCCTCTTCTGCTCCTGCCCCACGGGCGTTAGGGGCCCGCTGTTTGGCTGTGGGTTTGGGCCCCCGCGTGCTGATTTCTGAGCACTCATCATGCCCACACCCCCGCCGGCTGCGTGTCCACAGCAGCCCACCGTTAACGTGGATACAGATGTGGGTGCAGGAGGAGCTGCAGGTGCGGATGAACAAGGTGTAGACGTGGAATTGATGAGGTCTTAAGCGTCTGGGTCAAGAGGAGCAGCCTCCACGTGCTCTCCTTACACACCCGGCTCCTTTAAGGCCTTCGCTCGATTCCGGTCAAGGGCACATACCTGTACCTTGGCTGCAGGTTCAATCCCTGGCCCCATCAGGCATGAGCAGGGGGCAGCCAACCAGTGTGTCTCTCTCACATCGATGTTTCTCATTCCCTGTCTCTCCCTCTCCCTTCTACTTCCTCTAAAATAAAATCAACGGAAAAGTGGATCCTCGGGTGAGGATTAACAATAACAAGTCACCGCTGAACCCTAAGAAGGACACACAAGTCCTCACGTCTCGACACGAGGGAGAGGCACACGCAGGACACTGCCCTCCAGGAGTTCACAGGCCACGCAGAGGACGGTCACTCGGTCACTCGCCCACCTAGAGCCCGAGGCTGCGACACAGAAGTGGCTGAAGGACGCGGCTGCCTCGAGGTCAAGCCTGGAACATGGGATTAGAGTTCATCCTGCCTGGAAGGTTTCAGAGCAGGAAGGACACATCATTCAAACGAGAAAAAAAATAAAAGCAAAGGAAGGACCTCAGTGCTCCCATCGGACCAGACCTTCCTCCATGACCCAGACCCTGAGACACCAGCCCTACATCCCAGCGGGCAGCCACCAGAGGCCACGGTCACGGTCACAGCCTTGCGGTGCCTCGTGGCTGCATGTGTGGACCGAAGGGAGAGCTGTCCTCACGCCCACTCAGGCCAGCTGGGCCCCACCTTGGGGCCAGGGTGCTGGAGAACACCCATCCCTGCAGCCTGATGCCTCCTCATTCCTCCAGGCCCAGCCAGCACCTCAGACCAGCTCACACCTGACAGCAGCTTCCTGAGATGGTATAACCATGGCAACAGCAAGCTTCCCTTCCTTTGCACCAACAAGCAGCAGCAGTGGGTGAAGAGCGAGGAGAACCATCTGGGATGGGCGGATGGAAGGGAGTCTCAGGAGGAATTCCTGCCCCTGAGGTAATGGAGCTGGCCTCTCCTCTGGCTTTGCATGTGTGAGTGTCGAAATGTGGTCAGAGCCTCGGACTCGGTGCTGGCTGTGCCGAGCCACCATCCCCTATTGGCCCACCACTCAGGCCTTCTTCACTGGGGACGCAGGGGGAGGGGGGCCTTTTACTCGGAGGCCTTGGCTCAGGGCACTGATTTGGTCAGACAGCTGCCTCTCAGTCTCTGTACCCGGCCACGGCGTCTGCAGCCAGAGTCTCCTTTGCAACAGGAGCGGTTAGACTGTTACAGAGTTCCCTAACAATCAAACAACGCAGAAGGAGAGTTTGGAGAGGCTTACTTTATTCATCGCGCGATGGGCTTAGAGAAAATGAATTCAAATTCTAGGCAAAGGTACAAACAGAGCTTCCCTTTTTATAAAGGAGGCAGCTCTCTGTGCAAATAGTGGTTATCTCGCTGCTGTCCTTGAAAACAAACACAGCTAAATTTACGGGCATACCTAGTCTTGACCTGCAAGGTCAGACAGCTAATTTTATCTTTATCATTCTTCAAACAGGCTAAAGCAGACTAGAAAGCAAAATTTTATCTAAGAAGAACAGCAGAAAATTCCAAATAGCAGTTTGTTACAAAATAGCGGTTTTCCGGACTTTTAAGGCTACCAACTCAGGGAAGCTGCAAAAATGCTGAGACAAGAAAATAGATCACAAACGAAAGAAATGGAGGACAAAAAGCGACTGGATATAGAGTTCAAATCTACGCTTATAAGGTTTTTCAAGAATTTTCTAGAAAAGGTTGATAAGACCTATGAGGATATGAAAAGGGATCAACTAGAATTAATAAGGAATCAATAAGAAATAATAAGGGATCAACAGGAAATAAAAAGGGATCAACAAGAAATAATAAGGGATCAACAAGAAATAAAGAATACATTGTCTGAAAGAAAAAATATTATACAGAGTCCTAAAAACAGAATGGAAGATCACAAGAATCAAGTCAAAGATTTGTAACATAAAGAGCCAAAAGACACTCCTCCGGAGAAGCAAGAAGGCAAGAGAATCCAGAAAATTGAAGATAATGTAAGAAACCTCTGGGACAACTTCAAGCGAACCAACATCAGAATTATGGAGGTCCCAGAAGATAAGAGAGAGCAAGATATCAAGACACGTTCTAAATCAGCCCCTGCCCAGCGCCTTTGGTAGAGACATTCCCACCAAGGCATGGTCTGCTGTTGCCGCAGTCCCACCGCCGTGACAGGCAAAGAGCCAGCCATGACAGCTTCTTCCACCGCTGCCGCCTCTGGCTGCGCACTCAGCCCCGACGCCTCTGGCCCTTTACATGGCTGAACCCACAGGTAACCCAGGGAGGCCCAGGGCGGTTTCCTTAGAGCCAGGCCGCCACTCTCACCCCCCTCACCACCCCGTGTGCCCTGGGTGCCAGCTTTGTTGCTGGGTCCCTGCAGGCGCCATCACAGACTCTGACAGGAGGGAGCTGGATACCCACACCCAGGACTTGGCAAATAGTGATATTAAAATATTTCTTCTAATTAACTCCCTTTCAATGTGCCCAAATTCATGTACCAGGCCACTAGTGTTTATAATAAGAAACCCACGTGCCCGTCAGGGGCTGATAAACTGGGACACCCATGCAGTAGAATGCCATTCAGCTGTAAAACAGAGAAAAGTTTCTCTAGTTACTTATATGACGAGAAGAAGGTGAAAACCTGAGTGTGGAATAGAGCACATCCTGCATTCCATTTGCGTGAGAAAGGGAAATGACACCATATGTTTGTATTTGGTTGCACCTGCACAAAAAACTCTGGGCAATCCACAAATTGCTAAGAGTGTTCCCAGTGGGGAGAGGAGTCTGCTGGGAGGGGAGGGAGGATGTGTACTTTACAGGATCCTGTGAGATTATATCAGGCATCAAATTAAACAACAGCGGGAAGGGATGAAAAATCAAGCGTGAGTGCTGTGTGTAAGTCACTGTGCTCAGGTTGTATCTAAGCCGGCCTCAGTATCTGCGGGGGTTGTTTCCAGGATCCTGAGATATTGGACCGCAGATGCTCAAGTTCCTTTTTAAGTGGTGCAGAGTCTGCATGGAACCTGTACTTACCCAGAGCCTACAGCAGGGCGGGTCTACACCCCACTCCATTCACGTGGACACCACATCATACTGGGCACGTGCCAGATCAAGTTTTGCATTGTGGAACTTTCTAGAATTAAAAAATATCCTATATAATATAAGCCTAATATGCAAATAGACCAAACGTTGGAACCACCCACAGAACAACCAGTCGCTATGATGTGCACTGATCACCAGGGGGCAGATGCTCAACACAGGAGCTGCCCCAGTCCACAGGCCCCAGCCAGTGGTGGTGGCAGGAGGCAGGGCCAGTGAATGGGCGGCATCAGGACAGCCAAGGCAGGTGCCAGCGGGGGCAGGGTTGGAGGGGGGCTACCACCGATTGCCCTGCCAGTTGCCCAACAGATCGGCCCTGATCTCCAGCCAGGCCTGGGGACCTTACCAGTGCACGAATTTCATGCACTGGGCCTCTGGTGTATATATATACTTTTGATGTGCAGTTGGTTGAATTCCTGCAGATATGAAACCACAGATATGGAGAACTGACTGGACATCGTGTCATTTAATCCTCACAAGAGCCCTGGGAAGTGTTCTTTTTACCTTAATTTTATAGATGGGAAGAAGAATTGCTTAGATGCTTCCTCAATTTGTCCCTTCTTTCTATCACCCTAGGTGCCTCATCTCTCTCATTCCCAGCTCCTTGCAAAGTTCCTGTAGGTCTCCACAGGCTATTTCCACCCAACTCCAGCCATCTGCTGGAATCGCCTTAGTGAGGAAATGCCTGCTTCTCCACCTTCTTCCAACATAACAGCATCCTCCCGGCCTGTGCCGGTCCATGGACCACTATCCAACTAAACCACAGAAACCGTGGAGGAGAGCAGTGTCCACGCCCGCCCCTCCTCGGGCAGAAGTGCACCTGCCACGTGAGTGGGTGACGCCTGTGCCTGGCTCTCACGTGCGATCCTCGGTGGATTGAAGCAGCCTGGGGTCCCATCTACAGATCAGCCTCTGAACCCCAAGGTCCCAGGTGGCCCGTGAGGAGAGCGTGAGGAGTTCTGCCTCATGCACGGCCGTGACAACTCTCCATGATCTCATGACCCATGACGTCTCCAACTCGGAGACCCAACCACAGCGCTGCTTCCTCGCTCTCCCCCAGGGCTGCTGTGGGGGGACAATCGCCAGGTCTCTGTCCTCCAGGACCCTGGGCTCCTGAGGAGTCAGGTCTCTGCAAAGAGACCAGGTGAGAGCAGCCTCCCACTGAGAGGAACAGGGAGTCTCGCCTCTCCTGTCCGGCCGTCTCTGCCTCCCCGCCTGGCCGCTCTCCTGCCTGTGCGGCTCCTGGGTGTGGGTGCAGCCAGCCGGCTCCCCCGCCTCGTGAAGTCACCTCGGCCTGGTGCATTAGCTCTGCGGCCACCGTGGGGAGCAGCCTGCTTCTGTATTCCCAAGGCGACTGGTGCACGTCAGTTCCGGCTCCCACACGCTGCTGGCGGTTAACATTACCCTGATGTCTGCTGGCTGGTTCTCACTCACGGCCCCAAAGCAAGGCGTGTCCGATCCCAGGAACAGAACCCCGCTAGAAGAGGACTGACACAACCACTTTCTGCGTTTTCCTAAACAGTCTATTGTTGGCATTTTAAAATCTCTAAATATATGTAATTTTCATTTTCATTGTAAATTTGTTACATGATGTCTAGCCATGAAAGAAGAGCATTTTAATTTTGATAATTTGGAAAATTCAAAGGAGAAGTAAAAACCAGCCACCACAACTGTAATCCAAAACTTCACATTTCCCTCTATTCCTGCCCCCCCCCCCCCCCCCGCCCCCTGCTGCAACAGGGCCTGTCCTCGCTTCCCGGCAGCTTGGCACACGGTTTCCGATCTCTATCTCCTCAGGACCTAGGAGGGACATGGTGTGGGAGGGACACGGTGTGGGAGGGACATGGTGTAGAGGGACATGGTGTGGAGGGACATGGTCTGGGAGGGACATGGTCTGGAGGGACATGGTCTTGAGGGACATGGTCTGGGAGGGACATTGTCAGGGATGAACATGGTCTGGAGGGACATGGTCTGGGAGGGACATGGTCTGGAGGGACATGGTGTGGGAGGGACATGGTGTGGAGGGACATGGTGTGGAGGGACATGGTCTGGAGGGACATGGTGTGGAGGGACATGGTGTGGAGGGACATGGTGTGGAGGGACATGGTGTGGAGGGACATGGTGTGGAGGGACATGGTGTGGAGGGACATGGTGTGGAAGGACATGGTCTGTAGGGATATTGTCAGGGATGGACATGGTCTGGAGGGACATGGTCTGGAGGGACATGGTGTGGGAGGGACATGGTGTGGAGGGACATGGTGTGGAGGGACATGGTGTGGAAGGACATGGTCTGGAGGGATATTGTCAGGGATGGACATGGTCTGGAGGGACATGGTCTGGAGGGACATGGTGTGGGAGGGACACACATGGTCTGGAAGGGATATACATGGTCTGGGAGGGACACACATGGTCTAGGAGGGACATGGTCCGACAGGGACATGGTGTGGGAAGGGCATGGTCGGGAGGGGCATGGTCCAGGAGGGAGGCCATCAGTGGAGTGCTGGCTTCACAGCAGACTGCCCTGGGGAGACGGAACCACAAGTGGGAACGTGGGTACTGGGCTGTCCCACCTTTAGCCTTGCCTTTGTGTTCAGAGAATACTTTCCATGCAGCGTGGGTGGTGCAGAGGTCAGCTGGCCGCCCAGAGGCCCCTGGGCGGAGTGTGGAGTCCTCAGTTTGGCTCCTGGACAGGCCGAAGGCCAAGAGGACACAAACACCTTTCCAACGACCGGGCTCCTGTTCCACACATTAAGGCCATCCTTCCCTCTTCCTTCCTCTTCCTGTCTTTGGAAAACGAGCTTAGTTGTTGACTAATTATATGCCCATGGCCTGCACGGCATGGTCTCCCTGGAGACACTCGACTTAGCTTGCGGACTGTCAGCACGCTTCCCTCTCTGCCAATCACCATTCCGGGTGGTGGAGGAACAAGCTCGCGGAGAGGAGTTGTCACATGACGCAGACCCCTGTTACTACCCTGTTTCCCCGAAAATAAGACAGTGTCTTATATTAATTTTTTCTCCCAAAGTTGTGCTAGATCTGATTTTCAGGAGATGTCTTATTTTTCCATAAGCGAGGTCTTATTTTCGGAGGATGTCTTATTTTTGGGGAAAACGGTAGTAGAGCTTGGTTGGACTCAGTGTCTGCTGCCCTGCCAGCGGCCGGGCCGTCACGGAGAGAAGCCCAGACGGCAGCAATTGCCCCTGAGCCTCCTCTCACGCAGGGAGGCTGTTCTCATTCATTTTAAAACATTTTGGGGGGCCCGGGTGACACGCACTGTGCTGGCTACCGGCCTGTACAGATGAAAGAGACACCATCCCAGCCAGGAGGCAGCCACGCTCTGGTGGGCAGAGGAACTGAGGGCGCCCTGACGGGATCTGAGAGCTCAGAGCAGGGCAGGGTGTGCTCAGGGCAGGCCAACGGGCACCGGGTGTCTGCAGCCCAAGGGCCAGGGCATGGGGCGGAGTCAGCTCTTTGGGACCTGTGGCTTCACTGATTTATTTACTTAATCCTCACCTGAGGGTATTTTTCCCATTGATTTTTAGAGAGTGGAAGGGAGGGAGGGAGGAAGGGGAGGAGAGAGAGTGAGAAAGAAAGAGAGAGAAGGAGAGAGAGACATCAATGTGAGAGAGGCACATCGATTGGTTGCTCCTGGCATCCGCCCCAACCGGGACTGGAGATTGACCCTGCAACCCAGGATCCTTCAGTGGGCAGGCCTACACTCAAACCACTGAGCCACACGGACCATGGCAGGACCTGTCGCTTTGTTTTATTTCCAGGAGCAGTTAACACAAGATTGCACGGGCGTTCTAAGAGGTTGGTGGCCGAGTCTTTCCCACCAGGTGAAGACTAACTGAACTTGTAGGCAGAGTATTTTACCCTGAGGCCATCCCCGACTGGTTAGATCGCCCCAGCAGGCCTACGGCCCCAGGCTGGCCGGGTGCCATGTACCAAATGCCTGGCTGGAGAAGCTAGGGTCTGGGGAGGGCAGGACACTGGGGACTAAGCTGGGCCCAAGGGAGAGGTAGGCTGAAATGGTTAAGACGAGACTTTAGGTTTCCATGGGAACTGGTCTGATTGAGGAGAAATTTTGGATCTGTGAGGCCCTCCTGGTCTGAGATCCCGCCAGACACCAGGGAAGGGCTGAGTGCTTGGGGAGCCTCATCCTCCTGGGGCTGAGACACACTTCGACTGCCCCTGGCCACCACCCCAGCTGGACAGGAAGTGCGCCTGGGAGGTAGCCCCTGCCCTCAGGAGAGCACTGCTACTCAGGGTTCAGAGGGCACAGGAGTCCCAGGCCACCTGCAGGGGCGGAGGACACCCCATCCCATGGAGACCTCACCTCTTTCCATCCTTTTGCTCCCCTCCCCCCCACCCCACTCCCACTCTCTTTTTCTCACCTCATTCCCCTGGAGCACAAACTGCTTAGACACTGGTCTCAAGATGCTTTATTTTACATCTCTATAATGAAAGCTGATTTTGAGCACTCACATACATATACATGACTCTGTTCCACAAACACACACGCAATCATACAATAACAGCAAATCCATCTATAGTGCTTACTACGTGTGCTGAGTCTAGATTAGCAGAGAGGTTAACTACTGTTAATCTATTAAATAAATATGAATAAAGGTTAACTTTGTCCTTAGGAGGTGTGCAGGAGGCAGCTGGTCAATGACTCCCTCTCATCATTGATGTTTCTATCAGTATCTTCTCCCTTCTTCTCTCTGAAAGCAATAAAAATATTTTCAAATGTAAAAGAAAGTGAGATGATTGCTTTTCCTTTAAGAAAGAATCACTTGCTGATATCTAAGGAGGTCAGGTTTGAGACGGGATAGTGAGAGATGAGATGTGCATTTTGAAACTCCCTCCCATGAGGACCCTGACAAAGTATAGGTGGGGAAGTAACAGGAGCCAGAGGAAACTTAGAGTCAATGGTGAAAGTCAAGCCCTCCACCATGCCCTCCATCTGCTTCATCTGCCATTTCTGCGCCGGCCCCTGAAGCTGACTCAGTCCTCGGAGACCTCTGGTCTTGACCTTGGCCAACAACCTGCAGCTTTAAACTTCCTCTCAGCTCGGGAGAGCCAGGAAGACACTCCAGAAGAAGGCTCTGCCTCCAGCATGGAGACAGACCTTGAAGCGCTGCAGGGCAGTGCCTCTGGCGGGACATCTTTGTGATGACAGAATGTCCGGGGACTTCACCCTGCTCGGGAAGCTGGCCTCCGGGAGGACCCTCAGCTGCATCCAGAGAGCCATGACGGGCCTCTGTGACGTCCTATCTGGCGAAGAGCTGGACCACCCTGTGCGAGGCCTGTACTGACAGTCTCTTGGAGCAGCTGGACAGCCAGCTCAGGATCTCAGAGTCTGACAGTCAATCCTACAAAAGCTGCTCGGAGACGTGGGATGGATTAGGTGTGGACGCGAGGTAGACACTGCAGTAGGAGCTGAAGATCGTGGCGCTGGAGGAAGCAAGGCTGGTTCAGGAGCTGGAGAAGGTGGAGAAGAACCGAGACAGGACAGTGGTGGCCCTGGAGGCAGCCCAGGCAGAGACAGAGATGCTGGAGCAGCAGGAAAGGCAGTGTCATGGGGACCTCAGTGAACAGCAGTGGCAACAACTGGAACTGCAGGACGAGCTGTGATGTGATACGCCCAGACTCAGCTGGCCTGGCTGAAGAGGAGCAACGCCTTCAGGGCCATGTTTGAGATCTGCTGTGATGGCCCCCTGGCCACCACCAACAGTTTCAGGCTGGGCTGAGTCCCCACTGTCCCTGTGAGCTGGAGGGAGATCAATGCAGACATTGATCTCTGTGGGCACACGGCCTTGCTGCTCATGACCCTGGCTAACACAGTGGGTCTGCAGTTTCAGAGGTGCCAGCTCGTTCCCCGAGGAGACCACTCCTACCTGCAGTCACTGTCAGAGGACTCCACAGAACTGCCCTTGTTCTTCACCGGGGGGAGAGCTCTCTGGGACAGCCAGTGTGGCCAGGCCATGGTGGCCTTCCTGGACTGCAGGCAGCGGTTCAAGGAGAAGGCCAAGAAAGGCGAGCCGAGTCTCTACTTGCCCTGCAGGACCCCGTGGAGCAGGGCCTGATGGAGGACCCAGGATCCGGTGAGTTCACTCCCTCAGAACCCACCTGAACATGGAGGAGCGGTCGACAGAGGCACTCAAGTCCATGCTTATAAATTTTTTAAAAATAAATCTTTATTGTTCAGATTATTACAAATGTGATCCTCTTCCCCCTCTCAATTGCTCCCCTCCACAAGGTTCCCAACCCACCCTCTGTCCTTTCCCCATCCCCCATTGTCCTCATCCATAGGTGCACAGTTTTTGTTCAGTCTCTTCCCGCACCCCTACGCCCCTTTTCCCTGAGAATCGTCAGTCCACTCCCCTTCCATACCTCTGATTCTATTATATTCAACAGTTAATATTGTTCATCAGATTTTTTAATTCCCTTGGTTTTTAGATTCACTTGTTGATAGTTACATATTTGTTGGTCATAATTTTTATCTTTATCTTCTTTCTCTTCCTATATAACCCCCTTCAGCAATTCATATAATTCTGATTTGGCACTGATGAACTCTTTTAGCTTTTTTTTATTTGTGAAGCTCTTTATCTGTCCTTCGATTCTGAGTGATAGCTTTGCTGGGTAGATTATTTTTGGCTGTAGGTTCTTGCTATTCATCACCTTGAATATTTCTTGCCATTCCTGTCTGGCCTGCATGGTTTCTCTTGAGAAATCAGCTGACAATCGTATGGGTGCTCCTTTATAGGTAACTACCTGCTTTTCTCTTGCTGCTTGTAAGATTCTCTCTTTGTCTTTTGCTCTTGGAATTTTAATTATGATGTGTCTTGGTGTGATCCTCCTTGGATTCCTTTTGTTTGGGTTCTGCGGACTTCCTGGACTTGTAAGTCTATTTCTTTCCCCAGGTGGGGGAAGTTTTCTGTCACTATTTCTTCCAGTATTCTTTCAGTATCTTGCTCTCTCTTTTCTTCTGGAATCCCCATAATTCTGATGTTGGTTTGCTTGAAATTGTCCCAGAGGTTTCTTACACTATCTTCTGGATTCTCTTATCTTCTCCCTTCTGCAGAGGCGTGTCCTCTGGCTTTTTGTGTTCTAAATCTTTGTCTTGATTCTTGCGATCTTCCAGTCTGTTATTAGGACTTTGTATAATATTTTTTATTTCAGACAATGTTTTCTTCATTTCTAGTTGATCCCTTATTATTTCTATAATAGTTGCTCCCTTTTCATATCCTCATAGGTCTCATTTATTTTATCGGCCTTTTTTAGGATATTGTTGAATAACCTTATAACTGTAGTTTTGAACTCAATGTCCAATCTTTTCTTTTCCTCCATCTCCCTCCTTTGTGTCCTTTCTCTTGTCTGCATTTTAGTTGTTTCCCTGATTTGATGGAATAGCTTTGTGTGCTAGGTGTTCTGGTAGAGCCCAGAAGCACAGCTTTCCCCATTACCTGTGGTGGACAGTCTTGGTGTAGCCCTATGTGGGCTGTGTGTGCAGTCTTGTTGTTAAGCCTTGTTTATTGTTGGTATCACTGGGAAGCGTTGATCTCCAAGCCAATTGGCTGTAAGGATCAGCAGTGTCTCAGCTAAGAGAGCTTCTGTACTCCGCTTGGATAGGTCAGGGTCTCGGGGTGGCATAGACAATCTTTGGTTCCCTATCAGTCTCGCCTTAGAAAAGTCCTGTTCGCGGAGAGTTTCGGAAGATTGATTGCAGGCACACGCATCTCTTTGGTAAAGGCGCAGACAAGGTTTAGATTCCAGCCAGTCCCTCCTTAGAGAAAGCCAGCCTCTGTGAGAGCTTCTGTGCTCAGCCACAGATGGGGTGGAGTCTTGGGTTGGTGCAGACAAACTTTATTTTCCCATCGTCTCCTCCCCAAGTCCTGCAGTAATGGCCTCTGGCTTCACACACCTCCGAGAGATCTCTGCCCACTGCCTGACAGTCTGGCCTATCTTTGTCTGGGGCTGTCTATCAGAGCAATAGGGTGATTCTGTTTTCCTCTCGAACAAGAAAGCCAGCCGCACGTCAGCTGTTCGCCCTCTCCGCACGCAGGGAATAAGCCAGTAGCGAACTCAGCCCGGCCCACCCTCTCTGCTCGCCGGGAGTAAGCCAGCAGCAATCTCTTCCATACCTCTGATTCTATTATATTGAACAGTTAATATTGTTCATCAGATGCCCTCCCTCTCCGCGTGCCCGGAGTAAGTCAGCGCCTTTTCGCGCACAGTTTTCCGTACCTTCACAGTTCCTAAGGTTCAGCGTGCCTTCTCTCTCCTTCCAGATGGCAGAAACTCCTCTCAGCTAGCTGTCCAGTGCTTCAGGGCAATGCCTCCAGTTTTTCAGTTCTAAATTCAAATTTGTTGTGGTAGGCTGCATTCAGGTGTCTACCCTATGCCGCCATCTTGGTTTCTCCTCTCTTCCTCTTTCTCCCATGCTTATAAATTTTAAGTTGAGTCTCGCTTGGGTCTCCTTAAGGTATCTGTTAGGTCTGATCAAATAATTGAGTTGAGCTGAAACCAGCTTGGCTCAGTGGATAGAACGTCAGCCTGCAGGCTGAAAGGTCCCAGATTCAATTCCGGTCAAGGGCATGTACCTTGGTTGTGGGTACATCCCCCGTAGGGGGTGTGCAGGAGGCAGCTGATGGATGTTTCTAACTCTTTTTCCCTCTCCCTTCCTCTCTATGTAAAATCAATAATATATACATATATATATATATATATATATATATATATATATATATATATATATATTTTTTTTTTTTTTTTTAATAATTGAGTTGATACCCTTTCCCTGGGAACTGGATTTTCAGGCCATTTCGCTATGGACACTGCCTTTGCTGTGACCACATTCCATTATCCCCCTCTGGAAAGGCACAAAGAAGTCTCAGCCCAGAAAAATCCCGACAAAAGTCCTTTAAAAGCTGCTGATTCCCTCACTGGGGCTGGAGCCATCCCGCTCAGCCACCTGGTGTGCAGATGATCGAATAAATTCGTGATTCCTCACCATTCTGGCCTCGTGTGTTTCTCCCTCAACAACCTAACATTTGGTGCCGAAACCTGGGAGAGGTCCACGGGGATGGAGAGCCACCCCGCTTCGGTCACCCCAAGGCTTTGATCACCTCGAGTTTGCTACTTGGGGAGCAGTAGGCAGTGGCAGTGTGTCCTGGGCTTACCTCCGAATCCTACTCGGGTGACTCGATTGCTGGCCTCAATCAGGCCTCCCACCCTTAGGAGGTCCCTCCCGACCACCCCCAGCCAGCCGAGGACGACGCTGAACCGGGATTCTCTCCTCCATTACTGACCCTTCATTCCACACCGGCCAGTCTTCTCTAGTGAGTGACATTCCATAGTTCCTCTCGTCCCAAGTCTTCTGCCCTCTCTCTCCCACTGACTTCTCAGAAGTCTCTCGTCTCAGAAGTCCTAGCGCTAGGCCAGGAGACTCCTCAGTCGTTTGGCTTTGGATCCTTCTGGATTGGGGGTGCCCAGTGCAGAGGGTCACCTCTCATTTCTCGTGGTGATTTGTTTAGCAGCAGGGACGCCTGCTCTAAACAGTCCCCTTGGGATCTGTGGTCTGTCACTCACCCTTCCTCTCCCGTACCTCGCCACACTCCCTCTGCACACTGGCCGGGGGGGATCAGGCCCAAGCACCTCATTTATTTTGTAACTGTTTGGCCACAACATTAACCAGATAACAAGTCTCAATGGCCTGAAAACAGCACTTTCAATTTGAACACACTGAGCAATTTAGAGAATTGCTGTCACTGTGATGGAAAATGGTCAGATTCCCTACATCCAGGCCTTTTCACCCTTCAGTCCCATTCTCTCTCTCAGGCCTGCTCCACCACCAGATCCTTCTCCTTCACACAAAACATCTTACCCTAACACTCTGATTCTGAATCTACCTTTGACCCCCACCCCCTCACACTCCTTCCCTCTTCTGCAGTACATTCCCAAAACCCAGACCCTCCTAACCAGCAGCCACCTTCTCCCCGGCCCCTGAGAGCCCAACTCCCAAGAGTGTGAGTCCAAAACAACCTTTCCCACCAACACTTACAGGCTCTGTCCAACCTCGCACAGATGGAGAGGCGTCTCACATCTTTTTCCACCGACCTGATCGCCTTTCCTAAGGAATGTGACAAACTTAGTGACATCACTCAGGGCCCCTGACAAAACCCAGCTCTCCCTCTCTCCTGCCTCACGGAGGCCTTCCAGACATTGGCCACCTTAGACCCGCCTCCCAGTTTATACCCTAACCAGCCCCCGACAATCACCACAAACTTCGAAAATAGACCCAGGTCCACAAACCCCTCACAAAAACCTCGTTAACCGGACCTTTAAGGTCGTTAATAATAGAGATGAGAAGACCCAAATCCAAAAACAAGGTGAGATCAGGCCAAGACTGAGGCGCATTAGTAGGCCTTCCGGCTCCTAGCCACGGCTCTCACGAACCCCAAACGAAGTGCCGGTCCTCCACCGCGGGTAAGTCAGGGGCTAAGCCTCCTCCGGCCCATGTCTCACATGCAGCAAGGAAGGACACAGGCCAAGTCCAGATTGAGAGGCCCAAACCCGAGACCCCTGCCTGGGCCCTGCCTCAGGTGCGGAGGGAAGGCCACTGGAAATCAGGCTGCAGTCTGGCCCCTCCAGGCTGGGCCTCAGCAAGGCCGCCCTGTGGGTCCGGTTTGGAGCTCCCTGACCTCCTGGGACTGGCCACCGAAGACGGAAGCTGCCCCGGCCCTGACAGGGCCCCGCAGACTCACATCACCAGGACAGAGCTGTGGTAATGACTGTGGTGGCAGGTAAGCCGATCTCCTTTTCACTGACACCGGAGCCACTCATTCTGCCCTCTCTGAATTCGCTGGGACCCTTGTCCCCTCCTCAGTCTCCATTATGGGGGTTGACAGATCAGTCTCACAGCCATTAGCCACCTCACTCCCACATGGCATCTTACTAACCCCCCACTCACTCTCTTCTCCTTCTTCCTCGGTGCCCGGCCAGGCTACCGTGCATCCCCCCATAAAGCCCGGTGGTCCCAAACCACAGTCACCTCCCTCAGTTTCACTCTCACCGCGCAAGGCCCCATTCTCATTGTTGTTTCTATCGCTCTTCCTCTCCCTTTCCCCCTGAAATCAATAAACATATATATATTTTAAAAAATACACATTAATAGAAATTCTAATAATTCCTTCTCACGCCCCTGTGAGGAACCTTGCACCCCCTGGCTACAAGCACCCTCACTTGTGAGACCGCTGATTAATCTGCCCATTTGGACCCATTTGGACCCATTTGGACCCATTTGGACCCGAGTGATAACCAGTGTCGTCTTGTATGGAGTCCCTGCTATAGCCAGGCTCCTCTTTACCACAGACAGAACCTGAGATTCAGCAAAAGGCTTAGTGAAGTGCTGATAAATTACCAGGACCCACGCGGTCACACGGATAGTAAATGGTACAGCTGGGATTTCAGCCCCCAGATGTCCAATCCTTTTACCCAAATTCCCCAGAAATGTCGTTGTCCACAGGAAACGGGCCCATGAAGAGAGACGCAGAGTGTGCTCACAGGAGGTGGGGGGAGGGACGGCACTGCAGCGATTCCGATGGTCACTCTCACGGGAGGCAGAAGCCCAGCCTGCTGGGGGGTTGAAATCTCGTGCTCTCTCCTTGAAGTGGGCATCTCCATCTTCCTTCCGTGTGGACCGGAGGGACAGGGGCTCCTCCCAGCTCACACTGGCCCTTCTCCCCTTCCTCCCTGCCGCGCCTCTCAGCTCTCAGCAGCCTCCTCAGCCCCACGCTGCTCCCTGCAATTCTCCAGTGAAACTCATTTCCTTTGTAATTGCATTTTAACGTGGCCCCTGCTCTGATACCAACCTTAAATCAAAGTCTTTGCAGAAAGGCCATTGCAGTGTGATAAGCTCCTCTCATTACAGAAACATTGTTCGGGCTTCCGCAGGGTGGGAATGGCTGCCTGAGTGCAGCAATGACTTAACCCACCAGCCCGGGGTTCCTTTCCTCTCCTATCCCGCCCGTTTCACTGAGGCTGGACCTGGGACAGAGCGGTGGGAATGAGAGGTTGCTGGTCACTGCACATGGGATGGCCCGGGAGGTGGTGAGTTTGTGGACCTCCGAGACATGAGAGCCAGATCTCCAGTGGGTAAAGTTGATTGACTCTTTTCGATGGTAAGACTTTTATGGCTTACGAGATATTATAGAAGAGCTTAGTCAGAAATGCATATGAACATCCTGAGGGTAAATTAAACAAAACCAGTCAAGTGAGGAAACAGCTGGGGATGCAGGCTCCATGGGTGGCCTGGGATCCCGATGGCTCAGAGACCATCTTTCAACCTCAGCAACAGAAGCATCATTGGTGAGGAAGGAATTACTGGTGAGGAAGTCTGTTTTCAGCCCCGAGATGATTTAGGATTATGTATCCAAATCTGTAAGGGAGTTAAACTCATAGTATAAAATGTTTATAAGGACTCTGACATATACCAGTGTGAGTTTAAGGTATACAATGTGTTGATGTGATACATTTACATATTTAAATATGATTAACCCCTATCATGCCACATAATTATCATTTCTTCTTTATGGTGGGAACAATTAAAGCTGGTCTCTTAGCAACTTTGAAGTTTGTAATTGTATAACCATTATATGTTATATATGGATTATATTATATTACATAAATTATTTATTAATCATAATTGTTAATCATATGCTAATTATAATTGTACTAGAGGCCCGATGCATGAAATTCTTGCAAGAGGAGGCCTTCCTTCCCCCAGCTGCCAGCACGGGCTCCCCTCTGGCACCCGGGACCCAGGCTTCCCTCACTGCCCTGGCTTCGTCCAGAAGGTCATCTGGAAGGATGTCTGGAAGGACGTCTGATCTAATTAGCATATTATGCTTTTATAATTATAGATAATTATAGATTATTGTTGTTGTCTGTTGGCTATAATCATGACACTGTGTATCAGCTCTCCACAGGGAACCTAGGTTTGAATCTTGCCCTTCCATTTACTAGCTGTGATCTTGGGCAAATCTCTTAACCTCTCTGCCCCTCTCTCCTTATTTGTAAATTCAGATAACCTATCTAGGGCTGCTGGGAGGACTAAATATGCTAATGCAGATGAAGTACCAGTAACAGTGCCTGGAGGATAATAAATAGTATGGAAATAGGTTGCTCTGTTATTGTTAAAAAAGTATAGCCTGCCTCATGTGGCTCAGTGGTTAAACTTTGACCTATGAACCAGGAGGTCACGGTTTAATTCCCAGTCAGAGCACATGCCCAGGTTTTGGGCTCGATCCACAGTGTAGGATGTGTAGGAGGCAGCTGATCCACAGAGCAAAACATCAGTGTTTCTCTTTCTTCTTCCCCCCTCCCTTCCACTTCCTCTGAAAATCAATGGAAAAAAATCTTTGGGTGAGGATTTTAAAAAAAAATCTAAAGGAAAGAAGCACAATGGGATAGATCCTTGTCAATGTTCTGAACTTGTCCGTCTGACAGTGTGGCCTGCACCAGCGCTGATGGCCCAGTGTCCAGTTCTGCTGTGCGACTTTCCACTCTGGGTCTTCCCTTTCCTGGCGCGTCAAGATGAGCTTGAGAGACAGCACTCCCTGGAGCCACTCAGTTCCTCAAGGCAGTGGCGCCCTCTAGTGCCTGGTGGGTGCCAGAGCTTCCAGCATCTCCCAAAGTCTGACCATCAATCACCCCACTGGTCAGGGCTGCTGGGAAAATCTTGGGACTTATTTGGATCCATTTTGAGACCCCAATGTACAGCTAAGATCCCCAGTTCCCTATTAGCCTCAATGGCTGGCAACAGGTTGCCATCCAATACAGGCTTGGCAGGGCCTCATCCTTTGTGGTGTTGACAGTGTGGGAGGCAGGATGATGATCATGCCCCCACCTGTGAAGGAAACGCTGACAGCCAAACCTAAAAAAATTCTGCAAGGGAGAGAAACCAAGATGGCGGCCTAGGTAAGCACCTATGCTGCTGCCTTGCACAACAATTTCAAAACAACAACTAAAAGACAGAATTATGGGGGTGCCAGAAGAAGAAAGAGAGCAAGATACTGAAACTTGCTCCCACCTGGTGAAAGAAATAGACTTACAAGTCCAGGAAGCACACAGAACCCCAAACAAGAGGAATCTAAAGAAAACCACATCAAGACACATCATAATTAAAATGCCAAGGGCAAAAGACAAAGAGAGAATCTTACAAGCAGCAAGAGAAAAGCAGTTGGTTACCTACAAGGGAGTACCCATTCGACTGTCAGCTGATTTCTCAACAGAAACTATGCAGGCCAAACAGGAGTGGCAAGAAATATTCAAAGTGATGAATAGCGAGAACCTACAACCAAGATTACTGTATCCAGCAAAGTTATCATTTAGAATTGAAGGGCAGATAAAGAGCTTCACAGATAAGAAAAAGCTACAGGAGTTCATCACCACCAAACCAGGATTACATGAAATGCTGAAAGGTATTCTTTAAGAAGAGGAAGAAGAAGAAAAAAGATAAAAATTATGATCAACAAATACATATATATCAACAAGTGAATCTAAAAATCAAGTGAGTAAAAAATCTGAAGAACAGAATAAACTGGTGAATATAATAGAATCAGGGGCAAAGAAAGGGAGTGGATTGATAATTATCAGGGGAAAGGGGTATCGGGGTGCAGGAAGAGACTGGATTAAAATCGTACATCTGTGGATGAGGACGGGGGCGGGGGGTGGTAAGGGCAGAGGGTGGGGTGGGAACTGGGTAGAAGGGAGCTATGGGAGGAAAAAGGAAAAACAATTGTGATAATCTGAGCAATAAAGATTTATTATTATTATTATTTTTTAAATACTGCATCGAAGAAAGCCCGCCCTTTGCTCCTTCCAGGAAAGACGTAAGTACAGGAGTGTGAGAACTGAGACGGAGGGACCAGGGGCTGGCTTCTCCGTCACACAGGCCACGTGTCACACAGGCCACGCACTGGGCCACCTTTCCGGAGCTGTTTGGACGCTCTGTGTCCAGAGACAAAGCCTCGCTTGCTGCAGATTAGGGAGTTGAGGGGGACTGAGCACCTCTTCACCTCGTCCCGGGGCGGTCCTCCCGGAGCTGGTGGGCACGAGGCCTCGGCATGGATTCTGGGGCAATGTCGAGGTACAGCTGTTGTGGAGTGGATGTGAGTGACTGACCACTGGAGCTCAGACCAATTAAAATTTAGGGAGCCTTTATTAGCCAGCCGGGCAAGTGACAAGCCGGGCGACTGCTCTGCCTTTCACTTGTCCACACCGGGGGCTAGCTCTGGATGGCGCGGTCCCAGGAACAAGGAAAGGGCTCTTGTAGCCGAAACCGGTTTGGCTCAGTGGTAGAGCGTCGGTCTGCGGACTGAAAGGTCCCAGGTTCGATTCCGGTCAGGGGCATGTACATTGGTTGCGGGCACATCCCTGGTAGGGGGTGTGCAAGAGGCAGCTGGTCGATGTTTCTCTCTCATCGACATTTCTACCTCTCTATCTCTCTCCCTTCTTCTCTGTAAAAAATCAATAAAATATATATTATAGAAAGAAAGGAAGAAAGAAAGAAAGAAAGAAAGAAAGAAAGAAAGAAAGAAAGAAAGAAAGAAAGAAAGAAAGAAAGAAAGAAAGGGCTCTCGTATCTTGGACTCTGCTGGTGGGGAACAGAGAGGTGGCCGTCCCATAGAAGGGGAAGTTAGGAACCAAGATCTTAGACTCCCATCCTCCTTCCACACACACATCCCTCCGCCGGCCTTCCGGCCCCAGGATTGGAGAGATTAGAAAGGAGGCTTATGTGATGTCACCGCTAAGTGCTGTTCTCTGAACGAAGTCCCGATGACAAGTATGCTAATGGCCCAGAGACACAGGGAGCGACTGCCGAGCAAGCTACCACCGCGTCCTGTCCGCTGTCGGGCCTGCCCACCACATTGGGTATTTAGGATGGTTTTGTAATTCGGCTGGCAGGTCTCAGCAAGGATCGGGTAAGCAGTCCCACGCACATCCTCACACAGACCTGGACTCTTTGGGGATACCTATGTCCCCACCTGCTCGTGAGAGGAAGAAAGAGGAGCGTTGTCTGACTATCTCTGATTTGATCCCCTTTGGCCGCCAGGGGAAGTGGCAGACTCAGTTTACTCTCTAAGAATTAGGGAGGTATTCTGTATGTCCTCCTGTCAGGACAAAGCTCACTGTGGAGGCAGATGGGACTCCACATGGTGGCTGGGGCTCAGAGCATTCACCTGCTGCCCGTGTACTTGGCCTCCCAAACGGAGGCCACTGAGGCCCGTCCAGCACAGCCGCCATGGAGCTGCCTGCAAAGGTGACCAAGCCCTTCGGAGATGGTGCCAGAAAATGAAAAATAACAAGGGGTTCATTGCCCTCTCCATGTTTCTTTCCCCAGGACTCACTTCCAGTTAGTGGCTCCCCAGGACAGGAGGGTCCGGTTACTGTGGACACTGACCCTGATGGGTCAGTCTGGAGCCTGGGGGCTCAACTTAACCTTCACAGAGGAACTCCCAACTTCCCCGGAGATCCATCCTGTGTACGCCACTCACATCCCTCCCAAACACTGGCCCTGATGCTTCCTTATAAAAAACAGCTAGCCCGGCCAGTGTGGCTCAGTGGTTGAGCATCGACCTATGAACCAGGAAGTCATGTTCTGACTCCCAGTCAGGGCACATACCCGGACTGCCGGCTCAATCCCCAGTGTGGGGTGTGCAGGAGGCAGCCGATCAATGATTCTCTCTCATCATCGTGTTTCTCTCTCTTCCCTCTTCTCTGAAATCAATAAAAATATTTTTTAAAAATAGTCGTAGCAGCTAATATTTGTTGGGCACCATGTGTACGGACGGCTCTGAGTACACAGGACAGAGGGAGACAGTGACAGCTGTCGCACCATCTCTACAGGGTGCAGCCCCTCTGGGACAGGCCCTGAGCCTGTGTGCCGCTGGGATGACACAATGACCAGCCATGCGCCACGGGGAGCAGATAGCTTTCCAACCCCGCTCTGTGATGGACAGGTACAGAGAGCTAGCTGGCCAAAGCAACATGTTCTAACTGTTCTTTCTTGTTGTTTTTAATCCTCACCTGAGGGTACTTTTTTCATTGATTTTTTAGAGAGAATGGAAGGGGGGCAGAGATAAAGGGGAGAGAGAAAGAGAGAGAGAGAGAGAGAAACATTAATGTGATCAATGTGAGTGAGACACATCGATTGGTTGCCTCCTGCAGTCTCCCCAGCCAGGGCCAGGAATCAAACCTGCAACAAGGTATGTGTTCTTAACTGGGAATTGAACCTGAGACCCTGGGGTGTGTGGGCTGTTGCTCTAACCACTGAGCGAGCAGCGCCAGCCAGGGCTGATCTAACTGTCCTTACTGCTGAGACAGGTCCCTGAGGCTGCTCTGCACTGCCCTGCCCTCTCTGTGTTTGTGGCCACCTGGTGCCAGTGGCCACTCCTGCTCTGTGTGTGGCAGGAGGGAGCACAGGCAGATTGCCCAAAGTTATGGAGTAAACACCGAGTCAGTGTTTGAACCCATGTGGTACCAAGGCTGGCTTCTTCACTCTACGGCCCATTCATTCTCAACAGATATTTTCCAGCAATTGACAGACGGGAGCACTAAAGAACCCTGCTAGTGTGGCAGTATGTGTTTGCTTCACTGCTGATCGCTTGCTGAAGCAAGCACATCGTTCCATGGTACATAAAAGGCATTTTCCTGTCAGCACTGATACATATTTAAACAGAGTGTCTTGTAGTAGTGTGTTCCTCCTGCATCCTTCACCAATTGCATACGACAAGGATGTGAAGCCAGAAATATTTTTCAATCAAACTGTGTTTTCTCATATGAAAATGTTTGTCGTCTCAATCAATTTAAAATGTTTGAGTAGCAAACCCCAGGGAAGGAGGGAATCGCTAGGACTAAGAGGGAGAAATCAACCAAGGGACTTGTGTGCATACATAGGAGCCTCATCAATGGCCACAGATAATGGGGGGGGGGGATATGAGTGGAGGGTAGGGAATAAAGGGGGGATAAAAATACATATTTAAAATAATAATAATAATAATAATAATATTAAAAAAGAAAGTGTGAGGTAACCGGAATCCCAAGAACACCTGAGAACGTCTTTACTGCCATGCTAGCAGTCATCAGCTGTACGGTAATATAACCTGTGGTATTGGGTAAGTATTTCTGGACTTATGTTCCTAATCCTTCATGGGTGGAGCCCTCACCTGGGCTGATCCTTCTGCCCAAAGTAGTCACTGATGATACCAAACCCCTTGGTCATCCAGGAGGACCACGGGTGGGACAAGGAAGTATAATTACACAGGGGTCACCACCCAGCTGCCATTCTGTATGACACAAAATCAAACCACTGCTCCTTTGTGTGTAAAAGTAAAGAGAGGTTTCTGGCTTGTGAGGACACCAAAGGAAGGGACCATCACTACTTCCTCCTGGGAGAGGTGCAGAGAATGTAAGAAAGACTTTGTCTATACAAAAAGAAATTGACAGCCAGTTTAAAATGGAATTGCCATGGCCTAGAGCAAAGAATATCCTCACATGATATTATTCTACAATGTCATCGTAATTTTTCCCAGATTTGGGTTATCCCCATTACCTATAATAGTACCTTGCACCATGGGGTATCAATAAAAAATCATTTTATTATTATTATTAATTAATTAATTAATTAATTAATTTTGGTGCTTGGAGACGAAGGTAACACATCTCTAGATATTTTAGAATTACAACAGCATATTGTACAATTATCCCAAACAAGCTTACAAACCAATCTTTTGAATGTCTGGCAGCAATTTAAAAACGACATGAAAAGATTTAATCCCTTCCACTGTGTGGAAGGTCCCCTGGGAAGGCACCTGAGCATTCTACATTGGCCCGTCTTACCCTTGTGGCCAAGAGTGATGCTGTTCTTGTGGTTCAGGTACCCACAGCTGTTGCCTGACCTTTCAGTTCATGCCGAGGATGAAGCATCATGCTGGCTGGTACCATGGATCTCTCTCCCGCCCAGTGGGGTGAGCTGGGCCCTCTCTGGAGAAGAAACATTTGGGTCCCCAAAATATGAGATTAGTGCCCAGGCCTCACCAACAGGTGAGGGGTTCCCGATTTTATGGCAGGTGCTGGGTGTGGAGCCCATGGGGGCATAGGCTACCAAGGAGTCAGAACTAAACCTCACATCACCCTGCTTGGCCCCGGAGGATGGCTGGTTAGCCAGAGACAGGTAAGATTCCTCAGGGAAGAAACAACCTAAGACAGGCACAGTCGCAGAGGGGCCATCAGAGAGAACTTGGGGGTCAACAGAGGTGAGGCACAGACCCTTATCCCCCCACCCCCCGCAACTTGATACGTGATTTCACTCATGTCTGGAATCTAATGAACAAATTGAGCTGCCAAGCAAATAGAGGCAGACTCAGAGAGAGAGAGTAGATAGATAGCTCTGATGCAGGGAGTGTTGCGGGGGGGGGGGGGGGGGGAGGGGGGCAGGAAGGATTGAGCAAAATGGAAAAAAAAAAGAGAGAGAGAGAACTCATACACATGAACAACAATAGTGTAGTGATTGTGAGAGGTGGGGGATGGAGGTAGAGGAGGGTATGGGGGGATAAATGGTGATGGAAAAATAAAATAGAGAAAAAAGACAGTGTCAACCACATCTTTCCTCCCCCCAGAGGCTAAGATCATTGAAGAAGCAGGTGTGAAGATGAAACCTTCTCCAGCCTGGGCCCTGTAGCCTGATCACATAGCATGAGCTTCTGTGTGAGTCACTGGCAGGCAGGGCTTATTTGTTACTGCAGCATAACCTAGTTTATACTGATAGGCACATTGACACAGCAATGGTTTCCATTTCTTCATGTTCCCATCACACTTAGTCTACATCTTGTGGTGGCCATCTTGTGTCCACATGAGGGCAGGATCTTTGACCACATGGGGGCTGCCATCTTGTGTGTTGGAGTGATGGTCAATCTGCATATTACTCTTTTGTTAGATAGGATGTTCATTCTCAGAAAGTAGTAGTTTTCTCTGACCCAAATGAAATCAAAGCTTTACTTCATCATAATGTATAATACACTGCAGATATATCTACAGGGTACAATTTCGAAGTCAGATTTTTAAGAAAAGTGGGGAGTATCTTGAAAAACAAAACAAAAAACAAACAAACAAAAAACAGCCCAAAATACTAGGAGGCAAGAAACGTGCTTTAAACGTTGAAGGCGAAGAGCAGAGTAAAGAAAAGGTAACACATGACCGAAGCATCAGGGGCGGACCCAGGGGAGCCTCCCACCTGCGCCTCCACCCGGCGTGGCAGCTCCGAAGGGACCCAGGCTCATCCCACACAGGCCAGAGCCCAGCTCTTGGCAGAAATGCCTTTTTAACATTAAAGTTTTCTGAATAGAAAACATAAAATCTAAGCTTAGCGCATGATAAAAGAGGATAAAAGAAATTCTATATTAGACCTCTAGTAAGAGTTTAACTTCAGGATAAAGAAGAATTTGACATCCTCCCACGTGCCCCCCTGAAAAAAGCTACCTGTCTGAGACAGACGGGAGGCCGCCGCCGCAGGAAGCCTGGTCACCCTCACTGCCCTCTCCGGCGTGGTCAGTGTGCAGGGGGCCGTGGGCCACGGTAGCTCAGCACTGAGCCTCCGGGTGTGCACAGGAAGGAAGGCACCGGGCGATGGCAGCCAGCAGCAGGAACATGGTGGTGCGTCCAGGGGAATCAGCTCCCGCTGCCTCCTGGGCAGGCAGCACCATCCTGCCACACGGCCTCACCTCACAGGCAGGCAGCCCAGGGACACCTCACAGGCAGCACCGTCCGGGGTCAGGCAGCACCGTCCTGAGGTCAGGCAGCACCGTCCTGGGGTCAGGCAGCACCGCCCTGGGTCAGGCAGCACCGTCCCGAGGTCAGGCAGCACCGTCCTGCGCTCAGGCAGCACCGTCCCGGGGTCAGGCAGCACTGTCCCGGGTCAGGCAGCACCGTCCTGCGGGCAGGCAGCACCGTCCTGGGCAGGCAGCACTGTCCCGGGGTCAGGCAGCACCGTCCTGGGTCAGGCAGCACCGTCCTGGGTCAGGCAGCACCGTCCTGAGGTCAGGCAGCACCGTCCTGAGGTCAGACAGCACCGTCCTGGGTCAGGCAGCACCGTCCTGGGCAGGCAGCACCGTCCCGAGGTCAGGCAGCACCGTCCCGGGGTCAGGCAGCACCGTCCCGAGGTCAGGCAGCACCGTCCTGGACAGGCAGCACCGTCCTGGGTCAGGCAGCACCGTCCTGGGCAGGCAGCACTGTCCCGGGGTCAGGCAGCACCGTCCTGGGTCAGGCAGCACCGTCCCGAGGTCAGGCAGCACCGTCCCGGGGTCAGGCAGCACCGTCCCGAGGTCAGGCAGCACCATCCTGGACAGGCAGCACCGTCCTGGGTCAGGCAGCACCGTCCTGGACAGGCAGCACCGTCCTGGGTCAGGCAGCACCGTCCTGGGCAGGCAGCACCGTCCTGGGTCAGGCAGCACCATCCCGGGGTCAGGCAGCACCGTCCCGAGGTCAGGCAGCACCGTCCTGGGTCAGGCAGCACCGTCCCGGGGTCAGGCAGCACCGTCCTGGGTCAGGCAGCACCATCCCGGGGTCAGGCAGCACCGTCCTGGGTCAGGCAGCACCGTCCCGAGGTCAGGCAGCACCGTCCTGCCGCACGGCCTCCCCTCACAGGCAGGCAGCCCAGGGACACCCAGCGGCTCAGAAGGGCACTGTCCCCCAGGCCAGGGCTGGGGTTGAGCCTTTCAAGGAAACTGCTAGAAGCTCCAGCCCTAAACCTGCCACACACACCTGAGAGGTGCAAATCACTGGCAAAGGTCCTGGCATCTGCCAGTCTTAGGGTGCAAGTGAGGCTCCCAACAGTTCATGACTGTGCAGTCTGGGAGCCTGGGCATGCAATGAATTGTCCACGTCTATGAAATGTAGACCTATACCCAGGACTCTCTCCTGATCCAGCTGGGACACCCGCTGCTTTCAAAGCATCTATAGGGCTAGGGCTATGGTTAGGGCTAGGGCTAGGGCTAGGGTCAGGGTTAGCATCTGGGTCTTTGGATGCACATTGAAATAATCTGGAGGGTTAGGTTTAGGGGTAGGTTTAGGGTTAGTATTAGGGCGAGGGCTAAGGTTAGGGTTAGATTTTATGGCTGAGTAAGGTTTAGAATTAGAGCTGGGGTTAGGATTAGGGTTAGGATTAGGGTTAGGGCTAGGGTTAGGGTTAAGTTTAGGGCTATGGCTAGGGTAATGGTTAGGGTTAGGGTTTAAAGTTAGACCTAGACGTAGGTTAGGGTTACATTTAAAGTTAGGAATAGGGTTGGGATTGTTGTTATAGTATGGGCTCAGTTTAGGTTTAGGGTTATATTTAAGACTAGAACTAGGTTAGGGACAGGGTTAGAATTAGTGTTATTGTTAGGGATAGATATAGGGTTAAGGTTAGGGCTAAGGTTAGGGTTAGGGTTAGGGTTAGGGTTAGGGTTAGGGTTAGGCTTAAGATCAGGGCTAGGGTTTGGATTAGAATTAGGGTTAGGATCAGAGATAGGGTTAGGGTTAGTGTCTGTGTCCTTGGATGCACATTGGATTCACCTGGAGAATTAGTGTTAGTGTGAGGGCTAGGGCTAGTATTAGGGTTAAGGTTAGGTTATGGTTAGTGTTAGGTCTAGGGCTAGGACTAGGGTGAGGGTTAGGTTTCATCACTTCTGGTTCCATCATTCCAATACAATCCTATATAATAAAAGCATAGAATGCAAATTGTCCCCTGGACTGGAATTCTTCTGGGAGTTCGACTGGGATCGGATTGGCAGAGCAGAAGGGAGGGAGGCCTCAGGGGTGGCAGGCGGCCAGGGGGAAGGGAGGGAGGTCTGGTCAGCAGCCGGCAGCCGCTAGGGACCCACCAGTGTACAAATTTGGTGCACTTGGCCTCTAGTAATTAGTAACGCGATGATGTTTCTTTTTGTAAACTATGGCCTATTTTGTTTTACCATATAAGTTATAAGCATTAACTAAACATTATTTTCATTAAAAATTTTCTTTATATAAATGCATTAAAATATTCTTAACATAAAATATCCTGACATGATAACAAATGTTTTACTTGTGAAAAGTGAATTAACAACATTACTTAGTTCCCAAAATATTTTCATACTCTTTCTAGTCAATGAAAAGTATTTACTTTGAATGGTTTTCATAATGTGCTGATTAGTGTTAAAATTCACCACAGACCAGTACCTGTGGGTGTTGTAAATTATACCCGGTCTCTTCCCGAAAAGGCTCATGGCAATTTCTTTTCATCCAAATTGGAGGAGTCATGGGAAAGGATTACACATGAACAAATTCAATAATCTATAAAAGTCTTTAAATTGCTGTGAATAGCTTTATTTTAAAGAAGACAGAGGGAGCAGTAAATCTACTTTCAATGAGAAACTGAAGTTAAACTTGATTTGCCTTCTTTTTAAAGGTGAGTCTGTTTTCTTTGCCTCATCATATATATTGCTTTGTGGGTGCAGTCACTAATGTATTCCATCTCATTACGGTTGTGTGGTATATTACTGTCCCGGGATGTTAGCAAGTACAGAAAAGTAGGAAAGCTTAGAAGTGAATTTGCTTCCACAAGTTTGGTTCTCAAGGCATTTATTGGGTGTCAGCAGAGTCTCCACTCACGCCAGGTGCTTTTTACTTATAAAACAAGGCAGCCAGGATTATAAATAATAAAAAGATGTGCTCAGTGCAATGCTAGAGATCAGTGCAGGCACTACCAGTCACCGTCTTAGGATGGGCTTACCCATGCCTGAGCAGCTCATGGAGAGTTTTACATGGAGGGTACTTCTACAGTGGAAACAGCATCTGAAATAAATGGCCGTTTCCATAAGAAAAGGCAGAGGTCTCGTCACGAGGAGTGGTCCAGTGAGGTGGAGTAATGATTAATTTGCATCTTACCCTTTTATTAGATAGGATTTTTATTGACTTCAGAGAGGAAGGAGAGAGAGAGAGAGAGAGAGAGAGAGAGAGAGAGAGAGAGAGAGAGAGAGAGAGAGAGAGAGAGAGAGAGAAACACAATGATAAGAGATAATCATTGATTGGCTACCTCCTGCACACCCCATACTTGGGATGGAGCCCACAACCTGGGCAATGGCCCTGAATGGGGATCAAACCATGACCTCTTGGTTCACAGGTCAATGCTCAACCACTGAGCCACGCCAGTCAGACCAAAACTATGCACATTTCTATTTTGATGTAAAATTGCCTGGTAGTTAAGAGGATAGTCCACACCCTTTTAAATACAAATTCTCATTGTGAGGAAGTACAGCTGTGTCAATATCCAGGACTTCTTAAAAACTCTAGTTCAGAAACATACAGAAAAGACCAGTGTCACAGAGAAGCCTTTCCCTAGGAACCAGTCGATGGCTCCGGTCAAACCTAAGTAGCAAGCACAGGGCAGTGTTTACCTCCTCGTTCTCAGTGGCCAGCACTCCTGACACTGGGTGATGGGCAGACAGATGCAGATAAAAACAGTCTCCTGAGGAGTGTTCTCTCTCCTTCACGGTCTGCTCTCTGCCTCCCTCCGGTTTTCCTCAGCATGAGACACAGGAGAAAGGGCATCCATCCCTTCATTCTTCACTTGGTTCAATCGTTTTCCTCAGAAAACACTTTAATTCCAGCGACAGCACTGGAGAGTTTCCACCTGGAGAAGACCCTGACCTCACGATTCAGTCATGCACACCTGGTGGGAGGCGGGGCGGGCTGAAGAGGGTCAAGGGGGTAAAAAAGGAGACATGTATAATACTTCCAACAATAAAGAATTATTTTTAAAAATCATGCACACTATGCCTGCAGCCTGAGCACAGGTGAGAACAAGGAGTCTCCACGTGTGTAACTATGTGCACGTGTGAGAGGGAATGCGCCCTAATTGGTGTGCATTAGTGCAGCAGGAGTGGTGAGGACACACTGGTCACAGTCAGGGTGGGCTTTGAAAATAAAGCTTTTTTTATTTTGTATTTATGCATTTTACTGTTATTGCTTGCTGAAGGGTAGAATGTGGAAGGGGAATAAAAGAAAGAGAAATCCAAGCTCCCAGCTCTTCACTAGCATACCTGAGTTGACAAGTAGGCCACTGGTGGCAATGGGGAGGGAAGCAGGGCAGAGGAGGAGAAGGTGGTGGTGAGAACTGAGAGCTCTGTTGTGGTCATGTGAGATGCCAAGGAGACAATTAGATGGAGATAAATAATGGGCAGGCAGTTGATGTGGATCTCAGAGGAGAGGCCTGACTTTGAGATATATACTTAGTGGCCAGATTATTATGATTTCTGAATGCATAATAATCTGGCCATTCAATATATATATATATATATATATATATATATATATATATATATATATATATATGTGTGTGTGTGTGTGTGTGTGTGTGTATGAGGCCTGGTGCATGAATTCATGCATTGGTGAGATCCAGCCAGCCTGGCCAGGGGGAGGGGACATGGGCAGTTGGCCATCCTGCCTGCTGGTCAAACTCCTGGTTGAGGGGACAATTTGCATATTAGCCTTTTATTATATAGTATATACACTGAATGGCAAGATTATTATGCATTCAGAGATCATAATAATCTGGCCACTCAGTATAAATTAGGAAGGATAAAAATGATTTGATAAAATAACTTCTCTTAGGTTCACTCCAGCACAATCTCATAACCATTGCAGTCTATTCTTTTATATATATATTTTTTTATTGATTTTTTACAGAGATGAAGAGAGAGGGATAGAGAGTTAGAAACATTGATGAGAGAGAATCACCGATCCGCTGCCTCTTGCACACCTCCTATTGGAGATGTGCCTGCAACCAAGGTACATGCCCTTGACTGGAATCGAACCCGGGCCCCTTCAGTCCGCAGGCAGACACTCCATCCACTGAGCCAAACTGGTTTCAGCTGCAGTCTATTCTTAAAAAAATCCTTGACTGCAGAGGAGACACCAAAATGGTGTTAGGTGAACACCTATACTGCTGCCTTGCACAACAATTTCAAAACTACAACTAAAAAACAAAGTAGACATCACCCAGAACCACTGAAAAGCCAGCTGAGTGGAAATTCTACAACTAGAAGGAAAAAGAAAAGGACACTGAGATTCAGGAGTGGTGGAGGGCAGAGGTGCAGAGATACAGAGACGTGTGTGTGCACGAGAGGAAGGGCTGGGTGGCTGAATACACGGCTGGCTTTCTCGAACTGGAGTGAAACAAAGACTCCCCATAGTGCTGAAATCCAGTCCTGGCAAGACTTGGGGAACCCAGACACATAGGGGGAGAAACTGGACTGTCTGGCAGCAGGTAGGGCTCAAGAGCAGCTTTCTCTCAGAGGTGTGTGCAGCCATAGCCGCAGGGCACTGTGGAAGACAGAGGTGTGGGACGCAGAGACGTGCACACAAGAGTGGAAAGACAGGGTGGCTGGATATGCGACTACCTTGTTTGCTCTGGAGGGAAACAAGGCCTCCCGACTGCACCGCACTCCAGTTCTGGGTGAGACTTTGTATACTCACACTCATTCAGACAGAAACTGGACTGTCTGGAAGTGGGCAAAACTCGAGAGAAGCTTTCTCTCAGAGGTGCGTGCAGCCATTGCTGTGGGATACTGAGACTCTTAGAGCGGGGCTGACAGGAAACCAAGGTTGCCTGCTCCTCCCTGAGACCCGCCCTATCCAAACTGAGCACAGAAGCTCTCCCAGTGTAGACACAGCTAATTCTCACAGCCAATTGTCCTGGAGGTCAACTCCGCCCAGTGATAACCACAACAATCAAGGCTTACCTACAATAAGACTGTGCAGCCCATAAAGGGGTGCACCAAGAGTGTCCACCTCAGGTAACTGGGGAGGCCAAGCCACTGGGCTCAAAGGACACTTCAGACACAAAGCCACTCCATCAACTCAGGGAAGCAGCTAAAATTCGGAGACAAAGAGGCAAAGCAGAAGACTGGAAATAGAGTTCAAAACCACATTTATAAGGCTACTCAAGAATCTGCTAAAAACCTCTGAGGAACTTAGTCAGACTTTTAAATATTTTAATGACAATGCCAAAAAAAATGGAAAAGGACCAGTCAGAAATTAAGCATACACTGTCTGAAATAAAGAATATACAGAAATTCAACAGTAGATCAAAGGACTACAAGAATCAAACCAAAGATTTGAAACATGAGGAAACAAAAAACACCCACCCAGAAAAATAAAAAGAAAAAAGAATCCAAAAATATGAAGATAGTATAAGGAGCCTCTGGGACAACTTTAAGCATACCAACATCAGAATTATTGGGGTGTCAGAAGAAGAAAGAGAGCAAAATATTGAAAAAATAATAGAAGAAATAATGACAGAAAACTTCCCCCACCTGGTGAAAGAAATAGACTTACAAGTCCAGGAAGTGCACAGAACCCTAAACTAAAGGAATCTAAAGAGGATCATACAGACACATCATAATTAAAATGTCAAGGGCAAAAATACAAAGAGAATCTTGAAAGCAGTAAAAGAAAAACAGTTAGTTACCTACAAGGGAGTAGCCATATAACTGTCAGCTGATTTCTCAACAGAAACTATGCAGGCCAGAAGGGAGTGGCAAGAAATATTCAAAGTGATGAACAGCAAGAACTACAACCAAGATTAGTCTACCCAGCAAAGTTATCATTTTGAATCGAAGATCAGATAAAGAGCCTCACAGACAAGAAAAAAAACTAAAGGAGTTCACCAATACTAAACCATGCTGACAGGTATTCTTTAAGAAGTGGAAGAAGAAAAAGGTAAAGATAAAAATTATGAACAACAAATACATGTCTATCAACAAGTGTATCTAAAAATCAAGTGAATAAAAAATCTGAAGAACAGAATAAACTGGTGAATATAATAGAATCAGGGGCAAAGAAAGGGAGTGGATTGATAATTATCAGAAGGAAAGGAGTATCGGGGGTGCAGGAAGAGACTGGATTAAAATCGTACACCTGTGGATGAGGACAATGTAGGGGGTGGGAGGAAGGTAAGGGCAGACGGTGGGGTGGGAACCGGATGGAAGGGAGCTATAGAGTGTGGAGGGAAGGAGAAACAATTGTAATAATCTGAGCAATAAAGATTTATTAAATTTGAAAAAAAAAAAAAAAAGAAAAGCAAAAGAAAAAAATTACTCTAAATTTTCAATACCAGAAATAAGCATTTATATTCAACAAACAGCTCCTTACTAGTATGTTAACACAAAGACTGGATTGATAGCCAGGCACCCAACCCCGCCAGCTGGCTGGCCTGGTCACCTGGCCTGACTCCAGAGCGGCCTCTCCACACATTGGACAGGTGTGATCTTAGGTATCAGACGCTCCCAAATGCCTTCTCTCCCACTGACTGACTGACCCCCAAAACTCAGCCTCTGTTATTTAGCTGCGGGGGTTCCTGTCTCCCTAACAACAGAACCCTCTGAGGTCAGAAAAGCAAGGCGGATCCTGATGGTGGACAAACGCTCACACAACACTGCTCAGGTGGCCGGGCAGCAGAGGCCCCGAACCCACGTCACGTGCCTGAGAGGGGAAACAAGCCACACCTGAGACACCCTCCACCCCCAAGAAAATGCTCTCCGCCTCCGTTAAACGCTCCACACGTTCACTTTGGGGAGGAATTGTCAACATCGCCTTCCGAATCCAGTGCCTCCGGTCACAGCTCTGAAGGTGCCCATCAGCACGCTCACTTGGGTGACTTTTTTTTTTTTTTGGGGGGGGGTGATTTTTTAATGAAAGTTAGAAATCACAGAGGTGCTGGACTGAGTAGAAAGAGAAGTTTTCTTGGAGAGGAGTCTGTGGGTGTGAGGCCTCAGCACCTTGTCTGCCCCGAAGGAAGGCACCTGCCCGGCATGGCACAGCAGCCCGAGCCCTGGCACTGCCCTGTGGGTCCTCTAGGCAGTGCACACGCTGCAAGTGAGGAGGTGACCGGGTGCTGGGAGGGCCTGGCAGACGCGGGATCTAAGGCGTGTCCTGGAGGATGGACCTGCAGCCGCCATGGCAGTCCAGACGCACACACACAGTGCACGCCATGCTGAGGAAGCCGCAGCAGAGAGCCCCGACCAGCGGGTCCAGCCCCCCTTCTGTCTTCTCAGACAGCACCCACCGGGAACAGCGCCCAGAGAGCCAGCACACTCTCTGACGGGGGATCTCCCCCTGGCCGGGCGCAGGGCCGAGGGGGTACCGAGTAAGGAGACTGATTATCAGCTTAGCACTTGGACATGCGGTTTTCCCTGGATCTTCACAAAAGTCTATTCCAAAATCATGATACATACAAACATGGGACAACTTGAAACAGGAACTGATCACCCTGCACAGTGACCTTCAGCTGACTGTCCCTTCGCGTTTCAGGTGGCAGCAGAGCTGAGGGCCGGCCGGCCGCAGGCACCCCGCCAGGAGGGTCAGGACCTGCGGCTGGAGTCACACCGGGCGCTGCACTATCTGTCACTCAACCCTGGACAAGCAGTAACCGAGCAGCCCCGGAGTTGCCATGGCAGCCTCACAGCCACGCAGCAACACCTGGTGACAGGCTCCCAGTTCCCCCACTTTACTGCTGTTCTAGCCAGAGCTCAACGGCCGGCCCCTGCCTCAGCACCCCTGCCAGACAGAGCTCAGAGCACAGACAGTCCTGGCAACCTCCCAGCCCCCTCCCGGGGCTGGCTCGGATGCCGCTTAACAGGCAGACAAAGCCAGGCGAAACCAGGCCCCCCTGAACCCTGGGAGGCGCTGCTGTGTCAGCGGTGCCAGCAGGATTTTCCATTCACCAACTTGGCTCTTGATTCACTCGTCAATACAACTGTTCCCTGAGCTCCGGCCTGTCCGGGGCCCTGGGGACCCAGCAGGACACAAGCAAACCAAGTGCCTGCCCCTGAGGAGCCACACACGATGCCACGCAAGAAACACGAGGAAAGCACGGGGAGAGAAGGTGTTTTCATGCAAAAAATACCCCTATCGTTTTTCTGCAAAAATTGGGACATGCCACCTCTATTGTGTTGTAAATTCCATGATTTATTTCAGTAACCTACTCACTGGTGTCTCTATATGCTGGGATTTATAAGGATAGCAGGCTGAGAACTGATGGCATGGGAGATTGTAACGAAGGAAGACTTTAAACAACTGAGAGGCCTGAGGGCTGGGAAGCGTGCCCACAGCTCCCCGACATCACTGTCCCCCTGGCCCCCACACCTGCAGTCCCCTCCACAACCAGTCATCCCCTGGCAAGCCCCGGCCCAGCCCACACAGGAAGTGACTCAAGGCCTTCTGCTCTCAGCCTCAGGGACCCAGACAGAACATGGCCTGGGAGCGTGACCTGGCTCCCTCCTTAAACAGACCGATCCCTCCCTGACCACAGACAGAACCTTCCGAACCCCGAGGCATCCTACCTCCACCCAGCCTCTGCCTCCGTGGCCGACCCCATGCTCACCCACTTCCTGCCACACACCTGCACCCAGCCTGGCCAACGTGGGAAGGTGGACTGGACATGTGGTACTGAACGCCCAGGTGGACATCGGGAGGGCAAGAGCCGAACTGAAGAGCCATGGCCTTGCCCCATCGTCCTTCAGCGGGTGTGGGCTCTTCAGGGAAGCCGGGCTCTGCTGACCCTCTCTCTCCACCCACATTTGTCTCCATTTCTCAGTCCTCACTACACTTCCCCTGGGCCCGCCCTCACAGCCCTGGACCATGTCAGCGGCCTTCAACACCCCCTTTCTGGTTGCTTTGGATGTTTGTTTTCCAGCAAAGTTTTATTCTACTCATTCCTTCAAATCGCAGACAGGTCCTTTGCTCAAAACTTCATAAAATACAGCTTTCTGAGTCTAAACATTAAAATAAGCATATAAATAACATTAATCAGGACATATTATTTAAACATATCTGAAAAAATTACCTCTTAGGTATGCTGAATATGAATTGTCCGATTCAACTTTTTGGATAAAAGCATTTTCCTTTTCTCCAGGAATGGGGATGCCTGTGAATCGTGAAACTGAGGAATCTGTTCCAAATTGGAAAGAGAGTTGGAAAGAGACACTAGGGAGGCAGCAGGTGCGAAGCCGAGGCCATGTTGTGGGAATCTTCCTGGAAACTTGATTTCACTGCAAACTGAGCGCGCCACTGCCACCTCGTGGCAGTGGTGCGCTCAGTTTGGCGGAATTCTGACCCACCAGGGCAGTTTTACAAGGCCACCGAGTCCCTTTGGTAGGTGAATATGCAAAATTCAGATGACGAAATGAACCCTATTCATTCCATTTAACTAGAACTTCTAGGGCAAATCGAGGGCAGGTAACAACAAACCGTAAGGACAGAAACTGGGACGTGACGGAGCGCACGCAGACCTTCCTGGGATGCCAGACCGCCATCCATTCATCCTCCAGGAGGGAGCTCTGCCTCTGTGCGGCTCGCCCAGGGCCCGGGGCAAAGGCGGCCTCCAGAGCAGGCGGCGTGACCCACCGGGTGACCGCAGGCTAGAGCCATGCAGGCGACGCACAGACCCACGTGCTATGCCAACGCAGTCCTCTCTCCGACAGGTGATGGCGTGGACTTCATGTAAGCTCCTATTTCCAAGGAGGGCCCAGAGCTGTTCCCAGCCATCCGTACTGAGCAAACAGGAACTAGTACTGAGCAGCGGGATCAGCAGACCGCTGGTCCCTCACACCTGCTGTGCTGCACCCACCTTCTCCCCGGGGTGCTCTGAGATGACTGGAGGCCCAGGTGACGACATGAAGGGCGAGTGACGTGAGCCGGTGACGTCAGGCGGCTGCTGACCTGGCCGGGTGACAAGCAGTTTCTGGCTTCTCCCCGGCGCCTGGGAGCTGCCAGCCTCGCTGCTCCGGCGCTTTGGGCCGCTGTGACGTCACATGACGTTGGTGTGACGTGAGCACAGCCTGCGAGGCCCAGAGGCTCTCAGTGCCCGCAGGCGGGGCATCTGGACGGGACGGGCCGGTCCCCCGGGACTGAGAGGACCTTCCCGCTCCGGGCCTCCGTGCGGTGCCGGGCGGCCTGGAGGAGCCGCGGGCCGGTCTCCACGGCCGCCTCCCGGCGAGGGGAGAGCACCGGCCAGATGGGCTTGAGCGGAGCAGCGGGCGCTGCGGCAAGGCGGCCGCGGAGGAGGCCCCTGAGGGGCGCATTGCTGCAGGGTCTCAGCAGCTCGTGATGGGGCGCACTGCTCCCTCCGCAGGGAGGACCCCCTCGGACCCGTGCATGGAGCCGGGGTTTTACTGAGACAGGATTATTCCTCCCCACGGCCCACATGCTGCTTCCTCCTCCGGAGACTGGCCTGATGGTGGTCCTGCCCCGTCTCCGGCAGAGTGAGTCCCGCTGTGCACGTGGCAGCAGCGATCCCGCAGCCTCCCAGGGCAGCCCGGGGGTGGGGGGCACATTGTAGGGAGAGCCGAGGGGCAGCTGACAAGGAAGCAGCGGAGAGAAAGGGGTTTCACCCGCAGCGGAGTCGTCCCCTCCCACCGTCCGCTCCCTGCAAAGGGAGCACTGCAATCTGGGGCGATGTGACAGCTCGTGAGCTCCCAGGCCTTTTCATAAACAAGCTAAACGTCTATTTGAGCTTAAACTCGCTGAATGGAATTACTGCCAGGGAAATCTCGGTTTTTGTAATTTTGGAAAAGCTGGCACGGAAAGATGATCGAAAACGCTACCGTGTATTTAAAGCGAACACGTCAAACTCGCGGCCCACGGTCCACAGGCTGGTTTATTTGGCCCGTGTTCGCCTCTGAGTTTGACATGCTTGGTTTGAATTCCTTCAACATTTCTGGTTGTAGGCCTTCTCCAGACAGTGTGCTTGGTCCTGGGGACAAATATGTAAGGTGTGGCCTCTGCTCGCAAGGAACTTACAATCTAAGGCAGATGAGAGTGTGGTTCTATTTCTATAATAATCATTCAAAATTATTATAAATAAGAGCATGCTGGGTCTTATTGGGAGATTCATAGGGTTTAAAGAGTGTGTCTGGTGTCACGGGTAACCTGGCGTTTAATCCCAATGGCTTCAGTCTGCCCCCAAGATTCTGCTCCATCTGGTAACTCGGCTCTTCACCGAAATGTCCGCTGAGTTTTGCGGCCAGAGCCCAGTGTTTGGCTGCCTAGCGGTCCCCGATCCAACATCCTGGCGCCCACGGGTCTTCGGTCAGTTACTGTTTTCAGAGTGGCTGTTTTTCACCCCCTGCCCCGGCTCCTGAACAAATGAGTTGAGGCACTCTCCTACATGGCTGGGCCCTTGCTATGGCAGACCCCCAAATCCCCAAACTCTCGGCACTCTTCCAGCCTTAAAGGAAGTCTGTGGCATTCGCTGACCATGTGCACGGCGTTCTAGAACAGAAAGATTAGTCTGTGGTTACGAACATAGCAGTGATTACATAGGCCTCAAAGGATGGTGGGGAAGGAAGGAGGTTCACTGGGAAGGGTTAATGGAAATATTTTAAGTCTTGACTAGGGAGTGGCAACACAGATCTGCAGGAGGAGCGAGGCCTGAGCGAGGAGGAACAATGGGCCCGGGCAGAGGCTCACCAGGGTGGAAAGGCACTGTGCCCAGCAACCGGCACAACAACAAGCCCTGCAGGACCGCCGCCTCGGTGTTAGCCTGGAGGTGACACTGAGGTCTGAGCCAGAGAAGCAGCAAAATCAGAGGGAGCACGACACCATGGCGACATCAGGACCAGCATTGATCAATGGCTCCTGCCTGGTGCTGACCAATCAGTGGAGAACAAGGAATGTTCTACTGAGATCCTCCCCTGAGACCTCCAGATAAAAATTCTTCAGACAGCGACACCTGGGGTTGTCTCCCTCTCTCCCTCCCTCACTCTTCCCCTTCCTCCCCAGTGTTCTCTCTCTCTCTCTCTCTCTCTCTCTCTCTCTCTCTCTCTCTCTCTCTCTCTCTTTCTCTCTCTCTCTCTCTCCAGCCCCTTTCCTCCCTCTTTCATCTCTCAGCTCAAAGGGCCCTTCCTTTGTCTCTATAATTCATTTCCTAGGCCCATTTCTTTTGTGGCTCCCTCTTTCACCTGACTTTCTACATGAACTTTCTCTCGTAGCTTAAGTCTGGGCTCTGAATGTTTTCTCAGCCAGAACTTAAGTACCAAGGTCACTGAGCCAAGGTCTAACACCTGCTGCCGTTTCGCCTTATCAACCTGCATAGTGACTGGCCAGTGTGGCTCAGCAGCTGAGCATCGATATATGAACCAGGAGGTCACTGTTTGATGTTCCTCTCTCTCCCTCTCCCTTCCTCTCTGAAATAAAAAAAGAAACTGTACATTTAAAATAGATTATTCATTTTTAAAATAAACTATACGCTAATAAACTTAATTTAAATGAAGAGAGAAGTGTCAGGGTTCAGACCCTTTCCTCAGAGGAGGCTCTGGAGCCCCTGGCACTGTCCACCCCGGGCTGTGACGCCCTGAGGCAGCTGGGGGACCATAGGCAGGCACAAGGAAGACAGTGTGAGTCTTTATCTTCTTGGCATCACCAGCACCCAGCCCAGTTACCTAATAAAATAAAGACATTTAAATAAATAATAAGCACACTTAATAGAGAATAACTTACAATCGTGGTTCCTTCCCATGTGAGTCTGAAAATGCCATTCCACAATTTAAAAAGTTAACCCCCTCAGATGACACTAATGAAACTGCCAATAACTATTGATTGGGAAAATACGGTTCCACAAACCATGGTTCAACGACGATTTCAATGCCTTCCGTCTCAGCGAGCTCAGCATCGTGAGGCGCTGGCCCGTGGCTCCCGCCTGCAGCGTCCATGCTCGGAGCCACGGGAAGGTGCGGACTTCCCGGGGGCCACTCCTCTGTCCCCATCTCTGGGAATCTCCCCCAAACTGTGCCGCTCACTCAGACTCTCTCCTGTCAGCGTGCGGAGAGGAACTCCACGAGGAAGACATTGGTATGAAGAAGCTTTGGAATAAAGTTCCGAAGCAAAGTCCCACCTCCGCCGCATACAGGCTCCGGTCCCTTGGATAAGCTACAGACACATAATAAGCCCCGGTTTCTTCATCGGTAAAAACGGAAAAGTGATAGATCACAAACTGGACGTAAGTTAAAATGCCTAACACTGCCTACCTCGCCTGGGATAACTGCCCAATAAAATGCAGAGAGGAGCGAAATCCTTTTGATTGATTGGTTATATTTCTGTCCCTTAACAACTGTAATAACAGACATTCCCACATTGTATCCCAGCATCTCCCTCCTGGAGTACCATGCTATCCTCTACAATGCTACATTTCCAAGACGATTTAAAGGTGGGCCAGCCTTCACCCCGGCCACCATCCCACGAGGGCCTTGATCTCCACCTTTTGTTTCCGGTCCCTGCTGAGTCCGCATCAGCACCGCGCTCCCCCGAATCCCGGCTTCCCTTCCAGGACGCCGGTTTTAAAATGACTTTCTGTGTGGAACGTTTACAAAAGCCTTTTGCAAACTAAGATTAATTACGTCCCCTGATTCATCCAGACTCTAAGTTGTTGCATTAAAAAATCTGAAAGTGGAGAAGAACGTCTTGTCTGTTTAGGTGTGAAACTTCAAATGTGCACCAGCCCCATGTTAGTCTCTTGTGGCCTCCCAGTGCTGACGAAAGAGCAGAACCGCCTGCACCGCGAGGTCTTATCCAGTAGCCAGCAAGGGCGAGGGCAGGCGCAGGGCCCGCTGGGCGCGTGCTAGCTGTTACAGTGAATAACCCGACCACGTGGACCCCTGAGTTTCACTTTGAATGGGAACGGTCTGACAAATTCAAGTTGACTGTAATGCCTACTGGACAAATACATACAACAAGAAACTATCAAAGTCCTCCATTTCCATACTACAACAATTATGACTGGTAAATATTACTTAAAAATATTTTTATTGATTTTCAAAAAGAGAGGAAGGGAGAGGGGAGAGAGAGACATGTGAGAGTGAACGGGCTGCCTCCTGCATGCCCCTACTACAGAACTGAGCCCCAAAACCCGGGCATGTGCCCTAATGGGAGTCGAACCAGCAACCTTTTGGTGCACAGGATGACTCCCAGCCACACGGGCCGGAGCTATGGGAGGATCCTTTGGAAAGTAAAACTATAAAGAAATGTGTGTGATTATCAAAAAGGACAGGATAGTGGCCACCTCGATGTGAAAGACGTTGTGATGGGAGAGGATTTGTGAGGGCTTCTGGGAGCTGGCAATGCTCCTTTTCTCGACCTGCGTGGCAGGTTTCTTTTTACAGCAGTTTATGAACCTAAGTATCTGGTGGTGTACATTTGTATATCTGTAATATATTATACAATTTAAAAAATGTAAATATGTTTTATTGATTTTTTTACAGAGGAAGGGAGTGAGATAGAGTTAAAAACATCGATGAGAGAGAAACATCGATCAGCTGCCTCTTGTACATTCTCTACTGGAGATGTGCCCACAACCAAGGTACATGCTCTTGACTGGAATCAAACCTGGGACCCTTCGATCGCAAGTCAATGCTTTATCCAATGGGCTAAACCAGTCAGGGCTAAAAAAATTTTTTTTAATGCTTCAGAACAGCCCTAACTGGTTTAGCTCAGTGGATAGAGTGTCAGCTCCTGGACTCCATAAATGTATTCTTATTAATGATCCCAGAATCCTATTCAATGAACTATCCTATCTAAGAAAATATTAATATGCAAATTAACCATCTCTCTGCTATACCACCAGCCACACCCACCAGCCAATCAGGAGCGAGTATGCAAATTAACCCAATCAAGATGGCTGCAGCTACAGGGCAAGCAGGAGGGAGGCTTGGCTTTCCCTGGTGATGGAGGAAGCCAAGATTTCCACACACCCTGGCCGGCCCAGGCCTCCACTCAAGGCTACAAAGATTCAATTATAGAAGATAAATAACTTCCAACAGAAATGGCTGCAGCCACAGAGCAAGCAGGAGGCTTGGCTCCACTCCAGGATACAAAGTTTCAATTGTAGAAGATAAGTAAATCCCAGATACCAGGGCCTCTGCTTGGGTCTCCAGGGAGTGTGGCCAGCCTGCAAACCACCACAGGCCCCTTGCCCAGGCCGCCCCAAGCCCCAAGGGAACCCCCACCCTGATCTGGGACTCACTTCAGGGCAAACCAACCGGCCCCCACCCATGCACCAGGCCTCTATCCTGTCTAATAAAAGAGTAATATGCAGATTAACCATCACTCCAACACACAAGATGGCTGCCCCCATGTGGTCAAAGATCCTGCTCCCAATTGGACACAAAATGGCCAGCAGGAGAGGAAGTTGAGAGGGACCAGGCCTGCAAAGGAGGGCAGTTGTGGGTGATCAGGCCAGAAGGGGAGGGCTGTTGGGAGGGACAGTGCTGCAAGGGAGGGCAGTTGGGGGCAATCAAGCCTGCAGGGGAGGGCAGTTAGGGGTGACCAGGCTGGCAGAGGAGGGAAGTTGGGAGTGACTGGGCTTGCAGGGAAGGACAGTTGCGGGGGGGGGGGGGGGGGGAGGGGGGGGCGGAATCCAGGCCTGCAGGGGAGAGCAGTTGGGGACACCTCACCTGTAGGGAAGGGCAGTTAGGGATAAACAGGCTGGAATGATAGCAATTAGACATCAATCAGGCTGGCATGGGAGTGGTTAGGGGGTGATCAGGCTGGTAGGCAGAAGCAGTTAGGGGCAATCAGGAAGGCAAGCAGGTGAACAGGTGGAGCCAGCAGTCCTGGATTGTGAGAGGGATGTCTGACTGCCATTTAGGCCTGATCCTGGTGGGACATCCCTTGAGGAGTCCCAGATTGGAGAGGGTGCAGGCTGGGCTAAAGGACACCCACCCCCACCCTCAACCCCCACCCCCACCTCATGCACGAATTTCGTGCACCAGGCCTCTAGTTTTTATATAAAAGACATTCCTTCTTAGAATTTCCTTCTTTATAATCCTCTAGGTCCACGATTCTGCCCTTGGGGATTTGGTAATGGATCTTCCATGTCTATGTGGCTCCTTTTTTTATTTTTATTTTTTTATTTAGGAGATTGCTCTATTTCCTTTCTAACCTGATTTGTTTTATTCTATAGTTATTTGCTATTACTATTTAAACATATTCTTAACAGGCTATCCCTAATGAGTAATACTTTTTACAAAACACATTGTCCCTTAGCTATTTACTGATAAATAGCCCAAATTATCCTGAATGATGTGAAAAATCTGGGCCTTTAGCCATCTAGTAAATAGCAACATTTCTTCCTTATTTTAAGTAATATTCTTAGTTCTCAGCCCTGTTTCTACCCTTACAATCATTGAAGACCCCAAAAGGATGCTGTAGGTTACCTCAGTTGATATTTACCACATTCGAAATTAAAGCATCGAAAAATACGTACTTGCTTTTATATATATATATATATATATATATATATATATATATATATATAATTGATTTTTCACAGAGAGGAAGAGAGAGGGATAGAGAGTTAGAAACATCGATGAGAGAGAATCATCGATCAGCTGCCTCTTGCACACCCCCTACTGGGGATGTGCCCGCAACCAAGGTACATGCCCTTGACTGGAATCGAACCCGGGACCATTCAGTCCGCAGGCCGACGCTCTATTCACTGAGCCAAACCGGTCCCGGCCGTACTTGCTTTTTGATGAAGAACAATAATAAGCCCAATGCCTATTAACAGAATATGTTTTATGAAAAATAATCCCCTTTTCCAGAACAAAGACATTTCAGTGAAGGGGGTGGCATTGTGTCTTTCATTCTGCAAATCTTTTCATTGCCTGGCTGGACAGAAGACTGCTGGATCCTGGCATCGCCTTTCCATCCAGCCCGTTCCAATCTGCTGCTTCTCAGCCGTTATGGACAGAACCAGCTGGGGAGAGATGTTAGTCCAGAAGGTAAGCCAATGGGATGCCTGCCGTGTGTGGGTTCCAAAGGCACACAAGCCAGAGCATAAGCCCTGAGGCCTAGAGAGGCAGATCCACACCAGCCCACCCGCTGGCATGAGCGAGGCGCAGAGAGAGCTTCCTTCCTGGGTGCCTGCCCTGAGCTCGGAAAGCTTGAGTTTGCAGATATAAAGCTTTAATGAGCCCCAGCAGCATCTACCCCACTTACAACCGTTTCATTTATTCACCCAGTCATCCGAACGGATATAATATGGACCACAGCTGTGATATCACCACTGAGCTATTTTTATTAGTTAACAGTCAGCATCTTTAAACTTTCATCAGATTGTAAATGTTCTGACATTCCCATGAATTATAAACGCAATTATCACCCCAAATGGCTCTTCCTCAGGCTTCTCTGGAAACGTCCTTCGAGTCCTCCGACATTAATTTCTCCCTCGGGGCCCACTAGCTTTTGATCCTGTTTGTGAGTCTCCAGCCTTCGAAGGACAGGCTGCGGTGCATTCATTAACGCCTCCCCTCATTCCTACCTGTTGAGCTTAACACTCACGGTCTTGCCGAGCCCACCTGTTCCAGGAAGCCTCCCAGCCCCCAGCTCTGCCCGCGCCACTCCTGGGGGCAGGTGCCAGGGAGTCACAGAAAGGTTTTTGTTTCTTGGTTGGATGGGTTTGGTTCCCGTCCCAGGAATGGAGGCTTGTCCTCCTTCAGAGAGGATCCCTTTTCTATGGTGGCTCTGGAACTGAGTAGGCAATTATTGTTAAGGACACGTTCACACATTTTCCATAATGGATACATGTCAAAGAAAGTAGCAAAATTCCAGCATCTATAATAATAAAAGGATAATATGCTAATTAGACCGGACATCATTCTGGATGTCCGTCTGGATGAAGCAGGGCTGGAGGGAAGGCCGGGTCCCAGATGCCAGAGGGAAGCCAGTGCCAGCAGCCAGGGGAAGGAAGGCCCACTCTTGCACGAATTCTGTGCATTGGGCCTCTGGTCTCTCTATATAAAAGCCTATGTGACCGGTCGCTATGGTGAGCACTGACCACCAGGGGACAGACGCTCAAAGCAGGAGCTGCCCCCTGCTGGTCGGTGAGGTCTCACAGCCGGAGCACCGCTCAGCTGACAGACACCAGACACAGGGCTGACCGCTGGTGAGTACAGCTAAGGACGTGGGAACCTCCCCCTCGAAAAATGCCCCCAGCACACCCCAATGGTGGCAGCAGGTGCAGTTGGCCCGGGTAAGTGAGAGCACCACCCAGCCTGAGCTCAGGCTCCTTGCTGGCCGCCTGCAGCTTCACACACTACTTCACGCTGTGGGGATCCACGCAGACAGCAGGCTGGAGCCCTCGGAGCTGGCAGGTAAGGCTGGGCTACAGCGGCACAGAGGTCCACTGATCCCCCGAAGACCAGGCCGAGGGACCCCATTGGTGCACAAATCCGTGCACTGGGCCTCTAGTAGATATTATATATAAAATAGTTCCTAAGATAAAAGTGCTGTAAGTTGAATATAGCTTTCCATCAAGGTCGTCTGTTGTCAGGTGTTTCCACGCTCACTGTGTCTGGGTCCTCCCTTTTCACTCTGCACTGAATGTCTGCTGTGGGTGCACCGCTGACTTATCTGTTTCTGTTAAATCCTCAAGTGGAGATTTGGTTGTGGGTTTTTTTATTTTTATTTTGTATTGATTGTTAGAGACAGGAGGGGGAGAGAGAGAAAAACAGAGAGAGAGAGAGAGAGAGAGAGAGAGAGAGAGAGAGAGAGAGAGAGAAAGAGAAACATTGATTGGTTGCCTCCCCTACACACCACAATTGGGGATTGAACCCAAAATCCAGGTATGTGCCCTGACCTTGAATTGAACCCCCAATCCCTGGGACAATGCTCCAACCAACTGAGCATCATTCACAGTTTTCTGAAAGCTTTGATTTCAAATAAACTGCCTTTCTGTTTATCTGCTCTCATCTCCTGACGTGTCACCAGGCTGTTCTGATTGGGGTTCAAAAATAAAGCTGCACCATTTTATAATGGAAAGTGTTTAAAGAAAAAGCATCCCTGTGGCAGAGACAGACACACAGCTTCCCTTCAGTGTGTGGAGATGTCACTGACTGTGGCTGCCCAGACCCCCCCCCCCCCCCCCCCGCCCTCCCCATATACATGCCGCCATGTGACCAATGCCAACCAAGGACATGGAGGCAAAGGAATGTGTGGCCCTTCGGGGCCGAGAAAAGAGTGTGCCTTGTCTCCTTTGCTCTCGCCCCTTCACTCTGGTGAACAAAGACAACTACTGAGTCACAAGACGGAAGGAACCTGGGTCCCTCACACACAGCCTGGGGAGAGTCACCTGGACCAGGAACACCCACGAGGGACGGTTACGTGAACAAAAGAATTTTGATTGTTTGAGCCTTTATACATTTGGGGGCTGTTTGTCCCAGTAGCTAGTCTACACTCAGCATTAAATTTCTCTTTCTCTTCTCCTAGTGAGACACTAAGTGTTCCTTAGCTGCCTGAGGCGCACTAACCACACACCTCCTCTCCAAGAACCCTGTGAGCCCTCCCAAGAGCAGGGCAGACCAGGTGTCTCTCCCATTCTGTCACCATCTGCAGCTACATCCCGAGGCTTTCCTGGCAAACACCCAAAGTGAAGGTCACGCCTTCATCTTCCTCGGAGGCGCCAGCCTCAGGGAAGAGAAAGATGCAGTCAGCAGTGACACCTCCCCCCCGTTTGCTGTCCTCTCCCCACACCTCCCCACCAATCAAGAATGTCCCTGTCCACATGCCTGAGGATTCCCACCATGAAATAACAAGTCACCTTGCCCTGCCTCGGAGCTTCCCTCTGGGGCCACCACTGAGAGCACCAAGTCCAAGGCTGCTGTTATCACTGTGTCCATCAGCCATTGCCACAAAAACGCCCTGATCCGGCCACCCCGGCACTGAGTAGCTCATGTTCACAGGACGGCCACTCAGCACAGGCCTCGTTCTGGAGCCCAGGCTGGAGGGGCACGCGTGCCTCGGCATGTTTTTGCCATGGCAGAGGACAAAAGCTCCCAACGGCAAAGTGGAAGCCTGTGGCACTTTCTGGGACGTGTGCTCAGGATATACATGTAGCAACTCCACCCTCATCTCACTGGCCAAGGCATGTCACATGGCTGGGCCAAGGGAAGAGTCACACTCTGCACACAGGAGACCTATAGGGTGATGGGGAGGGGGTCCTACATAGGGACGCAAAGGACAGGACCGATCACTCAATCTACCACATTCCCCAAGGGCTGGAGCGAGGGGCCAGGAGCTCTGTGGAAGGTCAGGTCACTGTGAGAATTTTGAGCCAAGGGGCTTCTCTAAATCCGCATGGCTGAGTACTGCGATGACTCAAGAGGAGGGAAGATGGAGCCAGATCTTAGCACCAATAAAGAACTGTCATGCTGATTCCTTTCTTGGCCTCACATTTATGAACCACCCACCAACAGAATTCCATCCTACAGGATTGCCACGGCCGTGCACAGCCTCAAGGACTAGCTTCAGTCACTCCCCATTCAGACCGAGACGAAGTCTTGGCTTCCTGAGAATGGAATCTCTAAGTGGCAGGGTGGGGGCGGGGCCCAGACAACATCTGGTTAGCTGGAGAGCCAGGCAGAGACCGTGACTGATGTCCACATGGACTCCCGCAGTGTCTTGTCCCTGCTCCACAGCTGTCCCCACGCGCAGGACTTGTTGGCACTGATGGACTAGTACCAGTGGGCCCCAAGACCACACCTGAGCACACAGGGGCTCAAAGTCAAGAATTCAGGTGGGTCTCCGCTGATCGGCCTTTTTCCAGGGGAAATCTAATCGAAGTTCGGTAAGAACATTAGGGCTCTCAGAGACTAAATCCCTAACCTGCTATTGCTCTTTGGTTTTCCTGTTACGTCTTAATACTTTTTGGCGAGTTGCCCACAATGCCCCCAGTTCCCATCTCCTGACACCCTCCCTCTCTTTCCTCTCAACCAGCCATCTCCTCAGAAGGTGGGAACGCAATCACTGTGAGCTAAGGTGTCACTGTTGCTCTGAAAATGCTATCTTTACGCACAAAAGACCTGTTCATAAAAATAAAAAATTCTAACACCTCTTCCCTCCACATTTGAATAATCTTCCATTAGACCTTCTCTGGTATTGGGTTGTCCACCAGAGATGTATCTGCTACCCTGTTTCCCCGAAAATAAGACAGTGTCTTATATTACTTTTTTCTCCCAAAGTTGCGCTAAGTCTTATTTTCAGGGGGTGTCTTCTTTTTCCATGCTTTAGGTCTTATTTTCAGAGGATGTCTTATTTTCGGGGAAACACGGTATTATACTCCAGAGATGTATCTGCTACCCGCTATTTTGTGTAGTAAGAGCTGCACAGTAGTCCCTCCCATATAGAGAGAAGTGAAATTCACATATAAATCCCATCAAAATGGCCACAAAAGCTTGGAGAGCGATCTTGGGGACAGACCGGAAAAGTGGACAAATCTCTCTCCTTGACCGAACTGAAGTCCTCCGGCTCTCTTTCCCAGCAGGCCTCTGCCCTGGGCACACACACCTCTCTTGTCCTTGACCTCCCAGGCTGGTTTTAGCAAGAATCCTGTCATTTTACAGAACCCCCTCCCCAGCCACCTCCCTTGATATCTGTCACATCAATCTAGTCTGCCACCTGCAAGAATCCTGTCCAATCGGTTTAGCAAGAATCCCTCAACCCTCCTGCCTCCTGCTGGGGAATTCCTCCCCTCTGACCCTCTCTCTCTTCAGCTGTAATTCCCAACTTGTCTTTGCTGGATGGAGTTGAGTGGATGTCTCGCCCCTCTTGCCTTGACACCTATCTCCATAACCGCAAATAAAGACTTCCTTTCCGTTGTCATTGTGCCAGAATAACTTTTTCTTGAACGCATTCCCAACGTCCAAACCCAGAATCTTGTCCTAGAACAAGAAGGGCTTTAGGCTTATCCACTCTTGTATGGTCCACGGAGTTGCCAGCAAACAGCTCCTTTGAACATTTTGGGCAGGATCCTTCCAGACACTTGGTTTGGGATTAAACAGGAAGTTCCTTCTCCACGTATATGAACAAGTTCTGCACACATGTCTACTAGAATACAGCAAGACCGACCCCAAAGACCACACACACACACCACAGACACACACACACCACACCACACACACACACACACACACACACACACACACACACACACACACACACCACGCCCCCTGCGGCCCTAGCTGGTCACTCTGCACACCGCGGGGCGCGCGCTCCCGCTGTTCCCGCCGCCGCCACCGGAGGTCGCGCGCGGCGCACGGGTGCACGGGGCGCGCGGGCGGGAGGGGCGCGCGGGGCGCCGGAAGCCGCGGGAGGGCGGGGGGGCGCGAGCGCGTCCCCGGGCGCCCGGCCGCTGACATCAGCGCGCTCCGCCCCGCGCCTCCCAACACCCTCCGCTCGGCCGGACCCTCCCTCCGCCACCACGTGTCCCCGCTCCCTCCCGGGGGGCCGTGCGCGGGGCCCGGAGAGAGGCCGGGATGGCGCAGTGACAGCCGGCCCGGCTCTCGGCGTCCCCCGCGCCTGGCGGGCGGCCCGGCGGTGAGTGCGCGCGGCGGCGGGGAGCGCGGGGCGGGGTGGGGGCCGGGGCGCGGGGCGGGGCGGGATCCTCCGGCCGGGGCGCGGGGCGGGGGCCGGGCGGGATCCTTCGGGGCCCGGGGCGGGGCGCAGGGCGCGGGGCGGAGGCCCGGCGGGATCCTCCGGGGCCGGGCCGGGAAGCGGGGTGGGATCCTCCGGGTCGGGGCCGGGGCGCGGGGCGGGATCCTCCGGGCCGGGGGCCGGGGCGCGGGGCGGGGGCTGGGCTGCGGCTGCACCGGCGCCGCCTTTGTTGCGGGCCGGCGGGACGCGGGAGGCGATCGGCGCCGGCGATCGGCAGGTGCGCGGGGCGGACGGGGCCGGGCCTCCCGGGCGCGGAGACGGGAACGGGGACAAGATGGCTGGAGAGACCCGCGGCGCAGGCGGCGGCCAGGCCCGGGCACCCCGCCTCCCACCCCGACCTGCCGCCCCGGGAGCCGGCGGGGGGAGCGCGGTCAAGTTGGGGCCCCGCGCGGGGATCCGAAGCCCGTTCCGCGTACCCCAGCCCCTTCCCAGCTGCACTCGCCCGTCCTTTCAGGAAATACGGGAGAAGCCGACTTTGAACTCGGGAGCGATGTTTTCCCCGCCACCCGGGAGGTCGGCCCCCGGGATGCGCCCTGGCTGCCGCCTGGGGACCCAGCCCGCCCCCGAGGGCAGGAGCGCGGCCCTTTGTGCCGCCCCGAGCGCCCCAGGAGCTCCGGGGGTCGGGCCGGGACGGCCCTGGCAGATGGGTGCACCTTGTCGGCTGCTCCAGCCATTGCTTCTGAGCCTGCTCCGGGACAGAACCTCTGAGTCTGGAAAACCCAGTGATGGCCATTCTGAGCCGCACAGCCTCCCGCTGCCCGGCTGGCCTGTAGGAACCCCCAGCGGAGCCTGTCCTGCCCCCTTTAGAGCCCTGGGACTGAGTCCCTTCCCTGCTCTCTTCTCGGAAGGAATGTTTACCCCTGGGCCGGTTCTGCCCTTGGGTCCCTGCAGAACCAGGCTGGCCTCCTCCGCAGAGCTTTGTAAATTGTTTATTGATTGTCGAGCAGCGGAAGGGAGCGAGAAAGAGAAACATCGATTTGTTGTTTCGATTACTTACGCATCAATTGGTTGATTCTTGTATGTGTCCTGACCTGGGACTGAACCTGCAACCTCGGCGGATGGGAGGGAACGGGGACAAGTGGTTGGCAAAGAGCATACGTCGCTAGCCACATGTGCTCTTTGGCCCCATAAGTGTGGCTCTTCCACAAAATACCACGTACCCTAATTAAGATAATCACAATATACCTACCTATGTAGTTTAAGTTTAAAAAATTTAGCTCTCAAAAGAAATTTCAATCATTGTGCTGTTGATATTTGCCGACCACTGCTCTAACCAATGAGGTACCCCGCCAGGGCCCACAGAGCTTTTAAACCTGTGAAGGCAGCCACATATGCTCTCTGCTTGCAGCCCCTCCTTCCAGCCTCCCGGTGCCCCCTTCCTCCCCAGCCTGACCGTTCCCTTCCTTCCAGTCCAGCAGAGCTTGGGGCTAAGAGGTTGTGTTGGCGGAGCTGTGTCTCCCTCCCCCGCTTACACACACACACACACACACACACACACACACACACACACGCCCTTTCAGGCCATGAGAGTTGACACTGGCCTGGTTTTTCTGAAAGAGTCTTGCTTGCAGACATGGAGTCCACAGCCATCCCTCTGAACCTGACCCTGAAAGTGGAGGAGAGCGAAGAACAGATTCAGAGCCTGGAACTGGAGGATGGCTGCACCGACATGCAGAAGGTCCGCATCTGCTCGGAGGGCGCCTGGGTGAGTCAGGGTGCGGGGCCCACAGGGCTTGGGGGAATCCTTCCGGCCCGGACAGGAAGGAAACAGCCCAGCCCCGCTCCGGTGTCCGCATTCCCGGGAAAACAGTGCCGTGGCTTTAAAAGGTGCCGTGGAAACAGAGCGGTCACCTGAGCAGGCCCTTGTGTCTCGGAGGCCAAGGCCCAGTCTCTCCGCACCCCGGTGCCCACACCCGCTGCGTGCCAGCACGTGTGTGAATGCTCTGACAGCTGTTCCATGGAAGGAGGACCTATCCAGGACCACGGAGAAAGGGGTCACAGTGTCATAGGAGGGCACACAGACCTGGCTCCACACCAAACACAGTAAAGGGGGGGCGGGTTTCGGCCAAGAGGCATGTGGAGGGTGCGTGGACGAAAAAGTGCTTAGGACCCGGGCTCCCGGCTGAAGGCAGGTCGGGGTGATTGGATATTTGGAGTGTGTGTGTGTGGGGAGGTTTCTACCCTGAGCTGGGCAGGGGGACGGAGGGGACCTCACAGGGAAGGAGCCGGTGTCACCTGCGGCTGGTTGAAGGGGACCACTTCTCAGCGAGCCTTGGGGTCACTGAGCTGAGGGAGAGCTGCACCCCCAGCTGGCCTGGATGCAGGGGCGGGGCTGGGCAGCTGGATGGGGAGCGTATCCACACAGAACTGTGGAGAGAACTTGGGAAACTTGTAGACATGTCGGAGTAACAGGAGGCGTTGTGTTAGGAAGTTACTCGCAGGCCTTACTGGACTTCGTGGTAAATATTCTAAACGAGCCACAAGCTGACATTCCTGCTCTCGGCTTCGTTTGCCCTGCTTGTCCGCATTGTCAGTGGCATCACAGCCTTCTTTTTCAGTGAGATCTGTGGCCGGAGGCTCACAGTGCTGCCGTCACCCGGCGCTCCCCCGCCTGAGGGAACTGGGGTGCAGGGAGCTTATGCTTTCCCAAAAGACACACACGGACACTGATTGTTCTTAAACGCCTCCTGAGCTAGACCCTTAAAAGCTATGCGTTTTGCATATCTCAGCTTTATAAAATAGACACAGCGCGCCGCCAGGCCTGGGCGCCGGTCTGGCTGTGGAGGCCGCAGTCTCTCCGGGTTTTCTGCCCCCTGTGCTCCCGGCCGGAGCGGCAGCTGAGGAGACCTCCAGGCGTGGGAGCCCACCCCGAATCCCGTGGGTGGAGGACCTGGGAGACGGGTGCAGGGGAAGTGGGTGCCTGAGTGTCGGGACAGTGAGACATGTCCAAGGTGAAGGCCGTGCTCCTGGGGAAGGAGGAAGTGAGCTGGGAGCTGTTGAGACAAGATCTCCAGGCTCACGGAGTCGCTGTCTCGCAAGGCAGACAAGGAAGCAGACGACAGCACAGCACAGGATTCGGGGCGCAGCAGTGGAGGCCAGCTCCTGGGGGCCTTGCACTTAGGCTGACCGCTTAAGGGGCTTCCTGCAGAAGGCGGGCCTGGGCCTGGGCCTGCTCAGTGGGCTCCCCTCCTGGGGAATTTGGCAAAATCTGGAGACATCTTTGGGCATCGTGACTGGGGAGAGGGTGCGAGGTTTCGCTGGCATCATCTGGGCAGAGGCTGGGACGCTGCTGAGCATCTTCAGTGTCCAGCACAGCGCCCTGCAGAGAACGGTCTTGCACAATGTCGGCTCTGCTGAGGTTGGAGGTTCGAAACCCTGCCCTGGGGCATCCAACCTCGGGAGGGGAAGAATCCGTTTCTCACACGGGTATTTGGCTTGTGGAGCGTGTGAGAGGGTGATCAGTGGAAACCGTGCAGACATAGACCGTGCTGGATGCTAGAACAATGCAGCGTCGAGAGAAAAAGAGACGGATTCTGAGCCCAGCCTTCGTCACCGGTGGATCCCGCCAAGGGGAGCGAGGGGCTCCTGTTCCCGGCGCGGAGGCCTGATCAGAAGCTGGGGCAGAAGAGCTGGGAGCAGGTCCTGGAGCCAGAACCGGGAGCGAGGTGGGGACACGGAGTGAGAAGTGGGCCAGGCCCGGCCAGGGAGCGTCGGTGCTGGGGGAGGTGGAGCCCTCTCCTTGGCGGCTCTGGGGGAACCAGGCCTGAAGCATCTTCCCAAGGGAAGCTGAGGCTCCCTTCAGTCCCGGGCAAGGCCTGAGTGCGCAGAAAGCACAGGCTTTGGGTCAGACTTCCCTCCGTGGCTTTGCACATGTTACTTAACAGCCTGTTCCTCCCCGTGAAAGGATGCTGACCCCATATCTGTGTGTCATGTGAGGGACGCAGTGAGATAACACACTGGAAGCAGGACCGCCCTCGGCTCCTCCATCCTCGCTGGCTCTCTGGGCCGGGTGGTGTGTGGGTGCAGCAGGCACTGCCCTGGAGATAAGCCTCGGGAGGACAGCCCGCCGGGCAGCAGGGATGGTCTGAGCGGAGGGAGGAGGGCAGGGCTGAGTGCCCTCCCCGGCGGCCAGAGTGGCCTGGGGTGACCTCGGGCTGCCGACCCCTGAGTCTTGCCCGGCCGCCGTTGGCTTCCGTGTGCCGGGCCAGAGAAAAGGCTCGGTGGAGAGGGAGGCGCTCGCCCCGGCCTGGTGCAGCCCTGCCGGGGCCACGGGGCAGCTGGGAGGGACATCTGTGCCTCTGCAGCACAACGTGGGCTTGTTGGAAGCGGCTCCTGTCGGCAAAGGGAAGGGGCTACAAACAGGGGTGGCCAGGACCTGGTGTTTCCGCGGGGTCAGTCCACAGAGCCAGGGGGGGGGGGGTGAGGGGAGGGGGGAAGGGGAGGGTCAGGGAGGGGGAGGGCAGCTGGGACAGTGCTGGGTCCTCCTGGTCTCCACCGGGGTTTTGTCCACTCTCACTCCAACGTCTAGGTCCGGGTTTGTGTCAGGTAAAACCCTCTGCAGCTATTCCAAGTGGAACGAAACCTTTTATTCAAAAGTATGTGGAAGTGATCAGGGAAATAGCAGGAGGCGCCTGGCTCTCCCTCCGTGGGCGTGTGGTCTACCGGGAGAAGCAGGCACGGAGCCAGTATTTCCGTCCCTGTGCGGGCTGGGTGGTGAGTGCCTCTGCAGAGCAGGGCCCAGGCCGTGGCAGGGACGTGGAGGGGGGCACCAGCCAGGTCCGGGAATGGGACGTGTAGGCTGAGTCCTGGATGTGGGGTGGTATTGGCCAGGCCAGGAAGGGAGGGAGGTGGGGGCTTGGAGGCGAGGAGAACCCTGTGCGGGGCGTGGCAGGCGGAGAGGAGTTGCTGGGGGACAGCTGAGCACGGAGGCAGGGAGGCCTGGGCACCGGGGGGCCACTCTGCTGGATCCTGGATGTCAGACTGCTCGGTCCCGCTTACTGGCTGCGTGGCTTTGGACAGTGACGCGTCCTCTCTGAACCTGCTTCCTTCTTGCTTGTTTGAAAGGGGAATGGGGGGGGGAGGGTTGGAGTGAGTGAGTCCCAGACTTTCTCTGGGAGGGAGTGCTCCCTGCCTGTCTCGAGTGTGCTCCAGCTTTGGGAACAGCTTTGAAAGCAGTAGTCAAGGTAGCCAGCCTGCAGGAGGCGGTCCTGCATGTGGTGACCTTGGAGTAGGGTTCTGAGTGACCGAAAGGAAAAAACGTAGAAAAAATTAAAGCAAACGGCTGAGTAAGCACGAGGAGCTGGTGAGGTGGCTTGGCGGCCTTTAGCTGCCCAGCGTCCCCTCCCCGCAGGGGCCGTGAGAGGGGCCGCCCTCGTCCTCAGGGCTCTAAGCTGGTCCAGTTTGCTCCGGTCTCATTACCACCCAGGCTGCCACTAGCCCTCTCTCCTGCCCGTGTGCCTGGGCCAGCCCTTCCCTCACTGGCGCTGCTCTGGGTTCAGAGTCCAGCACTGGGGCCAGTGGGAAATGGACACCAGCGTCCAGACAGCACTGTCCCCCAAACTCATACCCAGACCAGCCCCTGCTGAGGGGCTGTGACAACGGGGAGGGAACTGCGGGGTCGGGGTGGGGGGCGCTTTCAGGGTGTCCCTGGCTGTGGAGGGTCTTCTACCGGGGATTGGGGCCTGGGGGCTTCTCCTGGAGTCTGTTCTCCTTGTCTGCGAGCGACAGGGAGAGTAACCGCTCGGGTGCGGGGCCTGTGCTCGGCCTATTGGCCTCTTGCGGTGTGTGCGGGCAGGCAGCTGGCTCCCGGAGGGCCCCTCCGGAGGGATGGACTGAGGCACTGCGTGTGCCCGCTAGCCACTCAGAGGCCTGTCCCGCCCCAGGTGCCCGCCCTGTTTGACGAGGTGGCCATCTACTTCTCCGACGAGGAGTGGGAAGTGCTGACGGAGCCCCAGAAGGCCCTGTACCGGGAGGTCATGCGGATGAACTACGAGACGGTGCTGTCGCTGGGTAACGCCTCGCGCGGTCCCTTTGCCTCGCGAAGTCCTGAGCCCAGAGAGGGTTCCCGCGTCTCCGGGTGGTGGGGCCGGCACCCTCTCTCCGAACGGCTCTGTCCCCGCAACACCTGCGCCTTTCATTTCCCCTGTGTGACGCAGGCAGGGACATATTGTGTCTGTACCAGGAACTCGCGCTGGTCTCAGACCCTCATCCAACCCAGGCGTTCGCGTCAGAAAACAGAACTCAGAGGTGTTGCGAGGTCTGGGCCTGAGCATCCCCTGCTCTTTGGCTCGCTGTCACTCACGGCCTCAGCAGCTGTCAGTCACTCTCACGGCCTCAGAGGCTGGGGCCGGGCCCCGGGCATCCTTGCTCCCTCCCAGCACTGACAGTCAGGGGACCAGCCGGCACCACTGGAGGGTGCCGGGTCTGCCGGGGCCAGGCCTCATCGGCAGAGCCAGGAATTCCCGTAGGCAGGCCCGTTGCTCATCCTCTTTTCTTTCCACGTCCTGAGCCCTTTTCCCTGTTTTCCATAAATCTCCGATGGAGGCGGGGACGGGTGAGGGTAAAGGACTGATTGGACGGTGCTCCGAACCTCGGTTACTCCCCCTGCACAGAGTTCCCGTTCCCGAAGCCAGACATGATCTCTCGGCTGGACGGTGAGGAAGACTCTCAGAACCCGGACCCATGGCCACTCCCAGGAGGGAGCTTTGCAGGTACTGCGATCCAGCCGCCTGCCTGCACGCACCATCCCGTGGGAGCTCGGGAAGCGGGGTTTTAAGTTCCTGTGTTTGCTCTGTGGGCTGCGTGAGAGGGAGGCGGGGCTGCCAGGCAGAGAGGACGGGCTTGGAGTTTGAACATCTCCCTTCCGGTGCGGTGTGGCCTTAGGCAGCTCTGTGCTCCCCTGTCTGTGCGGTCTGTGTGGTCGGAGGCTCAGTGCCCCGTGGGTGGTGAGGCAAACTGAAGCTCGAATGGCACTGTGTGTGCGCAGACCCCAGTGCAAGCAGCCACCTCCGGTGACGAGGGAGGACAGGGGACAGGCATGGCCCAGAGTTAGCGCCTGGTTCCTGTCCCCTTCACCTGGGAGACAGGCAGGGCCGGGCATGCGCGCTGGAGCACACACGTCTAAGGCACATGGCTTTGGTCAGGAAGCGTGGCAGTGGGTGGCGCTGGCTGCATACCTCCCGGCAGCCGGGACGCTTTGCTGCCTTCTCTCTGTAGGTAGGAGTTTAAAAGGCCGTATGTCATTGATTCTAAGATGTCTCCCCCTGCCACTTGATGTCTCTGAAACTGAGAATGCCTCTTAAAATTATGATGCTTCTTGCAAATGATGACATTTTAGTTGGGTGAGGTAGGGCTATTTTCCCGAATCGTATTCAATTTTCTGACGCCCTCCACGTACACACACACACACACACACACACACACACACACACGCACACACCGAAACCGGTTCCAACTGGCGCGCAAGAGCCTCTCTGCTGCCTGGAGCCCAGGCCTGCTGAGTGCAGCTCCTGCCGCAGATCCTCTGGGATCGAGGTGTGGCTCAGCCACGGAAGGCCACGCGCCTCATGGTCTGGCAGGACGGGCTATATTTGACTTCACACCCAAACGGGAGGCATTTTGGCCCAAACACGGCCCCCAGATTACGAGGCTCCAGCTCGGTGCATGTGCCCCGCTCGGCTCCACCTCTCTGGCTCAGCTACCGTGACACCTGCCTCCCGTGCTTGGCTTTCCCACCTCAGAGTCAGGAACACGTGGACTCCCTGTGCTCACCGCTCTGCCCTTCCTGTTTGTCTCCAGAAAACGAAGACGCTGACGTCAAGCCCCCGGACTGGGCCGGCCCGGTGCACACCGTGTCCCCGTTGCCCCCGCCGCAGCCCCTGGACGGCTTCGGCCTCCGCCTGCCGCGGGCCTTCGCCGAGCTGCCCGAGTGGGGCGAGGGGTACCCCTTCTACATGGCCATGGGCTTCCCGGGCTACGACCTCTCGGCCGACGAGCTGGCCGCCAAGTTCCAGTTCAGCCGGGGCATGCGCCGCAGCTACGACGCGGGCTTCAAGCTGATGGTGGTGGAGTTCGCCGAGAGCACCAACAACTGCCAGGCGGCCAAGCAGTTCGGCGTGCTGGAGAAGAACGTGCGGGACTGGCGCAAGGTGAAGCCGCAGCTGCAGAACGCCCACGCCATGCGGCGGGCCTTCCGCGGCCCCAAGAACGGGCGCTTCGCCCTGGTGGACCAGCGCGTGGCCGAGTACGTCCGCTACATGCAGGCCAAGGGCGACCCCATCACCAGGGAGGCCATGCAGCTGAAGGCGCTCGAGATCGCCCAGGAGATGAACATCCCGGAGAAGGGGTTCAAGGCCAGCCTGGGCTGGTGCCGCAGGATGATGCGAAGGTACGACCTGTCCCTGAGGCACAAGGTGCCGGTGCCCCAGCAGCTGCCCGAGGACCTGACGGAGAAGCTCGCCGCCTACCAGCGCAGCGTGCTGGCCCTGCGCCGGGCGCACGACTACCAGGTGGCGCAGATGGGGAACGCGGACGAGACGCCCATCTGCCTGGAGGTGCCCTCCCGGGTGACGGTGGACAACCAGGGCGAGAAGCCCGTCCTGGTGAAGACGCCGGGCCGGGAGAAGCTGAAGATCACGGCCATGCTGGGCGTGCTGGCCGACGGCCGGAAGCTGCCCCCCTACATCATCCTGCGGGGCACGTACATCCCGCCCGGCAAGTTCCCCAGCGGCATGGAGATCCGCTGCCACCGCTACGGCTGGATGACCGAGGACCTGATGCAGGACTGGCTGGAGGTGGTGTGGCGGCGGCGGACGGGCGCCGCGCCCAAGCAGCGCGGGCTGCTGATCCTCAACGGCTTCCGGGGCCACGCCACCGACTCGGTGAAGAGCTCCATGGAGAGCATGAACACCGACATGGTCATCATCCCGGGCGGCCTGACCTCGCAGCTGCAGGTGCTGGACGTGGTGGTCTACAAGCCGCTCAACGACAGCGTGCGCGCCCAGTACTCCAACTGGCTCCTGGCGGGGAACCTGGCGCTGAGCCCCACCGGCAACGCCAAGAAGCCGCCGCTCGGCCTCTTCCTGGAGTGGGTCATGGTCGCCTGGAACAGCATCCCCAGCGAGGCCATCGTGCAGGGCTTCCGCAAGTGCCACATCTCCAGCCGCCTGGAGGACGAGGACGACGGGCTGTGGGAGATCGAGGGCGAGCTGCCAGGCGGAGGGGAGCTGCCCGCCGAGGGCAGGACAGAGAGCAACTGACCGCCGGCGCAGGTAACCGCCGGGGGGCGCTCGGTGCGCGCCCACTGACGTGTTTGTGGCCACGGGCAGTCTTGTCTCGCCGCGCTTGTCCCCTCTCAGGACCCCAGAGCCCACGTGCGGTGTGGTCTTCCGGGTGAAACTTCTGTCGCTGAGCTTCCTGTGTCCTCGGCCCTGTGGCTGGACCCGAGCACTGGCATGGAATCCTGTGCCGGGGCCGGGGGCCGCTGCGGACAGCTCAGCTCTGTGATGCTGGCTGCCGGGGCTGATGGAGCACGGGCTGACCGCTGGCTAAAGTTTTGTCTGAAAAGCCCACTTTTTGTTTCCTTGCTGGCCAGGAGGTCCAGGATGTGAGGCAGCACCGAGTGTGCCTTCCACCCGGCCTCAGGGCTCAGTCCCAATGGGGGGCGTGAGGGGGTCCTTGGGACCCCCATGTGAGGTGGGAGTCATCGCCTGTGCTTGCTTCTCCCAAGTGTGTGCCAGTGTCTCTCTTCATCACGGCCTTCACGTGGGGGAGCAGTTGATGTCTTGTAGTTCTCAGCTGTCTGAAGGAAGATACTTTTCAATCGAATCTAATGATAAAGGATGCATATCTAGGGCAACGGGCAGAGGGTGGGGAACAGGCCTGCGGCTCACAGCTGCGTCTAGGCCAGTGGTCGGCAAACTCATTAGTCGACAGAGCCAAATATCAACAGCACGATTGACATTTTTTTGAGAGTCAAATTTTTTAAACTTAAACTTCTCCTAATGCCATTTCTTCAAAATGACTCGCCCAGGCTGTGGTATTTTGTGGAAGAGCCACACTCAAGGGGCCAAAGAGCCGCATGTGGTTCGAGAGCCGCCGTTTGCCGACCACAGGTCTAGGAGAAAGGCTCAGATGGAAGTGAGTCTAGCAGAGAACCCCAGTTCCCCACCTGGGGAGAAGCCGCGGACAGTAGGGACACAGAAGAACAGGGTTCGTTTTTACCCTCTCGTTCTTGTTTCTGGTACTTGTCCCTCCAAACACAGTGCGCACTGAATATGCAGCGGCTGTACTGGACGGGACCGAGCGCGGTCCTGACTGACCTTCCTTCTAAAGTGTGACGAGGTGTTTCCAGGCTGCCTGCTTCCTGCTCCACCCGAAGTGCTGACGGAAGGCTCTGCCCTGCGAGCTGCCTGGAGACCCGTCGCCTCCCTGTCCCTAAGTCCCGGGCTGCTCTGCTGTGGGGCCCGCTGCCAGCGTGGCTCCCTGGAATTCCAGTGCAGCCCAGTTCCTACCACGACATTCGAAATCTCCAAAGCTGTCTGTTCCCCTGTCCCCCCCTCCCCGGTGCAGCCTCCCTTTCCGCTAACCACTCCCTGCCATTGCTTACTGCGCTGACTTAGTGAGTGTTCGTCCCTTCCTCACTTTACCTTGTTTCCTCGCCTTGTTAGGTAACATTTTTTATGTTCTAAGCTCATTGCCACCCAGGGGATTGGGTCTGAGTTGCCAGAAGAGGGGAGGGAACAGAGCGATGCTTGTGCCCGAGAAACGTGGATGCTGATGCGTGGCCACCGGCCGCTCACAGACGGGGAGGCAGGAGACGTGGGCGTTCCACGGCCCCCCGTCTATTAGCAATCTGACGAATGGAAAATGATGCTTGTTAACAGTTACACACCATCCAAAGTCCCCGGGTTAATTCACACTTAGGTTCTCTCTTTTCCAGCAGACGGGACTGTGCTGGAAGCGCTGGGGAGAAACCAGGAGGAGGGCGCTGGGAGTGTGGCCACAGGCACAGCGGCCCGGCCGCCGGCACCCGCCCGGACACAGCCCGCCCCCTCGGGGTCACGGAAGTCTAGGATCCTTCGTTTCATCAGAGACACGATCAGGAAGGAAACTGCTCTCCCGTTTGTAACAGCGGTGACTCCGGTGTCCGCCAGAGGAAACCTGGGGGAAGATGAAAAGGCACTTCCTGGAGGAGACCATCATTCAGTGGCCACGGGCTCCCGCCAGCCACTCCACCAAGGAGTATCCTTTCTGGGGAGAAGAGCCTCACCATTGTTTCTCTGCCTCTAAAAACGCTCCCCGCAGGGCCTGCCGCCAGCAGGCCGGGACTGCGGAGAAGGCCGTGTAGAGACATGTCGTTTTTGTACTTAACGCATTTCCTTTTAGGAAAAGGAGATCCTAATGACAACCACACTCAGACACACTGGCCTGGTGCCAGCCGTGGCTTTTCTACAGACAAACTCGGTTATTGGGGAAAGATCCCGGTTAAAACAAACGAGGCTGTTTTATTAATCTTCCCAGCCAGGTCGGCAGCTAGCTTTTTGGGTTTCATTATGGTTCTGTGTAATGTAGGGCAGCGTTCGGTCCACAGGCCCCTGCTCCTCAGGCTGCCTGCACGCCAGCAGGAGCTCCCTGCTGTGCTCAGGGACCAGGGCTCATGGACTCCTTGTGCTGGTTTTGTTCATTTTTGTATTTTTTCACGAGGGTGGTGAGAGGGCGGTGTGGGCCTTCAGCCACAGCTGTTTGAGACGAAGCCTTCCCCCTGCAGGAGATGGGAGGTCACTGGGTTTTTACATGAGAGTTTGCATTCTCACCTAAGCTGAGTGTTACGGAAACAGGAAATGGGCCAGCACCTCGCAGAAATGTCATTCCGTGTCAGGCCTGCGACAGGCTCCGCGTCTCCTTCCTGTCCACCCTCATTCCTACTCGACACTGTTCTTGGCCTCGTGAGCCACTTACTTCTACTCAGGTACTCATCTTCCTGTTGACGAAACACCTTTCCCCTTTTTTTAAAATCAGTTTTCCTCCCAAAGGGGAAATTTCACTTAATTTCTGGTATCGGCATAACTTCCAATATTTGAATTGCCCCACTGGCAAACTGTGCTGAATTCTCCGTCATCTCAAATGGCACCTTTTTGCATCCCAGCTACTTTGCATTCCAGAACTTTCCATCCCCTGCAATTCCACTTAATTTATCCTCCACCTTCCTGGTTCCCGGCACTTCCCTCGCTGCTGTTTCACTTGCGTGGGGCATGCTTATAAGACCTGATTTCGGGATCCTGCATCGGAGCCAGAGTTCTCTGGCAGAGATGCGTGGGAAATGGGTCCAACTCCTGATTCATTCCGCCAATCCCGCCGTCTCTGTCCCGATGGCGGTGCCTTCCGGCTGCTGCTCTGGGATGCTCCTGGAGTGACGGCTCTGCTGTCGGGGTGTCTGGGCTTGTGCTTCCACGGACAGCCTCTGCCTCACGGAGCCCCGGACAGCCGCGCTGCAGGGCGGCCGTGGCCCCGAGGGACGACAGCACATGTTGAGACATAGATGTACTTACTCCTCAGTAGGTAGGAAATGGCCCACAATAAACTTTGATAGTAAAGACCACAGGCTGTGGTGGTTTGTTTGCGCCTCACTGACCTGCTGGTGTTGTGAAAAGCCACCAGGCTAACGGGGACTCGTCCTTTCTCACCTATCACACCAGCAAATGTTACCCTCTTGGATCCAAAGGGTGTTCGTGGGATGGCATATCAGTAACGGTGTCTTTACAGAGGAGAGCACAATGTGTGTGGTTTTAAACGGGTGGGGGGTGGCATAAATAGCTTTCCCCTCACTCAGTTCTGTCTTGGCACTGTGAGGAGTGGTACATTACCAGAGTCAGGAAGTCGTTAGGAGTGTGGGTATTAATGAGTGAAAATGTGCCAGCACACTGACCAACAGAAACAGTGCTCCTTTTAAACAGGAAAGCATGGCAAGCCCTCCATGTGCTCTTCCCTGGTGCATGTTTAGTAAAATCAGTCCTGCCCATGGATTCAATGAGTAAGTTGTCTACTTTCCAAGAATAATCTGGACCACATTTCCCTTTAAGCTATCAGAGTTAAGTTCTGAATCAATCTGTTGGCCACAGCAGGCACGACCCTAAAACCAGGCGTCCTTGTCCTGATTTTATGTCCCAGAGGCACCTCGGTGAGGGGTCCATGCCATCGCTCGAGTCAGGAGCGACCACTCAGTAAGCGGTCGCCAAGGTGATGGGTGCCGTGAGGAGAGCCGTGCTTGGCCCGTCAGTGGTGGGTGCTCAGGGTGATGGGCACGTGCTGAGCTCTTCAAGCCGGGACAGCAGGGTGGGCCTGAGGGAACCTGCAGCTAACACGACTGTGGAGGTTCCTGCAGGAAAAGTTTTGTTCTAAGTGTGAAGCATTTCCCCCGAGGCAATTCTCAAGGGGATGGTTAGCAGGAAGCACTTGGATCCTGGGGCAGCCTGCAGTGGCGCGGGAGCCTCAGTGCTCCACCTGTTCACACTTCTCTGGGGCTCTCAGCACCGTTCCTCCTCCCTTCCGGCCCCAAACAGGGAGTCCACACAGGAAGTCCACTGGTCCAAGGAGCCGGCGACTGTAAGGACTTAGGCGGGTCCAAGAGCAGAGATGAATCCAGCCTCTCGACGGGCCTGGTGGCCTCTGCACCCGGGAAACCCACAACGTAGCGCTGAGGCCCAGGTGTGTGGAGTCCAGAACATTTTGTCAGACACTGGTTCAAGTTCCTCTACACCCCGTGACTCCAGTATTCGCTCATCTCTAAGTCCAAAGGGCTTTTCTGACTTGGGCCAGCGACTGAAACTCAGCTGTTTCCTTTCAGTCTTGTTTAATCTATAGACCACAGAAGGAAGAGATGGCATGCCTTAATCTTTCCCTCTAGAACATTCTCTGACATGTTTTGCTAAGGTCTCACCACAGGGCTTTTCGTGTTTCTGCAGGAGGCAGGGTCCCTTATCTATTTAATAAACAAACTGTTTTCTCCCAAAAGTTTTATTTGTCACATTTAAAGTATAAAATCAAACACACAGCCAGCTTCCCATATGTACATATTTACACGTTACTAAACCACAGAACCCGTCCTAATGCAGCCGACCCCGAACAGCACAGGTGTAAACTGCGGGGCCGCGGATACATGAATTTCCCCCGTGAACACCTGCACGATGTAAGGTCGAGGTTGGGAGTCTACAGACGTCGTTCCACGCCATGTAACAGGGACCTGAGCATCTGAGGGTTTTGGCATCAGTGGGGAGTCCAGGAACCAATCCCCCTCGGACACCGAGGGGCAGCTAAGCTTAAGTTTTGGGAAGTCACAAGGTGTGAGTGTCTGACTGCGCTGGGGGTTTGTGTCCCTAACACCCACACTGTTCAGGAGTCAAATGCATCTCCACCAAGCCTATCTCGAGTAAAAGGCAATATGTCTCTAAAAAACAACCCTGGTTGTAACACTGCCAAATGAAAATTATTTTCACTTTATCATGTGAAAGGATAGAAACAGGAATTGGGGAATTCACATAAACTTGGGGAATGATGAATAGATGAACCTGCCAGTCAGCGTCCGGGAATATGAAATAAATGGAGGGAATGTGAGTTACAGGAGACATTCCATGAGGTTCACCAATTCCTTCTAAGGTCTGTTGTGGTGTTTCTGTCCGATAGCATGGCCTGTCTGAGCCATATTGTCCATGGAGGGGTAATGATTTGTAGGGAGCTGCCTAAAGAATATCTGTTGAAAATTAAACCGGTCACTAAGGGAGGTATCTGATTCTTAACACTGCAGGTTATTTCAACCAAATTCCAAGAGCACGATTCTCTCCGAGTCCGGCGGAAACTTGGGCTGCCGGACACTGAGCAGAGGATGCCGCTGAGCACACAGGTGTCCTGCAGGTCACAGGGGCAACGTTCTAACAGCGAGCGTCCTTGTCCTAGGAGGACACCTCCCTGACTCGCAGACCAGAGGGCCCGGCACCTGCAGGCCACTTCCCCAGCGCCCACCCTACGGGGACACGTCCACACACAGATATGGGTCCCTCACGAAGTCAGAGTTCTACTAACGGCTTCACAGTAGCAACACAGAATGTACTCAATGTCCCATTTCCATAGGAAAGGCTATATTTACACTGTCCACTCCAGGCTGAAGTGTGGACCCGAGGCCTCCATGCTCAGTGAGCAGTGTCTGCGGCGTGACCGGAGAGCAGAGGCCTCAGTAGAGCAGCAGCCCCTCCTTGGCGGCCAGGCGCTGCCTGTGCACCTGGTCCTGCCGCAGCTCCTCGTGGGTGGGGTGCCAGAGCTTCGTGATGACCCTCTCCACGTTGAGCGCGTACACCGTGTGCGTGGGAATGACTTCCCTGTGCACCTGCATCGAACAGGACGGGTCTCAGTTACACTCAGGACACGGACTTTTCTAACACGGAAAAGGTTTAGATCCACAAAACACTCACACAAAAGACACACAACGTATAAACTTCCAGCCAGAACCTTACGAATCCCAAGCCAACTAACAAAAAAGCAGGAAATAACAAGGTTCTGAAATAGAAATAGGGAACAAGGGTGTTTTTTTTCCTTTTCTTTCTCATTGGGGAGGTGTGGAGATGGGGGAGAAATCAGGACGGACTGGGGCCCAGGACTTGAAAGTGAGGGGGGATGAATGGCTTAAACAGTAAACAGCCCAAACTGAGAAACGAAAGGCCGGAAGTGGGCAAGCTCCCGCATGCCACCCATCACCCCAGGAAACCTCCGGAGCAGTTACCTGCAAAGCTTCCAAAAGGTCGTGCATGTTCACGGGAGGCAGGGGCGCGGGGAGGGTGTCCCCGGAGCACGCCAGCAGGAGCGCGGCCTGCTGCTCCGCGTCATCGGGGTGCGGCTGGGCCGCTGAGTTCTGGCCGACACAGGAGGCAGGAAGGGCTGGCGGGCTGAAAACAAGAGGGCGTTAGAAACACGCAGCAACTCCAAGGGACACCTAACGGCGAGACTAGGAACAGGCGCAGGAAGGCACCTATAAAAAGACCTAAAAGGGAAGTAGGAACCCAGCTATTTTTTAGTGAGTGCATATACAAAGGGCAGAATTGCCATTTTTTAAGGCAGCCCATCTGGCATGCAGAAAACAAAATGTAGAGCAACCCCCTCCCTCCACAATATTAAAATATTCACTACACTCCAGATACAAGGCCAAGATTGTTCCCTGCCCTTAAAGAGCTTCTAGTTGAAAAAACATAATAGACCTTAATTCAAGGAAAAGGAAACAAAACGCTGACTTGGAAAGGAAGGTGGATATGCTGGAACCAACAGGATCCTGAAGAACCGCCAGAAGACATGGCCAGCACAAGGGCGGCCAAGGCCAAAGGCAAGCCCCTGGGGAAACCAACCCATGTGGCCATTCCCAGGGCCCAGGCGCCATGGTGGGAAGTTGGGCAGAGAGCCAGCACCAGAACACAGCAGCCCCCGTGCGACAGAACACGCTGGCTGAAGCCACACTCAGGAGGCGAGCGGAGGACAGCGTGGCCCAGACAGAGGCAGCCTGTTCCGGAAACACGCCCACCGCGTTTGAGGAGCCCGGGTGACTGCGTAGGGGAGAGGCAGGCGGGCGGGCGGCTCAGGCGCTTGGCAAGTCAGGGATGCTGTCTCCAGAACTCACCTCTGCAGGAGCCCCTTTTTCGGTTTGTTTTCTCTAGAATGACTTAAATGAGAACCAGAAATCTCAAACACAGGCCTGCAGGAGACCGAGAACTGATCGCTACCTCCCGGGTCGTGAGCTGAGCTGAGAAGCTGCAGCCCAGGTCCTCGGAGGCAGCCCCTCCCTGTGGCTCCAACACTGTCTCTCCTTCCACTTCTCCCTCCCTCCCCATCTGCCCACCTCTAGCGCTCCGCCTCCCCAATCAGCTTCTCCCAAACCTCTCAGTCCACAGGACCAGACACACCACGCCCAGCACTTGCAGAATGCAGTCACTTCCGTTCCCATAAGGAAATGGTGTCCTTCCTTCCCAAAGGCTTTCAATCCAGACAGATTTGTGGGAAGGGGCGGATGAACAACACAAAAAAGTAAAACTGTTCTGCTCTCAGGCCAGGAACACACCTTTCTATCAGGCTGTTGTACACCATGATGCTGTTCCTCAGGTATGGCTGGGGGGTCACGTTACTGCCAAAGGCGTACTTAAAGTGACCATCTCGCACTCGATATGCTTTCCTTCTGGACACAACCGATGCCAGTATGTCCTTAAGGTGATTCTGTAAAAACCAGAAGAAAAACAGCATGAAGTCCTGTTTAAGAGCAAATCCTCAGGCTTCCCTGAGCTGCTCACGCTCACGGGACGCAGCGATGGAAGGGGTGCGTGCCCGTGCTGGACCATGCGAGGTTCACCGAGGAGCCAGACTGGAGGGGCCGGGAGAGAGGAAGTGGGCTTGTTCTATATAGAATATAAAAGGTTTCCTATCTCTAAATTTGCTCCTCTCAAAAATGATTTTCAGCCCGACTGGTATGGCTCAGTGGTTGAGCTTCGACCTATAAACAAGGAGAGGTCATGGTACAATTCCTGGTCAGGGCACGTGCCCAAGTTGCTCAATCCCCAGTAGGGGGTGTGCAAAGGCAACCGATCAATGATTCTCTCTCATTACTGAAATTTCTCTCTCTCCCCCTTTCCTCTCCTCCCTGAAATCAATAAAAAAAAATTTTTTTTTAATGATTTTCAGATAGCTTTAAATAAAAGCACAAAAATAAGTAATTTTCTTTAAAAAGAGGCAACACACCTTGAAACTTTAAAGTTTCAGGCTCTGGGATTTCTGGGTTACAGTGCCCAATCCTCTGAGCCCCTCCCCTGAAGAGAACTGGGGCTTTCTCAGAGCGATGTAAACACAGGGAAACAGGAAATTCGGGGTTCCATCCCTTCACCTTATGAAAGCCACGTACGTAAGAGGCTGGCGAAGGGACAGCCTTGCCCCAGCCTGCCTTATCGGGACCAGGGATGGCATTTCAGCGATACCAGTGAGAGCCTCTCCATCAGGAGCTCACGGTGCAGTTTACAATTTCCGCACCCCGAGCTCACTGTCATGTTTGTAACTTAAATCTCTGAGGTTGGGTGAGGAAGGGAGACCCAGGGAAGTGCCAGGTGACCAGCGTCCCTGGAGCCCCTGTGCACGCCAGGCCCGGGGACGCTCTCCGGTAACGACGTGAAAAACTGAGTGCATATCAGAGCGTCTGCGACAGGGACCACTGCGCAGAGGCCGAGTCGAGCTCTCCTGAGGCCAGGCAAGCGACGACCTCATTTGCCCTTAGAAACCGCTTCCTGTGACAGAGGACACATGGGCTCGGACACCAGTCCTCTGGGAAGCTTGCTGTAAAGCGAAGGCACTGGCCCGGAGTGCGCTGCGTTTCTCCCTCAGAAGAAAACCACGTGAACGCTGACAATTCTGAGATCAGTGACGTGTGGGCTCTTTTCTCGCAGCAGCGACTTCCAACAGCTCACACAAGCTCCCCACACGCAGCCCGTTTCTGCCCCAGCACACCCACCTCCACGGCGTAGACCACCGCGGACACGGCCTCCTCCGTGACGTTGTCCAGGCCGTGCTCGTACGCTGTCACGATCATCCGCCCCTCCAGCTGGCCCCGTGTGGGCAGCATCATTGTGTGCGAACACAGTTTCAAGTCATCGTCATCTTGGGGATCCTTTGCCACAAACTGCTGGGCTCCCGAGAGGGGGTTCTGAGGCTGGAATCTGTGCTGAGTAAGAAAACCTTTCAAAGTTATTCATTACAGTGGCGAGGAAGGAGACGCGAACAAGAGTAACCAGCGTCCTGGACTGCCCGGCCCACAGAGCCATGCGGCCAGGACCACGCCACCAGGTGAAAACCAAAAAGCACGCGTCATGCACAAATAGGCTCACGCGTGTTTCCTGGAAAGAACGGAGGCGTGGCTTGTAATGATTAGCATCTCTATAACCACAGAGCACACGGCTCTGGGCTGGAGTAACCATCAAAAAGAAGGTTTAAAACTATATTCAAAACAGTGAGAGCGCTTTGAGTGTACATGAAGCAGGCAGGTGCTGAAAGTGTCAGGCATAGTCACTCCTTCAGTAAGCCTGGGAAGTCTGACTACCTCTCAGGACAGGCTGACAGCCAGCGCTCCGAGACAGTGCTGTGCAGTGTCCTTCCTGTAACTACTTATTCCTACTGCCTTCTCCTTGCAATTCCCAACAAGACGCCGCCACACTCATTACTTAAATTCGTTTTTCTTAGTCTTTCTTCTGCTCATAAAACCTCAGCCGTCCTCTGGGAGATGCTGAGAGCCCTTTATATTCTCCGTCATCACCAGAGACGGCCCCCTGGCAGCTTGTGTTTAAGCCCAACATGCAATACTTTGTAGCTAATACTTTTGACGTTTGTATTAGAAAAGCGACACCTGCTTTTTCCCATTTTCCAGGGGAAACACTGCACTGTACATCAAGCATGTGCGTGAACAAGGAGGCCTCCCTGGTCCGATGCCCGAGGCTGAATGCTGCGGACCTCAAACAGCAGAGGCGGATCGGTGCTTGTGGTGCTAACCCGGAGCTATCGCCTCCCAGTCAGCACTGAGAGCAGGGAGACTTTTAGGAAACTGTTCCCTCAGGAAAAGCCAGTTATTCTAAAACTGTACCAATTCTACAGCCAAGTGCCCCTGAGCCGCCTCTGCTGACCCACAGCTCGGGCTGCTGGGCAAGCCAGGCCCCTGCCCTGCGGCCTGTAGGCCCCCTGCGCCGTGGGACACAAGTCCCTCGGAGAAACACTGCAGAGAAGGAACAGGCACAGCTTCCAAAACACTGAAAAATCACCGATGCTATTGAGAACGATAATGGTTATGCAATAACAAACCAGGATTAGAAAAATCCAGGTACCAACTTCACAAACAGTGACACCTTCCCCCCCCTCCCCAGGACGCCCCCATTTTTCCAACTCTATTACCAGTGACTTCACATTCATTTAAAACTTAAACCAGCGATGACCCAGACCTACTGACGAACAACCTACATCAAACTTCTGGCGCACAGAAGACATCTTCTTCCGCCCCTTCGGCTTCCCGGGCTTGGCTGCGGAGCCCCCTGTCCAGGGCAAGGAGCCGGCACCCTCTAGGAGACAGGAAACAAGGACGTGAGAGGAAGCAACCAGTCGGGACCTGCGAAGTGTTTTCATTTGGGGCTAAAAAAAGTATGAATGCTCAAATAATATAAGTAAATAAAAAAATAAATTCACATCTTTTTCTGTTTCTCCCTCCACTTCCTTTTCTAGCTGTAACCAAAATTACTCTCAGGACGACAGCTTGGTTTTCCACACCATAGCCATCGTCCCTGCAACCGCGTCACAGGGAGGACCATCAGCTGCTGTTCCCGCAGCCGTGTCACAGAGGGAGGATCACAGAGGGAGGACCATCAGCTGCTCTCCCTGCAGCGTGTCACAGAGGGAGGATCACAGAGGGAGGACTGTCAGCTGCTCTCCCTGCAGCGTGTCACAGAGGGAAGATCACAGAGGGAGGACGGTCAGCTGCTGTCCCTGCGGCCATGTCACAGAAGGAGGATCACAGAGGGAGGACTGTCAGCTGCTGTCCCTGCAGCCGTGTCACAGAGGGAGGATCACAAAGGGAGGACCATCAGCTGCTATCCCTGTAGCATGTCACAGAAGGAGGATCACAGAAGGAGGACTGTCAGGTGCTGTCCCTGCAGCTGTATCACAGAGGGAGGACTGTCAGCTGCTGTTCCTGCAGCCGTGTCACAGAGGGAGGATCACAGAGGGAGGACCATCAGCTGCTCTCCCTGCAGCCGTGTCACAGAGGGAGGATCACAGAAGGAGGACCATCAGCTGCTCTCCCTGCAGCCGTGTCACAGAGGGAGGACCGTCAGCTGCTGTCCCTGCAGCCGTGTCACAGAGGGAGGACCGTCAGCTGCTGTCCCTGCAGCATATCACAGAAGCAGAACAGGGTTTTCTAGCTCAGGATGGGGACTGAGCATGTGTGCTAACCTGCTTTCCTTCAGGACCTGCTAAGAATGGTAACAGAGGGAAGTAAGGGCCCGCCCACACAGCAGACAAAGAGGACAATGAGCAGGGGACAAGATGAGATCTCGACAGATTTCCAGTGGGCTGGAAGGTGCGGGCTGACAGAACAGATACGAGTTGGCCATGACCAGCTAGCAAACCAACTCCATGGTCCTCCTCACAGGCAGGGCAATGAGGTGGGAGTCAACCTGCCAAGGAGAAACCCGGAAGGAACTGGATTCGGAGGTGAGTGCAGCGGGCACCAAGAGGGACCCGTAATGCCATCTGTGGAAGGTCTACAGGCAAAGGTCATCCACACAACCCCTTCCCAGCCCAGCCGGGCTCAGTAAGAGCAGAACGCAGGGTGCCCTGTTCAGACAGCTGCCTAGCCCACTGCCAGAGGCCAGCCCTGCTCACCGCATCCACGCGGTACCTGACACGGGGGAGCACGAGGGCGCAGGTCACAGGGTCAGCATCTCCGGGGTTTACTAAGGCAGCGGGGCTGCATGCTGGCAACCCAGGAAGAAGCCCATTCTTAACTATGAAGCCCCCGGCATCTGACAATCATCTACCCGGAGCACCTTAAGAAAAACCAAGTTAATGATAAAACCAGTTTGGCTCAGTGGATAGAGCGTTGGTCTGCAGACTGAAAGGTCCCAGGTTCCATTCAGGTCAAGGGCATGCACCTTGGTTGCAGGCACATTCCCAGTAGGGGGTATGCAGGAGGCAGCTGATCGATGTTTCTCTCATCAATGTTTCTAACTCTCTATCCCTCTCTCTTCCTCTCTGTAAAAAATCAATAAAATATATTAAAAAAAAAAAGAAAAAAAAGAAAGACCACGTTAAGCAAACAAAAAATAGAGGTTCGAGAGGTAAAGGTTCCAGGCTACACAGAAAACTCAAGTCACTCCTAGCTGGTGTCCTCAGAGAAGTCTGAGCAGTCACATATCCATAAAACAAAAGAAGGTTCTATGGAAATGCTGAATTAAGGGATGCATGAGACAGAAAGGCTGAAAGGAGTTGAGGAAATCTCACAAAACACAGGGTAGTAAGATGAGGAAACACGTCTAAGATCAGTGTATCTAGAGAGAGAGAGAAGGATCTGTATGAGGAGCTACTGAGGGCCCAGGACAGAAAACAGGCGTAGCTATCTCTGAGAACAGGGTGAGGGTGGGAAGAAGCTTCTCATAGTAAGACCTTCTGCATATCCTCTTTAGCCATCGACATATTGTTTAGTGTTAATGAAAAACAGTCAAAGTAATACAAGCTCACTGTAACTCACTTGAAAAAATATCCTCCAAATTTTGTAAGAGAAAAATAAAACCACCCATCATCCTAGCAAAACATTATTTCCATCTTGATGTATTTGGAAGGATGAGTTTTTAGTTTTCCGTTTTTACATTTTTTCTTATCTTTTATTTTTATTTTTTACATTTTTATTTTTAAAAATATGTTTTTGTTGAATTTAGAGAGAGAGGAAAGGAGAGGGATAAGTGATAAAAACATTGATGAGAGAGATACATCCATTGGCTGCCTCCTGCATGCCCCATACTGGGGATGGGGCCTGCAACCCTCTTGGTTCATGGGCTGATGCTCAACCACTGAGCCACACTGACTGGGAGAGAAGGATGAGTTTTTAAAGCTTTGGGAAAAAATCCTCCCAGCTCCTTGGGTTAGAAAGAACTGTTTGGGAAGTCATCGCTCCAGGCATCTCGGCACCCAGACCTCACGTGGGAAGGTCAGCCAACCTGGACCTCAGGTGACGCTGCGCCCTGTGGCCAGATGCTCTGGGTGAGGAACCAACATGACGACAGGCGACAGCAGGAGGTACATAAGAATGCACTTTTAAACAAGAGCCCAGGCTAAGTTTTATCATGGGGCAAATTTTGCATGTAATCAATCATTTGTTTTGGACTAGTTGATTAAAATAAGATGGTTGAAAGAGGTGGCTTGTACCACTTAAGCTCCAAGCATTTAGGGATACAGGGGCGGGCGTTTCTATCAACACCTGTTTAGTTCAACCTCCCAACAGGCTGCGGTCAGGACCCTTTGTTTTTCACCAATAATCGGTCAAACACACACGTGGAAACTCTAACCTACTTCCCAGGTGCCAGTATCTCACAAGCGGAAGCCCAGGTTCCCCACAGGTTGTGATCCCCACTCCCTCCATCTATGCGAACCCCGCTGCCCTCCCTGCACTGGCCTTCACCTCTTCATCCTGGCCACTCAGCCCTTCCCCTCCTCACAACTTCCGGTGTGAAGTCCAGCAGGTGGGGAGTCGTGACCGAAGGTGCTGAGTCTAGGGAGAGCGCTGCTTTCTCGTGGTCATAAAGGAACCTGCACCAGCACACCCCCCTCTCAGCCCAGAGGACATGTCGCTCGGAGACACACATGCCTGTTTCTGGAAGCTGAAGCCAGGGTCTTGGGCATGTTATGGCTCCCTTACCTGGGGTAGACACCAAAATCTGGCAGCGCGTGAGGATGGCCAGGAGGAACTCGTTGTGAGAATGCACTGCAAAGGGAGGAGGGCAGGAGTCAATACACCATATTTACCACCAAGGAAGCCGCTACTTTAGCGCAGCTTTTAAGGGGTTTGGATATCCCCCATTCTGCCATTCTTTACACTTAATTTTAAACGTCCACATTATGAAAATGACCTTATATGCCACTAAAATCAAACTACTTTTTAAGTGAAAAGACTAATTTATTGCAAAAAGTGGCTGTTTTACCATTATCCTGTGTGAGGAGCCTGTGAGCTTCTAGGTCAAACTCCTCTTTGCTGATCTTCTGCTTGAACCACAGCTTCAGGTTGGCCCAGTACCTGCAGGGGCGGGAAGTGTGAAGAGCCACAGGCTGTTTCTTCCCGTCCACCTAACTGCCCCACCCCAGGACAGTTTACTCCCTAGTGTGAGGGCGAGTGCCCTGATCTCCACCCAGAGTGGGACACCTGGAGACAGGGCCTTTCAGAGGTGCTCAGTTCCCGCGGGTGTCAGGGTGGGCCCTGACCCCCGTGACTGGTGTCCTTAAGAGACAGGTCAGAGAGCGACACCGGACAATGGCCATCACCAAGCCCGGGGGAGAGGCCTCAGAAGAAACCGGTCCTGCTGAGCCTTGAGGTCAGACTTCCCGCCTCCAGACGGTGGGAAACACATGCCCCTTTCGGTCCCCCAGGCCGTGGCATTGTGATGGCCACCCCCCCTGACTGGCACACCTGGCAACCAGAATGCCAACGGGAGGGCAAAGGAGGAAAATCCTCCGTGAAAGGGGCTGACGGGTAGTCGCAGAATCAGACTCGTGAGCTAAGTGGCCAAAAGCACAGCTGTCCCTTTCCCTCCTCACTGTCCCCTTCTAAGAGGCTGCTCCTCTCCAGGAGCCTGCATTTCATATTCGCAGTTAAAGTTTTACTGGTTCTAAGTAATGCTGTGCTGCATACTGAGAGCTGCTAAGAGAGACCTTAAAAGGTCTTACCACAAGAAAAAAAAAATGCTGTTGCTTTTTTGTGTGTGTTAATCTTCACCTGAAGAAAATTTTCCCATTGATTTTTGGAGAGAGTGGAAGGAGAGAGGAGGATGAGGAGGAGAGAGAGAAAAAAAGCATTGATGTGAAAGAGACACATCAACTGGTTGCCTTCCACACACTCACATAACCATGGGGACTGGGGATCAAACCTGCAACCCAGGTATGTAGCCTTGACTGGGACTCGAACCCGTGACCCTTTGATGTGTGAGCTGCCGCTCTAACCACTTAGTACACCAGCCAGGGCAACACATTTATGGTAATGATGGTAAAGTAGACTTACTGGGGTGAACACTTTGCAATATTTACAAATACGAAATCATTCTGCTGTACATCCGAAACTATAATTCAATTTCAAAATAGATTTATATATTAAAATGTGTGTGCTGCCGAAACCAGTTTAGCTCAATGGATAGAGCATCAGCTTGGGGACTGAAGGGACCCGGGTTCGATTCCCGTCAAGGGCATGTACCTTGGTTGCGGGCATATCCCCAGTAGGGGGTGTGCAAGAGGCAATTGATCGATGACTCTCTCTCATTGATGTTTCTAACTCTCTATCTCTCTCCCTTCCTCTCTGTACAAAATCAATAAAATGTTTAAAAAATAAAATAAATTAAAATGTGTGTGCTTTACGGGCTGGGGAGCGGTCATTAATACTGTTTCCAGCTGACCTCTTCCTTTCAAATGCAGCCCAGTTTCCATCTAACTGGCTGTTTCTAACACGGCTCACCGCCAAGAAGACACCCATAGATGTCAGAAACTTAGTGGTTTTTAAAGTGAAAACCGTCCATCATAAGAATAACTAGTTGACTGTAGAAAAGAGAAGATCTAACCTTTTCTAACATAACACCGCTTGAAGCGAGTAAAATATGTGAGTCTTTACATCCACACCTCGTTTCAGTGCTTAAACTGCTCCCTGTTCATCAAACAAGGTTAATAAGTTAGTGCCTATCTCATGGTCACTTTCAGTTCACACTCGTTTACTTTCTAATGCTCATCTGAGTTTCTAACAGGAAGAGAAAAAAAGCAGAGATTTCTCTGCCAGATGGTTTAACGCCCTCACCGCCTCAGTAGGCCCCACGCAGGGCCTCTCCTGTTCACCGATTAGCTTCTGGGCGCCTCAGCTTGATCTCTGCACATACCTCGTCATGATCTGTGCACGGACCTAGCCATGATCTCTGCATAGACCTGACCATGGTCTCTGCATAGACCTGACCATGGTCTCTGTATGCATGTGGCCATGGTCTCTGTATGTACATGGCCATGATCTCTCATGTGTGTGGCCATGATCTCTGCATGGAACTGGCCATGATCTCTGCATGGAACTGGCTATGGATGAATGAAACTGCAGCCAAAGCTCTGGGTTCGAGTGAAAAATTTTTTTCCCCCGAGAAAACATGTAGCCTTAATGGAATCTTAGTCACCTAAGACTTTTTCACTCAACAGCCAAACGTTTAGTTCCAGAGTTTGCCACCACGTTTCACACGCTCAGTACTGACAACTTCCCAACAGTGGACGCTCAGAGGCCTTCCTTGTTTAAGGACAGGAACAATTAGGAAGTGAAATAGAGCTCTTTCCCGTCCTCTTCTATCCAACAAGAGGTCAGTAACACAAGAAACCTGCATCACTAGTTTACACGAAAGATGCAAACAGAAGCATCTGGAGCGTGGGAACGGGTTCGGAGCTGAGACGAGGCTCTGCAGGGAAGCGGTGATGTCCACCTGCGGGCAAACTCTGTGCCCACACAGCAGCCCTGGCTATGGAAGGCTGACCCTGTCTTGGTCCCTATGCTGACGGTATGCCCACAGCCCAACGGCTGTTTTCCTCAACTCCAAAACCAAGCCAGCCGGCCTCAGAAGGCGAGGCTGTGAGTGGGTCAGACTGGGAAGCACTGGAGACACCTGGAGAGAAGCAACAACCCGTGACCAAGTCACCCCAAACATTCAGCACCTGTCTGCACAGGACCCGCCATTGGACTAGACCCAGCATCTCAGAGGCGGCTCCTAGCACGCTGTTCGCCTGGACTGAATGACGGTTATGACACCCGCTGACCCAACAATGTCCTGGGTCCCGGCTGTGACCTGGGGAGGTGCGGCTGGGCACGGGGCCCTTTGCATCCAACCCGTCAGGTGTCAGGCCAGGAAGGGGAGGGAGGGTGCCAATCCTCTGTGCCTCTCTCTCTGGTTGAAGTCACTGAGCTCTCTGGATCGCCATCTTCTCCCCTATCCATGGGGATGACCGCACCTGGCTCCGTCTCTGCGGTGAGGTTACCGGAGGCAGCACCGTGAGCGCCTGACCATACGAGCCCACTAACCGCTGTTTTCCCCCGGAGGGCCCCCAACGGCCGTCCCTAGGCCCGGACCTCCCCAGCCCAGAGCCTCCGCCTCCAGGAAGCCCTCGGGGCGCCCGCGCCGGCCGCACCGCAGGGCAGGCCAGTCCCGGTGCCCGGTGCCCGGTGCCGGGGAGGCGGGAGGCGGCCGGCGGCGCGAGAGGCCCGGCCGCCCGCCCGGCGCACAGGCCCCGCCGCCCGCGACGCCGGCTGCCCAGGCCCGGGCGGCTGGGCGGTCGGGCCGGAGCCCCAGCGGAGGCCGCAGGCCGCGCCGCTTACTGTTTCACGTTGTCGCCCAGCGCCTCGCTCAGGTTCTTCTTGGCCGCCTCCAGCTCGCTCACAAAGGTCGCCATTGCTCCCGCTCCCGGCCCGACCGCAGGCCCGGCAGCCGCGCAACCGAAGAACCAACGCGGCGGCGAGCTCGCGCCGAGGCCCAGCCGCTCCCGCCCGCCCCGCCCCCGGCGCGCGGAGGACGTCGGTTTGGTTGTCGGCCCCGCCCGCCTGCCCCTCGGTCCGAAGGGAAGGGGCGGGGCCCAATCCGCGGGCCGCTCGGCGCTCGAGCTCCGCCCCTGGGTCACATGACCGCTCCGCGCGGCGCGGCTACAGCGCCGCCTGCTGGGCTGGCTCGTCCGCGCGTTCCGGGAGCCGCAGGGCCCAGTCCTTTCACCTGGTGTCTTATCCCCAGACCCCCCCATCAAACAGTGACTGCAGCATCCGTTTTCTTTTCTTTCTGCGCTTCATTTTCCGCCGAACACCAGGCATCTGTATGCCATTCAGTTGGATTATCTTGCTAAGTGTACGCCCTCTCTAACTGAGAGGTAGTTCCCTTTTACCCCATGCTGTGTGCTCTGTCCCGGAGCAGTGCCTGACTAACCAACTTCGCTGAGCGAATGAAATGATGGTGGAAAATGGAGACAATGCACCGAGGATAAGAGGGAAAGAAGGAAAGTGTGTTTTACCAAACTCTTTAACGGAGATTTCTCCCCCACGCCCATAATTTAGAATCATACTCTCTCTGCAGTTTTGAGTCTTGGTAGGTTTTTAACATAACATAATAAGTATTTTCCTCTGGTGTTACATTGCTCCTTTAGTCCTAATTCTAATGCCAGCGTGTTAAATACCCCACGGATAGAATGTGCACAGTGACCGTATTCCTGGTTGCTAGAGTGCTCGCATTCATTCTATGTTAGAAGCAATAATGAACTTGATTCATAAAGCTTGGCCTCATTTAGGATTATAAATACAATCCTGTACAAGTACTACACAAAGGAAAGCTATCCCAAAGGTTTATTTTCACACGGCTATTTTACTTATATATCCCCTAAAAGTTTGCCTTCCTCTCCCACCCCCAACCGCCTGCATTGATGAGTTCTTCCCAATTCTGTATTTATAAAGCACCAATGTATTGGGCAGTAGGACTGGGTATTGATGGAGCTGTGAGATATCTCAGTTTGGTGGTGGTTGTTATGATGATGGTGATTTCTCCCAGATAGGATATTTAGGTTCTTTAGACCTAGTTACAAACCACTGCCTAAAGCAGAAATGTGTTGGTTGACTTACTCCACTCGTTAGCATCAGCTGGTTAGCCTCCTTCCCTGAGCCCTGACAGCAAACATGTGAGCTGTTTCCTCAGCGGTTCTGCTTCCTGAAAGGTTTCTTACAGTCCAGCTTTCAAACATCGATCCTTCTGGTTGCCCTGTTGAACTTATCATTATGCTGTTCACTGTAATTTGTAATCTTATTATGTGTACATCTGGTGTATATATGTGGTTATATTATGTTATATAGTATATCTCACACTCAAAGTATAAGTGTCTGCTAGAATTAAAAATTTCAGACAATACTATATAATGTTCTTTCTCACCTATATCTGTATTGATGTAGAAGTTTTAATATAGTTAAAGAGTATAGAGCAGAATGTACTATGAAATAGTGACACTTATGGTTGAAAACAATGGGAGAGGCCTGTCACTCCGAGACCACACGGGTTTATTTTATGACCACCAGTGGAGGTAAATTAGTTCTTAATATTTTGGGGGGCCTTATTTATGGGACCTTGTTTGCAGTTTGGTGAAGCTTTGCAGCCCTTCTCAGAACAATGTTTCTAAATATATAACCTACATAGGATTACAGTGAAAAGTCTGACTGGAACACAGCTCTATCCGTTGGCCCAGCTTAAACCCTCTGATGCTTTGTATGTGTAGTTGACCCTCGAGCAGCTTGGGTTTGAACCACATGTCCACGTCAACACAGGTTCTTTTCAGGAAATCAGCTGATCTTTTGTATCCACGGGTGTCACATCTGCAGATCCAACCGATCACGGCTGGAAAACAGTATTGCCACATTCCCAACTGCCAATTCCCAAGTGCTGTTTCAATCTGCAGTTGGTTGAATCCGGGTATTTGAAGAGCTGAGTGTGGAGTCAAATTTTAAACACAGATTTTTGACTGCAGGAGGAGGGAGTGTCCCTAACCCCTCAGTGTCAAGAGTCGGCTATATTTATTTTGTTAATGATGCTATTAACAAAGTTCCACAGTCTAGATGGCTTAAACAACATAAATTTATTTGCTCGCAATTTTGGAGGCTGGAAGTCTGAGATTAAGGTGGCAGCAAACTTGGTTTCTGAAGGCCTTTCTGGATTATCTAGACAATCACATCTCTACCCTCACTGGTCTTTCCTCAATGTGGGGGTTTGAGGGCACTCTCTAAAGTCTCTGCTTGGAAGGACACTAATCTGTAGTACCAGGGCCCCACCCTTATGACTTCATTTAACCTTGATTACTTCCTCAGAAGCCCCATCTCCAAATATGCTAAACACAGCCACACTTGGGGTTAATAACATACGAATTGGAGGTGTTGGGGAGGGTCCACACCTTCAGTCCATAACAGTCCACAGTCCCTCTTTCTTAGAAGCTCTTGGTGGTTGAAGTTCTAGGACCTTGAGAAATGGAAGGTGAATGGAAGATAACTTAGCAACCCAAGAACACTGACAAGTGAGCACAGTCTTCACCATGTTTCGATACCCTCCTGGTTGTAATTAGTATGATCAGAACATTTTCCCTGGATCTGTGAGCCTTCCAACTGAGGAACAAACGTTTACTGGGAGAGCTGTAACAGGGATGGCAGATAATCAGAAGCTATCCACTGTACCTACTTGGGCTTTACGTATACAAAGCAAATAACTCCACAAAGATTAACTCACCTAATTCTTTATATATATATATATTTAAAATTATCCTACAGGAATTTCATTTTCCTTTCCCCGGTTAGAGGAGAAGGTATAAGTATTGTTGCAGCTGTGAGCTTTAGTGTTAGAACAATCAACAGACTGGAGGTGCTTTAGGGGTTACTGTTCAGCTCTGAGGGAAGAAGAGGGGCAGAGGTGGACCATGACTGAGCTTGAGGACACGAAGAGGCACAGCCCATGGGTCCCCAGGGCGTTCGGTGCCCCGAAGGGAATCCCAGAAGTACTGTTTCCCCAAAAATAAGACAGTGTCTTATATTAATTTTTTCCTCCCAAAGTTGCACTAGGTCTTATTTTCAGGGGTGTCTTATCTTTCCATGCACTAGGTCTTATTTTCGGAGGATGTCTTATTTTCGGGGAAACACGATAGCTCCTCAAGTTCTGTTGCCTCTTCTTACTCTGGAGCCCGATAGGGACGTCCCCTTGGCTCTGTGACTAGTGAGAACACTGGGCAGTCTGTAATGAGACAGAGCAGAGGGCGCCAGGAGCTCACATTAAGAGTGAGGTATTATGGGACAGTCCTTTAAACTTCTCAGAACACAAGCCATTCCACTGCACAAGCCGGAAAGACTTCTTTCCACCCCTGGGAAGCAGTGAGCCCAACAGGAAGTGGGAAAGCTTGGCTGAGGCCTTTGGCCCTGCTCAGAAGGCAAAGAGCTTCTTCATGGTGCTGACAACCGTGTCTGTGTCCTGATAGGGGTCCAGCACGGAGAGACCTTCGGCGCTCAGGGCAGGGAGAGATTGGAGACAAGCACCGTCACTGAGTTGCTGTGGGTAGAGGGAGACCTGCTGGGTGGAGACGAGGCTCACAGGTCACCCCCAGAAGGAGGGGAAGCCACAGTGAATATTGGAAAGTTCAGCCAGGGGTCCTCGCTTGAAATCCAGGAGGTGATTCACTGCCTGGGGTAGCGGCTGCAGTTGTGCCGAACAGTGCCTCCGGCCTCCTGCGGCCACCCCACCCTGGCCAGACAGAGCGAGGGACTGGGAGGTAGGACTTCCTCCCCAGCAAGGAGCTGTCTTGCATGTCTTTGGTTTGCTTCATGCTTCATTTTTTAATTTTTTTATAAAGTGTCTTGCCTGACTGATTTGGCTCAGTGGATAGAGCGTCGACCTGTGGACTGAAGGGTCCCAGATTCAATCTCAGTCAAAGGGATGTGCCTTGGTTACAGGTACATCCCCAGTGGGGGGTGTGCAGGAGGCAGCTGACCCATGTTTCTAGCTCTCTATCTCTCCCTTCCTTTCTGTAAAAAATCAATAAAATATATATATTTAAAAATTGTGCTACTGTTGTAAAGACATATTTTTTGGTCTGTCCCTTCTCTCCCCCCATTATGTTATCCAATTTGTTTGTTGGTGCACTTAAGGGGAACTGAGACAAAAGAGCATCATGTCAAAGGGCAAGCTCGAGCCAGTGGGCTGAGGTTCACATCCTGGCTTTTCCTGTCCTGGCTCCATGGCTCTGGGCACGTCACCTGGTCCCTCTGCCTCAGTGTCACCTCTGCAGGGCGGGGCTCACTCCAGTGCTGGCTGTTGTAGGAAGAACTGAATTATAACTCGGAAGAGGACATGAGCGCCCTTGGCCCCGTGCAGGCACTTAGCACTGAGGTCGCCACAGCTGGCTGCTTAATGCTTGAAGTAAAGCTTATGAGACTCGGGAACTGAATCTTTAATACAATTTGAACTTGAAAACCCACCTGTGGTAGTAGCTAGTGGCGCCAGTTTGAGCATCTCAAGGTCAGACTCTCCATTACAGGGGGGGGGGGCACCTTTGCCTTGGCCCTGACTGCCACGCCCTCCTCACATTTCACTGGTAGGTACACGTGGCCTGCGCTGGGAAAGATACCCTGTGCCCCTGGTTTGCTGAAGTTTCACCATGAATTCTCACCAGATGTGCAAATGCGTTTCTGTGTCTATCAGAGGATGGTCTGTTTTTTTCCTTTACTTTTCCCAGGTGCTGAATAATGACGATAGATATTTTTCCGATGTTAAACGCTCTTGTATCCCTGGGATAAATCCTCCTCGATCCAGATGCATTTTAAATACACTGCTGCATTTGTCAAAGCCAGTTTGGCTTAGTGGATAGAGCATCGGCCTGCGGGCTGAAAGGTCTCAGGTTCGATTCCGGTCAAGGGCATGTACCTTGGTTGCGGGCCCATCCCCAGTAGGGGGTGTGCAGGAGGCAGCTGATCCATGACTCTCCCTCATTGATGTTTCTGATTCTCTGTCCCTCTCTCTTCCTCTCTGTAAAAACATCAATAAAATGTAAAAAAAAAAAAAAAAAAGTACACTGCTGTATTTGATTTGATAGTATCATGTGTAGGGTTTTTGCATCTGTGGTCATTAATAATATTAATGCAAAGCCTTTGAGTTCGCCCTTGTCCGGGTAGAAACGGTGCATCGTGAAAGGAGTTGGGGAGCCTCCCCCTTTTCCTAGCCCCTGAAACGACGTGGAAAAGGGGGAGAGGGCTTCTTCGCCCTTTGGAGTTTGACAGACTCTGCAGGAACCCCTGTGCAGGCTCTGCTGGAGAGGACGGCTTTTAAAATTCCTAATTCAATTCCTTGATCATTGGTATCTTATTTTTCTTGTTTTGTCCATTGATGTGTTTTTCTGTGTACGTTTCCATTTCCTGGAAGTTTTCAAGCTCAGTGCTGCCGCTGGTTTGGCTGGTCAGGATGGGCTCTGGGGGGATGGACCCCCTGGATTAGCAGCATCCCGCTTTTCTGCAGTCTGTGGACTCAGCACACATCATTTCTTAAATGCCCCCCACGGTGGGCCTAAGCTGCAGCGATTTAATCCAAAAGAAAACCCCTAACGGTCACTTGGTGAAGGAAAACTGGGCTGCAGGTTCTGTCTGTAATTTGGGGTCCTCCCGCCTTCCTGCCACTGCTTTCTAGAGAGGCAGTTGATTATTAATTTTTTTATTATTTTTTAGTTTTTTGTTTTGAGAGGCAGTTTACTACGGTAGTAAGTTCTTGGATTGCACACCAGGGTGGGTGCCTGGCCCTCCTTCGGGCAGCCTAGCTGTCTCCGGGCCGAAGCTGTGGCCGCCGGCGCTCCAGGGCGCCCCGAGTCATGTCTGCGGGGACCGGGGACCCTCCCGCGGAGGCGGGGGCCCGGGGCAGGAGTCCGGAGCCCGGCCCCGCGCTGCGTGGGGGAATCTCACGGCGGCGGCGACCCACGAGCGACCTGAACTCCACGCCCCACTCCCGGGCGGCTCCCTCCGGGGAGACCAGGGTCCCTGGGCTGCAAATGCCGGGAAGGGCGGGCAGACGGCCTTGGGGGCGGGATCGCTGCGGGGCAGGCGCCCAGCACCGGGCAGCTGTCTCTGCGGAGCAAAGCGAGGATGCACAGGTCCCCGCTCACCTGGAGGGAGAGGCGGCCCGGCGGCTGCTCCGCCTCTCCCATGCTGTTTGCTCGGCCGCCACCAGGGGGCGATGCGTCCTCGTCCTGCATTTAGGACGCCAGGGTCTGGGGTGAGGGGTGACCCGTGCGCATCCCTCCTGTGGCTTAAAAGGGGCCCGCAGAATTCTGGCCTTAGGATGCACACTGCTAGGCGGTCCCATGGTGAGAGCTCTCAGGCCTCTGGGGATGTTGCAGGACGTCACACAGGGGACATGAGGCCACCCTGAGGGCCCGGCTGCGGCGGGCTCAAGGTCATCGCCACGCTCCAGGTGTCACCTGCAGGAGGAAAGCGGTGAATCGCCATTTGAGGGAACAGCCTGGGAGCTCGGGACCAAAGGGGCCTTGGAGCCATGTGTGGGGAAGGCAGAGCTTGCCAACCCCAAGAGGGCAGGAGGCCCAGTTCACGTCAGGCCCAGCCAATGATGCCACCTCCTGGAGTGCCCCCAGCGAGGTCAGAGCTCCCCCAGGCAGGTGGCCGGGAGCCCGGGGCCTGTGCAAGACATGAAGGATGTCTCCTCTCCATTTCCGGAGCCTGATGTGGCCAGCGACAACTGAGCTTTGCTGCTGTACCGGAGAACACTTCCTGTTTAGTGTGTCCCATTGTAACCCTGACAAGAGCAGTATCTCAGCGCGGGCCTTAGGTCACCTGGGGAAGCTGGAACGCTGTGCCCAGGCCGATCTCCAGCCCAAGTCAGAATGTCTGGGGAGCGAAGCCCAGGTCTCCGTGTTTCTCAGAGCCCTGCCAGGGACCCTAGGGTGCAGCCATTCCTTGGCGTTTCCCGAACCCGGCAGGTGCTGCCTGGGCCAGAGCCTGTGGGGCTCCCCTGGTGGCCTGATGGGATTAGGGGGCAAGTTCCAAGGAGTCTGGCGACTCAGAGCAGAAATCGATGTCACGGGTTTGCTTTGTAAAAAGGAGCACAGGTGTGTTGAGGGCATCCCAGGAGGGAGGTGAACTGGCCTCTGTCACAGGGAGAGGCTGAGCCTGGGCCTTGGGCCCCAGAGTGTCCCACATGAGGACCTGTCTCATCTGGTGACCGCCCCATTGGTTATCCTTGCGCTTTAAGAAAACTCACGCCCAGAGGTGAACCTGCGGGCTCAGGAAGAGCCCCGGGGCAGGCAGAGAGGAGTCGTGGCCTTGGTTAGGCTGACGTGGTGGCAGGGCACAGCAGGGCAGTGTGAGCAGTGACCACAGACAGAGCGGAGCCGCTGCTGAAATGTGTGGAGTCACAGTGACTGGAACCTCTGGGGGTCTCTCCCCAGGACTGCCCCAGGCCCCAGCCCCCTGAAGCGAGGCCGGAGCTTCTGTGGGAGGGAGAGGGAGGGGCGGAGAAGCATCATTCACTGGCATTGCGATCAGGGTCCCCTCCGTTGTCCTGAGGAGCAGGTGAGGCCTCTCCCCCCCCCCCCCCCCACACACACACACTCTGGCTGTAATCAAATCAGGCCCTCCTCATTGAACCTTACCCACAGGTTCCTGGAACTGGGGCGAAACGGGGGCTACAGAAACCACAGTTGCCATAGGCCAGTGGTCAGCAATCCACGGCTCACCAGCCACTTGCAGCTCTTTAGCCCCGAGTGTGGCTCTTCCACAAAATACCACGTATGGGCATGAACAGTGCGACTGAAACTTCATGCCCATGTGCAGAAGTCGGTTCTCGGCCTGGGAGAGTCTATTTTGAAGAAGTGGCGTTAGAACACTCAAGGGGTTCAAGAGCCACGGTTTGCCGACCACTGCCCTGGGCTAATTGATATACACAAGAGTTAAGTTCTGACTTTGCATCTCATGGCAAAACGATGCTGAATGAAATGACGGTGTTTGAAGCCCTGCAAATATGAGTAGGAGGGAGTGATGGACACAGCCCTGGCTCAAGCCCTGGCCAGGGTTCCCCTAAAAGCAGCCAGTGTCCATGGCAACAGCCCAGCCGCCGGTGAAGGGCCAGGCGCTGTGTCCTCAGTGCGGGTCACGCTGGGTGGCGGCGCTTTAAGCACAAGGCTCGTCCTGGCTGGCACAGTCACAAGCGGCGACACCAAAGCGAGCAGCGGTGTCCGCGCCCTGCTGTCTGGAACTGCTGGCTGCAGCCCTCCCGAAGCGGAGTCTGGGGCCCGGGAGGCGGTGACTGCCCTGCGTCGTTTTGAAACATCTGTAACATAACTCTTTACCATCCTCCCCAGACAACACACATGGTCCCTCTCGGCATAATTTCAAGCACTGTGTCACCATAGAGATGATTCAGGTTCCTGTTGCCATGGTGACCATTCTGAGAGCTAAAACACTTCCATCAATCCTCCCCTTCCTTGCCACTGCCATATGATGTAAATAAACATACACATACATGCGATGTAAGGATCGTATGTATATACCCTTTCCAGAGCATGTATGATACAAGTATTTTGAGGTCAACGAACGTCTTGGCAAGCACAGTGGTTTAAAGTGACACCATCTGGTTTCCCGTGACTGACGCCCCATACCTGACATTGTAGAGATCAAGAGTCAAATGAAGGCTGCGAGGGGGCAGATCACTCCCAAACGCAGGGTTTTCAGGAACCTCGGGAGAGAATGCAGCTTTGGCCTGATGCCAGGGACAGCGACACCCATGTGTGCCCTCCAGGGAGAGAAGGAAGCGCAAAGGTGCTGACTGTCCTGAGAACAGGAAGGACAGAAGTCACGGGACCAGAAGGGATGAGTAAGGTGCCTGAACATTCACCTTCCACAGTGGTGTGCGGCCCAGTGAGTCCAGCTAGTTCTCCTGTCCTGTTTGCACAGAAAAGAATGAAGAGGCGGCCTGGCCGGTGTGGCCCAATGGTTGAGTGTCGGCCCATGAACCAAGAGGTCACTGGTTTGATTCCCGGTCAGGGCACATACAAGGGTTTCTGGTTCGATCCCTAATGAGGGGAGGGAGGAGGCAGCCAACCAATGATGTTTCTCATTCATTGAAGTTTCTCTTTCTATCCTTCTCCCTTCCTCTCTCTCTAAAATCAATAAATACACACACACACACACACACACACACACACACATATATATATATATATATATATATATATTTTTTTTTTTTTTTAAGGAAAAGAAGAATGATAGGTGGAAAGGAAGGCCAGAAGTCCCCAGGTCTATGAACTTACAAAAGAGGAAGGCATCTTGCCCAACATCGAGTGTTTTCCTTGAAACTATCGAGAACTGTGGCCATGAAGTGGGAGGAATTATTAGGGACAAGCCTGGAGGGGGTGGAGGAGAAGGGAGGGTGTTCGGAGAACCCAGGAAAAGATCAAAGTCCTGACTAAGGTGGTGACGGATATGGCCCTGGATTTCTGAATTCAGAATGACCGGTGGGTCCCCCAGGCGATGCCCTGGAACGCGGAAGGCTCTGGTGTTCTCCACAGATGGCGGGAAAACAGCCTCCGGTGCCCCAGTGCCCCTACTGGGCTCCTGCCTGAGGGGGCGCAGGGCCCTGTAATTATTGGGTAAGAACTCTGGGATGCAGGAATGGACGCCTGCTGTCTGCCCACCATCCCGCTTCTACCTCTGTCAGTAACCACCCCCTTTCTCTTTTGGAGAAATTGCCAGTCCACTGTCTATTCCAGCACAGAAGCTCATCCTCCTGGCCAGAAATGGACTCGCCGTCTCTCCGGCCACAACCATTAGCTCAAAATGGGGACAGGCCTCCGTGTGAGTCACCTCTGACCCTTCCCAGGATTGCCCCTGAATAAGGCCCTTTGTGTGTCTGGGTAAGTGTGACTCTTGTACCGCTGGGGGCTAGGGTCTGGCCGGCGGAGAAGGTCTGACCTCCCTGGGAAATGTGTAAATATAAGGAGACAAGTAGGAGGGAGTGATGGGCACAGAGAATCTGACCCACCATACCCAGGTCTCCCGTCAGTCCCTACAGCTCCCCATCCGTGAGCAGCCCAGGACCTTCTCACACACCACCTCCATCCTCTCCTGTTTCCCTCAAGCCCGTCTGAGCTGCCTGCCTGTCATTCACCATCAGACAGCTCCTTACTGGCATCGCCGCAAAGGAAAGGAACGCGGGCGACCTCGGTGGCTGCTTCCCCGGACCGCGCGCCCACAGGACAGGCTGCGGGAGGGCGGATGGCCGTGTTGTCTATTCCACTCAGTCGAACAAAGGGCTTTTAAAGGAGAGTATGGGCCAGGGACAGCACTTTGCTGCTGCACAGACATGTGAACAAATGTAAGGAAACATCTCCTAACAGCAAAAGTTGTTTTTTAAAAAGTGTTTTAATATCAGAGAGGATGAACTCTTCTCTGCTTGTATTTTAGAGACAAAGAGAGTGAGAAGCAGAGAGGAAGCCTGGATCCCTCTTTTCACAAGAAGCCGAGGACTGGCTACTGAGGCCTTGGGTCGCACCGTTCAATGACCTAAGTTTTACTTGTTAACAAGAAACTCGCTCCCTGATAATTCTGTGGCAGCAGAGTCTGGACTGCCTTCACCAAGTGCTTGTACCTAATGACGTCAAAAACACATTTTAAAATAGATTTAAGTCAAGGAAGGAGGCGTGTGACCCGTTCCCACTTGGTCCCAAGCAAGAAACACGTGATCTCCACAGGAATCTGCCTTGAAGACATCCGTGGCAAGGTCTAAAGCTTCCGAACAGAGGAACCCCGCCTTCTAAATAAAGAACGCCCAATGCACTTATTTGATTTGTCAGAAGTGAATGCATGCAAGACTTTTTAATTCAACGCAAATCCTGAGTCCTGGCAAGTCCGCCCCAGAGGCGCGGCCTTCAAGGGGTGCCAGTAGGTGGCGCAGCAGGCTAACGCACGCCCCTTCTCTGAGCCCTGGCTGCCTAGGGACCCTGCAGCCCCTGCCTGTCAGATGGTCATCACAGGCCACCTGCTAAGCATTCAGGAAATGCTTAAACAGCTCAGCAGAAAATACCGTTCACCTCAGTGGCCTGATGCGTATTATCAGGATGTCTCTGCCAAGATTTTTCAGAACCTGAAATCGGCCTATTTCTTTACTTCTTAAACGGATATGAAAATAGGCCTTTTACATGGAAGTGAACGGTGTAGACATAAAAGAAGTTTTTGTCCCTAATTCAGTTGCCTAATTCTAATCTATCCTATGGATCTAGCCCTTCTTTGCTTCTTGAAAGATTCCTAGATCCATAATGTCTCTGGTTGCTCTTGAATCATGAATGGCTTATTTACTTCTAACCTCCCAAACTGTCTTATTTCTGAAGTTAGAATGGTGATTCTTTTGTAACCATCAAACACTGAATAATTTGTGAAGTTTAATCTCCTTATTCTCCCCTATCTCCGGCTCATGTTAGTCAAGGGCAGGGGTGGGGAGCCTTTTTTTCTGCCAAGGGCTGTTTGCATATTTATAACGTAATCCTCAGGCCATACAGAATTACCAACTTAAAAACTGGCCTGCTCTATTTGTCCAACATTTAATTAACTCACCCAAAATTCCTTGGCAGGCCAGACCCAATGATTTCACAGGCCTTACCTGACCTGCAGGCCAACGTCCCCACCCTGCTCTAGAGGCCTGCATCGGAGAGAAATGTGTGTACCTTCTAGATTTCCCCCCCTTAGCTTTCCCACTCCATCTTCGCTCAGTCACTCATTCCTCTCGGCCCCTGAGGGTAGCTACAGCTTGTGGCGTTATCATGGAGAGAAGGACAGCTCTGGAGCAAAAACATCTTTCCTGGCTGGCACCAATGTAAAACAGCATTCTACCAAACACGAGCTCACAATCAAACCTATAAAACAGCCCTGGCAGCGTTGCTCAGTGGTTAGAACATGGCCTGTACACCGAAGGGCTTCTACCCTGTTTTCCCAAAAATAAGACAGTATCTTATATTAAATTTTTTCTCTCAAAGTTGTGCTAGGTCTTATTTTCAGGGGATGTCTTATCTTTCCATGTGCTAGGTCTTATTTTCGGAGGATGTCTTATTTTCGGGGAAACACAGTAGTTCAATTTCCAGTCAAAGGTATATAACTTAGTTGGAGATTCGATCCCCAGCCCCAGTTCAGGGCACATGCAGGAGGCAACCAATCAATGTCTCATGTTGATGTTTCTCTCTCTCCACCCTCCCCCTTGAGTCTTCCCTTCCACTCTCTCTATAAAACAATGGAAAAAAACAAACAAAAAGATATAAAACACATAAGGAAACAAGAAAGCATGAGTGACAGCAGAAGTAATGAATTTCAAATTTAGACTCACAAACACTGCTGATTTTAGCACCACTGAGTATACTACTACTAGTAAAAGTGTAATATGCTAATTAGACCAGACGACCTTCCAGACAAAGCTGGGGCTGTGAGGACAAGTACCAGCCTGCCGGTGGCCAGAGGGAAGTCGGATCCCAAGTGCCAGAGGAAAGCCAGAGCCGGGGGGGGGGGGGGGGGGGAGGAGAAGGCCTACTCTTGCATAAATTTCATGGATTGGGCCCCTAGTAGTAAAATATAAAATTTGTGCATTTAATATATTCAAAGAAATAAGTATTTTATACAGGAGTAAAGAGCAAGATGCTCTCAACAATGACCATGCAGGTTTAAAAAAGACCTAAAATAAATGTTTAAAAATGAAAAATATACTGATTAAAAATAAAACTGGAAGGAGATTAGAGCCAACTGAAGAGAGAAGTAGGGAACTGGAAGATGAACCTGAAGAATACAGTACAGATAGACAAAGAGATGGAAATGCAAAAGGTAGATTAAGCAACATGTAGCACAGAATGAAAAGGTCTGAGTACATTTAACTGCAATTCTCAAGAGTTTAAAGAGAAGAAATAGATCCTGAGAGTTTTCAAAAACTGATGGAAAATACAATCCACAGATTTAGGAAGCACAACAAATTCCAATCTGAATAAATTTTTAAAAAATTCACACCTGGCCACATGTTATTTAAACCAAAGAACACTGGAGACAAAAAGAAAATCTTAAAAACAGCCAGATAGACAAGATAGATTGCTTATGAAGCAAGGATAATTCGATTGGTAATTGACTTCTCAAAACAACCAACCACAAAAGTCAGAGGGAGTGGAGTGATGTCTTGAGAGTGTGGACAGAAGGTGACTATTAATCTAAAGTTGTACATTCAGTGGAATTATCTTTCAAGAACAAGAATAGCATAAAAACTTGTTTTTGTTTTTAATAAACAAGAACTAATTGAGTATGGTACCCACAGAGTCTATGGCATAGACCGTCACTGAAGACCACTTCCTTCAGAAAGAAGGGGGAAGACCTCAAAAGGAGATACGGAACGCAGGAAGAAATGGCATGTAGAACACCACGCAGGTGATTCTAAAACACTTTCTAAACCAAACCGCCATTTTATAAAGTGAAAGAGCAAGATGGGATTAAAACAACGAACCAAACAGCAAGAAGTCCGGAGGAGGGCATGGAGTGCAGCACCAATTGAGTCTTATCTTTAGGCAGCTCTGCGGGTGAACATCATAAAGCTGCCGGGACCGGTTTGGCTCAGTGGATAGAGCGTCGGCCTGTGGACTGAAAGGTCCCGGGTTCGATTCCAGTCGGGGGCATGTGCCTTGGTTGCAGGCGCATTCCCAGTGGGGGGTGTGCAGGAGGCAGCTGATCGATGATTCTCTCTCATTGATGTTTCTAGCTCTCTATCCCTCTCTCTTCCTCTCTGAAAAATCAATAAAATATATTTTTTTAAAAAAACATCATAAAGCTAACTGCTTCATGGAAAGAACTGAGCCCAGATGCTTCACCCAAGGACAGGTTTCCCGTTCACTCAGGACCCCGGATCTGCCACGCCAGAGCCTGGTGGGAGGAGGGTCCGCGGTTCCCTGGGGACGTATCCCTTCGTTTGCTCACATCTGTCCAGACGCCTCCTCTTCACTAGCATGCTGTGGGGTTTTTCAGATCCCTTCGGAACACGCCCTCCCGTGAACTGCTTCCTTCCTCACTTCCCAAGTGCCATTTCTCGCAGGTGCCCCTTCTGGCAGGAGCCGGGCACCACCCACTGTGCAGCCTCCCAGCTGCCCCTCGGAGGCGGCGGTGTGCACAGAGCCGTGGTGATGCTCGTACAGACCTGTGACCCACGCGGTGCTTCCTGAGGTCACAGCAGCCACGGACTCCGCTACCAGGGACTGGAAGCAGCCTCAGCAGCGCAGAGCGTGAGTTTTTCCTGCGGTGTCTCCGTCAGGTCATGATCAGCGGTAGCTGTGTTCATCATGAGACTTGACCACACACGGAGGTGAAAAATGCTTTATTTCCGTTTAAAACATCACAATGCAATTCGCTCTGCATATCTGACACTGAATAGTAGTAGTCCTGGGCAACAGACACACACAGTTCAGTTTTGATGCCACAGACGAGGCACAAAAACGAACGGGCAGGTGACGCAGCAGCACCTTCCCCGCCTCCCTGCCCCGTTCCGTCCTCCGCAGGAGGCCCCGGGGCAGCCTGTGCCCCTCGCCCACACAGGGTGCTCCCTGGAAGCCCGGGAGGGGCTCCTCTCTCAGCCTTCCCAGGAGCAGGTCCGGCCCTGCTGCCAGGGAACACAACGCAGAGTAACGCCTCTGCCGCCCTCGGTATCTGCCCGCTTCATTCCACTCAGCATCCCAAACGCAGGGAAGTGGCAGGCAGGTAGGTCCTAAGAGGTCACCCCCAAGGCCTGGGTTCCCGAGTTTCCATGACTTTGTACTTTGGCTCAGACATTCCTCTTCAGGAGGAGTCTGCGACCTGTAACGCAGGTGTCCAGGCTCCCCCAGCACTGGGCGAGGCCGAGTCCCCGGAACCTCAGCAAGCGTGGGCAGGACCCTGCAGGACGGGCAGCGTGTCTGTGCACACAGCTTCCACTCGTGGGCCAGTGCAGGGCTCCTGCACCGTGCTGGGCGGTGCGGAGGGCCAGCCAGACCCCAGGCCCTTGGGAATCCAGGATCCGGAAAGAACCTTAGACAGACAGTCCGTGGGGCCTGGCTTTGGGTTTTTAAAAGCTCCTTTTCAACCTCTTTCGCTGTTTGATGGGACTCCAGCACCCCCTCTCCCCGCCCCCCGCCTGCCTCTCACAGACACAATGAAAGGGCACGTGGGAGTGGCCTGTGACAGCAGCACCTGAACTCGGGCAGAGGGGCCCAGGCGGCTGCTGGCAGCTCACAAGCGTCCTCGCCCACTCCGATGTCCAGAGCCCCCAACTCCGAGCTTCAGGGGTCAGATCAGCTTCCCGGGAGGATGGAGGCGGGTCCTGGCAGGAAAAGCTAGGCCCCTGAGGCACCTGGACCCCATGTGGGTTGGCTCCCGACACCCAAGTCGCTCTCAGACTCCTGCCGGGTCAGGCCGCACTGGGACCTGGGCTGGGGATGGATGTAGATTTGATTCTTCTCTCCCGCCCCACATGCGGCAGTCAGGTCATCTGTGTGGTCAGGCAATCTGGGGAATCACGGATCCGGCAGAAAAGACCTACGGCTTGGAGTCCGGAGACCACATTCCGTGTGTGACTTCACCAACGGGCGATGGAGTTCCCTCCACGGCTACAGCCACACTGCGGCCTCCAGCAGAGGCCGCCGAGTCCAGTCCAGGAGCCGTGTGTCTCTGAGATGCCGAGGAGCACTGCCAGGCATGGCGAGGCGCTGAGCACGGAGTGCCTGGGCGGAGTGAGGCCCTGGAGGTGAGGCCCGTCTTCTCTGTGAGACGTTCTGTGTGGGGAGGGTGGCCGGTAGCCCTGGAGGCTGGGAACGGAGCCCGAGGCAGCCAGGACAGCGCTCCTGTGAGCATGCGTGGTGGGATGGCTGGCATGCACTGTCAGCTCCGTGACAGATGTCCTCGGCTTCCCAACGCGTCTCTGCACAGCCTGGAGACGCCGTTCACCTACCAGGGACTCTGCCACCTGCATCCACGTGCCCTCCACACGGCCCCGATGCACTGTGACTCACAGGCAAGCACAGCAGCTCACACTCACCCCTGGCCTTCCTTCCTTCCCAGTCATTTTTCTTTATTAGCATCAGCTCTTCCGAGCACAGAATATCAGGAACTAAGATGGATGGACACACACACACACAACACAATACTAAAATATCAAAATATACCCATTTAAATAAAACACACACTTCAATCTCTGGGTCTGCTGTCACTTATCCATCGCTGTGTTTCACGTGATACGTGAGCCTCCCGGTGCTTTCTTGGGCATGTCCTGTCCCCCAGGTCCCAGGGGCCGGGGGCCAGCCTCACACCGGACTGACTCTGTGCCCCAGGAAACCCTGGAAGGCGGCTGGGCAAGCCCTTCCTCCGAGAACACGGACTCAGGAGAGCAGGAGCACAGGGTCCAGGAAAGCCTGGGCGCTGAGGGCACCTCTGCCTTCCCTTGTCCGTCAGCCTCACCTCCTGCCCACGTACCCAGAAGCGACCGTCTTCTCTCTTCACTGCAGGCCCTGTCGTCTCAGTCACTCTCAGAGGACAAGCTGGCCCAGCCCCAGGCTACTTCTTGTCTGTCACTGTCTGCACGTGTGTTGTCCTTGGAATGGCAGGTTTCCAATTTTAGTCCTTTCCCACTGCCCCCTCCAGTCACCCAAGCCAGAGGGCCCGTCTCGGAGCAGTGGGGGCTCTGCGGCGGGCATGGGGGGCTCTTTGGTGGTGAAAAGCCTGATGCAGGGTGCGGATGAAGAAGTGAGCGCGCCTGCAGCTGCTGGTGTTCTCCAAGATTGCCTGAGCAAATGAACTCCGAAGCTGGTGACTGAGAAAGGATGTTTTCATGGTCTTTCCCATCTGGACCAGGCCCAAAGGGACAGACTAGACCAGGCTTTTGGAGGCCAGGGGCAGCAGCACGTCAAAGACTCAGCACCAGGGTTATGGCTCATGTCTTCCAGCCCTTGGAAGTGCCAGCACTGGGCTGAACTGTCTGCCTGGGTCCTCCGGACAGGCCAGAGCCACGTGGAGTCCTTGGCAGACCAGTTCTCCAGCAATGACATCAACCCAGCCACTGGCCCTCACCCAGCCACTTCGTTTCATTGCACACGTACGACTGTGCTGGCGATTCGTGATGTAAGTGGAATGGTCCTCCGAGAAGGAGGCCTCACTTGTCAGGTGGCCCTAGAGAAGCCCAAGAAGATGCTGAGGAAGGAAGCCACAGGCAGAGGACGGACCAGTATGGCAGGCAAGCACCTCCAGGGATTGGAGTCCGCCACTAGTCTCCCCAAACAGCCTAGGGAGAAAGGCTTTGGCTGAAGTCTGTCCAACAGAGTGCAGGCTGTGCAGTGAGGGGTTGGATGGAGTCGGAGATTCGGGGCCGGACAGGGAAGAAGATGAACATATAGAGAGAGCAACGTCTCCTGCCTTGAGTAGGAGTTGGCAATGTGGGCTCGCTCCTGGCGGTTCTTCTGTTGGTCTCAGCTGGGCTCCCTCATGTCTGCAATCAGCTGTGAGTTGACAGGCTGGGGGAGGGGGAACTGGCCCTGTCTCCCATCATGCAGCGGGACAACCGGGCTCACTCCCTGGGTGGTAACGGCCAGGTGCCCAAGAGCAGCAAGAGAGGGCAGTCCCATGCCCACGGATTTTCCGTCTCGGCTTGTGCCACACTTGTTACTGGGCCACCAGCCCAATCAAATCACCTGGCCATGCCAGATTCAAGAATGGAGGGCAGGAGCAGGAGGCAGGAGAACAGACTTCATTTCTCAGTGAGAAGGAAAGTGTGGCCATGTTTTTGCAATTTACACACATTACAAAATCCAGAGGGATCTAGCTTTGGGAGGCAAACCTGTCATTTAGGCAACGGTGGGAACAGGAAGTGCTCCCCTGGAAGCAGCACCCCTTGTCTCCAAAGCGTCTGCAGTGGCCACAGAGAGGCCACGGTGGGCACGTGTCCGGGACCTGGAATAGCAGAGCTGCTGCGGCAGAAACTACGGAGGCAAACGCAGTACAAACCCAGGGAGGTCACGCGGAGTCCGTGGGGGAAATGGCCCATATTCCAAATACGAGAACACGTATTCTTTTCCCTCCGTTACTGCGTCCTCTCCTTTCGCTCCTGCTTCTTGTGCAGACGTGGAGCATTTACCAAAGAGCCTGTTGCATGGGGAGGGAGGCGGGGCTCCGTGTGGCCCCAGCCCTTGCCCATGATTCAGGCGTGTGCAGCAGAGAGAAACGGAAAAGGAATCCACGTAGACAGCTTTTCAAACAGGTATGTACTCTCTTCCGTGTTGTGCCAGCCACTCAAGAACTGTCCTTTGGAACAGCAAGTGGAAGTCATTTCTGTGACTGTCCAGCAGGTCACGGTCACAAGCTGGCAGCTTCTGCCTTCGGTGTAACCGCAGTCGTGGAGCAGAGACGGAGGAGAGGGGAGTAACGGGTGAGCTCAGCCTGAAGCTCTCCCGTGGTCAGAGGCCTTGTGATAGCAGTCACAAGCGCTGCCGCCTCTCGGCACAGCCAGGAGGCCCGGAAATGCGTGCTGGAGGCATTCCTGGAGACTAGCCGTCCCCAGCTCACTCCCGTCAGACGTGGAGAGAATCCTGGTGCAGCTAAGGAGCCTGGCGGGCGAGAAACGGGCGTGTGGAAGGTTCCCGCGTGCAGTCGCTTCCATGGCGGATTTCTCAAACCAGACAGACGGTACCGAGGTTTGGAATCAGCCTCGCTCAGGCTTCCCCCATCCCTGGCCAAGGCAAAGATCAGCCAACCTTCCAAGGTGGAGGCCGGAGGAGTCCCCGGGCCAGCTGGCTCCTGGATTTGTGCCTTGTCCCCATTGTCCACGTCTGATTCTCGTCACCCAGAGAGCTGTCTCGAACACATATCAGACCACGAGGGACATCCTGGTTGGAAAGTCGTTCTGGAGAAGAGCAGAAAGAGCCCAGCATGAGACCACACACTGTTTAGAGAACCAGCGCCACAGGGGGTGCTGTGGGCACAGCCCATGGCCTGGTCCGAGCCTGGCACCCGCACCCCCAGGGGTGTACTCACAGGACAGGTGTGCACACAAGCGAGTGTAGGAAGTTCTGCATGCAGGCCTCCCAGCCCACATAAGGACCAGATGGTCCCGCTTTTGGCGGGACAGTCCCGATTTCTAACAATTTTTCCCCTGTCCCACGGAGTTTTTATTTATTTATTTATTTATTTATTTATTAAATATATTTTATTGATTTTATACAGAGAGGAAGGGAGAGAGATAGAGAGCTAGAAACATCGATGAGAGAGAGTCATCGATCAGCTGCCTCTTGCACACCCCCTACTGGGGATATGCCCGCAACCAAGGTACATGCCCTTGACCGGAATCGGAACCGGGACCCTTCAGTCCCCAAGCCGACGCTCTATCCATTGAGCCAAACCGGTTTCGGCAGGATACTCCCACGGAGTTTTTAAAAAGTCCCAATTTTTGGAAAGATTGGAAAGATTCTTACCAAAAATCGGGACTTTTTTAAAACGCCGCAGGACACGGGGAAAAAATTGTTAGAAATGCGAATTGTCCCGCCAAAAGCGGGACGATCTGATCACCTTACCCTAGAAACCTTGATGCTGCTTGTTAGAGATGGTCACTAGTGAGCCAACCTCTCCTTCCGCACCCCTGCACGCCTGCAGCGGGCCCCGCCTCCACCAGCCCCTCTCCTCTGCCCCCGCCCCGGCCACCCCAGCCGGGACAGGCCTCACCGGCTTCTTGGCGGGCTCCTTCTTCCGCCGCTTCTCCGAGGAGCCGTGGGCGGCCGGGTCGCGGCCGCGGCGGGACGGCGTGCGGCTCAGCTCCAGCTCGCTGTAGGGCGGCAGCGTGTCCTCGGCCGAGTCGCCCTCGTCGCTGCCCCGCGGGGCGCAGGCCCGGTAGGAGGCGGGCGGGGACCAGGCGTAGCAGGGGCCGCGCCGGGCGGGGGTGTCCAGGCTGCCGCCGCGGCCCGGGCGCTCGCAGGCCGGCAGGCTCACCAGCCGGGGCAGCGGCGCGGCCTCGGGGGTCCAGGCGCGCTCGGCCTCGGCGGGGGGCTCGCGGCTGCGGCTCCGCGGCCCGAAGTACGGCTCCGGGGAGTAGCCCTCGGGCGGGCCGTCCCCGAAGAGGCCCCCGCGCGCCCGCGGCTCCGCGCGCTCGAAGCGGCCGCCCGGCCTGGCGTCCAGGCCGTCCTCCGCCGCCCGCCGGGCCCGCGCGTACGAGTCGGCGAAGGCGGCCAGCTCGTCCATGGACACGGCCGGCACCCCCGTGGCGAAGCTCTTGCGCGACAGCATCTCGGACTTGGAGCGCTGCTGGCTGCGGGGAGGGCACTGGGTCAGGGGCACGTGTCTGCCCGGGGCCTGGGGCCCTGGTGGGAGCTGCCGCACCTCTCTGGCTGGTTCCCCGCAGGGAAAGGGAGGCAACGAGTCCCCCAGGGTCAGGTCCCCAGGGTCAGGGCAGAGCATCACAGTGGGGCCTGGAGCATCACACAGGGGCCCAGTGGGTGGGACTTTGTGACGCAGAGGGCGGGGCCTCCCGAGCATTATCACGTGACCTGGGGCAGCCTGTGCCCCTGCTCACACCTCAGCTCCCTGGGTACCAGTGCGGCTGGCAGTTCACACAGCTGCGGCCCAAGGAGCCCCGAGATACTTGGTGATAAACAGGCCTTGTCCTCCCTCTGACTGACTGACAGGTCTCTGGGTGCAGGCCCGAGGGGCCCACATTGACGGGGGAGAAAGGGCTGCCCTTCAAGGGAGAGGTAGGTGAGTGAGGAAGGCGCCCCCATGGGCAGTGGCCCCACACCTCCGCCTCCTGCGTTCACTGGCTGTGTGACCCGGGGTGAGCCCTCAGCCTCCCTGTTGGGGTCAGTGTCTGCAAGTTAAAACAGGGACCTGCCTGTAGAGCTATGACAACCAGATGCAACAGTATGTTTTACCTTTTACATAACAAGTGAGCAGAAAGGGTGAGCTGGTGGATGGGGTATGTGAGGGCACGGGATAAACAGGTGAGAAGGCAGGGGAAGGCTAAAAGGTCTAAGAGGACGGGAGGGCCCATGTCACAGCGCTGGAAGGTGACTGCACGTGTCATGTTCCTTAGTGAGTGTGGGGAGGGGTGTTCTCATAGAGAGAGAATGTGGCAGGAAACCTGGAATGGCAGGCAGAGGTGTGATCGGGTACAAACAGCCTCGGATCCACCTGCCTCCTGCTCCTGCCCTCACACCCAGCCCCTGAGCCGCCCCGCCAGCCCTTCACCTGAGCCTGAAGCTGTCCCGGTCCTCCCTGTTGTACTCCATGGCCGAGGGCCCCCGGCTCGCCCCGCTGCTGCCTCCCATGACGTCCGGCCAGTAGTCGGCATTGCTCTCCAGGTCCCGGGACACGGGGAGCTGCTTGCTCCGCATCTGGTGGTAGGACTGGCGGAAACTGCCGTCCTCCTCGTGCAGGGAGCTGAGTTCCGAGATGGTGTTGTTATCTGCAGGGATGAAATGAGGCAGGACAGCGTTCTACGTGCTGCACAGGCGGGACCGCTGGCCAGAGTGAGACCACGAGCCTCGGGAACCCCACCCGGCGCTCAGCCCCGTCCGTCCAGGGCGGCGAGCACCTGAACGAGCCTGTTTGTGTCCTTAGCTTGGCGGGCGCGAGTCCAGCTCGAAGCTCACTTGCCCAGAGTAGGAGGCTTCTGTCCTCGGACTGGGAGAACAGTCGTCATTGCTCCCCCCAGGGCAGGCTCCCCAGCACGTGGGCCTGCAGCGGTCTCCTCCCAGGACATCGTCACCTTGTGCAAATGTGTGTCGTCTTCTTGTGAGATTCTGTGCTGAGCTGTGGCGACCCCAGGCATGTTGAGCCCAAAGGGGTAACGGCGAGAGGAACCCCAGATCACAGTGTCTTCCCTCCTGCTGGCTGAGGCCCGAGGCGGGGCCTTCAGGGCGAGTACCGCCCCAGCAGCGGGAGCACCCATGCCAACCTCCTTCAGCCATGCCCATCCCAGAGCAGGGCGTCCACAGGGCCAAGGATCATGCATACCTCGTGTCTGACTGCCCACCTCCCACTGGGAGCTCATCAGGGAACCTGGAATACCCTCGCCAGATGGCTATTTCCAGGGCCAAGGTTGACCCTTCTCCTCCCGAAAGAGTATCCTAGGTGTATGTGGCCTGGTGACCAGGATAGCTGTTTGGAGGGGCAGGCAGGACAGGGGCTGCTGCACCAGGCTCTGAGCCTCCACGTGTGGTCTAGGTAGGACTGGCAGAAACTGCCGTCCTGTGAGAAGGGGGAGGGGGCTGAATTGGCATGGCTGTGCTCCAATAAAATTTATTCACCAAGACAGGAGGCAGGACATGGGTGCCCTGGGACCTGTAGTTTGCTGATCCTTGCACTGGGATTCCAGACTCAACGCATCCCAAGGGCAAGTTCAAATGTGGGCCTAGTTCTCATTTCCTAAGGTGACCATGGGAGCTATTTACAACAGCACTCATGAAAAAGACCAGCATTGCAATCCGGAAAGAAAAATACACGCCTATTTACTTATGGAACTTTGAAATGGATCGAATGCCATTTTCCTTAAGAAAATGAATCTACTTAATCTATTTGTACTGTAATCCAAGCCATTTGTTTTCTAAAATCCTTTGGTTAGAACTTCAAAATATTATCAAAGTCAACATTTACAGCATGGAGGGTCTGGCTGCTGAGTGAGGTAAGCCGAGATGGGATGTGGGAGGCACACATGTGGGCCTCGTTCCCTCTGTGCCTTCTCCCGGGTCCCTGCGGACCGCTACTGCCCCAGGAAGGGAGGGTGGTCCTTCCCTCAGCGGCCCCTGCCGCCTCTCCGTCCCCAGGCCCCGGGCTGACCGGCAGCTCCGGGCAGCTGGGCATCAGTTGGTTTGGTGGTCAGTGGTTTTGAATTATAATCTAATTTTAAACCTGTCTTCCTCCGAAGGAAAATGGACTAGTTTATATTTGAGTGACAATAACTCAGAGCCTTTTGAGGAATAAAATCTAGAACCTTCCTTTCTCAGGAGTTAGTGATGGACAATCTCCCAGGGAGCACACAGGAGAGAACCTTACAATGCACCGAGGATGAGGACTGTCCGCGGTCACGTGTGACTACCGAGAAACCGCACTGTTGTCCCAGAACTGCCCTCAGAAGGCAGCGCGGCGATCCCTCCGGTCTGCTGGTCCGGACGGCCGTCTGTTCCCCGCTCAGCGGGCGGGTGGGCCAGGCTGCCTGCTCTACAGCTTCTGCCCCATTGAACATGCCCACACCCTCCTCCGTTTATGGACACCTGTCACTCAGGGGCAGGACAGGCAGACTCTTCCATAAAGGGCCGCACAGTAAGCATTTTAGGATTTGCCAGCCACACAGGCCTATCAACTCTGCCACTGCAGTGTGAAAGGTGTCCTAGCGAATACAGGTGTGCCTTGGCATGGCTGTGCTCCAATAAAATGTGGTCACCAGAACAGGAGGCGGGACATGGTGCCCTGGGACCTGTCGTTTGCTGATCCCCGCACTGGGATTCCAGACTCAAGGCATCCCAAGGGCAAGTGAGGGCCACATGGCTGGCGGGCCCTGGAATACCCAGGCTCACAGAGTGGATGCCCCCCTATTGCAACCTGAGACGACGGATCCACTCTGAGAAGGGACCTTTCAAGGCGGTCCACTTCCGTGACCCTCCCCAGGGTTCTCTGCCTTCAGGGACAGACCTCTCCAAGCCCCGTGAACGGCTTTCCTGCCTCATCTCTATGCCTTTATCGCCATGACAACCGGCAGCTTCCAGGACACCGGGGTCCAGTTCTGGCATTGGTGCCAAGGCTGGCACTGGTGACGTCCCCCTGCCTCTCTTCTCTCCTCTGCAAAGTAAGGGGGAGACTCAGCACCTCCGCCTCTTCCAGGTTTGACTCCAAGTCCCACGAGCTGGAAGCTGTGGCCACGGCAGCCACGGAGCCGCCCAGCCTGCTCACAGGCTTCTGGGTGAGAGCACAGGGCGGGGAGTCAGGAGGGCTGGGTTCCAGTCTCATTCTGTCACTGGCACCCTCCGGCTTCCGTGTCCTCGACTTCACACCGGCCATCTCCAAGGCCCCCGTGGGCACCAAGAGTCCATGACCTTGTGACCTGCCAGGCCCTGGGGACCATTTTCATCCAGGGAGACAGGACGTGCCAGCTAAAGCAGCCTAACTCATCTCCTGGATCACCGACTCTGTCCCCTTCCAGGGATCCATGACAACATGGTTACAACCAGCTCGTCAAGTGCGGTGACATCTGCATCCCTGACACCCCAATCTGGAGCCGGCTTTTTATAGTCGGTGGTGGGAGGATGCTGCTGCGCCTGCAGCTCCGCGGGAGGAACTCGGAGCCGCGAACGCGGAGGAACTGGCTGTCCTTGTCCGCACAGAGCTCCTTTCAGCTGTGTTCATGGTGGCCCAGAAATTCCATCGCATCCCTGGCAGGTTCCAGGGTGAGGAGGGTTCAAAGAGAGTGTGGAGCCCTCGGTGCTACACCAGTCCCGGCACACCCACCCGGGCTGCCTCTCCCCAGAGCTGGTCATTGGGAAGCGTGGGCTGTGTGGGCCGCCAAGTCCCCAAGGACTGGGGTGGGTGAAGGGGCGGGGCCCTGCCCCACAGGATCCATGATTCAAAAGTCCCCTGACAAGGGGCAGCCTCCCGGCTTGCCCGTTCATTTCTGCTGCCGGGCATCTCAGTGGCACAAAGGCCTCTTCGTACGACACGCATCAGCACAGCTGTTCTCTCAGGCACGGGGCCTCCATGTGGCCAGTGCCGGCTGTTGTTCAGTGCGAGGGCCTCTCGTGTTGGAGAGAACGAACGCTCAGCTTCCATGTGGAAGTCTGTCCCAGAGATACTTAAAGGGGCAGTGGAGGGGACTGTTTCCACAAGACATCTCCACCCCCAGCGCACAGCCCAGCAGCACTCCCTGTCCACAGAGGCTGAGCCCAAACCCCCTGGACTCGTCTGTTCTTCACACAGAAGCCCGGGTCCCTCCACGCTGCACCCTCCATGGCCCTTTCTTCAGGATGCTGTCGCCAGCACCTGCTGGTTCTGACCCTGGAAGCCAAAAGCTGCCCAAGTTCGGGGACCCTGCCCCCTCCTCCAAGTCCCCATTAGCTGCGAATTCCTGCACGAGGGAAGGCCCCGTCACATACAACACGGATGCTCACAGTGGCCCCTCAGCCTGCGGGCCGGGTCAAACTGAGCCAGCTCCTTCTCCACGTAGTACAGGACCTTCATGGAGTCCCGCTCCTTGTCCGCCTGGATCCGGTAACCCTTGCGAACTGTAGGGAAGAGGACACGCGTGTGAGCTGGGGAACTCGGGAGACGGGGCCTCGCGTGCTTTCCCAGGTAGAAGCCACGTTCCCACGTGTGGCAGCTCCCTTCGGAGCCACCAGACACAGGGATCTGTATTTGTACACGTAAGACCCTTCAGCACGGTGCCCTCGGCAGGGGGCCCAGCAGCTCCACACAGAGTTCTGTGCTGGTGCCTGTGACTCCTGTGGTCACCGCTGCTTCCTGCCTCACCCCAGCAGCTCCACCCAGAGCTCCTCCTCTCAGAGCTCAGGGGGACCTGAGTCCTCCCTGAGCACAGACCCCTTTCCAGCCTGAGACAGACTGCTCTGCAGCCTGAGGCTCACACCGCCACTCGGCGGGAGTTCCTGTAACTTCAAAACAGACACCTCGACTGAGGGACGTGGACAGAGGTGGCCTGAACGCCTCTACTGGCCCGGGAGAGGGTGTAAGAATTCCACACCTGCCTGGTGCATAGGAGCTAATGTTAGATTATAGGCTAGATAGGCATTGGTACCAAATAAGAGGTAGAATACGTGATTATCGTTATTTTCTTATTTTTAAACACCAGTAATTCAACCTGCTGCTTGCTGTGTGTTACAAGCAGGTGCTGTTCTCAGGACTTAACAACAAAATTAAAGCATTTTGCAGACATAATCCTACCTCCCACACCCTCACTCATATTGTCAGGGACAAAAGCTGTTTGAGCCCCACACCCACTAAGTGTCACTCTTGTCCAATACCAGCCCCAACGGGAGGCCTAACCGTCACGGATAAGAGAAGGGAGGAGAGCAGGGAGAGCATGGGATGGGAACAGAACAATGATGGCAACAGACATATGTGCTGGGTGCTCGCTACGTGCTTGGCCACTGGCCCTCACGCCACCCAAGGAAGGTGCTGTTCTGAGCCAGTTTGTGGTTGAGAAAACTTTGGCTCCAAGGAGTTTCCTAACTTTGCCCCCAGATCACTGGCAGCTCGGAGTCTAGGGCCACAGTAGGAAGGAGAGACGAAGGGGATGAGGAAGAGGGGCTCAGGGCAGGAGGCCTTAGGCGGGCAGGGCCCGGTGCTGAGGCATGGTCCTATCTCTGCCCAGCAGGACTGTACCCTGAGGGAGAAGCAGGGGACCAGCGCCAGCATCCTGCTCCCACGGGGAGGCAGGCGCCACACGGAAGCCGGTGCCTCCGGGTCTCTGGTCACGTTACAGTGGAAAAAGTCCCCACAGCCATGTACACGGGAGACTGTGATAGGCGATTCCCCAGCGCCCGGGCCACAGCCTGGCACGTGGGCGGACACGGCGCCCACACGCCCCCTGGCAGGCTCTGCTCTTGTACATGAGCCTGTGCCGGGCAGCACGGCCATCAGATCGTGGCGTTACTTTAAAATCTCCACACGCCACTTAGTGACTCCTCCCAGAAGTCAGACCCATAATCCTTCCGCAGAAGCAATTATTAGAAGAACTGGTTTTATGTATCAAGCCGCGGTCTCCCACCTCGTCTGCAGAGCGGTGCAGACAGTTCAATTAAAACGCAATCATCCCACCAGCTGCTCTGTCTGCCCCGAGGCAGTGCCGTCTGATGGGTGAGTACAGGGCTGGGGGTGGGGCCTGGGCACCCTGTGGGCATGCCACTGGTTTATAGAGGGACCCCAAATAAATGGTCCCTCTGTTTTCCTGACTATAAAAGGTAACTCACCCCCTCATCAGTTTGGCTCAGTAGACAGAATGTCAGCCTGCAGACCAGAGGGTCCCAGGTTCGATTCTAGTCAAGGGCACGTACCTTGGTTGCAGGTGCCTCCCTGGCCAGTGCCCTGGTTGCAGGAGGCAACCAACCGATGTGCTTTTCTCTGTCTTTCCCTCTCTTCCACTCTCCCTAAAAATCATTGGAAAAATATCCTCAGGTGAGGATTAAAAAAAAGGCAACTCCCAGTTCCCACCCTAGAACCTCAGGAAGGAGACGACACCACGGACCAAAGCCACGGAACCGCAGAGCTCTCTAATCGGTAGGGGCAGCTCAGATGTCGCCACCTCTCCCAGGCTTTGCTTCTCATCACTCGAGAAGTTCTATCTCCTCTCTCTGTCTCACTCCTAACTTACAAGTCATTTAGTCTGAACCGTCATCACGGCCCTGGGTATATTCTAGCTTGTTTCAGGTTATTTGTAGAAATGTGTAATCTCCCCAGATTCCGCAGGGACAGGAGTCCTTGTCATTTTGTGTAAAAGCACTCAGGACCTCGCTGTACCCAGAGCAGCACTTACTGAGGGCGTGTGAGCTGCCGCCAGCAGGGCGCAGCGGGGTTCCTGGTTTCCTTGGGAGTCTTTCCAGTACTTTCCCTCTAGACGGCCAACTTCCTGAGGGCAGAGAGGACCGGTCCTCTGCTTCTCTCTCACCCCAGCACCTAGCACAGCACCGACACCTGCTAGACATCCCGGATGTGTGAGAAGCCTCCAATGGCAACTGGAGGGAGCAGGCTTGGTAGGTTTTGCTTTATTGTTATTATTGTTGACGATACCAATGGTAAGAAGACTATAAATGATAATAATTGGTAAGAAGACTCACTTGTTTGCGGGTGTGGGGACAGGGCTGCCCTGCCTTCGCTGTGGCTTCGACTGCGTGTTCCGAGTGTGTGAGGAGCCCCATGTGAAATTCCAGCCATGAAGACTGAGCTGGGCTGTGCCCCCGGCGGCAAGGCCGGCCCCTGACAACCGCTGGAAGCCTGGGCTGCCACGCTGGAATGCATGTTCTGTCACACAGCAGACACGCTCACCGGACTGAGCGCATATTCTGTTACACAGCAGACACGCTCCTTGGTGTGTTACAGGAACCGTCCCAGCCGCGAGAAGGCAGCGGCTGCCTCAGTCCCCACGGTCCGGACGCCCGCACTGCTACCTGCAGGCTCGTGACCCCAGAAATTGAATTCCTCACTATCACAAAGGACAGAGGCGAACTATTGATCCTGAGACTTTGGAGGCATCACCCAGTGGTTCCAGGAGCTAAAATGCCAGGCAGTCCTCCCTTGAAAGGTTCTTTTTACCATCAGCTCAGTGCCATGGCGTGGCACACTGGGGCTCTTCCCTCATGCTGCGAGGAGCCGCCGTGTCCCCTGGGGCTCCGGGGCATAAAACCAGGCCTTTCCTGGACTCTCCCCACCCCGCCTCGATGAGGCTGTTTTCTCTGGGTACCGGAGAGAACAGCCTGATCAAACACTGCTTTGCAGTCTTCACTCAATTTATTTCATTTGCTAGCCCCACAACCACTCCCTAGACCAGTGGTCAGCAAACTCATTAGTCAACAGAGCGGCAAACCACGGCTGGAGATCAGCATGTGGCTCTGGAGCCGCGGTTTGCCGGCCACTGCCTAGACCATGCATTCCTTGAGGGGCAATTTACAAGCATTTATGAAATTTTTATTGATTTGAAGATAAATAGGATGGTGTCTGGTTGATTTTTTGTCTGTACTGAGTCTGAAGACCAGAGACCTATGCTGGGTGGTGCCATTTCAATAAGGATTGTCCCAGACCGGTGCCAAAGCCCAGTGCTTTGTGGGAAAGGAGTGTGCTCCCAGTGGTGGTCCAGTTTGGTGGGTGGTTTATCTCTCTCTCCAGGTTCAGTTGGGTTCACGTCCTTTGGTTGGTGTGGCTTCTGCATCAGCTTCTCTAACTCATTAGCCTTGCCAACTCTGCTCCCACGGGAGAGGGAATATTAGGGGACTCATTCTCATGCCACACTATTACGTTGAACCATTATTGCTAAAGATTTGAGCTAATACTTTTGTCCCCATTGAGGCTCAACTACTTTTCAGTTCATTTCCCCTTTGCAGCCAAATGAAACTTAAAAACTTGCAAATGACGCCCATCCCTAAGGCAGGCCCATGCCGTGGCCGTGGTCTCGGAGCGCCAGCTTCCTGAGCTGAGTGAGGCTCCGGGGATGATGGAGCAGCTGCCACCCCCAGTGACAGCGTCAGCCATGAGGAGGTGGAGCTGGAAATGCGTGTTCTCTGTGTGCACACAGCGGGCACAGAGACACATCCTCATTAGTTTTGAAAATGACATTTCCAAACCCTACCTGCCTACTCAATTCTTTTGCTAGAAGGGTGAGGGGAGGCAGGTAGATGTGACGAGGAAGTGGGTTGGAGTGAGGGAAAAGTGGATGCGGGAAGAGCAGGTAGATCATTCCACTCGAGCAGGTGGGAGGTGGTGGCAGAAGGGACCAGGGCTGGGGTGGAGATGGGGGACCAGGGCTGGGGTGGAGATGGGGGACCAGGGCTGGGATGGAGATGGGGGACCAGGGCTGGGATGGAGATGTGGACCAGGGCTGGAATGGAGATGGAGGGCAGAAAACTGGTTCGAAGTTATTCTGAGCTACAGTCTGAAGGACTTGCTGACCAACTGGATGCGGGGAGTGAGGGTGAGGACGAGAGGAGGGTGGAGTCCCAGCTTCACTGAAATAAGAAACGGCCAAGCTGAAGTGGACAAACAGCAGGTTAATTCCATTTCGCAGAGGCTGGGGTTGTAAAGCCCGCCGGCCTCCAGGGAGACGTGAGAACGGCAGTGGGACCCGGGGACTGGGGATCAGAGAAGTCGGAGGCATCGGCGTACAGACCATGGCTACAGCCTGGGCGTGAGTCCATTTCTGGGGGGGAGGCAGGAACACTGGCCTCTGGGCCACACAAAGGGACAGCTGGCAGGTAGAAAATGTCACAGACCACCACGAGGAGGAAGGCAAAGCCAAGAGTGGGTGAGGGTGCAGGTCCCTGGTAGCTCGGGGAGCCAGGATGGAGGAGGACCCACTGGCCTCAGCAAGAGGCGGCCTGGTGGGCTGGCTTCTGCACTGAGGGCAAGAGCGAGATGGAAGTTTGGGGCACTGATGAGAGCAGGGACATGAAATGTTCAAAACTCTCCGGAGGAGGCTGGCAGTGAAGAGGCGCCAGGGGTGGGATGTGACCTCAGAGGGCTGCAGTGGGAGAAGGGGAGAGATGAGGGTGCTGTATGTAACGGAAGGTTTCCAAGGCCGAAAGGAGGAGGCCCAGAGGCAGGCAGGCTGGAGACATGAGGCAGAGCGGGCACCGTGCGGATGCCCACGGGAGAGAAACAGAGCCGAGGGGTGGGTCCCGGCAGCGGGGAGGCAGCCATCTTTCACTGTAGGAGGTCCCCACCAGCCGCCGTGAAGGACAGGGGAAGGAATCGGGTGCCTCTCCCGTCTCCCTCGCGGTAGCGAACTGGCGGTTCTGTACGCAGCTCCTCAAAGCTGCCTTTGCAACCCCCCAGTGTGCAAACGACTATTGTGTACAAACAGAATCTGAAAAGTTACCGTTGCTAGGTGACTACCCCAAAATTGAGTTGGCATGTAAATATAAAATAAGCTAAATTTACATCTTTATAAAAAGGCCTTTCTTAACATGTCTAACATGCTTGAGAGAATAATCTACAGGAAACCTTGGCGTCATCAGTAATTCTGGTCGTGGGACCAGGAAAATAGAAATGTGCCCAGAAAGACACTCACACAGCCAGGCTGGTGTGACACCCCCTTTCCCGTCACAGACCCTGGTTTGTTCATTCCCAAGGTCAATAAGTGCTTTGCTCAAGAGATGTGTTATATATGTATATATATATTTTTGTGCATTGGGCCTCTAGTGTGTACACACACACACACACACACACACACTAGAGGCCCAATGCACGAAAATACATGCAAGAGTATGCCCTCCTTCCCCTAGCTGCTGGCACCAGCTTCCTTCTGGCACCCGAGACCCGGGCTGGCTTCCCTCATGCCCTGGCTTTGTCAGGAAGGACGTCTGGAATGACATCTGAAAGAGGAAGACGCCCGACAAGCACCCACTCTGGAAGGTCTAATTAGCATATCACCCTTTTATTATTATAGATAGATTGATTTCAGAAAGGAAGAGAGAGTATCATCAATTGGCTGCCTCCTGCACACCCCACACTGGGGACTGAGCCCACAACCAAGGCATGTGCCCTTGATTGGAATCGAACCTGGGACCCTTCAGTCCACAGGCTGAGGATCTATCCACTAGTCCCAGCCAACTAGGTTTAGGAAGGGGCCTGGGACACAATGCTCGCCACCAAGACTGCAGGTGTGGACGGGCGGAAGGGCTTCTGGCAAAGGCCCGTCACTCTGGACAAAGCGGCGCAGGGAGGAAGCGTGTCTGCTTCCTGCCAGAATGCAGTGCCTGGAGCGATGGCAGCCATCGCGGGAGAACCAGGGAGCGCCCAGGAGGACAGAGCAGGTGGAAAGAACAGCCCCTCCATGATGCCATGAACTGCTGCTCCTCCAGCCAACCCCAGGCCACCTTCCCCAGGGGCTTCTCGCCATGTGAAATAAGACACTGTCCTTGGTCCCAGCCATTTTAACTACACTGGTCAGTACGGCAGCCAGGCCGGAAGGACGGCACTGCCACCAGCAGGGCTGGGGAGGCCGGAAACAGGAGAGAGGAAGCCCTCGCCACTCTAGGAACATGAATCATTTTGTTATGAGACTTGCTGATTTAGAACTGTGGGGGAGGTTCTGGTGGGAAAGCAGGAAGGAGAGGAACTAGAGGAAAGGGGAGCAGCCCATAGAGTTGGAGACAAGTTCCCTGGATGGCTCCTGGCCCCACACCCGCTGGGCAGCGGCTGCCTCTCTCTCTCTCTAATCCCCTGCGTCTTTGATCATTAGCTTCCACTCCCCTGCCTGTGACTCATTTCCGGTCTCAGGCGGCAGGATTCTGTGAATAGTTCCAGGGAGAGAAAAACACAAATGCCGATCACCCACTGAGGTTGCCTGCTCTGTCCACGGTCGGTACCGACAGTTCACCGCTGGGCAAGCCCTTGGTCCCTGTCCAGATGCCCCTCCCCAAGCAGAAATGCCTGCTTTCCCCACCCCCATGGCTCACCCACCCCGGGGTTTATAAATCACCTGCTAAGTCTCCCACACGCAGCTTCAACCTTCCTGCTCTGTGGCCCTGGTCAAGGCCTCCGGGAGAGCGACACCTTAACGCGCTACCCCCATCCCCCTCCGCCCGCCCATAACCATGACCCATCATCCCTAGGTGGGCCAATCTCATCTGTACAGGCCTCTGCACCAATGAGCGCACGGCGGGCTGTGAGCGCACCACGGTTACCTCCACTTCCTGCCCGAGGGGCTCCTCTCCATGCACCTCATTTCAGCTCACGATCTCCCCCCAGATGCTCACGTGTCCCCTGAACAACTTCAGCTGCATCTCAGCTCGGGTCCGACTCACTCTCCCTGAAAACCATGTGGCGGTCAGCACCTCACTCTCCGCTCAGGACTCTGCTGCCGTGACTCTCGCTACAGCACTGAGCCCCTCCAGTGAGCCGGACCAGTGAGCCAGACACCATCAAGCACACTGTGTTCTCCCTGCTCGGGCTTCACCTGCTGCCTCCTGGGGGGGGGGCTCAGTGACTCCCCCCCCCTCCCCGCCCCCCAGTCCTCTCATTCCTGCAGCCCAGTTCACACCTCACCACTTTCCAAAGACTTGGCAGCCAGCTCTCTCCCACAGCCCCCCAGTCCCACGCTCTAGCCCCCAAATGCCTGATGAGGTGTCTTTCTGCGGCTGCAGCACCCAGCCGGACACAGCTGCGTCCACACGTCTTGGCACTCGGCACTGGCCGGTTAGTCCTGCACGTGAAGGAGGGAGGAGGAAACCACTGACTAGTTTCTGGAATGGAGATACCATTTCCCAAAGGGGCGTCCCCGAGCTGCCGTCAGCCAGTCCCCGGGGGAAGCCAGGAGCGGGCCGGTCAGGATGGAACCACATTACCGCTGCGGCTGCCTCCAGTGGAGTCGCTGGGAGCCAGGGGCGGTGGGTGCGGCTTGTCCATCAGCATGCCCGATGAGGGGGCTCCTCCCAAGGGGACGGGGGGGATGGAGTAGGGGCCGGGGACACAGGACACAGAGGGAGGGTACCCGGCCTTGGCTGCTTTCCCTGCTTCATACACTGTGGAGGGAGACGAAGAGCAAGAGATTATACGGTCCCACCCTCACACCCCTCAACCTCACGTCCCTGAGGATGCACTTTAGGGACCCCCTGGATTTGTGCCTGTGTGCCTATATGCGCATGCATGTGCGCGCGTGTGCTTATGCCTGCAGGTGCATGCATGTACATGTGTATACTGTATGTCTGAGTACAAATGTTAAGCATGAACACATACATGTTGTGTGTACCTATGTGTGTATTTGTGTGTGATGAGGGTGCTTATGTATGAGTGTGTCTATGCCTGTGTGTGTGCTTATGTGCGTGTGCATGTGTGTGTGCACGCCTATGTGTTCATGTATGCGTATGCTTTCCTAGGCCTGAGCCACTCAACTGGAAGCCCTCTCCCCGCTGCCGTGGACTCCTCCGGCTCCGTCAGCGGACGACATCAGGAAGCTCAGTGTTTGGCACCTGGAACTGAGTCACTAAGCGGCTCTGTGACAGCACAGCCCACTTCAGCGGCCCTGCGTAGGCGGCCCAGCCCCCCGGCTGCCCAGGGCAGCTTCCAGGGCGGCCGGAGCCTCTTCTCACGGCAAAGCAGGGGCTGCTTGTGAGCCCAAAGCGGAGCAGATGACCTGACTCCGGGAAGCGCGCTACTCCCGAGGGTACCAACCACAGCGCTGTGTCTCTCTCCGACAGCGGGGGTTCCAAACGTCATGCCTACCTGGGCCTGGCACCTGGGGAATCCCCAAAGGAGGACTCGCTCTCCTGTGGACCCTGTGGTCACGGGAGCACATGGAACCCGCCAGTGGCTGGACAGTACCCAGCACTGCAGTCTGCACACTCTGCTGCCAGAGAGGGGTTCTCTGCTGGGAGGGGCGTGGCCAGAGAAGCGTCCTCGAGTCTGAACGCCCCGGGAGAGGGCAGGCGCCTCTCCCACAGCCTCAGCCGCCTGCCCCTGCCCTTCCTGCACCCAGTCTCAGCGAGGACGGCACATGCTGCTGACGGGCGTGGAGGGAGTGGAGTGAGACGGAGTGAGTGAGTGGACGGAGTGGAGTGAGACGGCACACAGGGGTGTTGCTCTGGAAGCAGGGCTCCTGCGGGGAGGAGCATGGGATGAGTGACATTTGGGGCGGAAGGAAAGGAGGTGGAGGAGGAAGTCGGGCACACAGCTGCCCCATGGGTCCTGGATCCTCGGGGGCTGCCCCCCACCCCAGCCCTTTACTCACAGGCCTGGGGGCAGCAGCAGGACTCGGGGCAGCAGGGGCAGCGGACGTAGCAGCAGCAGCTGTGCGGGCAGCACTGGCACCAGCAGATGCCCACCAGGACGAAGAAGAGGAAGACGCCCAGGATCACCAGCCCGACAAACACCCACTCTGGAAGGACGCATAGGGAAATGGCATCAGGATGGCCCGCTCGCCCGCCCCTCCCACGAAGAGGCCAACGGGGGGCCGGGGACAGAGGGCGCAGAGCCCCAAACTGGGGAGGCACTGGGAGCGTGAGCAGTGCAGACCCCCGGGCTGGGGCGTGAACAGGATGGTCACCGGGTCACCAGCCATGGTGGCTCAGGGCCCGCCCGGGGAGCGGGTTTGCCATGCTGGCTGCAGGGTCAGGACGGGCGTGGGACCGGAGCACAGACTCTGGTGCTTGCAGGGCACGGGTCTGTGGAGCTAGAACGGGTTCTGCGTGTACGGATCTTGGGGAGTCGTTACTCTTGTCGCTGGAAGTGAGCCCTGACACACTCGCCAAGTCTACCTGGTCCCAATCCGAACGTGCTTGGTGGTCCGTGTCCTTACATCTCCATCCGTTCCCCTGCCCATCGCCCCGAACACCTTCCCTGAGCTCAGCATCGGGGCTGATATCTGTCCAACCCCCCAGGACCGGAGGCCAGGACAGAGCGGCCCGGAGAAGACACTGTTCCCGCCCGCGGCTGACCTGCTGGAGGGCCGCTCCCCCTGGAGGCGCGGGGGGCTGGCGAGCGCGCTTTCCCTTAAAAGCGAAAAAGCGACAGCAATTCTGATTGAAAATCATCTGCCCAAAACCCTTTCCAATGGACGTCACGTGTTATTTTCTTAAACTTGGGGTATTAAGTGCTCCGGTTAAGTGGCCATTCAGTGAGAGCTTGAAAACGTGGCATTTTTGTTGCGTAAGTTTGTGATCGTGGCAAAGCCACTGATCTTTGTTTAGACAGATTTCCTCAGAGAGGAGACTTCTCCTGCTTCCTGGCTGTCCCGCCCGCCTCCCCCTGACACAGGTTCGAAGCGGCCAGGTCCCAGCTCTGCAGGAGAGGGAGCCCTCGTCACCAGTGTGGGCGGAGAGGCCTGATGGCTGAGGCTTTGGCCGGGGCCTGGGAATGACGTCAGGTCACCAGAGAGTGTGAGCCTGAGGGGTCGGTGAGGGATGAGGTGTGGTGAGGCGGCCCAGGGCAGGCCAGGCCGTCGAGGAGAAAAGACAGCAGGTGCCCTTGAAGGAGGGCCATCCTGACTGTTACCCACAAGGATTCTTGCAGCCAAAAGGGAAGGAGGGGCATGCAGGTTCCTAGGAGCAGAGATGGAAAATACAGCAACTCTTTCTTGGGGTTATCAGCTCTGATGTGGAGAAGCGGTGCCGGTGCCGGGTAACATTGTTTCTCTGACGCACACACTGACACAATTCTGGATGAGGGGGGGGGGGGTGTCACAGAGACAGTCTGTGTGGCCTTGGGGCGAACAGGAAGAAGACTGTCTGTATTGGGCTGTTCAGTTACTGGGAAAGGGCCAGGGAATTCCTGGAATAATGAGGGATGCTCTATTGGGAAGACTCTGGGTGTTTCTGAAGCCTTGAATCAAATCAAAACCAATGGCTGTGGATACTGTGTACCTCACTGCTGCTGGCAACCTCAGGCAGCTCGGCCACGTGGGCAGACACCCTCCAAAGTGAGAGGGAACCCCTTCCCACCCCGAGTCTGGCTGTGGCGCCCCCTGGTCCATTCCTGCTCGGTCCGAGCCTCCTCCTTATGGACTACAGCGGCACCAGCCTGACCGTGGCTTGTGCAGGCCTCTGCGTTCAACTGAAGCCACACAAAAGCAGGGCAGGTGTCCTGGAGACAGTCCACAGCCCCCCAGGACCGAGGGCCCCCGAAGGCGCTGGAGCTGCACACAAAGCAGAGTGGGTGTGGAGATGAGCGCTCCTCACGGGAGGAGGGGGGCCCAGCTCTCACTAAGTTGGAAGAAAAAAGTTCCGATAAAGTTACAAGGGAAGTTCAGAGTAACATGGCTGCACACTGATGAATGGGTAACATAACTTAGGCCTAAGGAACGCAGACAAGGAATGACTCTGTTAAGGATACTTAGTGCGAGGTGGTGCAGCCGAGTCGCTGGGCGTGGAGCGGCCAGGGAGGTGCGTGCCTGGCATGTGTGGTCAGGACTGGGGACCCATCTCAGCCATTTTTAATTTTCGTTACTTTTTTAGGGTCTAGTAACAGAGGAAATACAATTTATCCCAATGGGCTTAGTTCATCCTGGAAAAGACCACAGATACATATAGACAAATGTGCAGATATAGTAAAGGAGCAATTAGTGACTAATGCGGAAGCCAGACAGATGGAATGACAGCACACTAAGCAAAGGAGGAGTTAAATGACGGAATACCTGGCATAATCTCCACAGCAAAACTGGGCAAGAGGTCAGCAAGCAGCCCTGTCCTGCCTAGAAGAGGTAGAAGGAAAGAAGGAGAGAGGTTACTCCACGGGAAAACGCAGCCTGGGCCTGGCTGGCTGGTGCCACCACACGGCCTGGCCCAGCCTCTTTGTGGTACCGAGGCACATCCGGGGGTGGGGCCCGGGCAAGAGAATGACCTTCCTACCGACCTCTGGCAGCTGGGGAAGTGACCGCTGCACCTACATCAGGGGAAGCAGAAACAGAACTCCCCTCCAGCCGCTATAGGAGGCGGGGACGCCTGCCTCACCCACGAAGGCCCTGACCAGCAGACAGACACGCACCGTCCACTCACGTGTGCATCCTTTACTGGAGAGTCCACCCCGTCCGGGTCCAGACAGTCCACACGCATCCCCACACCCATAGAAAACAGAGTGCATATTTACTTTTAACTCGGAATGATCTCGGTATATAATTCTAATTACAGCCTGGAGACATTCCAATGATTAACATTTCGAAGGCAAAGGAGAGAGAAGCTAGATCGGTCTCACACTCCTCTCCCCTGGCTTCGGAAAAGCTCTGTACGGTGTGGCTTTCCCATATGGCACCCCCAGCTGGCATGCGTGGACCCACCTGCCTTCCACGTGCCGTGGAGAGAAGCGTAAGGGTTGGTATGGGAACACGCAGGGGCCCCTCGAGGCTCGGCTGGCAGGGAGCTTGCAGGAAGGAGCCACTGAGATGTGGGGAAGGAGGTCAGTCCTTACAAACAGCCTCCTGTATAGGAAGAGGTGCCAAGCGCACCACATCCTCAGTCACAGTTGGGGGAAAGGCCCTGCTGGGACTTCCCTGCGCCCGACGCCCAGCCACGCTGGGGTCTCACTGACCAATGAGGTGACCAATGAGGAAACAGCTCGTAAGCCGCCTCCTGTCAGGCATGGATGGCAAAGGCTCACCCTGGCACCTCATGCTGCTTCGTTTACATGTGTGACGATGCACCAAGAACAGCTCTGTCCGGTGCAAATATAATGTGAGCAGCGGGTCACTGCAGGATTTCTAGTAATCACGTTAAGAGTAAAAAGAGGCCTCGCCCAGGCAGCTCAGTTGGTTAGAATATCATCCTGATATACTAAGGATGTGGGTTTGATCCTCGTTAGACCACATACAAGAAGCAACCAATGAATGCATAAATGAGTGGAACAACAAACCAATGTTTCTCTCTTCAATCAATTAAAAAATTGAAAACGAGTAAAAAGACTGAAGTTAACGGCTATTTTTACTTATACCAAGACAGCCAAAGTGTGAGCACTTCACAGGCCCCGAACATCACCTCCAAAGGGGGTCTGTTTCATGCACGTGGACTTGGTTCATTCAGAAACAGCCCTTCCTGTTCAAGTTTCTAGAGGCGGAGTCGAGAAAAAGTCACGGGTGTTGTTTACACTGTGAGCCATAAGGCCATGGCTGGGCACAAGCCTCTCCTTCCGCAAGCCGCCCCACGGAAAGCAGCTCCGACAGAGACCACGGAAAAGGCTTGCCAGGGGCGGGGAGGTCGCTGTCCTGGGGGCGCAGCGTTAGCGGGCGGGGAAAGGATGTTGGCTCACTTTGCTTTTCTTGGCTCTCCTCAGCTCGCAAGGCCAGCGTGGTCAGTGTCCCGGTCATGTTACCTGCGTGGGTGATGGCCCGACATTTAAAAAGCTCACTGGGACTAGAGCCCATTCCAAGGGCGAGGCAGCTTGGGGGATGGCGCAGGCCAGCTCCGGCTAGGTTTGGGGCAAGCAGAGCCTCCTTCTGTCTGTGCTGCATCTGCCTGCAGGCTCTCGGGAGGACATGTGCGAGCCACGCAAGTAATTGGGAAAGGCACCCTCGGGAGTTAGCCTAAGCCTCCCGGACCGGCTAGGTGGTGCCTCTACGCTCACACGTGGTCCCGTCCAGTTTTCTGGGATGGGAGGCCGGACTGGGCTCCAGGCCAAAATCTGAGGGCGTGACTAAGGGCACCAGCTGGCCTCACCTGGCCACTCTCTGTTCAAGTTTCTCTTGGAAACTCAACAAAGCAACAGACAGCTGGCCAAGGATTTGGGAACTGGGACCTGGGACATCTCTTAAAGGCATAATTACTATTAATTACCAGCCAATAGTCAATGAACAAGAAACCAATACATAGTGTTTTTAGTAAGCCAGGTATCAGAGACTTACTTTGACAATGAGAACAATCAGCACTTCTAAACGTGCCTCTGATCGTAGCGATACAATGAGAAGCTTCCCTTGCATTTTCTTTCTGGTTCCTAAGCCCACCAGAGTTTAAACATCTCTAGACATGTGATAGCTCAAGTCATTACATTCCTAATAGGAAGCACTGCTGACATAAGCTGCCAGTTGTGCGCTCTCACAGGGAACTAGCTCTATAGTGCCTACTAACTGTAAAAAGCCCAGGCATGCAAGGGGGAGGTGCGCGAACACATCACAGGACATGTTCTACGGAGACAGCAGCAGACGGGGAGCGAGGGCGGCACTGCCCCGAGTTTACTGGTGATTATGCAGGCAAGTCGCAGCCTCCTCTGATCTCCGTTTCCTCCTCAGTCAACGAAGTGCTCTCTCTATAAAGGAGGCCACCTGGCCTGGCTACCATTGCCCTGGTGTAGTGATTCAGAGCGCCTCCTCTCACCCCAGTGCCCTGATCGGACAGTTCATTGTAGGTCGTCCTGTCTATAGCATGTTTCGTTCTTAAAGCTGACACGCAGTGAACAGAGTTGCAAAAGCAACTATCTGCCTACAGGGACCAGCAGAAGTGCAAATTTACGCGCAGCCAGACCAATCTGGGGGGAGGGGGGTGGCAAACAGCAGGCTGTGTGTCCATGGGGGCTGTTCCTCCCCACATCTGGCCAGTTGTCGCCCCAGAAAAACATGTGCCTGCGTGTTTGCAGGTCTTCCTGTTTCTTAACCAGACATGAGATTTTTTACGTGAAATATCCTGATGTGTGAACGTTGCCAACTGATGCACAGAGTTTAAAGAGCACCAGATAAGCATAATAAACAGGGTATACACACAGAGGCTCTTGGGTGACCGTGGTGGTGGTCTGACCTTGCTCCTCTACCCAGAACGTCAGGGAACACAGGTTGTAGGCGCCTGGGTTCGGATCTGAATGCATCACACGCCAGTGTTAGCTCTTCGTACTGCTGGGAGCTGCGAGGGGCACAGGGAAGAACACTGAAGGGCCTTCCATTTTGTACATGTTTTTGACATTTGTAATTGAAAAAAAAATGAAAACAAGGAGAGGTGGGGTCAGAAATGTGGACAGGGCTTCACAAAGGTTGTCACTGGGACAGAAGGACAGGCGTCTCATTTCTCATTCTCCCTGAAGTCACAGCCCAGAGCTGACGCTCCTGAGGCCGGGACACGTGCACAGTGTGGTGGCCCCTGGATGGGTGGTACCCTCTTACAGGGAACATGACAGGATGTCCACCTTAGGACAGCCAGAGTCCGGGGACAGCGGGCAGTGCCACCGTCATGGCAGCAGTGAGACCTGTGCTCACTGGCTTGCACACCGGGTCTTACTTTATTGGACTGAAGGCACTTTGAAAACAGGTTTACACTGGGACCCTAGATTTCTGAAAAGCATTTTGCTTCCATCTTCTTGCCTAGTGATTCCTGAGAACGGCCTTGGCCAGATGAAAACGCTGTGTCTTTCTTTCCTAACCCGTCATGCTCAGTGCAGGCCTGACCCGGAGTCCACACAACTGCAGCGAACGCTGCTCTCAGAGGCCTGTCCCAGCTGGGAACTCACTTGCCCTCCTGGGTTCGGTGTAAGAGCGGCAGTTACATGTCACCGAATGTCTGAGAAAAGGATGGAGAGGTGACATTGCAAACAGAAGGCCATTTTCTCTTTTCAAACATCGCTAAAGAAAACTGTTCATGAGGTGCTTGTGTTCCTGAACTTGGCAGAATCCATCACCTTAAAACCATTTCCACAGGAGTCAACCCCACAACTTAGCACACACATGAGCACCAGTTTCACACCAAAGCATCATGTATGTCGCAGCCCAAAATACTCCCGGGATTGAATGATCATGGCGGCAGCAGCGTGCACAGTGGATAAAACAACTCACGTATCATACCTGCACAATTCCCACGGCCGCCATTGTTTGCCACAGAACCTTAAAGTTACCTGAGAGCTTTGTACTATTCCTCGGACCCATTACTTCTGAGTGTCTCCCAATCATTCATTCATTCATTCATTCATGCATCAAGAAATGTATACGGCGCCAGGTGGAGACGCAGAAGGGAACGAGACGAGATCCCTGCACTCTCAGGGCTCATGGTCTCGCCTGCAGCTTGTCTAGCGGTGTGAGTGTAAGAACAAGTAAGCGTCACAGGACTTACTGAGGTCAGGCACCTTCCTCCTGCCCAGGCCACGGCTCATCAGCCTTCTTGCCTTTTATCATCAGGTTCCACCTGGCCCTGAGGCCCTCCCCAGAGCCTTCCCCAGAGCCACGGCATTCTAGTCCCAACAAACCCTGTCCTGTGACACTTCCCTGAGACTCGAGTGCTCCTTCACGGTAGGCCAGCCCTTCCATGGACTTCCTTCCCTTCTTTCCTAGGGTAACAGCTCCTCACTCCTCACTGTCCTTGTTGGTGTGAGTTCTCACCCCGGACAGCCTCCCACCTCCAGTGTGGATTCCGACAGCCCGGAAGGAAGCTGTGCTGAGAAGGTGGGTGTGCCGAGCTCAGAGCACCCCAGGGGCACCCTGCCTTAGAGCTGGTCTCCTGGTGGCAAGGAGCAGCGCACTGAGGACGAAACCCTCCAGGCAGGGCCTGCGCTCTGTGCTGACGTCCCCAGCGGCCCCGCAGGAGGAGACACCTCACCTTTTGGACCCTGAAGTGTTCCCAGAAGCAAATCCCCTCTGTGGGGTATGCTGGCTTCTGATTGGCTGCTCACAAGGGTGCCCTTGTCCATCCCAGATGGACACGGGCTCTTCATCAGCACAGGAAGGGAGCCTTCGTTCACGGAGCCCTGGTCCATGTGCTGGAGAAGGAGGAGCACCCTGGACTCGGGGAGCTCAATGGTAGGAGCATCCCCTGAGGATGCACCAAAACATCCCAAAGTCATCTTACCGTCGCGGGGACTGCAGGACTGCCCCACCTCGCACCCACAGCTGTAAACCACCAGGCTGGGTATCTCTAAGGCAGCCACCACAGAGATACAATGTGCTTATGAACTTAGCCAAAAAGAGTGTTTTGTCTCTACTCCTGAAACTTAAATCCAAGCCCTCAGAGGGCAAAGGTTAACCACGTTTCCCTTGTCCTGGCGAGGCTGCCGCTGCAGACAGCGCGCCATTTCCATTCAGTGCACCGAGCTGATTCTCGTGGAGTCCTCCTGGGCTTCGCCAGCGCACTACCCGCAGGTGCTTGCTTCCCGTCCTCGAGGCTCCCTCTCCTTCCTCTGCCTAAAGCACCGGTGGGCTCCTCCCAGGCAAGGCCTTCCTCAGACCCCAGGTCAGTTCTCAGGGCTGCACAGTACCCACCCTGCTCTCTCAGCTCCTAACCCTCCCAAACGTTTCCTTTCAAAGTCTTCAAAGAGAGAAGATGCCTTTTTCTGGCTCTTTGAAGTGTAAACTTGTTTCTATGGCTATTTGGAATCCCAAATAGATAGGAAATTTCCCAAGGGCACACACATCCCTGCTTTTATCCCGTATCCCCCGGCAACCATGCATTCAGGGAGTTTGTGGTTACCCATCACGAATTTGGAGCTGGCCTCCCTCTCCTTATGTATATTTATAGACCATGTACGCAAGCCTTTCATACGTGAACGCTTTCTTTTTGTGTCCTTTACATTTTAATTCACTTTAAACTATATTGAATAATTCTGACATTGGAGTCTCTCCAATACTAATAATGACTAGTATTAGGCCATCTGCAATTAACTGTTCATAAATGCTTTGGGCTTTTTGGCAGTAATTGTAAGGTTGGTCCAAATCACTGACTTCTATTCACACAGAAGTCAGATTTGATAACTAAAAAAGATCTTGGAGGTCATCAAATCTGTAACCCACCCATTTTTAGGAACCTGAGGCTCAGAGAGGTTACAAATTTTACCAAACTCACACAGCTGTCTAATGATCAAACCAAGAATAGAACCTAGATCTACTTGTCCCATTCCAGTATTTATTTTTTACTAATGGCCCATTGCATGAAATCCATGCACATTAAAAGGGAGTTAATTAGAATAAATATTTTAATATTGCTTTTTTCCCTTTCTCTATAATAGAAGTGTCAGGGATGAAAGAAAATTAGCAAAATATACATAAAATCTCCCTCCTGTCAGAGTCTGGGGTGTGTTGTGAGACCTAGGGTCACGTGCCCACCCACCACCCACACTCCCTTCGAAAACGCAGGAGACCCAGACCTAGCAGGCCCCAAACCCATCAAGCCTTTTCGGGTGGGGGTGGGGGTGGCAGCCTCAGGTCCCCCAGCCCAGTGCTGGGGTGGAGGGGGCACAGCATGAGGTCCCCTGGCCTAGCGCTAGGGGGATGCGGCCTGAGGTTCCCTGTCAAGCCCTGCCAGGCAGGGGGCATGGCCTGAGGTATCCTGGCCCAGCACTGGGGTGGGGGGGCATGGCCTGAGGTGTCCCGGCCTGGCTCTGGGTAGGGGGTGTGGCCTGAGGTGCCCTGTCAAGCCCAGGCCCCACCCACCCACCCCACAATGTCACATCAGCACTGAATGGGGACACTTGCAGGCAGTGTCACGTCTGTAGCCAGAGATGCAGGCAAGCAGCTTCACCTCAGCACTGGGCGAGGACACACACAGGCAGCGTGACATTAGCATTGTGCCCCTGTCCCCACCCACAGACTGGTCATGACTAGGACACTCACCATACAGACAAATTAGCATATTACCTCTTTATATTATAGATTTATTTATATTTTGCCATGCCTCACTCCCTCTCCAGATTTGCTTGTCCTTAAATTTAACTGCTTCCTCATCTCTTGGTATTTGCAGTGAGGGACCCTCAAATGTGTTTGTGGCATCACTGCCCTATTTAAATAATTAAAGTGTAATTTTTGGGTGTAGGGAATGTTAGAGGTGGTTAAAAATTTCAGCACCTTTTAAAGTTGCATCCAGAAAGTGATTACCGAGTAGTCATGACCCTATGATCTAATGAAAGGGCATTTGCCATGCTGCTACAAACAAATAAACAATGATAACACCATGGGGACCTGGTCAGAGTATGCCGGATGTACAAGGCCACTCTGAGCATGGGACTCTTAATCAGAATGTTCAAGGCTAAGATACTATACGCAGGTGCACAGTAAGGCCACAGTAGTCTTGACTATGTCCACTGGGCAAACATGCTGGTCTATAACCCAACATAGTGAGGTCAGTATTTTGGAAGAAGTCTCTTTTTGTCTGAGTTGGTATTAAAGCATGTTACTGCCCACCAGGCTGCTGCTGCTGTGTGGGAAAGATACATTGTTGTTTAGCCGGTGTACAGCTATGGTATGGGACTTTACTTTGAAGAATTGTTTTGTCTGGTGGCTCCTTGTTAGCAATGGCTGCTTGGGCTACAATAAAGACTCTCTTCCATATCTACAACTTCTCATGGCTTCTCCATCGAATACCCGGCATCCCAGGAGTCCAGTCCCTGGCAGAGGGGCTTGGATTCAACCAACACCAACTGTGAAGTACTCGGTCTTCCAAAGGTGCTACGGTGAGCCAAGCCCCGGCCCCGGGGAGTACACAGGTGTAAAATGTGATCAGTATGTAAGGTGCTCCAGCTGGCCTGAGAGGAAAGGCAGGGATGGCCCCAACTGCCTCCAGAATGCGGTGGGGAGGGAGGGGTTCATGGACAGAAGTGATAGATCCTCCCTTTCTCCAGTGGATGGACAGACACAAACTTGCGGCCAGACATTCCTAAGCTCTGAACTACCAACCAGCACCTGCCAAATACCCTAAGCCCCGATTCCTAAGGCCCTAGGTCCCTACTCACCAATCAGCGTGTGCTGAGTGCGCTAAGCCCCGCTCCCTATCCTTAACGGTGCCTGTAAGCCCCTCGCTCGCTCTGTTCCGCTCCTCTCCGTGGAAGCAGCCAGCAGGAGTGCCCTTCCTTCCAATAAAGCCTGTGTCCTGCCATCCGGTCTCTGGTCTACCCTCTCCATTTAATCTATCAAGAAGATACCAGCCGAAACCGGTTTGGCTCAGTGGTAGAGCATCGGTCTGCGGACTGAAAGGTCCCGGGTTCGATTCTGGTCAAGGGCATGTACATTGATTGCGGGCCCATCCCCGGTAGGGGGTGTGCAGGAGGCGGCTGGTCGATGTTTCTCTCTCATCGACGTTTCTGGCTCTCTATCTCTCTCCCTTCCTCTCTGTAAAAAAATCAATAAAATATATTTAAAGAAGAAGAAGATGAAGATGAAGAAGAAGAAGAAGAAGAAGAAGAAGAAGAAGAAGAAGAAAGAAAAAGAGAAGAAGAAAGAGAAAGAGAAGAAGGAGAAGAAGAAAGAGAAGAAGGAGAAGATACTGAGTTTCTGGGGTGATTCCAGGGGATTTCCTGAGCTGCTGGGCTCCTTGCATCAGACTGGCCCAGGCACCTTAGCTACAAAGATACCAAGAACAGCTACTCTCCTTAAGGAAAACAGCCCGGGAGTCCGGGGCATGCGGGGAGGGGGTGGGGAGAGGGGCACACCCCCGCAGCCCTGGATGTCAGAGTTCCTGCCCTCTCCCAGGCCAGCCCTCTCCGTGTGAACGCAACCCTGCCCCCTTGAACAGCGGCAGCTGGCTTTGGAGAAAAATGGGATGACTGTCTTCTGACCAGCTTCCAAGGGCTGCCATTCTTTCTATGCAGGGCTGAGCAGACTCTCCGGTGACACCCCCTCTCCCGCGCAGGGACACAGGCCTGCAGCCTTTCCACGGACTACAATGAGGCTGGCTGTGGACCCAGCTGCTCCCCCTCCTCTCTCCCCCAACCCCAACCTGTCACCACAGCAACCAGCAACGGGGCTGGAAGAATGCGCACTAATTAAAGGCCAGTTTCCTCCCACCTCCAAGAGCACCAAGAGCAACAAGTGAGCTGGGAGGAGGCTGTGGAAGAGGGTGGGAGAGTGTGCGTTGCGTGTGTGTGTGTGTGTGTGTGTGTGTGTGTGTGTGTGTGTGTGTTGGGGGAGGAGGGGAGGGTCAGGGAGCACACTGCAGCAAGGCCTGAGGCTGGGGCTCGGGGCCGGGCCAACCCCGGCCTCCAAGACCTGCTTTGTTCTCTTAACAACCCCGGTCTGGAACTCCCTTACCCTAAGGAAATCTTAGCGCCAGTTTTTCAGTTAGAAAATATTATGCAAACCACCATCTGTTGTCTAGGTCCTTTGCTTGGAGATATGCACATAGTAGGTCCTCGTGAATGAAATGCCAGCTACAGCCAGGGCTCCCAGGTTGCCCCCAGCTCCTCTGAAACTTCACTTCCTGTCTAATTGAGAGGAGGGCCTTCAGGGGGGTGATCTCTAAAGATGGTGGGCCCCTCTTGCCACTCTGCCTAGACATTCAGTGTATGCCTGTTGTCTGACATAACTTAGCAGGCTCTCCTTCTCACTCTAGGGGTCTCTTCGTTTGGACCATAAATTACAGTCACCCATCTAGACTTTCCAGGACCACCCATATTCTCATCCTAGCTCTAGGTGCCCCCCAAAGCCTCCAGACTTCACCTGTGGCCCTAATCCTTGTATAGGTGGTCACACCCTGTAATTAACTAAGGGCCGTCCACTGAGAACTGGGGACAACCAAAACAGAGCAACCGAAGCGGGCTGGGGGAGGGCCAGGGCTGAGGCTGAAGGTCACTCACGCTGGGAGCTGGGACAGAATGTCCCTAAAGTCCACTGGCAGAGGTTCCCCCAGGGCTGCAGAGGTCACCTCCACAGGGCACGGCACAGATATCACCATGAAAACGTGGCTGTTAGAAACAGGATTGCCAATTCACAGTGGCTCAAAGTCCATCTGTGGAACGGGCTAGAGGAGAGTCGGCCCCTAGCAGGAGTCCCACACGAATTCCCTGCAGTCCCTCAGACCACGGCTGACAGGCTGGAAGAGATGCGGGGATGGGAGGATGGAAAGGAACTCATCCTACAGGTTCTGGTCATGTGCCTCACGGCAGTTTTCCTATGAAGTTTTATTCCTCCTCATCTGCTTTTACAGATAAGGACATGAGGTGCAGCAACACTGGCCTGTCCAAGCTCCACTGGTGCACCGAGTCCAGGGACTATGACCCCACAGCCATGCTCTAGGCAGTGACCTTCTCCAGTCCCAAGACTGAACTTGGTCAGATCAGGATTTTGCAACCTGGCTATTGACACTTATGGCCAGATCTTCTTTGCTGGGTATAGGAGTCTGTCCATCCCGCAGGGTGTAGGAGGCTGTCTGTCCTGTGCACACAGGATTGGAACAGCCTCCCTAGACTCTAGCACCCCACATGTGTGCCAACCAACAGCGTTTCCAGACACTGCCCACTGCCCCCTAGGGCAAAGCAGCCCCTCCAGAGCACCAGTAGCCTGGGTATTCCATCTCAAATACAGTTTTAATCTCTTCTGTGTTGTTCTCTAATTGCTTCAAATATATAATTTTTATCTTCACCAAAAGACAGTGATTTTTTTATAGGGACAAGACTGTGTCATATATTGTCATTTTGAATCCTCACTGTGCTAGGCACTTAGTATGCAAAATTACTGATTACATTTAAATAATGATTTTGATAAAAATCAATTTGAAGCAAAACTGACTGCACTCCATGGTACTTACCCAAGAGCAGGGTGTCAAGGATGCAGGAGAGTCTGAGACCGCCCTCCCCGCCCCACCCCCTCTCCCCATCCCTCACCAGCCCCCCACCTCCTGCAAAGAGGCCTGGCTGGGGTCCTGGAGGCTCTCCAGCCCCCACTGCACTCTGTCTTGGCGGGGGGGGGGGGGGGGGGGGGGGGGAGGCTTGTTGTTGACAATCATGAGCCAGAATCAGGTTTTGGTTGATTGGCACCTGGCTAACTCTCCCAGCTCTTCCTTCTCCTCCATCCCTTCAACTCATTTCCTGGTTCATCTCAAACCAAGACCAACAGAGGCACCGAGTGAGCTCAGGCGGAAGGCCAGCACAGGCAGCGGGCTGGGGGAGAGGGCCAGGGCTGAGGCTGAAGGTCACTCCTCTTTAGTTTTCTCTCTTGTCGGGGAGCCTGAACGTTTGTCTCAGCTCCTCCAGAAATCAGAAGGCTCAGTGTTTGCTGAGCAGAGAAAGGGAACTTCCACCCGCCTCCAGAATTACCCTGCTTTCGGTCTTTCGAGTGGGGCCACCATCTGAAGGACAGTTGATTCGACAAGTGAAAATGTGAGCTCAGCCCAAATCCAAGGGTGTTCCACAGGCGTCACCCCCAAATTTACACCCAGAGTGTGGCTGTAATTAACGCCGGCTCCTTCTGCAGGAGGAGCCTTTTCTTCCTTCCCCTCCAATTCCTTTCCCTCTTTCTGTTTGTAAACCTTCCAGAGAAGCCAGGGCAGCACTCTCAGAGATCAAAGTTTGAGCAGGCCAAAAAGACCTCCGAGGAGGCTGTTGCCATGGGAACTTGGGAGCTGCAGCCCTTTTAATTGGCAAATCTCCTCAGTTAGGAGCCACTGGGCAGGCAGAGAGGCCGAGAGCGGGGAGGGGAGCCTTGGCAACAAGTAGCCTCTCTAAAGAGCCAGAGGAATGTTCTGGGGGGGTGGGGGAGGGGGGCTCGAGTGTAGGCACAGACCCTGGGTGAGTGCAGGGATCTCTGCACAGCCTGAGAGACGCGCCCATATAACCCTCACGCAAATGCAGCCAGTGCTGTTGTAATAACTTAATGAACGATGTATGGAGCCAGACCAGTACCAGGCTGACGGGGTGATCACCAATAAGGAATACAAATGTCTAATCACTACGCTGTACACTTGCAACTAACATAATAGTGTGTGTTAATGGTCACTAACAAACACACAAACATCTTTAACCCTAAAACATGGTTGCAGGATGGCCTCCCTGTCAGGCACACACCTAGGTAGAGGGTTTGAGCCCTGGGTCAGGGCACAGATGAGACCCAAGCAATCCATGTTTCTCTCTCTCTCTCTCAAACCAATAAACATATCCCCAGGTGAGGGTTAAAAGTATATATGTAAAAAAGTTCACACACACCTGTTCCTAGGTGGCATATGCCTTTCGCCAGGGTAAGGACGGGGGGAGGGGGAAGGAAGCAGGAGCAGAGTGAACCCCAGCTTAGCCCCTCCTCGCTGGACCTGACCTGCCGGGGCAAACCTGCCCCTGGAGGAGCACTGCCTTCGGCCAGGGAAGACGCAGAAGCCATGAAGCCACAACATGCGGGCAGTGGCAGTGGCAGTGTTTGCTCTGCCTGCCTGGCGTTCTCTTCTTCTTTTGGAATCAGTGGCCCACCCCAGCAACAGGACCTTCGCTGAAACTAAGGAGAAAAGCACTTTATACTCCGGGAAGCGGAACCTGATGGAGGGAGCCTGAGTAGGAGCAGCTGGTGTGGAGGAGAGGCCCTCTGACCCCCACACTGGCAGGAGGGGGCCCTCTGGCCCCACACTGGTAGGAGGAGACTCTCTGGCCCCACACTGGCAGGAGGAGGCCCTCTGGCCCGCCCCACGTTGACATGGCCAGGCCTGACGTGGGTACACCCTTGGATGCGGTCTTAGACTAGGGCTGCCGGGCAGCGGGAGTTCTGGCGAACAGCCTGTCAGCTCTGCGAGGCCAAAATTCAGGAGATATTTTCTCCTTTTGTACTTTCCTACTTTCTTTAAAAATTTCTCAAGAAACCTGCATCATTTTCCCCTCTAATAAACAGTATTAACCCAGAACAAGACAGCAGCGGGCGTCATGGGCCTGCATGGAGAATTAGTTCTGCAAACTGTGGGCTGGGAGGTGAGCCAAGGGTAGGGGAAGGGCTCTGAACCCCGGCTCGATGGTGCTCACTCAGACCCTGGGCGAGCGCCTTCCTCCCTTCCCCACAGGGCAGCGCCTCGGCCTCCTCACTCACCAGTTTCCCCCAACTGCCATTTCGCATGTAGCTTCCATCTACACACGCCCTGGTCCATGGCCTCCTGGTCTCGGCCATAGGCACGAATACGCATCCTGCCCTATTTCTGCCCGGCCCTTCCCCTCCTCCTTCTGCCTGAAGGCCCTTAACAAACAAGCGGCCACATGGGGCCTCAGAAGGAAGAGGCCAGGCCCTCACATTGTCACAAAAGCGGGGCAGAGCAAAGCGAGCTGCTTTCCGATTTTTAAATAACAGCCTTCCCGCTGGCACCTTCCTGAGTCCTTTCCTGCCAGCCGGGGCCACTCGGGGCTTTGTTCCTGCCCCAGCAGTGCCCAGGCTCCAGGTCCCAGACGGCCTGCCGTTGCCAGCGACCCTACACCCAGGTCTAATCCCGGGTGGCGGACTTCAGGACACTCCCACCTTTCAGGGCTGGGGAAGTCCAGCCCCACAACCCCAAGCATCTGTCTAATTATTTCTAAGGTACTTGCCAGCGTCAATTCAAGGCACCCAAACACCATGAGCACATCCAACTCCAGAACGGCTTTGCCTTCTCACGCATCAGAGAGACACGCAAGGGGCTCAGACAGTTGTTGTGCTTACAGCGAGTCCCCGGAGGTCCTCCCATTTTCCGACTCACTCGCTGTCTTCGGACATTTCTGAGCCCTCTGGAAGGAGCTTCCATGGAGGTCTGAAGATGCTTCGGATGAGGAGACCCAGGCGCCTCGGGGAGGGGCCGCCTGGACAAGAACAGCGAGGCCTTTGAAGCGAGGGCCTCGGCCAGTGGTTAAGGGCAGTTTTACTAAGAAATAAAATGAAACTCTAAAGCCAACCTGGGACAAGTAAAAACCATTTCCTGGGCCTCAAGCAGCAGCCACGTTTTACAGCCGCTTAAGATGGTCAGGTCGGCCCGCATGGGAAGAGGTGGGGCTAGGAACCGGCGCCCTGGGGTGTCTGTGCACCAGGATAATGAACATGGAGTTCTTCCCTTGGGCAATGAGGACAATAATGCCTGCGCTGCTACCTGGCCAGGTTATCACAGGAGAGTTTATGGACTAACATTATTACCTGTGTATGTTACAGTAATAATAGACGGTGGACACATATTGCTTTGGGGGCATCTCATGTCCTGTCTTACTTTGTCATCGTGCTCCAAAGTTTACTTGGGAAATCAATTCTCTTTTATATCTCGAGAGACTAGCCGTCCAGCAGCCCCTGAGCACCCAAGGCTAAGCATGAACACCTGTCCAAACTGGGCCAACGGGACTCTCTCTGAGGCTGATTCTTGGATGGGAAAATGCAAGAGCAGAAAATATACCAGTTCTACTGATGTTTTCTGGCCTTGGAACCCTAAACGCACTGCCTACCAATTCTTTTTTTTTTTTTTTTTTTTTTTTTTTTTTTTTACAGAGAGGAAGAGAGAGGGATAGAACGTCAAAAATATCGATGAGAGAGAAACAACGATTAGCCGCCTCTTGCATACCCCCCCACTGGGGATGTGCCCGCAACCAAGGTACATGTCCTTTACCGGAATAGAACCCGGGACCCTTGAGTTCGCAGACTAACGCTCTATCCACTGAGCCAAACCGGTTTCAGCTGCCTACCAATTCTTGCTACCCAGACCCCGGGGCATCTCTGGCAGGGCAGGGATGAGGCTGTTCATCTGCACAGTCTAACTCTCTTCCTGCACATACAAAACAGGTGATCCAGACCTGGTCTCTAAAAAGTCCCATCCGACCTGCCTCATTCTATCTTTCTGTGCGGCTGGGACCAATGGTCTCCCATGCAGCAGAGTTGAACAATGGAGCAGCCAGACCCCTTATTCCACCACCGGGAAGGGAGCAATCAGGTGAGCCTCCTACCCTCATCTATGACCAGATGAAGTAACCAACTTCCGTGGTGGTAAGTCATTGAGATTTGGGCACTGCTTTTACAGGAGTTAACAAGCGTTACCCTAATGTACTACTATCCTTTTCAGAGACTGACTTTCCTGTCTTCCTTGCAATTTCCTTCCAATGAATTCCTTTCTCTCCCCAGCGTGTAATTCTGTTGCTTTCCACCACAGTCCCTGATGGATAGACTACGAGTAATAACGAAAATACCCAGCTGGAGAATTAAGACTAAGGAGATTAACGCATATTCTCTCTGGAGATTGTAGATGCTTATTGTATTGACACTCTATCAATCAACAAATAAATGCTCAGCGCTAACTAACATTTAAGAGGAACAAAGTAAGCATTAATTACAGATTCTGCCCGTTTATCATTTGAGGGGAAAAAACATGCCCTCAAGCTTTCTTACTGCAGACCCTCTGCTAGGCAGCGCAGAGGCAAACACAGAGGAGAGTGGTTCGCGCCTCTGCTGACCCGCAGCCCTCGCTGGTGGAGAGCTCCCTGCGTTGTAGGGAAGTGAAGACACCCCCATGGGTGGTGGCCATGCTACCCTCTCCTGAAGTGAAAATAGGACATATGCCTGATGGGTTCCATCCTTGGCCCTCTGCCCTTTATATAATCTTCCTGGCTGGCTCATCTCTTCTTTCATGGTTCTATCACTCATGGTTCTCTATTGTCTCTTATCCTCGCTTCTTCACCAAGTTCCAGGCCTATATTTCTAATTGGGACACCGTCTGGATGCCCCACAAGGCTTTTCATGTTCAACACATCCAGAAACCAAACTCATTCTCCTGCCCCCCAACCTGCTCTCCACCCCGTGTCCTTTCTCTGAGTTGGTGGAGCGGTTGGCTACCCAGGGAACGAGGAGTCCAGTGACCTCAGAAATGTTTCTACGCCGACTTTTGTCAATCCACCTCTCTGTGCTCTCCAGCAGCCCCTGACTGCCCCCTCTCCCAGCACATCTCCCCCAGTGCATTGTCTACCCTAATCATACTCCCGCCCTGAGGTCTGGTTTCATTCTTCTGCTAGAGTTTCTTCACCGGCTCCCCATGGTCTTCAAGATGAAGTTCAAACTTCGCAGTCCTACGTATAAGACACTTCACCATCTGATCCAGTCACTTCTCCGTGTTCACCTTTATTAGTATAAACAGAAAACTAAATTCTCTGATCTTTGCTCTAATTCGCCCATCTTTGCTGATTGGTCCTCTGAAATTCCAACCAGTTATCTGCTGCCCATTTTGTGATGAACTCCAAGAAGAGCTAACATTTCAGCTCCTTCAATCACCATCAAGAGTCTTCTCATTCCAGTGGGACCACCCTTAGCCCTGAACTCTCTACAGAAGGCCACCCTTTATTCCCCCCCTCCCCCACGCCCCCCCTTCTGGCCCGGCTTCTCTGTGAACGAGCATCACGCTGCGTGTCCTTATAACCAACCTGTAACCTTTCATCTCTGCCACAAATCTCTGGGAGGTCATTTTCTCAAGGTAGTCGCATCACTCACGTTCATCTACATTTTAATGTGAGATTTTAGAATTTTAAAATTGAAATAAAGCTCAGAAGTAACTTAGTGAAGCACTGTTTCCTAAGCGTAAAAGCTTGATGTAACTCATAAGAAAGTTTTCAACCGCTTAAGGACATGGTAGTCACTGCTCCAGAGAAGACTGTCCGTCTTCCATGTCTCCAGATGTCAGCAGCTCCTGCTCTCACGGAAACACACTCCCCAGCCTGTGACCTCCACTCCTGGCTCTCATTTTATCCTGCCACACAGCAAGCTTCCAGTCCCTCTGGAGACACGTCCCAGGCTCCTGTTCCACGTCCTCTTCCCCTGGACCAGGTCCTCCCACCCCTCCTCATGCCAAGTTCAGTGCCCGAGCCGGTGGCTCATGGGACTGAAATAAGCAGATTGTGGGCCTGTCACCTTCCCCCTGAGGCCTTCAGCTCCTCCAGGCCGAACTCACAAATCAGGATGCTCTCCTGGTCTCACCTGGAAAGAACATCTAACAGATGGGCCTGCAGGATACAACACCAAATAACTGGGCTTCCAGACTGACAGTATTTTGAAAAACTCTATTATAAAGGGAGTCAAGGCACAAATGCTCAGAATTTTGCATTTGGGAAGTAAATACAGTCCTTTATGGCACCCAGAATATTCCTGTAGGTGTCAAGGCAACCTCTTTAGTTAACTACACATCTAGAGTTCCCTAAAAAGTTTACATGGCAAATGTATCTGCATGTTTCTAATTCCTGTGAACACAGTGGAATTGTGAGACATGCCACCTCTGCTGTGATGGGCTGGTTGTGGCCTTCCCAGTGTGTGTGTGTGTGTGTGTTTGTGTGTGGTTTTATTGATTTCAGAGAGGAAGGGATAGAAAGACATAGAATCATCAATGATGGGAAAAAAATCACTGATTGACTGCCTCCTGCAAACCCCTACTGTGGATTGAGCCCACAACCAGGCATGGGCTCTTGATGGAAATCAAACCCTGGACCCTTCAGTCTGCAGGCCGACACTCTATCCATTGAGCAAGACTGGCTAGGGCCCCTGTTTTCCTTTCTGCTTTGCTTTAAGTACCACTGATTTCTGCTCTCCATCTTTTTGCCCATCATGGGCGACCTCTTCCACCTGAGCATTCCTTTCTCCACCCTTTTGTCCAGGGACCACATCTTTGCCCAGGTTATTTATAGGCTCCCTGACCCTTTTCCCACACACAGCACCACCTCGCTCCTTCCCCACGCGTGGAACCGGGGCCAGACTACTGAGAGTGGTTTCTACCCGTCCACTTCCCCTGCACAGGCTCCACTTCCCCATGATGGCGGCACCAGCCAGGTAACCGCCCAGTCAGCGAGCTGTTGGTTTCTGACCTGGCCGCTAGTGGTGTGTGATGATGCAGACATTTATCTCTTCCTCCTTCTGAGTCACCCAGCCGACCCCCATCTGGTTTCCCTGGGTCCTTTTACAAAACGCAAAGAAGCTGTCCATCCCTTTATTTCCTCTCCAATCTGCTCCCATTCCTTCCCGGACCCCAGGAGTGTGGCTGTATGATGCAATGGCCAAAGGAATATGCACTTGAATCAAGTCAACCCTCCGATAAGGGTTGATTATTCACAATAAAGAGCTGATTTTTAATCATTATTACTTCATCCATTCTGTAAGTTACAAAGTTAAGGCAGCAGAACCATTGATTTGCCAAAATCACACTCATGGTTGAGTGAAACGAAATCCTAAGTGGCCAATTCAAGTTGTCCCTGGGGACTGAGTTTCCCGAGGAGGGAGCAAATTAACCTATAACCTCATTTGCCTTTAAACCTTAAATATTCTCCCAAATGGTTATCACATGGTTTCTTAAAAGCTAAATAAATAAATAAAGTAATTTCTTTAAAAAAACTGGCATCAAGTGTTTACCTTTTTCCCTACAATTTATCAATATGTAGTTTCTCTTTTTCATTCCTATTTTTTACTCCAATTTCCTTGTTCAACCAACACTTATAGAGCACGAAATATGTGCTCAATTTTAAGTTCATAGGAGGTCACCCCACTGACATCCCTCCAGTCCACGAAAGGGGAACAGTAGTCCAAAGTAATGAGTTGGCATTTATGGAGAAACTGCTATTAATAAGGATTAGATAGATATTTGCTTCGAGAAGAACTCAGACACTTCTAGGACTCAAGAAATTGGCTTTCCAATTACACGCTGCCACATTGCTCAGCAGCTCTTTGCGATGGCGCCATTCAGCATGAAACTCTCCAGTTCTCAGCCATCTCCCCCGTAATTGTCCTAAGTGGAGCTAATGAATGGGAAGGATTCCAGATTCTCAGAGGTCCTGACTCACCAGTGATTTCCCAGCTCTCCTGGGTCTCTACCCTCTTCAGGGGCCTCAGGCGGTTCCTTCAGGGTTAGCATATAAAGATAAGTAAAGCTTGGAGCGAGAGAAAGCTGGGTAATGATGCAAATGAAAGGAAGAAAGAAAAAAAACCTAACAGAGCAAAAGAAAGATTCAGGACATTGCTAAGTAGTGGGCCATAGCCACCAAGAAACGAGATGGGAGAAATGCCAGCCCGAAGCGCTCTGTCAGGCTGTAGAGGGTCAGGGCCGTCTGCAGGGGACCGAGAAGGGAACTGGCCAGCAGCTAAGATGCTCACATCTTCACTCACCCAACACCAGCAGCTCCACCGAGTCCTCGTTTTTGCCCTCCAGGTCATCGGGGGTGGTGATGATACAGTAATAGAGGCCGCTGTCTCCCCACATGAGTTTTCCAATTTGAAGGTCTGCATCTGTCAGCACAGAGAGAAGAACCCAATCCTGCACCTGGCCTCTGAGAAGAGCAATAAGCAACATGCAGCTGAGGGGACCCCTGGGGCATGTCCGCAGAGGCCGGTCTACCTGGACGGTGGCTGAGAAGGTGTCTGACTTCCCTAAACCAACGTGCAAAATAAAAACCCAGCCAGAGACCGGGAGCCCCGGCAGAATCGGTCTTGTTCCAGGGCGGGGCCAGGAACAGAAGACCAAGAAGCCAAGTGGGCGCAGAGGACCCTAGAGCCAGGTACATTCTAGAATCACCTGGACTGCTGCAAAGGAGCTGGCTTCACAGCAGTTCTTCAACATGCAAATAACCCCATAGATCAAACCAGACTCTTAGGCCCCTGTCTTGTCCAAAGCTGGGGGGAGCAGGAGCACGGGGGAGGAGAGAGAACGCAACGTGGGGTGTGGTAATGGCAGCCTCCTGGCTCAGGACCGCAGGGGTGCACCCTCCCCCAGGGAGGAGTCTGCTTTCTGAGTCAGGAAAGGCCCTGCAGACTGACGTCAAGGTGTCTGACCGAGGCCGTTCTTTTGCTAGAAGCCATTTAATTTCGGTTCTGACAGCAAGGCCCTCCAACTGGAGGGCAGGACAGGAAGGACGCTCCCCAAGCTCAGCTCCATCCACTCTGGCTGTCACATGCTCCCCCCGCGAGCCCATTAAAGCAAGTCGATGGATTCTTGCTGCTCCCATGTCCCAGAAAATCAGCCTTGGGGGGCTGAGAGACTGAGAGGCCAGCATCCCTGGGTCATGGGAGTCTGGAACTAAGGTCCCTCCCGTCCTAATCCAAAGCAGAGCTTGGTTACCGTGGACGATGGTGACCTCTCTGCCCCGGTAGAAGTCGCCCAGGGTGACGGTCGAGCCCTGTTTTGAAGCGACCACGCGAACGGTCCTCCTGCTGTCCAGGCAGTCCAGGTAGGGGTCCCACTCCAGGTTCCTCTTGCTGAGAGCCTGGGCCCGGGGAGAGGCCAGGCCCAGGGACTCCCCCATGCGGTCCTGGCAGTAGGACTTGAACTTCCACTGCACAACGGCGGGTTGACGGGAGGACGTGGAGAAGTGGCAGCGGAGCAGCGTGGGCTGGAAGAGCATGGCCACTTGCTTCTTGTCGGGCACTGTGACCTGGAGACCACCTGCCAGGGCTGCAACACAGAGGGACATGTCCGTACAGCACCCGTACACAGTACATCACACACAGCGCGTGGGCATGCACTCCGGTGTCCCCTCCTTCCTCTGCCCACCCCCACCTGCTTTCTCCTCCAAGTTAATGGCATCAGTCTCCATCCAGTTGCCTTGTTCAGAAACTGCCATCGCCACCAATACCCAACCAGTCATTAAGTCACGTCAATGTGACCTCAGCATCCTTACTATCCTTCCCGCCTTCTAAACATTTAAAAAACAAACATATTTTATTGATTTTTTACAGAGAGGAAGGGAAAGGAATAGAAAGTTAGAAACATCGATGAGAGAGAAACATCCGTCAGCTGCCTCTTGCACACTGCCTACTGGGTATGGGCCCGCAACCAAGGTACATGCCCTTGACCGGAATCAAATCTGGGACATTTCAGTCCACAGGCCAATGCTCTGTCCACTGAGCCAAACCAGTTAGGGCCCTTTCTGCCTTTAACCACTTCTTAAATGCTCTCCTCCATTCTTGCGTGTACTATCACAATAATCTCTTGTCTGTCCCCTGCTACAGCTGCTCGCAGGACGTGCTTCCTCTTTAGTTCAGGTGAACTTTCTACATCTGACTGTTAGGGTTCTCCTCAAAATCCTCCACTCCGCCTCCATGGCCTTCGGAATTCTTGGCAAGGCATGTAAGGCTCTCCCTTCATCACCCAGTCCCTCCTCCCTCCTTCACTTCCTGCAGCCCCTCTGAGCACCGACGTTCCCCAGGTGCAATTTCACACCTGTTGCCCCTCGTTTCTGGGATGCTTTTGCTTCACTTTCCTTGGAAACTTCCTTCCATTTTTCAAAATCCAGTTCAAAAGCCACCTGTGACCACTCAGTGCATCGGTCACTTCCTCCCTGGCCGCCAGTCTCCCCTCGTTCTCCTGTAGACATTGATTATGGTACCTTGGCAAGGGTCTGTTTCCATGCCCGCCACGCCATCAGTTCCTCTGCTGCCCGGGCCTGTGAAGCCATCGGCACTCAGCACATTGTGATAAAGGAGGCCAGCGGAGACAGGAAGTGTGCTTCAGGGGGAAGTGACTTCCCTTCCAGCCGGTGACCAAGCAAAGGGGTCAGAGATGAAGGGAAACGAAGGCTTTGAGAGAAATGGAGGATTTCAGATCAGAAGCAGTAGACTAAGTTCAAAAGCTCTGAAGGATGGTCCAAAGTGGAGGGGGTAGGGAAGGGAGGGAGAAAGCAGATGAGAAGTTTCAGAGTGAAAAGATGAAAACCGGGGCTTGGTGTCCAAGAAGGAGGGCGATCTCAGTGAATGAAAGATGAGGGCAGCATTTGGGAGGCAGAGAGCCTCTATGAGCTCAATGGTAAGATCTAGAAATGCCAAGCAAAGCGGACATCACTTCCTCGGGTGAATAGGAGGAGAATCAAGAGTTTCTAGATCAATGTGAGGTTAGAAGCAGACACAGAATTTTGATTAGAAGCAGAAAAAAAAGGAAAATCAGTGCAAAGACATGAATATGAAGAGGTTCAGAAATGAAGCCGGAAGCCTGCCAATCAGCTTCCGGTCGCTTGGGGCAATTTCACCCGAGAATTACAGGTGGACTTGAGCCACGCAGGAAAGCCTCGTTTCACTCGTGGGTGCCTTCTGTCCTTTATTGCTGCCAAGGCCCAATGTGACTCTGCAAAGCAAAACCACTCTCCAGCTCAGCCACACACTATGGAGGAGGTGTTTACAGAAATACCTTTGACGAGGGCAAGATACGGTATTTGGGCGATGTCTCCAGGAGGGCCTATGTGAATGCACGGGGAGACACTAGCTTCTGATCCCTGTGAGGAGAAGAGGGCTCTGTTCTCCTTGGAACTGGGAACACAACACAGTACTTGGGATTTAGGAAATCTTCAAGTGCTTTGAACCTACCAAACGCTTAACAGCTGCTGGAAGAGCAAGTGAATGAGGACTTGCATGGGAATTCCTAAGACTCTGCAGGGGAAACTGGTTAAATGAGCCCTGGATGGCATGCATGGTCCAGCAACATAGCATTGGCTCCAAAAGATAGGGCTTGGAACCTCATCTGGCCATAGAGTAGCAGTGGTAAGGCCCCGGGGCAATCTCTACCTGTAAAATGAGCCTCAGAATTCCCACTCACTGGGTTGTTAACCATTGTCACCTCCTGGGTCCCCTGCAGAGAGCAGACCATGCAGAGCCCCCTATAAAGGGTAGTTCTCAAATACTCATCCTTCCCTTCCTACTATTCTGAGGTTCCCACACCTTGATGATCATCCAGCTTCAGTAGGTCTGACTACAGCCGGACTGTGTAGGCCAGCTCCAGCCAGGTGCGAAGAGTTCCCACCCCGGAGCTCACCTGAGAGCCCCAGCTCCCAGGCTCCTCTGCTGCTCTCCCTCCTCCTCCTCCACTCCCCGTGCTGATGGGCTAATACCCTTCTCCCTGCTCACACAGCTGTAATAGGAACATTCTTTACAGTTCCTCCTTAAATTCCACTGCACTGCTCCAACCTCATGATTCTTCTTCCAGTCCTATCCACCTCCCAATTTCCCAGATACCCCACATGGGACAGAGGGATGAAGAGACTTCAGGGGCCACAGTTGGATAACCAGGGATGGGCACGGTTCCCTGTCGGTTCTGCTACCTATTCAGGCGAACTTGGGGAATCACATTTCCTAGCCTTTCTCGGATAAATAAAACCAGCAAAGGAGCAGGTGCAGCCAGAAGTGTTAGGGGTTGTTTTATCAGAGTCAGGTATGGCGTTCTGTTCATCAGATGATTACTAAGAATAACCTCCTTCCCCGCACCGTTCGCTCAGAAAGAGAGACCAAGCTGCTGGGCCCCTGTAATTATTAACAGGGGTCACTCAGTTCTCAGCTCCTGCTATGACATGGACATAAACTCCTGCCCTGGAGAAGGAAAACATTCTCGGAATCATCTGCCTTGTTACAGCTGGGTAGCTAAGGCGTGGATTTTGTAGTCAGTCCTAAACTAGAATCCAAACCCTTGTTGTGCTGGAGTCTACACGGGCAAAGCAGAATGTCCTAGAATGCCAGGTAACTAAGTGCAGACCTCTCAGCCTTGTGGTATTTATTCATCTGTGCATCCAAGTGAAGGGTCACTCTCTCCCTTAGTTCCAACTACTTAAGCTCACCTCCCTCAAGCCTCATCTGCATGTTTAACAGGTACTTCAAATGGAGCCTGTCTACACCTCATCTCTCATCGCCTCTGCTTCCAGCCTTTGTTGGTTCTTCCTCTACCAGCTCTTTGCCAGTCTACCCCCGACCTACTGCCTCAGAAAGAAATCATAATTCCGGCCATCTCCTCTCTGGCCCTGACCACACTCGGTTGGTCACTAAGGCTAAGTTCCCCAATTTGACCCTTCTCCATTCCCACTGTCACTCCCCTAAGTCAGACATCTATCGCTGTTACTCCAAAATAGTTACAAAATGCTACCCAGGTGAGAGATTGTGTCCAGCACTAGCCATGTATCTTAGTGAATTCTCTCAAAAACCTATAGAGTAGATATTATTATTACTATTATACCCCGTTTAGTGGATGAGGAAACTGATTCTTAGAGAATGTCGGTATCTTCCCAACATCTCCGAGTTAGCAAGTGATGGTCAGCTTGAACCCAGGCTGACTGGCTCCACAGTCCCTGACCACCACATCCCACAGGCCCTCACGCTGCCCTGTTCTAGAGCAGCCTCTTCCCGCCTGACATGCTCTCCACGTTTCCTCTGCCCAGACAGAGCTATCCCTCTGTCCCCTGCTCTCAGGCCTCCGTCACTCCCCATTCCTTCATGAATCTCACATGCCTGGACATGGCACAGAAGGTCTTCCCCACCAGCTGGCTCCAGGCACGCTCTGGGCATACGAAGCTATTTCTCACTCTTAACTATAAATACTGATTCCCTCCCGCGGGGACGCAGTGACGTGTAACTGGAGGAGTTCCTGGCACAGATGGAGAGAAACCCTGAGCACGGTCGTGCACACACACGAATAAGTGTGGGCATGCTGCCGGTCTGGGTCCAAGAAGGTCTAAAAGGCCTGCCCTTGATCTTGAGAAATTCAAGATAAACTTGGTTTCTAACTCTATGGTCCCCGAGGGCAGGGACCAGGATTTGGGTGACAGTACTCAGCACACAGCCCAGCCGCAGAGTGTGGCTGACACTCACGCGATTGGGGTGCATCAGTGAGTGACAGAGCCAGTGCGGGGTGACCTGAGGGCCTTTCTCAGCAGGCCCCAGTGCAGAAAATGCATCTGGCCGGTGCCTAAAAGGCTGCCTCGGAGAGGGCTGAGTGGCGGCTCCAAGCAGCAGCCCCATCTCAGCGAGTCACCCAGGTACCTCCTCAGCAGGCCGGGAAGATCAGCTCCCGGCGCAGACGGTGCCTCCCCGATGGCGGGAGAAGGCCTGGCCCAATTCGCACGCACGGAGGAGGACTGTGTACTTGAGAGATGAACAAAAGCGGGGTCTGAAGCAAGGCTGTTCTTATTTTAGCGCTTTCATTTTTTTTTTTTTCAAAGCAAGTTCCTTTTCCCCGCGAGTAGTAAGCTATTCCTGGCAGCATCTTTGTGAGGCAGATCTGTGAGCCCTGCCCCGCTGCAAAGGCAGCGCCTGCTGGAAAAGGTCAGGGAAATTAGCTCCGTTAGCGACAGGCATCTTCAGAGGCCGTCTGCAGCTCACCCAGCCCGACCCCTCCAAGCTCCAGAAGCAGGATCTGACCTCAGAGCTGCCCACCCCAGCACACCTTCGCCGCCTAAGGCTTTCCTCCGTCCACTGACAACACAAGCCTTCCTTTCCTGCCTCTGAGTTACACCTTCTTTAAGAGATTCATCTTCTGTCTCCACATTGGTAATATGTCCCCATTTCCCAAGACTGTTCAAGGGACGATTGGTGGGCGGGTTTTCTATGTGTCCGATGAGTAAGGTGTGTCCAAACATCTGCTCCAGGTCTGTCCAGAGCCCAAAGAAGGAGAGAAAGCTGTCCATCCCTGGGCAGCATTGTGCAAGGAAAGAGCAAGGGGTTGTTGACCTCCAGGCTCAAGATTTTAAGGCAAAGCAAATGCAGCTTGAATCCCTCCCCACATAGGACCATTCATCTTCTTGCTATATATGGGCTAAAAAATAAAATATAAAGGGGCTCTGGCTGGTGTTGCTAGGTGGTGATAGTGTCGGCATGAAGATTGAAGGGTCTCGGGTTTGATTCGATTCCTGGTCAAGGGCACGTACCTGGGCTGCAGATTCGATCTCCAACCCTGGTTGGGGAGGGGGCATCTGCGAGGCAACCAATGATGTTTCTCTCTCTTTCCTTCCCTCCCTCCCTTTCCCTCTCTCTAAAATTCAATGAAAAGAATTAACAACAACAAAATTATAAAATGAAATGAAGTAAAAAAGAGTTAACAAATAGTAGCCATCCCCTTAGGGCCTGCCTAACATCTAAACCTGACTCTCCAGCTGCCCCATTGGCTCTGTGAGTTAATCAACTTCCAATAAATTCCTTTCCTGCCTAAGTTCTCCTGTGTGCTACCAGGACCAGGATACCTGATTGCTTGGTCCATTTCAGGGTGAGAGCGACCAGATGTACAATGCTGAGATTTAAGAAACCATAAAAGCCTTCTTTTACGTCTTCTCCCCAAGAGTCCCCAAAGGCCGCCGTCTCTCCCCTTCTCCGTGGGGCTGTGGTCAACACCAGTCCAGCCCTTGCCCACGTGGGCTTGGCTCATGGCCTGATTAGAGTTTGCTGTCAGCACTCAGGCACTTTGCACACAGAGAGTGCCATTGGTTAAGCACATGCTCCGTGTGTCCAGTGGAGCCATGCTGTCCTGTTCTCTGTCACCACAGGCCGGGAGCCTGTTTCCTTCCTGTCTCGTGTGCCTCATCTCCAGACATCTGAAGTGAGCTAGAGCCTGGCGGGCTTACCGCTCTTCCCATGGGACCGCAGCCACACCACAGAGGGCAGCCTCCATCTCACAGGAACCCCGGTTCCTTCAGGGGCCGCTCTCTAGGCTGCACCGGCCACTTGCACAGAGAACACTCCGGTAAGAGAGCTCTCATCGATCTTGATCTACTTAGTGGTGTTTCCAGGCTAGCTTTCTCACCTGAGCACCAGACCCCAGCACATGACCTCCCTTTATTCCCCGTCTGGATGGTTCACAAGCACTCCAAACGCATCACGCTGTGAAAGGAGATGCTAACTGTCCCCTTCTGTTAGGAACAGAGCTTCCCAGGTTTTAATCCGGCCAGCCACGTACTAGACTCTCTTGCAGCTAGCGGTGGCCGCATGACTAAGTGAGGACAAGAGAGTGTGAGGACAAGTGACATGTGCGACTTCTGCGCCCTCCGCTCCTGCTGGCTGGGACGTGCTCTTGGGAGCCCTATGTTGGGAATGGTAGACTCACCCCTACAGGGTCTGGATAGCTACAGGAGAGAAGGAAATTATTTCGTGTGAGTTACTATACTTTAGGATTTCTTTGTGACGGTAGCTTAGACTGTAGTACTTTACTATAATGCAAAAGCTTGACGCTTCACCACCCTTAAGATGTTTCTCCTCCTGCACTCGTTCATGTCGCTGGGTGGCATCCCCGGCTGCCCCAAGCCAGAAGCCTGGAGGCATCTTCAACATTCCCTCCCCTCCCATCTCCACATCCAGCCAAGCCCATGCCTGTCCTCTCTCTCTGCTCCTCTGTCCACTTCTCGTATCCCCACTGCCCAGGTGAGCTCAGGATCGCAAGTCCCCTTCCCTCTGCAGGGTCTCTTAGTGGGTGTCTGCTGCACGTCTCCCCACGTCTAGCACACTCTCCACACCGAGGCCCACCTGATGTTCCTGAAATGCACATCTGACTGTGGCGGCCCTGGCTCTGACCTCTGGCCACTTCAGGAGCACAGGGATTCGTCCCAGATGGGGCCGCTCTCCTCCATCCCCCTGAAGCAGTAAATCCTCCCACCACACTGAAATATTTATGAATTTCAGAAAACATCATGTCCTCTCTGATTCTTGGTCCTTGCGTATGTTGTTCCCTCTATAAATGTCCCTTCCTCTATCCTGCTCCCCTAGTAACATCTACTGAAGCATCTGCACTTGCTCAGCTATCACTTCTTCTAGCGGCTGCTTCTTGCTCTTACTGTGGTCACCCTGCCCTACAGAACCACAGCACATGCCCTGAGAATCTCCTATTTGGTCACCTGTCTTCTCCGTTGATAACAAACGCCCCTTTCCATCTTTTTGAAAGTCTCTACTGCATAATAGTAGGTACTCGAAACATGTGTCAACAATCTGACCTGGTGGATTATATTATTTGTTCCCAATTACCTTTCCCTCCCCTCTCTTGTGTGTTCCCTGTGGGTGGAGCACACAAACCACCTCATAGACTGTGGGCTTGACCTTATGTCTTGCATTGGCCAATCAGATGTGAGCTCATGTGCCAGGAGGCATGTCTAAGCAGAAGTAGGAAAGGCATTCACATGGTTTGGTTCCTCCCCTTTCCCAGGTTCCCTTGAGAACAGCATGCCCAGAAAGCGGCTGCTCCCTCGGCCTGGGCCTTAGAGTAGGAAGACATTCTAACTAAGCCCCGTCCACTGATTCCGGCCACGTCCCAGCTGACCGGCGGCAACGCCGCCCTAAATGTTCGCTGCTGTGAGCTGTTCCGATTTGGGAGTTGCTTGTTGCTGCATCAAAGTGCTGAATAACATCCCTGTTTGGGTTTCTAAGGAGTATGGGGGCCTACTCTGTGCCAAAGGTGGTGCTGGGAGTTTCACATAATTTCAGTGATCACCACAACCCTTGCATTTTAAAGCCAAAGACATTAAGGTAAAATATTAAGCTAGTGGTCAAAGGTCAGTTGGAGCCCAATCCCTGTCTCCCGCTGCCTCTCAGGCCGCCTCCAGGTGAGCCACGCGCATGGAGGGGGAGGGCAGGACCCCAAGCTGAAAGGCAACAGCCCTGCGGGGCCCCAATGCCATGGACAGCATGGAGGCTAGAGGCGCCTGCTCTGGGATCCTCCTTGTCCCCGGGCCCACGGAGAACCCTACCATCCAAAATGTCCTCTTTCCTTTTCAAAGAGCCAGATTATCTGGAAGACAAAGATCCTGAGGGTACCTGAGGGTTCAGATGCCACAGCCACACCTGTGGGGCTCGTGGGCACACAGCGCCAGCCCGTCCCCAGGGGCTCTGCCAAGCAGCAGCGCCTCTGCCACGGGTCCCCTCTGCTCTCCGTGCTGCGGCCCCTCCTTTTCTTCACCTTTCAAGAATTAATCTGAAATGCTGAATGCTTTTCTTCCTCACTGTCCTGGCACGTTTCCCTGGGTGCCCTGGACCCCGAGCCTCACTCCCCAAGGCCCATAGCAGACACCAGGGGTGCCCTGTGTCCTTTGGGTCCAGGCACATGAAACAAGCCTCATTAAGCCGGTGACACCGTTTCACATCCTTCTCATCAATGAGCTATCCCGGCCTCAGGGGGGCCACCTCTGAGCCTTGGTTTTCTCAAGCGCTGGGGGTGACGCCAGCCATGCCCTCTCGGAGGGACCAGAGGGATAATGAACCTGCGAGCCAGTTAGCAGAGAAAAGCGCTAGGGCACATGAATGCGCGAGAACAACCGCCACCTCGTACCTTCCTTTGTAGTCCTCACCCGGGACAAAGAGGCTAAGAGCTAACGTGGGTGGAAGGATGAATAAGTGAGTCCAGGAAGAGAACGTTAGATGAGAAGGGCGTTCTAGGCCACTCCGGTCAGAGTCCTGCCTGGGCCACAGCGTGCCTCGCTCACTGCACCAGTCCTGCACCCCAACACGTTCCACCGTTCCCCCTGACCCCACTCTGTCCGCCAAGCACTGGGGCTACCCCGTCTGTCCCTCTGAGACCTAACTAGAACTCTCTTTCCCCAGCTGACGGTTCTCATGCCAGTCACTCCCGGCCAAAGACTCACGGGGGAGTCATAAGGAAGACGGACCTGTGGCTCTCATTTCTAACTCCCCGCAAGTTGGAGAAAGGTTCAGAACCAGACTCTTAGAGCTGAAAGGGACCTCAGAAACCATATCATTCAGCAGATTCTAAGACCCCGTGGCTGGCCGTTCATCTGTCGATGAGATGAGGGCAGAGCATCAGCTCTCAGCCAGGGTCCCTCCCACTGAGCAAGCCCTGGCACTGGCACTAAACACCGGACGGGCACGGAGGACGGGCACGGAGAACTGGCACCAGCACGCTCCCGCCCACAGTGAGACCCATGGCTGCTCCTGGTCTGTGCACCCTGGCCTGCTGCAGTCATGTGAACCTAGAACCTGAGAAGGCAGGGGGAGACGGAAATAAGTCCCTCTCCGTCCAGAGAGAAGCATAGGCTTGGGGAGCTGTGGGGAGAGTGGAAGGAAGGTGCTCCTTTCTCCCAGGGGACAGGAGCCCAGAGTGAGGAGAGAGGTGAAAAGGCAGGACAGGAAGGTGCTCATGGAAGGGAGGGGTCAGCCATCTCTCAAAGTGGCCCGTCCTCCAAGCTGCACACACTTGACCTCTCCATACCCAGGCCTGTCCTCCACGGTCACCAGGCATCCACCCGAATGCCAACGAGACCAGGCAGCAACCTGGAGACCGCCCTTCCGGCTCAGGCTGGGCAGGAGCCGGGAAGCCCAGGGCACCTGGTGCAGGCCCACTGCTTCCGTCATCCCACTGCTGTGGGCCACTTCCAGGCTGAGCTCCGAGGCAGGGGCTGTGCTGCCCCTACACGCACCTGGTCATGACAGAGCTCAGTGCCGATGGTGGGCACAAATGTCTCACCTGGGCATCGCCTCCTCTGCGGCCACCTCAGAGCTGCTCCGCCCAACCCTGGGTTCGGGCTGGACATGCCTCCCCCATGCTCTGTCACACGTGTGCTCTCTCCATATCAAAATGCCCCAAAGACTCAGGCTGCAGGAGAGGACCCCAGGCCGGCCACACCATCCACATCCACACCCACACCCACACCCACATCCACACTTGGGAACAAAGAGCGAAGCCTCTGGGCTTCCAGCCCCATGGCACCTGTTGCTGCAGCCACAGGCCTGAGCATTTTGTTTTGTTTGAAACAAGGACAACAACAGAACACAAGCTATGACAGGAAGCGACATTCCAGCGACAATAAGCAACCACCAGGCTGATCTACAGCTGTGCGAATCCAGAAAGAAAGATAGCAAGGAGCTGCCGGAGCCCAGCAACACAGTGGCGTGCTGATTAGAAATTGCTCAGCCTGCGTTACAAGGCAGAAGCGGGGGAGGGGAGAAGAGGGGAGGGAGAGAAAGAAGGGGAGAGAGGGGCATGGGGGAGAGGACACCGAGTGTTTTTTCCTGGCGCTCTGACTCATTTCTAATCTGTCCTCTCCTCCTTTCCTCCCGCCCTCCCACCACCCCCTCAAGAGAGAATCCATTGATGGGGCGGACCGCACTGCCTCACCTCTCCTCCCCGGCTTCCTTGTGAAGGAGTCTGGATCTGCGTCCCCATCACTGCTCTGCTCTCCTCCCTCCCTCCCCCTCCGCCATTGTCGCCTCCAGCTCAGGGTGACAGCAGCTTGTCAGGCCCTGGAGGGTGAGGCCGGAGTGAAGCTGGGATCAGGGGGTGCCAGCAGGTGCCCAGGGGACCCAGGGAGCCAGTTTTCACCTGCAGAGCAGAGGCCCAGCTCGGCCCTGCTTGCTAACCTGTTGCCTGCTTCCGGGCAAGGGCAGCCTCTGGGTGCAGAAGGAAGGAGGAGCGGGCACAGCAGCCCACCCTGCCCAACACAGACAAAACCAAACCCTGCAATGAAGACTTCACAGGCAGCTCAGGAGCGGGCAGCCCATGGCACTGATCTGAGAGCACTGGGCTCGTCTCTGCTCCATCACACATTTGCTGGTGCTTGTCCTGCCTGTGGGCCTTTCTGTCATGGCCGAGGCTGCCCGGGTCCCTGGCTGCCCGGGTCCCTGGCTGCCTGGGTCCCTGCCAGCAATTAGATTCCACTGCCACAGAAGCCGTGAGCTCCCCCCCACATCCCCCGGCCAGGCCTGCTCCCTTGCTCCGGCTCCCTGCAGGGCCCTGGCTCTCTGTCTCAGGGACCCTCCCAGGCGCCCTGCTGACTTCAGGGAGGGTGCGATGCAGGCTCAGGGCCAAAGTTCCCAGGACAAGATAACAGAGAAGAGGAGGCAAACTGAGGACGTTGAGGATCAGTGAGGGGGAGGTGGCAGGCCCGGGCAGGCCAGGGGGGGGGGGAGGCACGGATCAGCCAAACCCTGAAATTACAGATGATTCACATCTGAGCAGTGTGGGAGGGAGACACTCAGTGCAGGCAGGAGAGGCTAACGCAGCGGGTGCCCCGCCGGGATCATGGGGCGCGGGAGCCTGTGAGGGACGAAGCCGAGGAGTCAGGACTCTTACTCGGAAGCAGCGGGGGCAGGGGTTGCCTTTCTTAAGTGTATTTCACCCTCTCGCCTACTTGCCATACTGAGTTACATGTGCTCCCCTTTCCCGTGGACTTGATTCTCCCAAGCCCTCTGGTTGGCGCCCCTGGAGCGGACCAGACTTCATTTTGGGGTGCTCTTTTGCATTTTCTCTTCTGCCTCTCCCTCATTCTATCCTCACGGCCTTTCTGATCCCTGTCCCTTTCCTCCATCTCTCGGTCTCCACGGTCATGGCCTCAGACCTGTCCAATCCCAACCTTCAGAGACCCTGCCCCGAGCAGGGCTCCTGTGACTCCAGGCTGGCTCCCTGCCTGGCCACCTGCCCCTCAAACACACAGAGTCATGGGGGCAGGGGTGTAAAGTGTCAGAAACAAAGCCTTTGCAGACCCCCGGGGGGTGGGAGAAGTTCAGGAAAAGGAAGGGAAGCCTGGAGGCCCCCTGGAGGAAGTGGCACGCTGGGAGAAGCCCTACCTTCTGAGCATCTCTGCCGATTATCTTTCCTGGGGGGAGAGGAAGGGTCCTCTCTCAGCGTGGGACCACTCCCCAAATGGTACAAGAGACAGCAGGGTCCTAAATGCCAAGACCAATGGAACCCCACCCACCTTCCTCCTCACCCTCTGCCTGAAGGGTCCCCGCTTCTCCAGGAAAGGAATTAAGGAGACACTCCTCCACCCCCACCCCCAGAACGCCAGTTTCCCTAATTAATCAGCCTCCTCGGAGCTTCCCGTTTCTTCCCGCCAGGCTTCCCCCGGCATCGCACTCGGGTGCCACGGGCAGAAGGCTGTCTGGGAGGGGGACGCAGGCTCCACAGAACCATCTCGTCACGAGCGGGTCAGACACCTGCCTCTCCAGCGGCTCCCCCACCCACCCGCCCAGCACGCAGCCCCTCCCCCCGCACCAGCCCGCTCCCGGCTCAGGCAGCGGGGGCGTGGGGGGGACGGAGGCACCCCCACGCGGGAATATATTTACATAAAGTTCCCCGCTCACCTGTCAGCCCGAGGAGAGCCAGCCACGCCAGCGCGACCCTGTCCATCTCCCCAACTTCCCATCCGGGGGGCGAGCGGGCGAGCCGAGTGCGGAGCGGCGCGCGGGATCCGCCTGCGCGACGGAGGCAGAAGCGGCGGCGGCGGCGGGCGGGGTCCGCGTCCCCGGGGCCTCCGCGGGCGGACGGCGCGGCGGCCAGGCGCGCTGCCGCTGGGCTCCGGCTCCGCTCCGCTCCCGGCGGCGATCCCGCCCCGCAGCGCCGCCCGCCGCCCGCCCCGCGGCTCCAAAGTTTCTGGGTCACGTGCCGGCCCCGCGGGCAGCACCCAGCGGCCAAGTGCACCGGAGCCCCGGAGCGAACCGGAGCCGCGGGTGGGGACGGAACAGGGGCGGCTTTGCGGGCGCGTGGCCCCTGCTGACCTGCCTGCAGAGAGGGACGCAGCCTCCGGCCAGGGCGGACCCGCCAGGACTTGGGGGGGGGGGGGGGGGGGCTGATCAGCAGGTCCCCTGGGCGACTTTCTGACTCGGTCGCTTTCTGACGTGCAGTGAACCAAGGGGCTCCGCAAAATTAGGAAAGGTGGACCGAAACCCGCGTCCTAACTTCCTCCGGTTAAAACATCACTCAGGGCACGCAGCTCTTCACCAGCGATTGTCAAACGGGAATGAAATAAACAACATGTGGGCTTTCATTTGTCCCAGCATTCACCACTTCTCAGCCTTTGGGCTAAGATAAGGCACTTCACAGTATGCAGGACACATTCACACGCTTATTTCCATGTTGTAAACAGACCTGTGCCGTGTATGTGTGTGTGTGTGTAGGGAAGGAGCCCGTGTGTTGAGAGACAACGCAGAAATGTATGTTCCTAAAGATAACTAAGCATCTACCAGGCGCTAAGGACCTGGGCTGGGAGGATGAGCGAGACAGATCTCCTGCCGTCAAGGGCCCACCCTGGTCCTTTAAACTCATCACTCATGCGATCCTAGAGATCTGGAGAAAGTGCCCCGGGAACGGAAGGATGACTGTGTGTGAAATGCGGATGAGATCTGAGCGTCAGAAGAGGTGAGCATCCACTCTGCACAGCGGTCTTGTCCGGCTGCCTGACCTCTGAATGAATGCCCTGAGCTTTGAGGAATGCCAACTATGGAAGCCATCTCTGAGCCGGAGGACAGCCTGGCCCCTGCTGGCGGGCCCCGCTCTCTGAGCTTTTCGAGTTCCAGAGCAAGCAATGCAAGAAGCAGAGTGGGCAGAGAATTGGTTTTGCCTTGAGGGGCAGCACATCTGGGGCTCGGGGCAGCGGTGGGAGGTCAGTCTGGCCGTGGTCTTGGGTGAGCTTCTCGGTTCCAGCCCACCTTCTGCAGCTGGCTCCTCAGCCTCCTGGCAGCTCTGCGAGCTCCCCACCGCCTCCCATCAACCCCCTCTCCGCTGGTTCAGGCCAGAGACGGTTCCTGATGCTGGCAATTAAGAGCCTGACTAATACGCCCTGTGAGAGACATTGGGAGCCTGTTTCCTTTCAGATACGAAAAAATAAAATGGAAATAGAACATAAAACTAAAAGAATTACCTAACACTCGAGGGCTCCTATCGGGTTCCCCACACAGTGCTAGATGCTTCCCCAGCGTTCACTTTTCATTCCAATGAGGAAACTCAGGCCCAGCCACTGGAACTAACTGTCCAAAGGCCAGGTAAGTAGGAAGGCGCAGAGGTAGGATTTGAACTGGGGTCTTTAAACTCTGAAGCATATACCCTTTGCATCATAAAAGGCACCTCTAGACCAGGGGTTGATAGGGTGCTGTATCGGTATTGTGCCCTGCCATTTCCTGTGTGTACACAGTACACAAGTCTTTAGGATCTAAGCATACACAACAATGATACTTTATACAAAACTTGGCCTAAGCCAGGACCAGTTTGGCTCAGTGGATAGAGCGTCGGCTTCGGGACTGAAGGGTCCCAGGTTCAATTCCAGTCAAGGACATGTACCTTAGTTGCGGGCACATCCCCAGTAGGGGGTGTGCAAGAGGCAGCTGATCGATGACTCTCTCTCATCGATGTTTCTAACTCCCTATCTCTTTCCCTTCCTCTCTGTATAAAACCAATAAAATATATTTAAAAAAAAAAAAAAAAAAAAAAAACTTGGCCTAAGAGCTGGGAAATGGAGGACTGCTATGCAGGGGAGTGGGCAGTGATGCCACAGGAGATGAGAGCTGTGACACTGCTCGGAGGGTGTGCCTGTATGGGGGTCATGAGGACTCAGAGCTGGGGAAGAGCTGTGCCAGACGGAGTCCTGGAGCCAGGGCCTGCCCGCCGTCAGCTTTTTCCCCGCAGAGCACCCGGTGTCTGCCAGCTAGGAGGTGCCGTGGGTCTGCCTGCCCCTCCCGTGGGCGGTCCCCAAGGAGCGGCTGCACCCACTGAGTCTCAGTGCGAGCCCCTCTCAGCGCACATGCGCCAAGCCTGGGGAGGGCTCAGGGGAACATGCAGAATCCTTCTGATGATCCGGACATGAAGCCCAAGCAATGGAGACCGGAGGGGAGACGGCATTCTCTTGCTGCATTGGTGGTGATGCGGGGTGACACCAGAATCAGGGTGCTCTTCCAAGTGTGGTTTTTGAACTTTTAGCATCAGAATCGCACCAGTGGTTGCCCCAAAGGCAGATTCCCAGGCTTCGCTAGGAGCGATGAGATCAGAAGCTCTGGGTGTGCCTTCCCCAAGCACTTCTGAAACCCTCGGGAACATAGGACCACCCCAAGTAGAGGTTAATCTTCATGGCCCAGAGAGGGTCTGGATCCCCAGTCCTTCAGAGACAGGTCGGGGCACAGGCCTGTGTGGGATGTGGGACCAGAGCGGACCCAGGAAGCCCCTGTGACGTGTGGGTGCGCAGACTCCCAGGCCTTGCCATCAGAGTGGCGTTTTAGAACAGAATTAGGACGTGGAGAAAAGAGAAGTGAGACCTGCCGGCTGCCGGTAGCAACCACATGGCTATAAATATAACCAGCTGAGCCCTCCCAAACATGGCGTCATTGCAGGCCCCGGCGTGCAGGCACACGAATTGCTTCCACTGGTGTTCTTAAAGCACACAGGTAACATGGCCTTTCCTCTTCTCTTCTCTGACCTTGACTCCAACACAAATACCATGTTTCTCCCCCCTCCTTTCTGTACCATTGAGAAAGGTTTATTGAGGTGCTGGCCGGGTAGCTCAGTTGGTTAGAGAGTTGTCCCAATACACCACGGTTATGGGTTTGATCCTGGCCAAGGCACGTACAAGAATCAACCAATTAATGCATGAATAAGTGGAACCCAAAAAAAAAAAAAAATCAATGTCTCTCTCTCTCAATTTTAAAGAGGTTAATTCACATATCATGCAATTCACCCATTAAAAGTGTACAATTCAATGGTTTTAAATACGTTTAGAATTTCTATACCATGTTATTTGTTTAAGTTTCTTATCTAAGTTTTGTTCATCTTCCTTTCCCTTGTGCTACCTGTTAGGTTTGTTATCTTCCCCATTCTCTGTATCTTCAAAACCACCTTAAACAAAGTGTAAGTTTTAAAACATTTAAATTAAAGCAAGAAACTGAACAACAACAACAAAATATCGAGACTCTGGGCACCTCTGCTGAGAACTGGAGCCATTTTCAACCTGGAAGCCTGTTCCTATTGGGGAACAAGCAGCTCCATTAAGAAAATGCCTGCAGAAAGGAAATGCAAATGGAAATATAGGATGCCAAACGTTTTCCAGGCTGTCCTGCCAAGAGCAGTGGGAAGTGTATAATAAGTAAGAGATTGGAGTCTGTGCTGAAAATTCCACATCTCCAAGCAGATTTGAAGTACCTGCTGTCTCAGGCTTCAGATCAAGCTGCGGTAGCACCGAGTGCTGAATTCGTGGTCCCTGCTTATCCACCCGGAGGCCACACCCCAATGGGGGCAGCCTCCCCCTCGTGCGCTCTCTGATCATGCTGTCCCCACAGCGGTCCAGTCAAGGAGACTGTGCAGAAAACAGAGCATAAAATTGTAGAAGAACATCAAATTCTATTTAGACAGTGGTCTCCATGATGGGAGATGCATTTTAAAGTGGCAACGGGAACAATGGAAGAGTGGCAGTGGTTATGCTGGATAGGGTTGCAGTTCCCTCATATTTTCTTCTTATAATTGTATATGTTCTCTGATTTTTCTATGATGCAGGAAAAGGTGCTGGACAGAGGCTGTCACAGTGTGCTCTGGGACACCCCTGGAGGGAGGAGCGAGGGCAAGAGGTGTTTTGTCAGGCCCGTATCTCCAGCCGGATACAAAGCCACAGTGTACACCTGCTCTCGTCTGCCTTGATCGTCAGTAGTTATCAAGTTCCTTCTGTGCAGTTGTAGCCCTGGGTGTCCTGACTGCCTGGTGGCTCAGCCTGTCATTCCACTGTGAGTTACAGGGCCAGAGAGGAGTAAGCCTGCCTCTCTGTTAGGAGCCCCATCTGCAGGTTTTGCTTTTGTGTCTGTTTTCGTTTCAACTTAGCATCCTTTGGGGACCAGAACAGCACTGACAGCCTCCAAATGAGTAAGAGAGCAGATTCCAGGAGTCAAACCCCATCCTTCGGCCCAGAGGGGAAAGGTGAACAGTGGTCTGTCTTCCTGAATGTCATCAGGGCCTGAGGTGGGAGGGGAGTGATTCAGCCAGAAGATTGCATCTCAGCCCCAAGCATTCTCCTCGAGGCCTCGGGCCTGCACAGGTCAAAGACAGATCCTAGGGGAGGGAAGTGAGCCAGAGCAAGCACGTCATCCGATGACCTCACCCCAGAAAATGGGCCAGGACGCGGAGCATCAGAAAGGAAGCAGCTCAAACAAGAGAAGGGTCTGCTGGGCTCAGCCATTGTGCTGGAGCCGTGGGGCAAGGCTCTCACCAGCTAATTCTGTACCCCGACCCCAGTTCTGAGTGGTACCTGCCCCACAGAGATGGTCTGTAGGGATTTGTCTAATGAATTACAAAAACTGTTCAAGAAATTATATAAAGGGTATTCTTCTTGCTTTTTCCTCATCATCTCTCTGTCTTCTCCGAATTCTTCATTCTATTCATATTTAGTGAACACCTACTATCATCAGGAACTATGCTGTCTAGAAATTCAAGATGAATAGGAATTTAAAGATGAGTAACTCACAGCGCGAACAGTTGAGTGGCAGCCACGTGTGTGAGGGTGGAGGAGAGACAGGCGTGTGGTCTTCAAATGTGACAATGGAGCAGGGTCACCTTAGGACATGCACCAGGAATGGTCAGGGAGCACAGGAAAGGGGGCAGTTACCCAGCTGGTCAGAGATGTCTTCATGAAAATGTGGCCACTGAGCTAAGTTTTCATCATGGTCGGGGCAGAATTTCTAACAGCAGAAATGGACTGGAGGTGGCACAGATGTGCAGGCAGCAGGCAGCAGGCAGCAGCAGAGGTGAGCGAGGTCTCTGCGGGAATGTGGCTTCACAAAGGGCAGAGTCAGCAATGAGGCCAGAAAGGTAGGCTGACGTCAGGCCATGGGGAGCCAGGCCACCAAGTCTGGACTTAATTCTCCAGACAACAGATCACCCATATGGAGATCAAGCAAAAGAAAGAGCAAGATCAGACCTGCATTTCAGCCAAGTTATTCTGGCCACTGGGTGGAGGATGGGTTGGTGGGGAGAGATGCAAGCAGAGGCCTTTTGCACGTGAGAGCTCAAGACAAGAGCACGAGAAGGAACAAGCACGCAAACTAGATGCAGCAGCAGCAGGAATGGGAGGCAGACAGCAAGTGAGACACACACTGAGGGAGACAGAGGCAGGACCCGCACGGCCTGGCGGAGGCCACAGGTGTGCAGACAGAGCACGCAGGGGGAATTGACGGATTAAGGTGACTAAGTCACTCACCAATGTGGTCGTGCATTCAGGCCACATCTAGAGATGATGGAGGACTTGGAAACACCCCTCTTGCTTTGGCAAAGCACCCTGAGCATTGCTAGTGAACAGTTTGGAATGAGAGCGATAGAGCCACTTTCAGGCCGGGTGGTCCAGAGAAGGCACTTCCCCACTCTAAGTCTCAATATTCCGTTCTGCAGAATGGGGATGTCCATTCATCTCTTCCAGGGGTTGTGTTAAGAGGAGAGATGATAATCCTGGTGCCACATTTAACAGTCTGGCACGGTGGCGTTCCGTGTCGGTTACTGTTATTACCATTACAGCACAGGTGGGAGGGGGCATTCTGAACAATGCCAGGGCCTTCATTTAAACTAGCATCAGGAGAAAACTAGCATTAAGAGAAATGTTTTCCTAAAATGCTGGGCTTCCTTGGGTGGATTTCACATCACTCATTCAGCTGAAAATCACACCTTCATAAAGCAGAAGCCATCCTGGCTCCAATGGCTTGTCACTCATTTAGATTCAAGTCCTAAGTCCTTACAGTGGCCTTGAAAATGCCACATGATCTGGTTGAACATCATAGCTCTCTCTCTGATATCCTCTCTCATTCTCTCCTCACTTACTTCACTCCAGCCACAGGCATGCTTTCTGTTCCAAAACACGCTCAACGCGAGTCCACCATGGTCTGTGCATGTGCCTTCCCTCTGACTGGCATGCTCTTTGCCTGACATCTTCCTGTTTTGCTTCCTCACTTTTTTCTGTTGTTTTCTTAAATTCCATTTCCTGAAATAGGGCCATTTCTGACACCCTACAGTTACACCTGTCAATGGTCCCTGATCCCTTATTCTGTACCATTTTTCTTCACTGGACTTATTGCCCAATAAGATGTTCAGATGTCTTCCATGAATAATTGTTTATTTCTCTATTGCCTTCTTTCCACACTATAGGTTTTGTTCTATTCAACTTATTATGCCTAAAAAAAGAGTCTGGTGCTCAGTAGTTGCTTAATAAATACCTATTGAATGAAAGAAGTGCTTCCTCCTGGAAATACTCCATTCTTTTGTTTTCCTAGTTCTGTCCCTGCTTCTTCTTCTTTTAATCCTCATCCAAGTACATGCTTAGAGAGAGAAAGAAGGGAGGGAGGGAGGGAGAAATCGAAGTGAGAGAGACATTGGTTGTCCTCTGCACATGCTCTGACTGGGGATCAAACCCACAACCCAGGTATGTGCCCTGATTGGGAATCAAACTGGCAACTTTTGTTGCACAGGATGATGTTCAACCAATTGAGCCCCTCCAGCCTGGCCCTTCCTGCTTCTTCAGACATTCCTTCTTAGTCACCTTTATTGGGTAACCCTCTTCTAACGGCTTCTCAATGCTGTGTTCGTAGGGCTCCGTCTTGGATCTCCCCCCTTCCCTCTTTACCCTCACCCTACATGATCTCATCATTTCTATGACTTTACCGTCTTTATATGGCTTACTTCCAAAATCTATCTTTAGCCCAGAACTCCAGACACAGATAGCCACTGGACTGTATAATAGGTATTTCAAAATTAGCATGTTCATAAGTGAATTCTGCACCTCCTCCCCCTACTCCTGCTATGCACTCTGAATGAAAACCTGCAACTCCCTAGAATTCCTGAACAGGAAGATTGATCTGGCTGAATCAAGGGGAAACTTCTGTTTATGGAGGACTTTATTTAAGGAAGACTGAAAAAAAAAAAGTCATTCTTATCAAAGAAGGAGAGGAGCAGGTCGTGGGTATGTATCACTGGGAGTGTTGGACACTCTTTTTCGCTAGCACTGTCCTCCCTCGCCCAGTCCTCACTCTTTTAGAAAAGGGCACCATTGGCCACTGAGTTACTCAAACCAAAACCCTAAGATTCCTACTTTTTCTCACATCCACCTCTAATCTGCCAGGAACTTCTGTTTTTCCACAAAGCACAATTCAAAGCCACCCTCTTCTCTCCACATCGACTGCTACTTCTCTGTTTGGTCACCATCATCTCTCACTGGACTCCCAAAGGAGCCTCCTACCTCATGTCCTCATGTTCGTTCATGCAGCTTTGAACCTATAACCTCAAAACTAATCTTCTTAAACTGTAAACCATATCACGTGTTTTTTTAAAACCCTTAAATAACCAGCCATGTACTTAGAATGATACCTAAGCTCCTGACACTGCCACGCCCAAAGACCTGCTGATCACTCCAACCTCAGCACGTATCATTCTCTACTGACTGGACACAAACCAGTCTCTGCCTGTTCTCAGGACACACCAAACTCTTTATTGTCTCAGTCCTTAACATATGCTCTTCTTTCATTTCTTCTCATGACGAGCTCCGTTTCAAATGAATTTATCCAGCAGCCTGAAACCACGAATAACAGGTCAAAATATATGAAACAATGTTTTCAGACATTGGGAATGAGGTAGCAGAGATGAGGAATCCCTAAAAGAATAAATAAACAACAGTGAGCCCAGTGATTGTCCCAGGTTGCTACCTGAAGACAGTCTCCAGAAGGCAGCATCAAGACGGGTAAGTTAGACAGCGCTCCTAGGTCTTTCTGGGAGGAGAAAGTGGAGTTGGGTGTCTAGGCAGCCACAGTGGCCAGCGTTGGCAGGGTATATTGCGAAAAGAGAGAGAGCAGCACAAAGAAAAAGCTCTGGACACCAAGGGTGGTTCTTCCCTGAACCTCCAGCTGAATATATGGTAACAAAACCTGAAAGGGTTAGAAGGAACAATCCTTGAAATTCACCCAGGACTATCAATATTAGTAGTTTTTTTCCATCAGCCAAAGTAGGAACATCTCCAAACTCATGGGTTTTCAGGTACAGTACCCAGAAGGGTGCTATATCACAGAGGAGAACATTAGTCCTAAAGGTTGCTCTGATTCCAAAGAATAAAGCATAAAAGCTAGCCATAAAAGAAGGAAAATCTAGACTCAGACTGTTTCTAGATAACATAACTCTGTCACAGAACCAAGCATAAGAATACTAAGGAGAGGACAAAAATATGCAGCACTGAACGCGGTAAATTTTATTTTGGTCACCCAATCAAATAGTACCAAGCTTGTAAAAAAGCTGGACAATACACACCCATAATAAGGAGAAAAATTAATCAGTAGAAACAGACCCAGAAATTATACAGATGGTGGAATGAGTAGACAAGAACATTAAATAATTATAACTATACTCCATATTACAACTATGTTATATACTATTCTAACCATGTTAAAGTAGAGGAAATATAGACCATTTAAGTAAAAATATGAAAGATATAAAAAGGCTCAAATGAAATTAAGAGATGAAAATGGAATGATCTGATACAAAAAAATACACTAGATGGGATTAATAGATTAGAAGTGGCAGAAAGATTAGTAAACATGAAAAAGAGCTATAGAAACTATAAAATGAAACAGAGAAAAGAGCCTGAAGGAAAAAATAAAAGTAAACTGTGGGCAACTTCAAGCAGCCTAAGGGGGTGATGAGAAGACTCTGGTTGGTGATGGTTTCATAGTTGCACATGTATGTTTAGCCTTATGAAATTGTATGCATTAGATATATTCAATTTATACTTCAATTGTGTCACAACACTGTTATAAGAAAGCAGTGTGGAACTAAAACAACATTGGATATGGAAGTGGGGTGGTGGACAAGTGGGTTTGTGGGAGGCTGAACAGCACCAGGTGTTAGACCTCAGCAGAGTTCAGCAACCTCAGTAGTTGAGTTTTGGCTAAGAAAGAATTCAGAGACAAGACTCAAACTATAAGAGCAAGTTTATTTATAAATCACAGAGGTAGAAGTGATCCATAGAAGAAATGGGCTCAGGCAACAAGTAACAGAGGCAAAAAAAAAAAAAAAAAAAGTCCTTGGAGCTTTAGAGAGAGGGAGGAAATGAAAAAACCTCTGGGAGAAAGGGGTTGGGAAAGGCCAGGGTGTGCTCCATAGAAAGAGCTGCACTTTGTCCCTGAACCCAGGGCTTTCATCTGGAGGCCTCAGGGAGAGCCCCAATAGAACATTCGTGAGCTTCCCTGGTGTGCCCCCCTTGTGGTCTACTGATTAGTCAGCACCAGAAAATCATTAGTCAATGCAGCTGGTCCTGATATCAGCCCTGTGTCACTCCATCTGATTTTGCTGCTTCTCTGGGCTCGGAGCTGAAACACAGCTGAAGCCTAGATGTCATCTTCCAGGGGTTAATTCATAGGGGAGTGGTCCTGCAAGGGCTTGTAGTTTTGCATCCAGGGCTCTCCAACCCAGTGAACCTCTGCACATGGCCTAAGGTTCCTACTCTGCTCAGACCTAACTGCCTGCTGCAGGTTGGGAGACCAAGTGTGGGGAAGCAATCATTTGCTAAGCTGCTTATCTATTTGGGAAGAGTGGGGTATGGATATGTCTTAACTGCATAGCTTTTTATAAAAATGTCTTAAAACAAGTATCTTAAAAATGTATGCATAACCTCTGACTGAAGCAAAGTAGACTGTTTTACTTGAAACCAGCGGAAGGGTTCAGCAGGGTGACTAAATACAAAAAATTAATAGTAAAATCACTACCTTCTCTACACACCAGCAGTAACCAATTAGAAAATATAATGGAAACAAGAAAGTTTTCATAGTTGTATACTATGAAAAACTAAGAACAAATATATTTTAGGGACAAAACTAAAAACAAAACAAAACAAAAAAAACGAACGAGATCTTTATGAGGAAGTTTATAAAACTTTATTCAAGGACATTATTTTAAATCTCAGTCTCTTACTGTGTTTCCTCCCTAATACTTACTAAAAACTGTATTAAAAAAAAACAAAACCACCACATTATCTTTGCAACAATAATAGACATTACTTAAGGTGAAAAAGAAAACAGTATTGGTTTTGTTATCTCCCCCTTTACATTGTAAATTTCTCCTTTTTTTCTTGTATCTGTGTGTGTGTGTGTGTGTGTGTGTGTGTGTGTGTGTCCTTCCCAGAGGTACTGCTATACTGGGTGGATGTGTCAAGTGGACAGAGCAGGCTCCTATTCCACCTTCCTGCTCCAAAAATCCACTTAATATATTGTCCTCGGAAAGAGGACGCAGCAGACATTAAGCTGTAAGGACCGATCCACTTGATCTCAGCCAAAAGGCGGAGAAGCGATACACTGTGAGTTTCTTGGGGGCAAAGATGTTGGTTGTTAGGGTCCTCACTCACTCTGCCCCCTACAGGTACCTTCCACAGTGCTTGGCACTGTTGGCTCTGACAGTCGCAAAACATGGGGGACTAGAGCACTCGCTGGTCCTCTCTCCCTCGCTGCCGGGTTCCATGTTACGCAATAATGCCCAGACACTGCTCCAGGCCTTCCCCGTGACAACACGCCGCCACCACGCCGCCGGCTCACCCCAGCCAATCAGGATGCTTCACACCCGCGCCCGCGCCCCGCCCCCACCGCCGCTCGCGGAGGGATCTGACGCTTTTGCCACCAGCGTGGCCCATGCGGCTGCGCGCTGCGCCCTGATTGGCTGAGAGCTGTGGCGCCGGGCGCGCAGGCGCAGCCTCGGTTACTAAGGGCGGGAGCCCGGCTAGGGCGCCGGTGGCTGGTGCTGTCTCAGGTCCCTCGAAGCCTGGCCGCGTTCGCCATGCCGAACCGCAAGGCCACCCGGAATGCCTACTACTTCTTCGTGCAGGAAAAGATCCCTGAACTGCGGCGGCGAGGCCTGCCGGTGGCTCGCGTGGCGGACGCCATCCCCCACTGCTCTGCTGATTGGGCGGTAAGGCTGGAGGGGTCAGCGGGCAGGGCAGTTGGGCAAGCCGGAGGGCAAGGCCGGAGGACGAGGCCGGAGGGAAGGAGGACAGTGGCCCTGTGCCATGGGGAGGGAAACCCCCTACGCCCGCCTGGGCAAACGGACCCCTGAACCGCAGCCCCTCGAAGTCCAGGCATCCGCCTGCGGGGCCCGGGCGCTCGGGCCTCACCGCTGTTTCTCTTGGTGTCTTCCCTGCACTGTCCCCCAGCTCCTGAGCCAGGACGAAAAGGAGAAGTACGCAGACATGGCTCGAGCATGGAGAGCCGCCCAGGGAAAGGACTCGGGACCTCCAGAGAAGCAGGTAAAGGCCGCCTGCGATGAGCAGCCTCCTGCCTGGCATCCGGGCCCGGTGAGGAGGTGTTGGATGAGTGAACGGGGGCATGTCAGGGCAGATGGCGGGGCGTTGGGGGGAGAAGGTTTTCATTTTCCTCCCTGGTGGCAGAATGCCTGTCATTAACCCAGCAGGGGCACAGGTTGGTATCCTTCGGCGGTGAAGATCAGGGGAATCCCATGAGCGAACCTGCAGCCAGTGAACCCTGTGGCGTTCAGGGCCTGTATCACCGGACCTCCGAGGGTCCCTTTCCACCCTTTCATGGCTAAAGAACGCTTTCCCGGATATTTTAAAGTAGTTTGGGCCAGTATCTCTCTTTAAATGAACCAGGCCAGCTGCCCTGTGTAAAACACTGACATAAAGAGACTTGCAGGAGTTGGCAAATGTTTCGTGCCATACGGGTAAGCAGTGGAGACAGTGAATTTGGTGAATTTCTGTGTAAGCAGAATGTAAAAATACCAAGTAAGATTGTTTTCTTCGTTTATTTCCAACTGCCGGGTAATTGTGTTTCCCACTCCTGTGTTTCCATTCTTACATAGTGAAGTTCCACTCTTCTCTCAACTGCCAACGTTAGATTGAAACTCCAGAGAGCTTTGCTATGTTTTAGGTTTTCGAGATTTTTTATTTGGGGGATTTATGTTAGGGTAGAAGCTCTAATCACTTCAATTTGTACTTATTTATACTTGCGAACCTTGATTTCCCCCCATTCTTTTTACTGCAGTGTGTTAAAAGATGTTTCCCATCAGAAAGTAAGCTGTATTGTCTATCCATCTCATTAACACTTGGAGTCAGCATGATTTTTATTTTTATTTTTTTTTGAAAAGAAAACAGTATTAGAGTATTTTTCGAATGATGTCCCTTTGGCCACTGGACTGGCACATGTTTAGTTTAGATTATCAGTAATGGGCAAGTAGTTTTCAGCAATGATTGACTTTAAGTTATTTACCATTCACTTTTGATTCAGGATATTTTTATTGTCTGCCTTCCCCTTTGTTGTCATTGACAAGCGTGTATTTATTTACCCATTGGCCTGGAGTGGTTGCTAAAGTAATCTGTGGACTGTTTTCCAGCTATTTTTCTAAATTTAAGTTTGTGCTTTAAAGTGCCAAGCAAGAGTAAGTATGTGGTCATCATTCTCTTCCTCTTTAGAAACCTGTTTGCACCCCACTGAGGAAGCCAGGCATGCTTGTGCCGAAGCAGAATGTTTCGCCGCCGGATATATCAAGCTTGTCTCTAAAAAATGATCAAGGTAGAGTAATTCTAACATGTTTTGTTTAGTTAAATTTGGGTGCTCAAGACACTGTAATATATTGATCAGTACTTTGAAATGCAAGTTTATTTTGAACTTGCATTTCAAAGTAATCGATTATAGGTGTTCACGAATTATGGCGCTAACATGGTAAGAGATCATGTAATTTGCATTTGTTGAAGTAACACTGGAGAGTTTGTTTTACAAAAATCTGTTCTCTTGGTTTCTACCAGTTCATGTGTTATCAGACATACTTTATGCATTAGTGTTGATAGCTAGACACTTAAGAAAATAGGGACTTACACACATTTGTGTTGTAAAGGTAAAGTTGAATTATTGATCTAGTCCAGAAAAAAATATAGCTAATAAGAGTCTTTGCCATTCCCTTCTGGCTTATTTTTTTATATATTTATTTTTATTGATTTCAGAGAGGAAGAGAATGAGATAGAAACATCGATGAGTGAGAATCATTAGTTGGCTGCCCCCAACTTGTCCCACAGTGGGGATCGGGCAGGCGCCCTGACCAGAAACTGAACTGTGACCTTCTGCTTCACAGGTTGAAGCTCAACCACTGGTGTGGCTGTTATAACTGTGATCTGACTTTGTTGAAGGTTCATAAACTCACAACAGTCTTATCAGTCCTGATAAAAAGACTGCCTTAAGATAATGTATAGATGGTCTTATGTATATTGGTAACCAGGAAAGGGTGAACTAAATTGTCCTTAGTTTATATCAGTTTTTCTACACTAATTTGGACTCATTTCCTAAAACCTTAGACTTGTTGATTATGGGTCATTTCTGATATTCAGGGCTTATGTTTTGTTAAATTATATAGAGTCGGCTGCAAGTTTGAATTGTCTTGTTGCTTCTTGCAGACCAGTTACTGCTTTAACCTGTGATAAGTGCCATTGGAAAGCTTTTGACTCATTTATCCTGTATGGCTGATTTGTTCTCTTTCCCATCTCCTTTCAGAATATAGGAACAAAAGGAAAATGGCTCTAGAGTTTGCTTTTGTATAAGGATAAATTCAAGATGCTCATCTGTTCATGTTGTCTGTGATTTTTTTCTTTTTTCTTTTTTTTTTTTTTAGCTCTCCTTGGAGGCATTTTTTATTTTTTGAACATTTTTAGCCATGGCGAGCTGCCTCCTCACTGTGAACAGCGCTTTCTCCCTTGTGAAATAGGCTGTGTGAAATATTCTCTCCAAGACGGTATCATAGAGGACTTCCACAGTTTCATCACTCCTGGTAAGTAGCCAGATGGAACAGGCTAATATCTTTAAAAGTATGGGTTTTATCTTGAACTCATTTGATACACTATTTGTTTTCTTAAAAGCTGATATCCATCTGAGTGCTTAAACTGTAACAAGACTTCATAATACTTGGTTGAAAAATTGTTAAGAATTAGGTGTTGACACAGGTTTTTGGTTTAGGCTTTTATTATAACTTGAGGTAAGCATCAGAGTTGGATGGATGGAATGCCTGGAACCTGCTCTGTGCTCACCTGCTGCTCTAAATTCGCCTGCTGGGGAATTTTCTAAAAGCTTTTTATACTGTGGCTCCTCTCAAGGGTTTCTTTCCACCATCCTTCACTGCAGCTGTCACCAGTTTATAACTAATTATTGCTTTGTAACTTTGAGCAAAGTCCTTAACCATCCTGAAGCTATTAGAGAGCTGCTCTAAGGAATGGTAAAGTGTGGAAAGAGCCTCATAGTTGCAGGATCTCAGATGTTCTTAGTATGTATCTCTTCTCACTGTTCTACCTCATCAAAGCAGTTCTTACAAAGGCATGGGATTTGGTTTGGTTCTCAAGAGGATGGACCTGTGGTTTCCAACCTTTTATTGACCATGCTCCACCTAAGCATCTCTCAAATCCTGAAGTTCCCCCCTCCCCTGTGACATAGAATTTAATTATTCAAAAGGTGAACTCCTATTCACATGGAGGAAGCCTAAAAGGCCATTAATAACTTGGTCTAAACAGCTTCCAAAGAACGTGGCATCCGTGAAAGAGAAAAAGAAAAGAATGAAGAGACAGTTGAAGTACTGAGGAAGAAATCACTAAGAAATTGTTTAAAAAAATAAATAAATAAATAACATGAGTGATATGAAGAAATAACAAGTAAAGTTTTAAAACATATAATAGAGAACTGAAATACATAACTATGTCACCTATATTTATATACTTTATATGAAGACCCTAGAACCATAAGAAATGCAAAATTCATTTGTTGATAACTCATTCTTGAATTGCCCTCCCAATTCATTGCCCCCCGTGGGGCGTGTGCCCCACTTTGGGAACCACTGAGATAGGGGACACTGTACCTTTAAAGGTAAGCAGGAGAAATACAATTCTTCGTATAGAGAAGTGTAAAGGAGAGGTCGGGGAAAGAAGAACTTCCTGGGTTTTGTCAGTTGCTTTTAAGTTCATTAAGATGCCCAGCACGTTTTCTTGTTTCTGGATGACAGAAAAGCTAATCCTGCTCATACTGAGAGCTGCTGCAAATCATGAGGAAGCTAGAGCTTGGAGACCTTTCCTCAGAGAACCTAAACTGTCAAGGGCCTCAGGAACCCCTGAGGCCCATTCCTGAACCTTGAGCTCAGACTCTTTAGCACAAGTGTTCTTTCTAAAGAAATACATGTTTTTATTGATTTTAGAGAGAGAGGAAAGGGAGAGGGGGAGAGAAACATTAATTGGCTGCCTCCCACATGCACCTCAACGTGGGATCAAGCCTGGAACCTGGGCATGTGCCCTGACTGGGAATCAAACCAGTCACCTTCCTGTTAACGGAGTGACACTCAACCAACTGAGCCATACTGGCCAGGGCCAAGTGTTATTACCCAAGGTTTCTTTCTTGGTCAGGAATAATTTGCTTTTTAAAGTAGCTTGACACAAATACAAAAAATTTTGATAGTCATGCCTTTGATTTAAAAATGCACGATGAGCCGAGACCGGTTTGGCTCAATGGATAGAGCGTCGGCTTGGGGACTGAAGGGTCCCGGGTTCGATTCCGGTCAAGGGCATGTACCTTGGTTGCGGGCATATCCCCAGTAGGGGGTGTGCAAGAGGCAGCTGGTCGATGTTTCTGTCTCATCGATGTTTCTAGCTCTCTGTCTCTCCCTTCCTCTCTGTGAAAAAATCAATAAAATATATTAAAAATAAATAAATAAATAAAAATAAAAACACACGATGAAATCGCTTTCCTATCTTGTATTTTCACATAGCAGTAACAGTTACCCACCTATCTTATGATGTGGTTGTCCTGTGGAATATTATTGCTGTAGGATAACCAAAGAGCTGCCAGATCTCTGTTCCTCTCAGCAAAATGTTTTGTATTACAGGTGAAATTCCACGAGGATTTCGGTTTCATTGTCAGGCTGCAAGTAAGTATAAAAGAGAGGGGTACATGAATGTGTGTGTGTACCTGGTTAAGACTTACTGCTTTTACCAGACACATGAAATGTCAGTTGAAAAATAACCCTAAGATAGTTGTTGGAGACTCTTCATAGAAGTATATATTATCCTTAAAAACTTTAAAATTATATACACTTTATAGTATAATACCTCTTTTCCATTATGGGGGTTGTGTTTTTATTGTCTGCACATAGCCTTTGGCTTTGGCATTGGCTGCTTTTACTGGCCAGATATATAGGTAAGTCTTTTAGGGGAGGTATCAGATTATCTAGGTTTATTGGAATTTATGGGGAGACTTTTCAGAGTCAAGAGAAAAGATGATGCTTCAAAAATGACAGAATGACAGTGTTAAACATAAAAGGAGCTCTGAATTAACTTTAGATGAGGAAATCAGGTTCTTATTTTCAAATTTTCAGCAGCCAAATGACATGACTGTATATACCTCAGCTCTTGAACTAAACTCTTCTAGAAACTAGATTTTAACAGGTTCCTGTTTGATTAGAATAAAAATTGTGATAATAGATTTATTTTAAAATTTATATTTGAAGTTTAAAATTGGAAAATGTTTTTCTAATCGGCTATTTTATAATACTTATAAAGGTAAATGAGTGTATTATATTCACTTTTGGTTGTGTCCTTTGAGTTTTTCAATAACAGTATGATATGAATACCAAAACACAAGCAGACAAATGGAGCAGAATGAAATACCAAAAAAGCTTGTGTGTGTACAGGTGGCACTGCATGTCTGAGAGTAAATTGATTATTCAGTAATGGGGCTGAGATAACTGATTATCCACATGGTATAGGGTGAAGGGGAAATAAACCAAATCTCTACCTCACACCATAAACAAGTCAATTCCAAGTGGAGTAAAAAACTAGTTATAAAAATAAAACTTTACCAGAAAGTTTTATTCATAACCTTTGTACATTCATGGTAAAGGTAGAGATTAATTTACCTGATTTTGTTATTTAAGGTTATTCTGTAGTCTTAGCAATGTGTTTTTAATCTTTGAATTCACATTTGGTTCTTGTTAATGGTTCTACTGAAATTATTTTTTTTATTTCCTGATTATAATAAACCTCATTATTTTAATGTCCTATGTCTGATGACCCTGATATAGAGCTTTTTATTTTTATTTTTGGGTCTATTAAAATTAAAGTCTGTTGGTTACCTTGATGTTCAAGTCATATCTCTTCATGTGTCTGGTTATTTTTTATTGAGTGCTGGACAGTATCATGTTTTTTTTTTTCTCCCCAAAGAGGATGTTGCTTCTGTCCCAAGGCTGGCCTTGCTCTGATGGCCTTAATCCAATTTCAGGGTTAAAGCTGGGTTCAGACCTTACGAGAGTTAGTCTATTTCTAATTGATCTTTACTAAAAAGGGGGGAAGGTGGACAGATTACTATCTAAAGATCATCAGTAAAATTTATAATTGACTTTACAGCATAAACAATGGAAGCCAGAAGATAATTAAATATTTTTATTACAAACTAGAGGCCCGATGCATAGAATTCGTGCAAGGGGCTATGCCCTTGCAGCCTCAGTTGGCCTTTGCAGCCCCAGCTTTGTCGGAAAGGTCATTTGGATGGTTGTTCGGTTGTCTGGTCTAATTAGCATATTAGCTCTTTATTATATAGGTTACTTTATAAACACGGTAACACTGGAGTATTACTTTTAATTCTTACTAGCTCTGGGTCTGTCAACAACTCAGTTTCCCATCCTCTGACCCTCCTCTTCCAGAATCGGTAAATGCCAAGTGACCAGGTTCAGCTCCAGCATTTCTTCTCCTGAGGCTGTGAGCCCGTCTTTACTCACCACATTTGTACCTCTCAGGGCCTTCAAGCAGGTGTCTTAGTGGTTTAGCTTTCCCCTTCTTTACTGTTAACAAAAGTTGAACTCCCGTATCCTTTTCGTAGTTTCCAGTTTTATGCTGAATTTGTAATTTGGTCTCAGATATAAACATGGTTGTTTAAAAATCTGTCCAATCACTTCAGAATCTGGGTTATTTGGGGTCTCTTTCTACCACTCTGTCTTGGTTCTGATTCTTGTATCTTTGTGTACTTGGTCATTTGTATAAAGTGTTGAAAAATGATTTTGAAGTTATTTGAGGCTTATAATGATGTTCCTTTTCTTTAAAGAGGATTTCTGTTTGGTTTTTCTAGACACCTGGGGCCTCACTAGCTCGCCAAGCCCAAAAGCACTTCCCACCAGTCACCTCCCTCTTCTGAAATTGGCGCACGACTCTGGGTTGGCGCACGACTCCGGGGGCCAGTGCCCCGCAGCGAGGCTCTGCTCTGGAGTCTGCTCACTTCCACCTCCTCTGCTAATTCCTTGCCACTGATGTGTCTCTAAGCACTTTGCATTTTTGTGGCAAGGTTGGTCTGAGTTAACTTGTCCATTTTTTTTGCTGGAAATGGAACTCTTCTTACAACTTTGAAAAAGTGGTCATTATTGTTAAATTCCGTGGCCTTATTAATGAACAGATTAATGAAATAGTGAAGACCCTGAGGTTCAGTCACTTCACAAACTGGGTTTCAGTTCTCACTCCACTGCCAACTGTTAACACAGTTGTCCCCCTTATCCCCAGGGGACCTGTCTGAACTCCCTGAGGATGTCCTACGCCCTATAGTACTGGGTTCTTCTCTACAAACCTGGATAAAGCGTAACGTCAGTCAGGCACACTCAGAGATGAATAACAGTAATAATAAGACGAGTTATGTGAATGTGTCTATCTCAGAATATCTTATTGTACTGGCTTAGCCTTCTTCATGATTTTTTCTTTGCATTTCATGGATAGAAGATTCATTCTTAGGATCTTGGCAACCTTAGCATATAATTGTTTTTCTTATCTAGTCAGCAACTTGCACCTTTTCACACAAGGGAAGCCTTGCCGGCTTCTCTGTGGCAGATCCAAGTTGCAGCACACTGCCCTTGTGCTCTGGGCTGTTCTTAAGTGAATAGGGACGTGACCACAGGCACTGTGGCCCTGGGGCCGTCGAGCTGCTAACTTGGACTACTGAGTGAGAAGACGTGGCTAACGTCTACAGCATGGAGACCCAGGACAAAGGGGTGGCTTCCGTCCTGGGTGGAACAGAGAGGGACATTGCGATTTTCATAACACTATTCAAAATAGTGCTCAGTTTAAAGCTTAAAGAATTATTATTTAGGGACTGTTCAATGAAATATTTTCAGATCACAGTTGAAGCAGGTAACAAACTGCGGAAAACAAACCGGGTAAGGGGCGCTGTGGTGCTTTCGTCTGTGACTGCAGCTTCCCTCCTCTGTGTACCCCCTACCTGATAAGGTGACGGTAAGACCAAGTCCCTAAGCTAACCAGCTTGGTTCAGTGCTCAACAGGAAGCACCCACGGCTCTTCTTTTCTTCCTACTTTCATACCTGCTTCGTAACATTTGTCTTAGTCGAGTTTTGAACTCCTGCCTTCTCTTTATTTCCTTCAGGTGATTCTAGTCACAAAATTCCTATTTCAAACTTTGAATCTGGATGTGACCAAGCAACTGTGCTGCAAAACCTTTACAGGTTCATTCATCCGAACCCAGGGAAGTGGCCACCCATCTACTGTAAGGTAAAGTCCGCGGAAGCATTTCTGTACGGCATGCCTTAGGCAACCAAGGTTCACGGAAGGCCCCAGAGAAAGACCCTTGCCTGTGTGTTAGCTGCGTGTGTTAGCTGCATGTGTTAGCTGTGTGTGTTAGCTGCATGTGTTAGCTGTGTGTGTGACTGTGTGTGTGTGTGTGTGTGTGTGTGTGTGTTAGCTGTGTGGGTGACTCAGTGTGTGGGTGACTCACTGTGTGTGTGACTCACTGTGTGTGTTAGCTGTGTGTGTGACTCACTGTGTGTGTGTTAGCTGTATCTGACCCCTGTGTGCTGTGTGTGTGTGTGTGTGTGTGTGTGTGTGTGTGTGTGTGACTCACTGTGTGTGTGACTCACAGTGAGTCATTTTTAGTGTAATTCGGTGTGATGCCTTTTCTTCTAAATTTCTCTTGTACTAAAGGCTGCTTTGATCTCATTTTTAGTTCCTCCTCCTCCTGAAATCCCTTCAACATCCTTTTACCCTAAAGAGTGGGTGTTTTAGTCCACAGACCCATCCGTCTAAACAAGATTACCGTTTATTTAAAACTGTCCTGCAGCAATCCTTTGACACTCTTTCTTATTCTCTAGAGTTCATTTGTTCATTGCTGGGTCTAAATTCTTCTAGGCTAGGAGCTGAAGAATTGGCTTTTAACCTCACTATTTACTAGCATAACCATGAATAGATTATCTTTTCCTGAACATTGGGGTCTTTATTTCTCTACCCTAAGTCTCACTAGCTTTTCATAAAATATTTTGTGAAGATAGCTGGTTATTAATAGTAGTGGTCTTTTCTGATACATGTTGCTCTTTGCTATAGTTCTCATCTAGTTGACACAGACTCTCCAGTCCCTCCCTTCCCACCACCCTCTTCTGCTCCCCCCGCCCCCCAAGAGGAGAGCATTAATAAAAAGTACCTCGGGCAGGAGAAAAGTCAAGTCGTTTGTTCTCTCCTGCAGTCTGATGATAGAGCCAGAGTCAACTGGTGTCTGAAGCACATGGAGAAGGGGTCAGGTGAGCAGCCTGAGCCCTGTTCCAGGGCAGTGGTATCTGGGTTTGTTTCCATTTTGGTGTAGTGCTCTCCGTACCTTGAAGTCACTAATCCTGTCTTTTTCTGTTCACCACTGAAAGAAATCAGGCAAAGTCTGGAGCTTCTCACTGTGGAGGATCTTGTAGTGGGGATCTACCAGCAAAAGTTCCTCAAGGAGCCCTCCAAGACCTGGGTTCGCAGCCTCCTCGACGTGGCCATGTGGGATTATTCTAGCAACACAAGGTATTCAGTGTATTTGTGATAGTGATTTTGATTTCTTTCCTGAACAGAAAAAATATGGTAGGATTAGTTTTTGCCTTTCTAGGTCATATTTTCCTATCAAACCCTGGAATCCTTGAATATAAGATTCCATTGATACATTGTTACTTTGTCTACTAAAAACAACCCAAAACTGCCAATTAAAGTGACAGTACTTCCACTTAGAATTTCTATAGTGATAAAAGTGTCTATTTATTTTACAACAAACATTCTTATACTTACATGTAAGAAATATGTAAGTGAAATATATCAGCAAAAGTATTTTTTTTCTTTGAAGTAATTTCAGGTTTAGAGAAAAAGTGCAAGAATAATACAAAGAAGTCATATATGCTATTTTCTCAGATTCACTCGTTTTAGTACGTTTCCTTTATAACTGTCTCTAGCATTGAGAGTTGATTGTGGTCATGATGCCTTTATACCCTCAGTAGGAAAGTGTTTTTCTAAGAACAAACACATTTCTAGGTTTTACCCCAGCATGATGGTCAGAGTGGGGGGTTGCCTGGCCCAGGACGGCCTCCCAGAGGCCACGCTCACGTTTTGCTGGTTGGTTCAATAATGTCTTTTTCAGCAAAACAACAATAACAACATCTAGTCTAGGGTTCATTCCAGGATCCCGGGTTGCGTTTAGTTACTGTGTCTCCTGAGGCTCCTTTCATTGGGATGGTCCCTCTCTGTGACTTCCATGAGTTGGCATGTGGAGGGGGTAAGTCACATGCTCACTTGGAGTCGCCTGCATTTCCTCATTAGACCGAGGCCATGTGTTTGAGGAACAGCACAGAGGCTGTCTCCCATCGTCTCCCACCAGGAGGCCTGTGTTTGCCCAGGGACCGATGGCACTGCTGATCACCTGTTAAGACAGTGTTCGCCACATTTCTCCACTGAAGTGATGGCTTTCCCCCCCTTATAATGTTTTGTGGGGGAGACTGAGATTTTGTGCCTGAAATCGTTGGTTTTAGCATCTGTGAATGATTTTCACCTGAAACTGTTACTGCTGTGATTGTGAAATAGTGATTTTTCTAATCCCATTGTCCACTGGAGGATGCATCTGTAATGTACTTCATGCGAGTGGACTCAAGGACTCCACTTTATTCGGGCTGTAATGTTCCTGTGATCCTGGTAACTCACTCTCATGGCCAGGGCATCCCTTCGAAGTAGGGTCCTGGCTGGCCATCTGTGCTGCTTTGCTTTCTGGCCCCCGTGGGCCTGGCTTACCCTGCAGCGTGCCCTGCAGCGGCTTGGTCAGTGCTTCTGCGGCCCCGGCGCCTGCCACCAGGACAGGATTGGGAACAGCTCTGAGTGCTAGGGGTGCTCCTTCTCCTGGAGCACACTGCCTGGGCGTGTCCGTGCACACCACCTCTGCACATGTGTAAGGTAGCTCGCTCATCTCTCACTGTGAGTTTGTACTAATCCTGCAGCTGCAGTCCTCAGGCATGGAGTTCCTGGTCGCCACCTTCTGCTTTTGCATTTCTTTCTTTCTTATTTTTTTTAAAAAAATATATTTTATTGACTTTTTACAGAGAGGAACAGAGAGGGATAGAGAGTTAGAAACACTGATGAGAGAGAATCATCGATCAGCTGCCTCTTGCACAACCCCCACTGGGGATGTGCCTGCAACCAAGGCACATGCCTTTGACTGGAATCGAACCCAGGACCTTTCAGTCCGAAGGTTGACACTCTATCCAAACCGGTTTTGGCTGCTTTTGCATTTCCCTTCTCTGCGAGAGAGCCTGGCTCCGGGTCTGTGTGTGTTCATGCTTAGGGCATGTTAGCAGTGGCCCAGGATTGGGCAGTGACACCGTAAGGAGATAGACACCCTGACTGGGGTTTTTCCAGCTGTTTTTCAGTCTGAAGGTAATAGAAAGTAGTTTGTTCAAAAGTTATTTGGGTTTTTTCTTCCCTATCAGAGTGGTTAAATTACTCATTTGAAATATAGTTAAGTCCATTTGCTAGTTTTATTCCATTTCTGTTTTCTCACATTTTTGTTTTATGTTTTGAAAGGGTAGTGCACTAGCATGCTTCAAACAAAAGTGTGTATTCAGAAGTATCACTCTCTTCAGTCTAGTTCCATTAAAAAAAAAAAAAGCTTCTTGAATTGCATTAAATGTATAAATTAACTTGGGAGAATGAAATCTTTATAAAGTTAAGTTCCATCCAAAGAACAAAAGGTATCTTTTGATGAAATTGGTTCAGCTCTATTTGGGGGTCTTTCCAGTCTGTTTTAGCGCCTTTCTTGCGCAGGCCATGCGTTCTGGGAGGAGGGCCTGCCTCTGGAGAAACGGGCTCTGTCGGGCTTACTGACTGTCCTGGGGCCAGCTGTGGCCATCGGGCCTTCCCTGGGGAATGGCACTTTGCACACAGGTCACTTCCAAGTGGTAGTTTCTCATAGTTTTTAACAGTTTTCACTCAGCAGATGCTTGCTGAGCGAGTGCGTGTTAACCATGGGTACTGTGTGTGTCTGCAGCGCTCGTGTGAGTTCAAGGTAAGATTGGCCTCTTGTGGTTTATAGTGTCATGAGTTTGCATCAGAGGAGGTAACATAAAAAGATCTGTTTTTTAAAAATCTTTTTGTGTTAAATTAGGAACCTTAAACTTTAATATTAAGTAATAGTGTCAGTTTTCCTTGAATGATATCAATGAGGTAAATTAGAAGTCTGGCATACAAAAACCCTTAAGTGGTGCTTTCTCCTGAGATCAGGAGATTAAAGTCCTTTTTTATACAGGTGCAAGTGGCATGAGGAAAATGACATTCTCTTCTGCGCTCTAGCTGTCTGCAAGAAAATTGCGTAAGTTGGAGAAAGAAGGCTCCTCTTCTGGGGTCGCCATGGAAGCCTTGGTGTTGGGCTGGCCTGGTGGCTGCTTTTGGGGAGAAGGCTGTTTGCCTCTATTTCCACGATTTTTTTTTTCAAAGCAAAGTGGGTTTTTCCTTTCTGTTTCTTTTATTCCCCCCTCGTCCCTACTTGTCTGGCATAGTTACCACCTGAGCGATTGGGGCAAACCTTCATCAGCACTTATGGAGTCTCCCTCCGAGGCTCCGCAGGAGGAAGTCCTGCTGCCACGAGGGCAGTGCTCCCTTGTGAAGGTGCAGGAAACACGGACCCACTTTCCCTTCTTAGCTCTGGGGTCTCTGGGGTCCCTTCCACACTGACATAGGTGGATCTGAGGAGAGATGAGTGTTTTCAAATTGCAGCCTTGTTTCTGGTGCCCTCTCCTTGCCTTATTTGCGAATTCTAGTGATTTTATCCTCATTCGTATTCTCTTATAATGAACCTGAAATGTTATCTGATAATCAGAAGATTAAGGTTTAAAAAATGGTGAAAATACTTTAAAATATTAGTAGTGGCCCATTTTATATATGTTGCTACCATTCCTGTTCCTTCTCAGAATTGCTGGATTTCTTTTTGCCAGTTTAGAGCAGTGTCCCTGCCAGCCAGATTTTATGGGAGAAACTAGAGGCCCGGTGCACAAATTTGTGCAGCAGTGGGGTCCTGCATCCTGGCCTTTGGGATCAGGCTGAAACCGGCTCCCCAACACCCCCTGAGTGGTCCCAGATTGTAAGAGGGCACAGGCCAGGCCAAGGGACCCCACTGGTGCACGATCAGGGCCGGGGAGAGATTGGGAGGTAGCCAGCTGGGAGTGATCGTGGGAGTGCTCCAAGGGCATATCTGGCCCTTCTAGCTCAGTCCCAACTGACCGGACCCCAGCAGCAAGCTAACCTACAGGTTGGAACGTTTGCCCCCTATAGTTGTTGAGTGGCCGTAGCATATCATTAGCATATTATGCTTTGATTGGTTGAGTAGTCGACTGGACAACTGGGCACTTAACATAATAGGCTTTCATTATATAGAACTAGAGGCCCGGTCCATGAATTTGTGCACTGGTGGGGGTCCCTCAGTCTTGCCAGCACCCTCTTGCAATCTGGGATCCCTCGGGGGGATGTCGGACTGCCAGTTTTCGCTTGATCCCCACAGACCTAGGGGCAAAACTGGCAGTCTGACATCCCCTACAGGATGAGTAGTGCAGTAAGTGGCAGGTGGCTGGGAGGAGCCTGGCCCCGCTGTGCCTGCCTCTGCTGCCTCCACTTGGTAGCACACTGCCTTGGAGGCAGGAGAGGCTTGCTCCCCAGCCATTAGTCCAGCATCTGGTGCCTATCAGCTGAGCGACGCTCCCACTGTGGGAGCGCCCTGACCACCAGGGGGCAGCTCCTACACTGAGCGTTTGCCCCCTGGTGGTCAGTGCACGTCATAGCCACCAGTCAAATAGTTGTTTGGTCATTTAGTCACTTAGGCTTTTTTTTTTTTTTTTTTTTTTTTTTTTTTTACAGAAAGGGAGAGAGAGAGAGCCAGAAATGTCGATAAGAGAGAATCATTGACCAGCTGCCTCTTGCACACCCCCTACCGGGGATGTGCCCCACAACCAATGTACATACCCCTGACCGGAATCGAACCTGGGACCTTTCAGTCCGCAGACCAATGCTCTACCACTGAGCCAGGCCGATTTCGGCTAGGCTTTTATATATAGAGACTAGAGGCCCGGTCCCGGTACACAAAATTCATGCATGGAGGTGGTCCCTCAGCCTGATCTGTACCCTCCAATCTGGGATTCCTCTAGCAATCCAGAACCACTGGCTCCTAAGTGTTTACCACCTGCCTACCTGATGCCCCTAACTGCTCCCCTGTTGTCCTGATCCCTCTGTCTATCTGCTGTTCCCTAACTGCCTATCTGCTCTCCCCTCCTGGCCTGATCCCCTTAACTGCCTAACTGCTCTCCCCTGCTGGCCTGTTCCCACTAACGGAGAACTGCTCCACATGCCATGCTCCTATCCGCTGTCCTCTCCTGGTCTAAACGCCCTAACTGCCCATCTGCTCTCCCTTCCTCTCTGCACCTTCAGACCCTGGTGCAGGAGTGCTGAGAACTCTCTGCCTAGGCCCGCACTCCTCCTGACACCCCTGCCTCTAGGCCAGGCGGCACAGCAGACCTGCATGCACCTCTGCTGGGGGGATCACTCCGGCCCATCTGATGCCCCCTTCCAGGCCAGCGTGGTGGCAGGCCTGCAAGTGCCTCCACCTCCCCCTCGGAGGCAGCCTTAGCTTGATGTTAGTGCTGGGGCCTGCTTGTGCTGCGCAGCCTGTTGACTGGTAGGGACACTGTTAGGACCAATTAGCATAATACCCCCCCCCCTCTCTCTCTCTCTCTCTCTCTATATATATATATATATATATTTTTTTTTTTTTAATTGATTTTCCACAGAGAGGAAGGGAGAGGGACAGAGAGCTAGAAATGTTGATAGGAGAGAAACATCGACCAGCTGCCTTCTGCACACCCTCTACCAGGGGTGTGCCCACAACCAATGTACATGCCCTTGACCGGAATTGAACCTGGGACCTTTCAGTCCGCAGACCGACGCTCTATCCACTGAGCCAAACCGGTTTCGGCAGCATAATACCTCTTTATTAAATAGATGTTTGAAGGGTGAGTGCTTGTAAGGGGGGCTGGGCAAGGCCTGGTGCTGACCTTTCCTCCCTCTGAAGGTACTGCATCAGCAACTCCCTGGCCACGCTCTTTGGGATCCAGCTCACAGAGGCCCACGTGCCCCTGCAGGATTATGAGGCCAGCAGCAGGGTGACACCCAAGATGGTCATATTGGATGCAGGGCGGTACCAGGTAAGGGCTGGCTGTGGAGCGCCTGTCTCTTCTCTGTCCTCCTCCGTGTGGTCCTGGCCAGCAGCCGGTCAGGCCTTTGGGTCTCCCTCCCGTTAAAGTTCCTAAAATCTCCATGCGTTCTCGCTCAGGTGGCTCCTGCACAAACCCTTTGCCTTCCTGGTACATTTTCCACTCTCACCGACAATGTGTTAAGAAAATGAAAATTACGCACACCACATCCAAACATGTATTCCAAACTTATATACACTAGTCGCTATTTAAAATCTTTACTTCGGAGATATCTATGCTGGAACCAGGGTGGATTACAGGCTGTCTCACCTCCCTCCTTGCTCACATGGAGGCCGGCTCGGCTGGAGCACACTGTCAGGACTGCGGCTGGGATTCCCCTTCCGTTCCAGGCTGTGCTCCCTGCAGGCCCAGCTCCCTCCAAACAAGCCCCTCCACAGCACTTCTCTGTAAAAGGTGGTCAGACATTGGGGAAATGGAGGTTAGTTGTCTTTTTTAAAGAGTAATTTTAAATTGTAGTAGATGCAATAGTTGATAAGAAATAAGTAACTCCTCACACACACACATCCCCCCCCCCACTCCTGCTAGATTTTTTTTCTTTCTGTTTTTTATAGAAGCTAAGGTTTGAGAACTCAGGATTCTCTCATTTCAACTATTCTAATCAGGAACCAAGATCAAACACACCCACTGGTAAGCATCTTGTATTTGATAGGAATGTCCACCGGAGGGCTCGAGCCTCTGGGTTTGGTAGAGCCGGGCTGTGGTGCTGAGAAGTGCTCTGCCCGGCTTTGTCGCAGCTGGTGGGTGGGAGTTGTATTGGCCACGAGCACCGGGGGCAGTTGGGATGGTGTGCTTGTGTCACTCAGACACTTGAACTCACCTTCAGACTTGTTCAGGGCACTCAGAAGAAAGCCTGCTGTCCTGTGGCAGCTGTGGTTTTCTAGCTTTGATATGATGGTGGCTTTGGGACGATGGGAAAGTTAAATACCTTTAAAGTAGGTGGTGCCAGAGAGCTTCCGTCTCAGTTCTCAGGGCTGAAAACAAGCAGGTGGCTGCTGAGCCTCTGCCTCCACTGGGCGCTTGGCATCCCGGCCGCCAGGCCAGGGAGCACTGCAGTGCGGCGGCGGGGGTCGTGTGACAAATGTACAGTGGCTTTTTCTCCTTGGTTTCACTGTCTCAGGTGACTACCCTTCGGGGGTGAAGATTTCCGGCCCGAACAGCAGTGTGCGGGGAAGAGGGATCACTCGCCTGCTGGAGCGCATCTCGGGCGCCTCCAGCTGTGAGGCCGCGCTCTCCCCGTCCCTGTCCCCGAAGGGCGGCTACAAGTCCTTCTCCCCCCTGTCTTAATGATGTGCTTCAGCTCTGAACCAATAGCCGGCCCTTCCCGATTGCAGCCCGGACAGCAGAGCACGTCCCTGGTACATCCACCCTCTGAAACGGCCTGCCTTGTACAGAAATTCTGTTTTGTAGAGTAAAAGTAATTGTGGTTGGAGAAGATTTTGGCATTTTTGCTTTTTTCTCAAGGGCTTGCTCTGCTTCCTGCCTGTGTAACAGGAACGCCTGTTAGGTTCACTTCCAGGACCCACTGCCCTTTCAGAGCAGTGCTTTGTGATCCCCTCCTCCACAGTCAGGCATCGGATTTCTGTATGAGAGGTGTTAAGATAGTGTTGCTGTGTTTTTCCCCATTATGACGTGTAGAACTTTCTCTTGAGACCTGCTGGCTATTTTCATTGCAAATATCTAAAAAAAAATTGTCTTTAATAAAAACAGTTTTGTTACTTAAAGTCTTTGAAATATGCTGACTTTGGCAAAAAGAATCATTTGAGGGAGGAGACGCCCAGATGGGATTATGTATTCCCCCGAATCACAAGGCCGGCCCACTGGGCACGAGCTCTCCTCACCGCGTGGTGACTCAGCCCCTCACGTTCTCTCAGACAGACTTTTGCATATTTCCTGGTTAAGTCAATGACTTTGTCTTCTGTAAACCTAATATAATACTTCCATAAATGCAAAGAAAGAAGTAATAGAGAGCTTAAGGAGAAATAGGCAAATTATTATCAAGCCGAAAGATTTAAACTAAGTCTTTTATTGATAAGCATACTAAAAATCGGTAAATATATAGAATGCCTGAAAATTGAAATTAACAAATTTGAACCAATTAGGTCACTATAGTCATTTCAGACACGCATGGAATATATATATATATATATATATATATATATATATATATATATAATCTTTAAATGGTAATGTGCCAAACCATAAAACAAGATTTAATATGTTTCAAGGAATTGACAAGCCATGTTCTTTCTCTACATTCAGTTATTAATGTTATTTTAAAATAAAATTTTAAACCCTATTTATATGGAAGTCATAATGAAATAAAAAATGAACATCATAAAGTGATAGTAAAAATTTCTGTAGAACAATTGAATAATAAATACTACATAACACTTTAGGAACATGAAGGGAAAAACCACAGCTTTAGATAGTAATGTTGGACAAAAAAAAAAAAAATCAAATATACATTTTAGGAAATTAGAAAAAATTGGAAACTAATATATTTCATGCCAACTACAAAAAAAAACAGTTTTTAACACATTATGGACAGATCATGAGAATTTTCGCTTCATATCACACAATATTTTATAAAATATTTACTTTAAAAAGAGCTTGTAAGAACATGTAATAACTTCAAAATGCAATGGGTATTTAATGCTAAGGCGTGCCTTTAACATTTATGTAAAATGTTTTTTGTACTCATTCAATAGAAATTTATGTGGCCACTGGGTAAAGCTAGCAATAAAACTACTGATCTGCAATGTGGTTAAGATAGAAAAAGAACAATAAATCCATGAAAAATGGAAGGAAGGAGAAAATGAGTAAACATCAAATAGAAAAAGGAAAAAAGGGTTCCACAAAGCCTAAGCTGTGATAAGATAAAAATTCCAATGAGATGAACCAAGCAAAGAGAAGGCACAACCACGGCTTGGGTCTGGGTGCATGTGGGAGGCAACCTATCAATGTTTCTCCTCCTCACTCTCTTCCACTCTCTAAAAATCTACAGGAAAATGTCCTCTGGTGAGGATTTTTTTTTTTTTTTAAACACAGACTAGACCCGTGGAGATTAAAGAAATGAAATAATTCTATGAACACTCATACCAGTAAATGTGAAAATAACATTCCTAGAACATATTATAAGGTAGGAGTGCCTCGAGAAGAAATGAAAGCCTGCATCTTCAATAACAGATAAATTGAGCATCAATTTTAACATCCTTTTGGCACTTGGTTTAAAGGTGAATTCTAAACTTGCAAGGATTATATCATCCCAGTATATAAAAATATGTAACAGGTTGTGTCCCAATTGGATTTATTGAGGAGAGCAAGAGTGATGTAGAAAAATGTATAAATGTCATTTGTCACAATAAAGAAAAAATGTGTTAGTAGAAGCCTTTGACAAAATTCTACACTCATTTGTGATAAAAACCAAACTAGAAATAGAATGAGGTTTTTTTGCCTGATGAAAGGAATCTATAAAAACTCTACACAAATATTCTCCACGGGGAACTTAAAAAGTGTTTCCTTTAAAACCAGGAACAAGACAGAAAACGCCCTCTGGGGCTGCTGGCACTCAGCACTACCGGAGTTCTAGCAAGGACAATATACGAAAGTAAAAAAAGCAAATCAAAGGTTTAGGAAGGAATAAAATTGTTGCTTTTCAAAGATATTGTCTGCACAAAAGCTCAAAAAAATCTATAGGTAATAAGTAGAAATAGGATTTGGCTGTAAGATCAATTTAAAATCAAATGCATGTCTATAATTATCAATAAATGGTTTAGAAAACAATTTTAAAAAAATAACCCAGCATTTAGAGTAGCAAAAACTTGAGGTACCAAGGAATAAATCTGATAAAAAAATTTAAAAAGCCTATATGCAGAAAATTACAAAACTTAGTGAACAAAGACCCAAATAGATTCCTATAATATAAAGATTTATTAAAAAGATTTTAATTCTCCCTGGATTGATCTGTAGATAAATAATTTCAATTGAAATGCCAAGTTTTTGTGGTACTTGCAAAGCTAATTATAGAAAGAATAAAGGCACGGAAAAGCCAGGCTTCTGGAAGGATAATGTGGTCAGGGGGTGGGACTTGCCCCCAACAGCATCCGTTCATTCTAAAGCCCACAGTGATAGTGAAGGTGGAAGAATCTGAGGAAGAACAGACAAACTAACAAATGGGACAATCAAAAGACTCGGGCATTCTTGGGCCTGTGACGCATGGTAGGTGACATTTCAGACCAATGGGACTATTGAGAAAATTGTCCAATAACCATTTATAAATGCATAAAGGGGAAGAACTGAAATTGGAACCCTTCCCCACATTTTTACAAAAAGCAATTCCACTTGGTTTAAAGATTTAAATGTGAAAAGGAAGCTTCTTAAAAATTTTAGAAGAATTTTGGTGTCTTGTTTTCCTTAAAGTAGGGGTGGGGAATGTCCGGCCCATGAGCCATATAAGGCCAATAAAACCATTTGGTCTGGCCCTGTGAAGGCATCAGGAGTGAGCTAATGGACCAAATGTAACAGGCTGCTTTTAAAGATAATTTAAATCCTGAGGTCATTAGGATTTTTTTAACACTTACTACAGAAATAATGCACTACCAAAGAAACTTGACACATGACTATGTTAATTTTAGAACTTGTGTTCATTAAAAAACAAAACAACTATAGTGAATAAATGAGCCACAACCGGGGAGACTCAACCACAGAATCGGGTGCATTGCCCCTGGGAATCGGCAGTGAGCACAGAATCGATGTGCCAAGTATTATATTTAAAGGAACAGTAGAGAGCAAATGTTAATAGAGGCCTTTTGGAGAGCCGGGCAAGAAATAGTGAAAGTTTCTTTAGCTCAAATTATATTTTAACAGTTGCCTTTCTACCAGTTGATATGGGAAGACCCTAGTGAAGAGCTCCTGCGACTCTTGTATTTCAGAAAAGAAAGGGGTTCTGGGTGCTGTTCGGGGAGTTCGATGTCTGCCCGCTGCTGAGCTGCAGTGTCCCTGCACTTACCTTTAAGGAAGGGGAGGTGGGGGATGGTTTCGGCCAAGGGCCATTTGGGTATTTATAGCATCCATGGGCCTTATAAAATTATCCTTTTTAAGTATTACATATTTTATTGATTTTTTTACAGAGAGGAAGGGAGAGAGAGAGAGAGAGAAACATGGATCAGCTGCCTCCTGCACACCCCCCAATGGGGCTGTGCCCACAACAAGGTACATGCTCTTGACTGGAATCGAACCTGGGACCTTTCAGTCTGCAGGCTGACGCTCTATCCACTGAGCCAAACCGGTTTTGGCTAAAATTATCTTTAAAAGCAGCCTGTTATATTTGGTCAATGAACTCACCCCAAAGGCCAGACCAAGTGATTTTGCAGGCCTTATACGGCCCTTGGGCCAGACATTCCCCATCCCTGCTTTAAGGAAAACAAGACACCAAACTTTCAGGCCAGCCATAGCTGGACTCCCAACCCGCATCTCTCCCGAAACCCCAAGCACTGGTTCACCTACCACCTCACAGTTTGAAGAATCTACAAAGCCCCTTTCTCCATTTGAGGTGGTGAAGATGGCAATTTATTTTATTTTATTTGTTTATCTTCAAATGTTTGAAATAGGAAAACAAGGCTGCCCAGCTCTGACAGCCCAACAATAATCCTCAAGGGTTGCTCTTGGCCTCCAGCCCTGGCTGAGGAGAAAGGGAACCCCTGCAGCCCCATGGAGAGAGGCCCTGAGGATGGATTGGAAATGAACTTGGCTTCCCAGGAGCTGAGAGGCAGGTCCACCAGCAGGGCCCAGAGTGCGTCTAGCACTGGTACCGGCCCTTTCTCCGCTGGCACACACGGGGGTAAGCACAGCTGCTTTGCCGGGGGACAGGGCACAAAGGAGGGAAGCGCTTAGGAGGCACGCCCTGGCACAGCAGACCCAACAGTGCTCTTCGAACTCTTCAGCTTTCCGACGCCTGCTTTCCAACCAGAAAAAGGGTTTTCAAAAATCTGTTAGAGGCCAAAGTGCTGCTGAGATGCCCTGAGCTGGAGGCCGGGCCCTCGTCCCCGCTCCTGGTCAGTGTATTGAGATAAAGTAGAAAGAAGCACACCCCTGCCCTGACACCCCCCGGCCCGCCTCTACGGACACCCCGCTTCCGTCTGCTAGTACAACAGTGTGCGATGTGTTTCCTCCCAGACTGGAGGACAGAGAGTCGCACTTTTTAATTATCACCATTTTTTTTGAATTTACATGCAAATTCAAGGATACCAAGGGCTCTGGGCAGTCTCCAGCATGACACATACGGCCTCCCCGTCCTCGGACCTCCATTCTTTCCCACAGAGGGAGCCAGTATTGCCAGTTGGTTGGGTATCCTCCCAGGCACGCATCCATTCACACATTCTACAGCCTCTCAGAGCCAGGGTGCTAGCCCGTGCCCCACCCTGGAGGGCGAGGGACTCCATCATCGCTTCTCAGCAGGTGCTGCACAGGTGGCCCGGAGGCCTGGTGCTGCACAGGCGTGATGGCCCACAGGCGGGTTATGCACAGGGTGATGGCCCACAGGCCGGTTATGCATAGGGTGATGGCCCACAGGCGGGTTATGCACAGGGTGATGGCCCACAGGTGGCCCGGAGGCCTGGTGCTGCACAGGCGTGATGGCCCACAGGCGGATTATGCACAGGGTGATGGCCCACAGGCCGGTTATGCACAGGGTGATGGCCCACAGGCGGGTTATGCACAGGGTGATGGCCCACAGGCGGGTTATGCACAGGGTGATGGCCCACAGACGGGTTATGCACAGGGTGATGGCCCACAGGCTGCACTGTGAGGCCTACCATGTGTTCAGACAGGGGCGATGCTGCTCCAGCTCTTGCAGACACTGCAGTGAATTTGCCTGAATGTGTGTAATTTTGTACATGTTTGAATATGAAGCCCCTGTTCCAGCCTCACCATCCTGCGCGTCACCACACAGGTTGTGTTTGCCAGGGAACCAGGTAAACGCAGTATTGCCGTCAGGCAGATTCCATTTCTCTTACGAGTGAGGCCGCGGTTATTTTATATACTTCAGAGCAATTTACCTTTCCTTTCTTGTTAACTCCGTGTTCTGTCCTTGGTCCACTGTGCAATCAAGTTGTTTATTGTGTCTATAGTAAGGACAGTAACCCTGAAGTGGTTATGAAGCGTGAAAGATGGATGTGCTTAGACTACTTGGCACCAGGTAAGTAAGTTCTAGGTAACAGCCTCCCCCTGAGCCCTGTCCCCCGGAGACCCCGAATGCTCTGATGAGATGCCCTCTCCCTGCCACCTCATCCCTGCTTTTCGGAGTGTTACTGTGGCCCAGGACCCCACGGCATCCTCACACCAACACCCAGCGGCTGCCCTGAGACCACCGGGCCCTGTTTCCACCCTCCCGCACTCAGAACACCAGGCTCATGTCCCCCCCCAACCTCCCCCGCAGCCCCCACCTTGGAGTCCCAAACACCAAACAGCTCTGCACACTTCCCTGGGCCCCCCTCCAGCCCTCCCACCCCAGGGAGCCTTCCTCAGGGCCATCTGAGCCCAAGGGCTGTGGGCACGTCCCCTGGGCCCCACCTCATGCCCTGGGCCCTCACCACTGCTGCTGCTCCTCCCTCATCCCTCCAGGGGGTGGGTGTGCCCGGCCCCCAGTTCCCTAAACACCATTGGCCTCCCTCCTCCCAAAGCCTCCAGCTGTGAGTGCCCCTCCACCCGACCAGAGCACGCCACTGTGTCTGTGATGGTCGTAGGTCTGGCTCACTCTCCAGTGCCACTTCTGCCATGGCTCTTGGTGACGTCAGTCTCCACGGAGATAAGCTTTTCAGATCCTGGTGCTTTGACTTTCTCACCTCAGTGAGCTGTCCTTCATCCCCTGCGACGTCCACTCTCCCAGTCAGACCCCAGTCCTGTCATTACACCAACGCCACCCGCACCGTCTATGCCAGTCCTGTCCTCTACTCCCCACCTCCGTTTAAGCTCATACCTCTGGCACCCCAAGTTCAATGCTCCTATAGCTCTGGGATCCACAGCCGGTCCATTCAATCACCACTTCCGTCACCATTGCGCGGTCTTCACTGCTCCTGACCGGGTTCCAAGTCCATGATCCCATGTTGCAATCACTCCCTCGCACACATTCTCGCCTCCTTTGTTCGTTTCCTTTCTTTATTCGTTAGGCACAATTGGAGCCCTTGCTAACCCAGCCCTCTGCCCAGTCCGTGCCAACATGACCACTTTGGTCCCTCTTCTCAATGGGGCCTCGGCAGCACTGGCAGCGGCCACAGTTCCTGCCAGCGCTCCCTGGCCCACCGAGCGCTCCGGGTCATGGAGCTGGTCAGAGGGCGCAGGATGTTTGTAGTTTCAGGAGGGAGACAATGGAAGCCTGTCAGGAGACAAGCGGGACAGGAAAAGTAACAGTGGAGAAGAGGAAGGCTGCTCCTCGCTGATAACCTCACAGGTTTCCAGAAGGGGAGGCGACGGCTCACGGGGTGTGGAGCTGTCCTCACACGGGGTGTGGAGCTGTGTTACACGGGGTGTGGAGCTGTCCTCACACGGGGTGTGGAGCTGTGTTACACGGGGTGTGGAGCTGTGTTACACGGGGTGTGGAGCTGTATTACACGGGGTGTGGAGCTGTGTTACACGGGGTGTGGAGCTGTGTTACACGGGGTGTGGAGCTGTGTCACACGGGGTGTGGAGCTGTCCTCACACGGGGTGTGGAGCTGTGTCACACGGGGTGTGGAGCTGTGTCACACGGGGTGTGGAGCTGTATTACACGGGGTGTCGAGCTGTGTTACACGGGGTGTGGAGCTGTATTACACGGGGTGTGGAGCTGTGTTACACGGAGTGTGGAGCTGTGTTACACGGGGTGTGGAGCTGTCCTCACACGGGGTGTGGAGCTGTGTTACACGGAGTGTGGAGCTGTGTTACACGGGGTGTGGAGCTGTCCTCACACGGGGTGTGGAGCTGTGTTACACGGAGTGTGGAGCTGTGTTACACGGGGTGTGGAGCTGTGTTACACGGGGTGTGGAGCTGTGTCACACGGGGTGTGGAGCTGTCCTCACACGGGGTGTGGAGCTGTGTTACACGGGGTGTGGAGCTGTGTTACACGGGGTGTGGAGCTGTGTTACACGGGGTGTGGAGCTGTGTTACACGGGGTGTGGAGCTGTGTTACACGGGGTGTGGAGCTGTGTTACACGGGGTGTGGAGCTGTGTCACACGGGGTGTGGAGCTGTCACACGGGGTGTGGAGCTGTGTCACACGGGGTGTGGAGCTGTGTCACACGGGGTGTGGAGCTGTGTTACACGGGGTGTGGAGCTGTATTACACGGGGTGTGGAGCTGTGTTACACAGGCTGTGGAGCTGTCCTCACATGGGGTGTGGAGCTGTGTTACACGGGGTGTGGAGCTGTGTCACACGGGGTGTGGAGCTGTGTCACACGGGGTGTGGAGCTGTGTCACACGGGGTGTGGAGCTGTGTCACACGGGGTGTGGAGCTGTGTTACACGGGGTGTGGAGCTGTGTTACACGGGGTGTGGAGCTGTGTTACACGGGGTGTGGAGCTGTATTACACGGGGTGTCGAGCTGTGTTACACGGGGTGTGGAGCTGTGTTACACGGGGTGTGGAGCTGTGTCACACGGGGTGTGGAGCTGTCACACGGGGTGTGGAGCTGTGTTACACGGGGTGTGGAGCTGTGTTACACGGGGTGTGGAGCTGTGTTATACGGGGTGTGGAGCTGTGTTACACGGGGTGTGGAGCTGTATTACACGGGGTGTGGAGCTGTACTTACATGGGGTGTGGAGCTGTATTTAAGCAACAGACACTTATTTGGGGTCTGGGGCTCTCTCTCTCTCTCTGAAAGAGGAAGTTTTAAAATAAAGCCCAGGACTTAAGTAGACCTGACTTTGGGCTTCAGTTCTGCCACTTCCCTGCTGCCTGACCCTGAGCCTCAGTTTCTTTGTCTGTAAACTGGGCTCACGTGACCAGCTGGCTGGGAGTGTGGGCCTGAGGGTTACAATGGGTCATGTCTGAGTATGCTCCCTAAAGCTCAGCCCTTCCCCCGGGCCCCTGGTGACCTCGTGCGTGGGTACACAGAGACCCCGCTGGCTGTGACTCACCAAGGCTGATTTTTCTAGAAAGTTGCTCAATTCGTGTTTCAGGCGGTTCTTTGAAGCCTCTTCCTGGACGCGGGGGCGACGCGGCGCTGAGTGCACCTCTCAGCGCTCCTGCTCGGAGGCAGCTGCACGAGATCCTTCATTTTGGAGGGAGATGAAATAATGCCGTTGGCACAGGGAGCCATCTCTCCCAGCAGCCACCGGGAACTCAGACTGCCTGGGGGGAGGGCGGGAGCCCCTGTGAGGAGCCACTTCCAATGATGCTGATGCCACCTTCTGCCCAGGTGCCTGAGCTCTGGCTCTGCTCCCTGGGGGTCCGCGTGTCTCAGTGCTCCTCGCGGATCAGGGCGGCTCCTCCCTTGGCGGGAGGCTAGGCGGACAGGTGCCTGTCAAGGCCCTGGGAATGAGGGGTGAGGATTCAGGTGGAGACAGACAGGCTGTGTCTCTTCATTCAGAAAAGAGATGATTGTCACGCTGAGTAAGCCAGGCTCCCTGAGGATTCCCACAGCGGATGCCGCGCCTGGTTTTAGAGGAAAAGGGGGCGTAGGGGGGTTTGTGTGGAGCCCGTGGAGGGAGATTTCTGTGGCCGTGGCCCTCCCTGCTCATCTGCACCTGCCGGGCTGGGCTCCGCTCACCTCTGCCCAGGTCTCCTCCCCCCGAACCCCATCCCACCGCTGGGGTCCTCGCCCACCTGCTCCTCCCCCAGGCCCTGCTTCCCCTTCCTGGGACTGCTGGGCCGGCCCATAGCAACGGCTGTTGCTATGATTCTTATTTATCGCTAATCAAGCTCATCTTGTTTTCAAAAGGACTGAGATGGACTCCAAAAATACATGAAAGGTTAAAACGAAGTATAGAAGCCCCCCCCCCCTCCAGTCCAGTTCCACTTCCCAGGGACTGGACCCAGGGCCATGAGGCCCAGAAATATTAAAGGGAGGTCCCGAAATAAGCAACGGACAAGGGCGTGGAGCAGCGAGTGCAATCTCCCGAGTCCCACTCGGTCCCGCCAGGACCAGCTCCTCTCCGGCTGCATCCCTGCTCCAGGCGCCCCGCCCGCGGGCCTGAGGGGCCTCCGGGCCTCCACTGGATGGGTGCGGCTTCGCAGGCTGTGCTTACGGCACCCGACGTCACTGCCGGCAGCTTCCTGTGCCCAGGGGAAGCCTAAGTGCTTGTCACCCGCGTCCGGTCAGCAGCTGTCTGACCTCACCGACCCATGTCGCTCGCCACCCTTCTGGGGGCACCTGGATTTAATGTCACATGGACACTCACCAGGACTGTTAATGTTCAAAGGTGACCTGGTTACCCAGCTCCACTGGCTTTTCACAGTCTTCCTCAAGTCCCCATTTTCCCGAAAGTCCATTACTTTAGCTTGTTTGCAGAACGCAGGTATAGTGTTACATCTGTTGGGTAATAACCACCACGTACACATTTAAAATAAACAAACAGCCCTAGCTGGTTTGGTTCAGTGGATAGAGCATCGGCCTGCAGACTGAAGGATCCCAGGTTCCATTCCAGCCAAGGGCAAATGCCCGGGTTGCAGGCTCAGTCCTCAGTAGGGGGCATGCAGAAGGCAGCCAATCAATGATCTCTTATCATTGATGTTTCCATCTCTCTCTCCCTCTCCCTTCCTCTCTGAAGTCAATAAAGAAATATTTAAAATAAAACTCCCTTACTCTGCCTCCACTCCTGCCTTCTCCCCTCTCAGTGCCCTCCGCGTCCACAGGCCGAGGGGGAAGGTGGCAGCAGCTTCAGACAGAGCTGACGTGGGGTCATATTCTGAGACCGACCCGCTGTTGACTCTGTGACTCATTCCCTGAGCCTGCGCTTCCCCGTGTGTGACGCCAGGAGGGAGGAAAGGCCTTTCTGGAAGCCGGTCAGAGGACAGTGACCTCGGGGAACACGCTCAGTCACAGCGGTGGGTGTCCCAGGAGTGGCCTCCCCAAGAACAGCGCCCTCATGGGGACCAGGCGTCACCTGTGCAGGTGCCCAGGGCCAACCAGAACCTCCAGGGCAAAGCCAGAGAGCCTGTCAGAATGCCCATAGGCGACGCCTAGTTCCACTGCTGAGAGATGAGGCTCCCAGCCATCCTCCCTGGTCCTGGCTCACCCCCTGGGTGGGAACGCCAGGGTCGGGGCCGGAAAGTCGGGCCTGCTTGACAGCTGGAAATACCCAATTGGAATTCTGTGCCCGTTCAATGTGCTCCGATTCACTGACACGGGCACAATAACAGCCCGGTCACAGGCTTGTGGCGCAGATTCTGAGAGGCCCCTGGAGCATGCTCAGAGCGGCGCCTGCGCAGAGCAGCTCTCGGAGCGATGCTGTTGGGTTGTGCTCAGGCTCTCTGAGTCGGCTCCTGTGACTCTGCCTTGGAAAGCCAACGCTGCTCGGCATACACAGACGCCACTGAAGGGAGACCCGCAGAGCAGAGTGATTAGCTGAGCACATCACCCGAGGTTGTCTGAGTACCTGTCGGTGCCTGGCAGTGCCAGCAATGCTCCCTCAGCCAGCGCAGCCCTAAGCACCAGCGGGCTACAAACCATTGGACCATCTGCAGGAAACCTTGCATTCCCATTGAGCTTCTGGGTTCAAATAAACTCGGCAGAAGATGGTAGTCTTACCCCCTGATAGTGTGGTTTGAGACCCAAGCAAGGAACAGACCCACACAGGGGGAATGGGGAGGGGCTCAGTACCAGTGTTTTCCTTGTAAAACTCATTTTTTTTTTCCAAAGAGGGTCCAAATGCCACCTCCTCTTTGTAGCTGTCTCAGCCCCCTCGGGCTGAGCGACTCAGTCCACTGCCTGCCGGAGGCCATGCCCCCATCTTAGAGCCGGGGCCTGTGTCACCTCCCTGTCATCGCAGCTCCTCCTGTGGACAGCGGGTGCGACCTCCATGCACCCGCGGCCACAGCAGTGCTCACGGGGAAGGAGCCCACATGGTCGCCATGGGTTCCCATCCCTCCCACCCCCCACAGCCAGAGCCAAGGCACTTGAACGTTCAGGGTCCTTCCAGAGCAGAGAAGCACCTGCCGGCCGGACCCAGCACACACTGGCAGAGCCTGGCCCCACGCGGGCAGAGGGCACCTCAGAACATCAGGAGGACTGGGAGAGGGCCGTGGGCATCTGCAAAAGTGGCGCCAAGCATTATTCATTCAACAAACATCCACCAAGTGTCACCAGGTGCCAGGCCACAGATAAGATCCAAAGCTGAGCCGAAACCGGTTTGGCTCAGTGGTAGAGCGTCGGTCTGCGGACTGAAAGGTCCCGGGTTCGATTCCGGTCAAGGGCATGTACATCGGTTGCGGGCACATCCCCGGTAGGGGGTGTGCAAGAGGCAGCTGGTCGATGTTTCTCTCTCATCGATGTTTCTAGCTCTCTCTCTTTCCCTTCCTCTCTGTAAAAAATCAATAAAATATATTTAAAAAAAAAAAAAAAAAGATCCAAGGCTGAAACCGCCTGTGGTAGTGAGTATCTGTGACAGGTGCTGGGATGGAGGGCACAGGGACCACGGGAAGGGCATGGAGGAGAGGACCTTGAACGTGAGGCAGCAGCTGCCTGGAGTGAGCACCGGGGAAGAGGCTCTCTGCTCTGCTCCTCTCCGACGGCTGAGGCACGAGGCGGCTTCCGCCTCCCGCGCTCCGACTCCCAGGCCTACTGCTCCCCACCTGTGGTCCTATCGGGGCAACACAATGGGGCCCCAGAACCTGGCCCTCTGCTCCTCTTGCCTGGCCGTCACCAAGGAAACAGAAGAGGCTGCAGGAGGTGGGCACAGATGCACAGACACAAGCTCTACCCTCGTGAGAACCAAACCCACACCAAAATTCACACCAAAATCCCACACCAAAACCCACACCAAAACCCACATCAAAACCCACTCCAAAACTCACACCAAAATCTACTGACTTGATCATTGTTACAGCATTTTGAATGAAGCAAAGAACTTAAAATATATGAAAGCTCTATTTTTAAATCACAAATGGACAGCAGATTTTCAAAGTTGCTTTTCTGATCGACCAGAAAAGACCATGTTTATTTCAGAGTAAACAGCATTAGGGTGAGACTGGCCACCGCCACGAGGCCGGGCGGCCAGGCTGCCGGCCCCGGGAAGGACAGCCACCGGCGGGCGTGGGCGAGGCGGCGGGAGGGCCCAGCGGCCCAGCAGCGCCACCCGGGCTGGGAACCGCCGGGCAGGGCGGGGGGTGGGGGGGACAGCAGGGTGGACAGGTCAGTGACCCGGGCCTTCAGAGGCGTCGCTGTGACGTGTGAATCCTGCTCTGCAAACAGGCCCCGCCCGTGTGCTCGCTCACATCAGCGCATCGTAGTTCACCGAACCAGCAGGGCTGGGTGCGCGTCCTCTGTGTCCGCAGCCCGTCAGGGAGAGCGGAGGGGAAGGGCCGGCTGGCAGGCAGGGCGGAGCCAGCCCTGCTGGGAGCACAGACCTCACGGGAGAGACCTGTGCGCGGGCCGGGGTGCTGGCACACCCGGGCAGGCTATGGAATCAGGGTGCCAGCAGCCTGGGCACAGCTGGGAGGCAGACAGCAGAGATGGGCACCGCGTGGGCAGCCGTGCAGGCGGGGTAGGGGCTGAGGTGGCCCTGGCGGGAGTGTATGAGGTGCAGGGAACCTGCGGGTGACGAGGCTGGAAGGGGTGCTCGCGGCCAGGCCAGGGCCATGAGGCTGAGTGTACAGGTAAGCTGGGTAAATAATGGGGGGCCTGGAACACGGGTGTACATGTAAGCTGGGTAAATAATGGGGGGCCTGGAACACGGGTGTGCATGTAAGCTGGGTAAATAATGGGGGGCCTGGAACATGGGTGTGCACGGGAGCTGGGTAAATAATGGGGGGCCTGGAACACGGGTGTACATGTAAGCTGGGTAAATAATGGGGGGCCTGGAACACGGGTGTGCATGTAAGCTGGGTAAATAATGGGGGGCCTGGAACATGGGTGTGCACGGGAGCTGGGTAAATAATGGGGGGCCTGGAACACGGGTGTACATATAAGCTGGATAAATAATGGGGGGCCTGGAACACGGGTGTGCACGGGAGTTGGGTAAATAATGGGGGGCCTGGAACACGGGTGTACATGTAAGCTGGGTAAATAATGGGGGGCCTGGAACACGGGTGTGCATGTAAGCTGGGTAAATAATGGGGGCCTGGAACACGGGTGTGCATGGGAGCTGGGTAAATAATGGGGGGCCTGGACACGGGTGTACATGTAAGCTGGGTAAATAATGGGGGCCTGGAACACGGGTGTGCACGGGAGCTGGGTAGATAATGGGGGCCTGGAACACGGGTGTGCACGGGAGCTGGGTAAATAATGGAGGGCCTGGACACGGGTGTACATGTAAGCTGGGCAAATAATGGGGGCCTGGAACACGGGTGTGCACGGGAGCTGGGTAAATAATGGGGGCCTGGAACACGGGTGTGCACGGGAGCTGGGTAAATAATGGGGGCCTGGAACACGGGTGTGCACGGGAGCTGGGTAAATAATGGGGGCCTGGAACACGGGTGTACACGGGAGCTGGGTAAATAATGGAGGTCCTGGACACGGGTGTACATGTAAGCTGGGTAAATAATGGGGGCCTGGAACACGGGTGTGCACGGGAGCTGGGTAGATAATGGGGGCCTGGAACACGGGTGTGCACGGGAGCTGGGTAAATAATGGGGGCCTGGAACACAGGTGTACACAGGAGCTGGGTAAATAATGGGGGCCTGGAACACGGGTGTGCACGGGAGCTGGGTAGATAATGGGGGCCTGGAACACGGGTGTGCACGGGAGCTGGGTAGATAATGGGGGCCTGGAACACAGGTGTACACAGGAGCTGGGTAAATAATGGGGGCCTGGAACACGGGTGTGCACGGGAGCTGGGTAGATAATAGGGTCCTTGGTGTGTGCACCCGTTTGCTCATTCATTCAACTAAAACGTGCGGCCTGCAAACCTCCGCCCGGCGCTGCCCGGTGCCGCGCGCCCGTGAGCGGCAGCCCTGCTGTCCTCCGGCCCGAGGAAGGCGGGGCTGCGGCCTGGTCCCGGGAGCCGGGAGCCGGGGGCGGGCGTTGGGAGGGTCACTTGGCAGGTGGCATCGGCTCACCAGGCTCAGCCAGGGCCTCTGGCCGACATGGGAGGAGGCCCCTTCAGTGCTGGGGTGGGGGTCGGGAGAGCGGCGGAGCAGGGGGGCCGGGAGGGCCGCTCCCCTGCTCGCTCTGCAGCAGGCCGGTCCGCGTGCTCAGCACGGTCAGGGGATGGGCCTGGAGTCGTCCTCCTCTTCCCGCCCTCTGGGAAGTTCCCGCAGCTGCTCCGGAGGCTCCCGGTAGATGGACCGATTCCTGCGGCCGTGAGGACAGAGGGAAGGTGTGCCCAGAGCCGGCGCTGCCCTCAGGGCCCACAGCCCACACAGCGCCCTGGCTGCAGGGCGTTCAGAGAGGACGAGCTGAGGGACCCGCCGGGACAAAGAGCTGGGGCGCACCCGCCCGCCCTGCCCAGACCCGTGCCCCCGGCCCACACTCACGGCCTGGGCTCCGGGTCCTCGCCCCGGTCCCGGCAGCAGCAGCAATAGACCAGGACGCCGATGACGATGAGGACCGCCACCACGCCGCCCGCGATGCCCGCGTACAGCGCCACGTTCATGGAGGCTGCGGGGGCAGGGAGCTGCACTGCCCGCGCCGGCAAGGACCCCGGACCCTCCCTCCCCCCATCCCAGCTCCCCACCCCGACCTCCAGCCCAGGGAGCGGCCCGGGGCAGCAGAGGGCCTGGCCTGGAGGGAGCATGCTCTTCTGCCCGGAGCCGTGGACAGGACAAGGCCGGTGGCCCTGCCCTGTGGCCCTGCCTCCCCGTGCTCCCCGGCCGGAGCGTCCTCCGGTCAGCCAGCCGTCCGGCTTCCCCTGAGCTGGGAGGGGCCCGCCCCGAAGGATGCTCTGGCACCATTGCCCTGGGCGCTGCCTCCAAAGAAGCAAGGGAGCTGGACTGGCCTCCAGGCAGTAGGTTCACAGGGTGTCTTGCTGGTCAGCCCCCCCGGCCACCCGCCCACCCAGCCACCCGACCACTGAGCTATCCCGGCCACCCAGCCACCCGCCCATCCAGCCACCCGGCCACCGGGCCACCCGCCTACCTGCCCACCCAGCCACCCGGCCACCGGGCCACCCTGCCCACCCAGCCACCCTCCCACCCGGCCACCCGGCTACCCGGCCACCTGCCCACCCGGCCACCCGCCCACCCAGCCACCCAGCCACCGGGCCACCCCGCCAGCGGCACCTCTCCTCCCTGCCTGCCCCCACGTGTGGCTCTTACGAGGCCTGACGATCAGGGTGATGTTGCAGGACTCGGTCCCCACCTCGTTGCTGGACGTGCAGACATAGTAGCCGGACATGTCCGTGGAGATGTTCCTCAGAGTCAGGGCGTGCCCCGCGCCTGGGAGGGAAGACCGGGGTGAGAGGGCACCAGGCAGAGGGGAAAGCGGGCGCAGCTGCTGGGCCGGGCTCCCTGGGGCCTGGAGATGCCCCCCATGCGGGACAGGTGGGCTCCCTGAGCGGTCCGGGCTGTGGGATGGGGCCGGGCTGCGGGATGGGTGGGCTCCCTGTGCGGTCAGGGCTGCGGGACGGGTGGGCTCCCTGTGCAGTCCGGGCTGCAGGGCTGCGGGGTGGGTGGGCTCCCTGAGAGGGCCGGGCTGCGGGATGGGTGGGCTCCCTGAGAGGGCCGGGCTGCAGGACGGGTGGGCTCCCTGAGCAGTCCGGGCTGCAGGGCTGCGGGGTGGGTGGGCTCCCTGAGCGGTCTGGGCTACGGGACGGGCCGGGCTGCAGGACGGGGCTGGCCTCCCTGTGCAGTCAAGGCTGCGGGAAGCGAGCTGCTTACTCCCCGTGTGACTTTGGGCACCTAACAGCGTCACTGCGCCCCGGTGTCTTTATTTCTGACCAGAGATGGTGCTGGTGCCTGCCTCCTGGGACACTGTGGGCCTCAGACGAGGCCCCGTCCCTCAGGCCCACAACAGAAGGCCCGACTGGCGGGGGCTCCGGGCACACCCCACACACACGCACATGACATTCTGATTAGGAGTCACTATGACCCCTCCGTGACCTTCAGAAATGAAAACCCGTAGCTGGGGCTCATGTGGAGGAAGCTTTAGAAATCAGTGTGTGAGCACCTGTGAGTGTGTGTATATGCGTGTATATGTGAGTGTGAATATGTGAGTGTATGTGGTGTGTGTGTATATATGTGTGTGGTGTGTATGTGATGTGTTAGTGTGTATGTGTATACGTGGGTGTGAGTGGTGTGTGAATGTGTGTGTATGAGTGTATATGTGAATGTGTATGGTGTGCGTGTATATGAGTGTGTGTGTATATGTAACTGTGAGTGGTATGTGTGTATATGTGAGTGTGTATATGTGAGAGTGTATATGTGAGAGTGTATATGTGAGTGTATAAGTGAGTGTATATGTGAGAGTGTATGTGAGAATGTATGTGTGTATATGTGAGAGTGTATATGTGAGTGTATATGTGAGAATGTATGTGTGTATATGTGTGTATATGCGAGTGTGTATATGTGAGAGTGTATATGTGAGAATGTATGTGTGAGAGTGTATGTGTGAGAGTGTATATGTGAGAATGTATGTGTGTATATGTGAGTGTATGTGAGAATGTATGTGTGTATATGTGAGAGTGTATATGTGAGTGTATATGTGAGTGTATATGTGAGAATGTATGTGTGTATATGTGAGTGTGTATATGTGAGAGTGTATATGTGAGTGTGTATATGTAAATGTGTATATGTGAGTGTGTATATGAGAGTGTGTATATGAGAGTGTGTATATGTGAGTGTGTATATGTGAGTGTGTATATGAGAATGTGTATATATGAGTGTATATGTGAGAGTGTATATATGAGAATGTATGTGTGTATATGTGTGTATATATGAGTGTATATGTGAGTATGTGTATGAAGTGTGTATATGTGGGTGTGTATAAGTGAGTGTGTGTATCTGGGAGGAGGGTGGGGAGGCAGCTGTCTGTCTCGCTCTTCACTGTCCACTGCGTTCATGGCCATTTAACTGTGGGAGCCGCAGCTCTGAGTCAGGGGGAGTGCTACCCAGCCCTCCTGAACACAGGGGATGGCCCGAACGTCCTCACGGCGACCTTCCTGAGTCCCCGGCCTGTGGGGTGTGCCCGTGGAAGGAGAGGGGTGTCCACGTATTTGCATGTCCTGTGCTCTGAGGTGCTCTGCTGTGACGCAGTTTTGAGAGGAGGGTTAGGAGGCCTTTGTTCTCTCTCCGTGCGGAACAAGCCCCCTGCAGCCCTGCTGCTCCGCTGTGAGGGGACAGCCGACATGCAAACAGCACCGGCCACCGCCCGTCAGACCTCCAGGGCCGCGTGGTCTCCAGCGACCAGTCCAGGCTCCTCAGCGTGGTCCCCGGGCTGGGGCTGGGCCTGGTCCTGCCACCCCTGCAGCCAGCCTCCCGCCCACTCCGCGCTCGCAAGGTGGCACCCCGGTCTGGAAGAACCACTCAATGGGCTTCCTGGGCATGAGGTCCCTGCTGCTTCCCACACCCTCCGACGCAGAGACCAGGGACGCGCCCGCCCAAGGTCACAAACTAAGAAGTGGGAGGCGATAACGCATCCTGGTTAGGCCCGAGCAAGGCGCGAGGCCCATTCCCCAGGGAGACAGCACGGCGCAGCGGCGGCAGGGAGCGGCTCCGTGGGTGCTGCGGGGTTTGTAGAGGGAATGTGGCCGCCGCCGCCGGGTCCAGGGCTCCGTGAGGAGCAGAGCTAATGACAGCCGCCTGCTCCCACAGCCCGGGGTGCTCTCTGGATTGTGGTCACAAGCGATGCTCATAAACTGAAGAGTCCAAGACCAGAATGGGTTTGGAAATCAGCGTTAAGGGTTAAATTAATTACATTTTTTAATGACAGAACTCTCAGAGCTTCTGATATGCTAATGAGCACTGGGCGGTGAGGGTGTAATGGTCTCATTTCCTAAATGATGGGATTTTTAAAAAGAGGCGACTTGAGGAACCCACTTTGGGAAATGCTCTCAGACCTGGGCACACTTCCAGGTGAGTCAGGTTCCCTGCCGGAGCCACTGAGCTGGGACCGCGCTCAGGTGCATGGCCCGAGGATGGAGGGATGGCTTGTTTAGCACGGACCAGGGCTTCCTACCGGTCAGCACCACCCCCCCCCCCGGCTCCTCAAGCCAACAGCAGCATGGAGGGCTGCCCGGGGCACACCCAGGCCCAAGACTTGCTCTGATCCTGGGGGGGCCCCCAAACCCCCTTTTTGGAAAGGATCTGATGGGTCTGAAGCTGTTTCTGCTGCAATGGTGACACCTTGTGGTCAAGATGAAAAACGCACAGGACAGCAGCTCCCACCTTCCCTCTGCTCGCTAAGCAGCCTGGTCTCCAGGCACTGAAGTCAGTTGACAAGAGCTAATGTTCCTCGTCCTCAACTTGGCTGCTGCCTCTGTCCTCCGTGATCTTCCCTGGCTGCTGGGAGCAGGGTCCATGCCCACTCCTCCGAACCTCCTCCCTGTATGCTCCAGCCCCCAGTACCTCCCTCCCTCCCTCCCATCCTCCCTCCCTCCCTCCCATCTTCCCTCCCTCCCTCCCTCCCTCCCTCCCTCCCATCCTCCCTCCCTCCCTCCCTCTCTCCCACATATCAAATTCCTCCTCCTTTCTGGTTTACAGAGGATGCTCAGAGGTATCCCACCCGGGATCTCCTTATCCTCCTCACAGCCTTCAGGGGGAGGGGGATAGAACAAGGCCGTGGGGGGCTTACAGCACATGGAGACCCCGTCTCTGTGTGCTGACCCCAGATTCCCTGCTCTCCTTGCTGGCTTCGCGCCCCCCTTCCCCCTCCCCCCCCATGCTCAGCCAAAGGAAGCATCTCTAATGGGGGACCTCTGTCTTCCGGGAGGGGGAGCCCTGCTCCGTTGTCCCCTGTGGACCGAGATGCTTCCGTGAGAAACAGGTCTCATCTGGCCCTGAAGGAAGCAGCCGGGACATCTCTCCGCGGCTCTGAGGCAGGAACGCCACCCACCGCCCCCGGCACCAGGGGCTCCTGTGGGCATTCCCGCTGGCCCCAAGATCTTGTCTCTCCTGCCCCCCAGGTCCCGAGTCTGACCAGAATGAGCTTGTCAAACGCAGGCAAGTGCATTTCCTGAACCTGCCCGTGTCCTCGGGGTCTCCCTCTGGGGACCCTGAAGAGTGAGGGAGCGTCAGCTTCTGACACCGGGATCTTTTCTGCTGGTGGAGGTATTACTGTGAATGGGGTGCCTGCCTGGGGCGCCTCAGCAGGAGCAGGTGGCCTCCAGGCCCAGGCAGCTCCCCTCCCGGGGCACGGGCTCCCTCCCGAGCACGCTCCCGGCTCCTCGCTTCTTCTCACCTCCGGTGCCCGGCCCACAGCCGCGCCAGGTGCCCACTATCTGCTGGCACCCCATGCCACCATGCTCTTATGCACCCTCCACAGCAGCCTGTGTGGTAAACAAGCAGAACGCCCAGGCGTCTGCAGACACTGCAGCACAGAGAGGCTGAGCCACGTGCCCAGGTCACACAGCGTCCGTGCTGTCAGCCATGCGCTGTGCTGCCCGCTCCAGTGCCCTCCTTGGGACCCGCTGTGACCCTCTGTGCCCGTCACAGCGCCTCTGGCTGTAAGACTCGCAGCACCAGACCCGCTGCCACACTGTGCTGCCGGACGGGCAGACCGAGCCGTGGCCACGGCATCAGACTTCTCCAGACACCGCCTAGCCTGCGCGTGCCTACCCCGCGCACCTACCCCGCACACCTACCCACGCACATGTCTGCCCACGCAATGCCTGCCCATGCACATGCCTACCCACGCAATGCCTACCCACGCACATGCCTACCCACACACATGCCTGCCCATGCACATGCCTACCCATGCACATGCCTGCCCATGCACATGCCTACCCACGCACATGCCTGCCCATGCACATGCCTACCCACGCACATGCCTGCCCATGCACATGCCTACCCACGCACATGCCTGCCCACGCACATGCCTGCCCACGCACATGCCTACCCACACACATGCCTACCCCATGAATATGCCTACCCATGCACATGCCTACCCACGCACATGCCTGCCCATGCACATGCCTACCCATGCACATGCCTGCCCATGAACATGCCTGCTCAGCCATATGCCTACCCATGCACATGCCTACCCACACACATGCCTGCCCATGCACATGCCTACCCACGCACATGCCTGCCCACGCACATGCCTGCCCACGCACATGCCTACCCACACACATGCCTACCCCATGAATATGCCTACCCACGCACATGCCTGCCCACGCACATGCCTACCCACGCACATGCCTGCTCACGCACAAGCCTGCTCACGCACAAGCCTGCCCACGCACATGCCTGCACATGCACATGCCTGCCCAAGCACATGCCTACCCACGCACATGCCTACCCCATAAATATACCTGCCCACGCACATGCCTACCCACGCACATGCCTGCCCACGCACGTCTGCCCACGCACATGCCTACCCATGCACATGCTTGTTCATGCACATGCCTGCCCATGCACATGCCTACCCATGCACGTGCCTGCCTACACACAAGCCTGCCCGTGCACATGCCTGCCCACGCACATGCCTGCCCATGAATATGCCTACCCACGCACACGCCTACCCCATGAATATGCCTACCCACGCATATGCCTGCCCGTGCACATGCCTACTCATGCACATGCCTACCCCATGAATATGCCTACCCACGCACACGCTTGCCCATGCACCTGCCTACCCACGCACATACCTGCCCACGTACATGCCTGCCCACTCACATGCCTACCCATGCACATGCCTACCCCATGAATATGCCTACCCACACACACGCCTACCCCATGAATATGCCTACCCACGCATATGCCTGCCCGTGCACATGCCTACTCATGCACATGCCTACCCCATGAATATGCCTACCCACGCACATGCTTGCCCATGCACATGCCTACCCACGCACATACCTGCCCACGTACATGCCTGCCCACGCACATGCCTACCCATGCACATGCCTACCCCATGAATATGCCTACCCATGCACATGCCTACCCACACACATGCCTACCCCATGAATATGCCTACCCACGCGGTACTTCTCCCTCCCTTGTTCCCAGCCCACTGAGCTGGAAGACCCCCAAGACCAAGGGCACCTCTGGCCTTGTCTTATCTGTGAGAGCTCTGAGAGCAGCTGGCCCGGCAGCGTGGGCCCGGGCCCCAGTGGGTGCTCCCACGCCATGGGCCCTGGGCCCAGCGGGTGCTCCCACACCATGGGCACTGGGCCCTCCCCCAGCGGGTGCTCCCACACCATGGGCACTGGGCCCTCCCCCAGCGGGTGCTCCCACACCATGGGCACTGGGCCCTCCCCCAGCGGGTGCTCCCACACCATGGGCCCCGACTCCCAGCGGGTGCTCCCACACCATGGGCCCTGGGCCCAGCGGGTGCTCCCACATCATGGGCACTGGGCCCAGCGGGTGCTCCCACACCATGGGCACTGGGCCCTCCCCCAGCGGGTGCCCCACACCATGGGCCCTGGCCCCCAGCGGGTGCCCCCCACCATGGGCCCTGGGCCCAGCGGGTGCCCCACACCATGGGCCCTGACTCCCAGCGGGTGCCCCACACCATGGGCCCTGGCCCCCAGCGGGTGCCCCCCACCATGAGCACTGGGCCCTCCCCCAGCGGGTGCTCCCACACCATGGGCCCCGACTCCCAGCGGGTGCTCCCACACCATGGGCCCTGGGCCCAGCGGGTGCTCCCACACCATGGGCCCTGACTCCCAGCGGGTGCCCCACACCATGGGCCCCGACTCCCAGCGGGTGCTCCCACACCATGGGCCCTGACTCCCAGCGGGTGCTCCCACACCATGGGCCCTGACTCCCAGCGGGTGCTCCCACACCATGGGCCCTGGGCCCAGCGGGTGCTCCCACACCATGGGCCCCGACTCCCAGCGGGTGCTCCCACACCATGGGCCCCGACTCCCAGCGGGTGCTCCCACACCATGGGCCCTGGGCCCAGCGGGTGCTCCCACACCATGGGCCCTGACTCCCAGCGGGTGCTCCCACACCATGGGCCCTGACTCCCAGCGGGTGCTCCCACACCATGGGCCCTGGGCCCAGCGGGTGCCCCACACCATGGGCCCCGACTCCCAGCGGGTGCTCCCACACCATGGGCCCTGGGCCCAGCGGGTGCTCCCACACCATGGGCCCTGGGCCCAGCGGGTGCTCCCACACCATGGGCCCTGACTCCCAGCGGGTGCCCCACACCATGGGCCCTGGGCCCAGCGGGTGCTCCCACACCATGGGCCCTGGCCCCCAGCGGGTGCTACCACACCATGGGCCCCGACTCCCAGCGGGTGCTCCCACACCATGGGCACTGGGCCCAGCGGGTGCCCCACACCATGGGCCCTGGGCCCAGCGGGTGCTCCCACACCATGGGCCCTGGGCCCAGCGGGTGCTCCCACACCATGGGCCCTGACTCCCAGCGGGTGCTCCCACACCATGGGCCCCGACTCCCAGCGGGTGCTCCCACACCATGGGCCCTGACTCCCAGCGGGTGCCCCACACCATGGGCCCCGACTCCCAGCGGGTGCCCCACACCATGGGCCCCGACTCCCAGCGGGTGCTCCCACACCATGGGCCCTGGGCCCAGCGGGTGCTCCCACACCATGGGCCCTGACTCCCAGCGGGTGCCCCACACCATGGGCCCTGGGCCCAGCGGGGGCTCCCACATCATGGGCCCTGGGCCCAGCGGGTGCTCCCACACCATGGGCCCTGACTCCCAGCGGGTGCCCCACACCATGGGCCCTGGGCCCAGCGGGGGCTCCCACATCATGGGCACTGGGCCCTCCCCCAGCGGGTGCTCCCACACCATAGGCTCTGGGCCCAGCGGGTGCTCCCACACCATGGGCCCTCCCCCAGCGGGTGCTCCCACACCATGGGCCCCGTAGTAAGGACGGAGAACATTTATCTAGTGTTTGGATTTTCCCTCCCAGCTTGTTTCCTGACCAAAAGGTCAGACACCAAGCCACCCAGGACGAACATGGTCTCCTGGCAATGGAACGGCCCTCAGCCCGGGCCTGGCTGCCGTGTGCAGCCACAGGGGGTGCGCTTGTGGAAGTGGGATGCAGGGGAGTCTGAGAGGGACCGGCCTCGGGGGGATGGGGACAGGGAGCCCCCACCCTGAGCGGGGCCGCAGTGCCGGATGCGGGGCCGCATGCCGGACTGAGGACAGAATCGCACTCAGAGCTGCGGCAGGGCTCTCGCCAGTGACCGCTGTGCCCTGGGCCGAGGAGGCCGTCCGCGCTCCCACCTCGGGCGTCTCACAAAGCCACACCCCGGCGGGAGGCGTGGCTCTGAGAGCCCAGTGCCCACGGAGACAGCCCGGACGGCGGTGCCCACTGTGGGCGGACGGCGGTGCCCCTCGGGCGGATGGTGGTGCCCTGCAGGCGGGACGGCGGTGCCCCGCGGGCGGATGGTGGTGCCCACTGCGAGCGGGCGGCGGTGTCCCCGCAGGCGGGACGGCGGTGCCCCGCGGGCGGACGGCGGTGCCCCGCGGGCGGATGGTGGTGCCCCGCGGGCGGGACAGCTATGCCCCCGCGGGCGGACGGCTGTGCCCACTGCGGGCGGGCGGCGGTGTCCCCGCAGGCGGGACGGCGGTGCCCCGCGGGCGGGACGGCGGTGTCCCTGCAGGCGGGACCGCCTTGGGGCCCTGCAGCCTGCCGATCGATCGGCTGCGGCGGGTGGTACCTGGCGGGCCCCTCCGCTCCTGGTTCTGCAGGTCGAAGCTCCGCCACTGGTACTGCGGGGCCGGGGAGCCCTCCCTGGACTGGCAGGTCAGCTGGATGTCGCTCCCGATCACCGTCTCGCCCAGGACGCTGCAGTCGGGTTTGGAGGGCGGCACTGTGTGGGGAGGGGCCGAGAGAGGGCGTGAGCAGGGGGGGCTCGGGGACAGCCACCTCCCTCGCACCCGCGCCCACACGTGTGCCGTCCTGTCTGCTCACAGCCCAGAGCTGAGAGGTAGCACTGAGCTCAGTCCACAGCAGCCTGTCCCATGGCAGAGCAGCGCACACTGTGATGCGTCCGGATGGCCAGTCCCCCGTCCCCTCTATCCCAGCAGCCCTACACCCCCATGTGGGGACCCCGGAGACCTCAGGCCTCAGCTGTTCGGTGCCCGCTCTGACAGGACCCCGATGCCACCTGAATACTTGTTGCGAGCAGAGTACTGGGAAGGAGCAGGGGACGCCATGGGCTGGAGGCCACCGCAGGGCCTGCGCCTCCCACCGAGGACACCAGGGGGCGCCAGAGGCAGGAGGCGGTGATCCCACGGGCAGGGGGCAGGTGCCCCAGGCAAGGAGGCCTTGTGCCTCGTCCAGCCTGGGAGGGTGGTGCCACATAACTAATGCCCTGTGGGTAAATCACCCCCGCGGGAGAGCCATATGGAAAGAAAACTTTGTTTTTTAAGAGAAACTGCTGAATTTCTTCACATACAGTACAGTATGATCTCTCACTCTTTTTTTTCTTTTTTAAGCAAAACATGGGCACACCCTCCAGGCATCCCCTCTAGGCTCCCCCTCCGGGCACCCGTCCAGGCACCCCCTCCAGGCTCCCCCTCCAGGCACCCGTCCAGGCTCCCCCTCCAGGCTCCCCCTCCAGGCACCCCCACCGGCACCCCCTCCAGGCTCCCCCTCCAGGCTCCCCCTCCAGGCACCCGTCCAGGCACCCCCTCCAGGCACCCGTCCAGGCACCCCTCCAGGCACCCCCTCCAGGCACCCTCTCCTGGCACCCCTCCAGGCACCCCTCCAGGCACCCCTCCAGGCCCCCCTCCAGGCACCCATCCAGGGACCCCCTCCAGGCTCCCCCTCCAGGCACTCCCACCAGCTCCCCCTCCAGGCACCCGTCCAGGCACCCCCTCCAGGCACCCGTCCAGGCACCCCGCCGCACCCATGCCGGCCACAGGAAGGGGCACTCACCCAGGACCAGGAGGCGGACGCGGGCCTTGGAGGTGCCGCCCAGGTCATTGAGCAGCAAGACGGAGCACTCGTAGGTGCCGTTGTCGTCCATGGTCAGCTGGCTGATGGTGATGGAGGCGTCGGACTCCTCGACGTTGCCCGACAGGTTGGCACGGTTCTTATAAAGGCTGCCGTAGTCATATTCTTTGGTGGAGAAGGTCCAGGCGAGCACCCTTTCCTGGAGGAAGGAGAGATGCGCCTGGCCTTCACCTAAAGCTTTGGCGCGGCCCTTCCTCCAGGCACTGCCGACCCTGGGCCCCACCGGCCCAGAGCCGATGCCAAGCCTTGGAGCAAGCATCGCTCCTGTGTGGCACCAGCTGGCAGCACCCCCCCACCTCCCCCAGAGCACGTGTGGACACACGAGGTTCCTGGATCCTGGCTCCTCGCTCCTGTGACCCCGGCCTCTCACCCCGCAGGCCAGCCCCCGGTCTGTCCCGCCCCATCAGCTGGCGTTCCTGAGCGCCTGCTGCAGGCTGGCACCCAGTGGGCAGTGCCCTGGGCTCCCTCCCGGCCACTGCGTCTGCTTGGTTCTGACTTTGGAGTCTATTCATTCACCTATTTAGCCAAAAGGAACCCGGAACTGCCTGGGATCGGTTCTGCCTCCACGGAAGCCCCTGTGCCGCGTCCCACTGCCCCCCCCCGCCCCTGTGCCGCCCGTGGCCTCACCGAGTGGCTCCACAGCAGCTTGTCCCACTGGATGAAGCCCTTCCGCTCGGCCACGGAGGTGCGGTAGGTGCACGGGAGGGTGACGCTCCGGCCCCGGGCGGCCCGCAGCACTTCCCCCGGCGTCTCCACGGAGATGGCGGTGACGGCCACCCAGACTGGAGGGCAGGGGCGGGGCAGGGTGAGGGCACCGGCATGCCCAGAGCGTCCTCCTCCCCGCCCCCCCCCCCCCCCACGGCCACAGCCCCACACCGTGGCGGCCACTCCCTGCAGCTTCGGGCCAGCCTTCCGCCAGCCTCCGTCTCCCCTGCTGGCATCCTCTCCCTCCCCTCCTGCCATCCTCCCCTCCCCTCCTGCCATCCTCCCCTCCCCTCCTGCCATCCTCCCCTCCCCTCCTGCCATCCTCCCCTCCCCTCCCCTCCTGCCATCCTCTCCTCCCCTCCCCTCCTATCATCCTCCCCTCCCCTCCTGCCATCCTTCCCTCCCCTCCTGCCATCCTTCCCTCCCCTCCTGCCATCCTCCCCTCCCGGGCCAGAGCGTCCATTCCCACATCTGTGGCTCCACGTGTGACACAAGCTCCTCCGGGCCACGGGAGGAAGTACATGGCACAGAGTGAATGAGTCTAAACAGGGTTCCCTCATTCACTAACGCACGGCCTCTGTGGCCCCCTGGGAGGGGGCCGCGTGGCGAGAGCCTGATGGGACGGGCACTTCGCGTGGAGAGGGGGCTGCCCGCAGCCTGGCCCACCCCGCTCGCTCTCCTGCGTGTGCTCAGCCTGCTGGCCTCGCCCGCCGTCCCGTCCCGGGTCTGCTCCCGAGGATCTCCTTGTTACAAAGGAGACTCACGCGCGAGAACCAGCAGCACCGGGCGAGCGCCGGGAAGAAAGGGGATGGCTGAGGGTTAGGGGCGTGTGACTGGAGCTGGTGGACTGTGAGGGGAGAGGCGGAGGTGAATGGACGGGGAGGAGCTCGTAACGCAAAGGGGAGCACCTGAGCGGAGCCAGAGCGGAGGCAGACGCTGTGTGTAACCCCGGAGGCCTCTGTGGTGGGTCGTGGCCCCAGGCACCTCCCACATTCCATAACCCACTGGGAATGACCCGGGGTTAGGGACGGCACGCCCACAGCGCCCCACACAGCCAGACCCTGGTGCTCACGCCACGGGCAGCACGGGCTGGGGCTCCGATGGCGGTCCCCGTCCCCTCCCTGCCCCCTCCCCGTCCCCTCCCACCTCCTGGAACAAGCTGGTCCTCCACCTCTGGGCTCAGGTGGTAGCCTTGGGGCCCCGGATTCCACTTCTGTGGGATCTTCATATCCCTGCTCAGGGGAGGGGCCCCAGGTGGGACATCTAGCCTGTGATCAGAAAACTAAAAGTGGAGGGATTCTAGAAATTTCTAGAGCCTTCCAATCACCTTCTTTCCACTTCCTTGCACAGGTCTGTTGGGCACCTTCCTTCCAGTTGCCCCGGATTGCCCCCCCCCCGCCCCCTATAGTACTTGCCTCCCTAGAGCTGTCCTTCAGGCTCCAGAATGTCCCTCCCTCCTCCTCACTCCCCTTGCTCCTCAAGGGTGAATCCCCACACACCCACCGTCCACCGATGCTGATTCGCCCAGGGGCTGAGCACTGACAGTGCAATGACAGCTAACCTTCCCCTGGAGGTGGGGTGGGGGGAGAGCAGGTGCCGCACCGGCCAGGAGGGCTGTGCCCCTGGGCGGAGAGGAAAGGCCCACTCTCTCCCAGGCAGGGCGGTGCCAGCGCCACCCGAGCACCTGCTCTGAGACCGCGGTCATGAAGGGCCATCGCGCCCCGGAGGGCGGCCCAGAGCACAGACACTGGAGCCCACTGCCCGGGTGCCACCTCACCCTGACTCCCGGCTGTGCAACCAGGGCAGCTTAACGAACCTCTCTGTGCCCCCGCTTCCTCAGCTGCAAGACGAGGAGCCCTGGCCAGGTGGCTCAGTGAGTTAGAGTCATCCCCTACGCCAAGGCTGGGTGGGGGTTCAGTCCCCAGTCAGGATGCATTTGAGAAGCAGCCAATGAATGTGTTAATATGCAGAAGGAAAAAAAAAACCCTCTCTCTCTCTCTCTCTCTCTCTCTCTTTCTCTCTCGCCCTCTCTCTTGCTCTCTCTCTCTCTCTCTCTCTCTCTCTCTCTCTCTCGCCCTCTCTCTTGCTCTCTCTCTCTCTCTCTCTCTCTCTCTCTCTCTTAAAGTCAATAAATAACCACATTTACAATGAGGACAGTGCTATCTAACCCCAGGTTGCTGTGAGGGTGGAATGGCGATGCATTTAGCGCACACCCTTCCCCCAGCACAGGAGCAGGCCCCAGCGATGTTACAGTGTCTGTCTCCTCTGCTGGGCTGTGTCTGCTTCATCATCACATCCCCGAGCCCAACCAATGCCCCACATGGGACCCGCTCTGCAAATGACCAAGGTGCGGAGCGTCACGCTTCCCACGTGGGGAGGATTCACAGCCCAGACACCTGGAGGAAGACCTTCCCACAGGTCACTGGACAATGCGCAAAAAAAAAAAAAATTCAATATCAAGTAGAGAAGCCGCTCCGGGGGAGGCCAAGTCTGCAAAGCGCCCCAGACGGACCGGGCGGGCGGTTAGCCTCCCTCAGGGGCGGGCAGAGACCAGCCGCAGCCGCAGCCTCGGAGCTTGTAAATAATCCCGTTTGTTAAGGAGATGAACTGTCTCCCGAGAGCTCCCGGGAGCAGCACCCCGAGGAGGGTAGTGAAGTGCTTGAGGGACTGGCTGCTGGAGGCCGCACCGTGGCGGGGGACCTGGGGCTCCGGCCGGACTGCCTGCGCTTAGGAAGCCCGTCTGCTCCCGGGCTGCCTCCTCGGGAGGGGGAGCTGGCGCTGAGGCAGAGGCAACCGCCCGCCAGGGCCTGGGCACAGGCTCTGGTGTGGGAAGAGCTGGCCTGTGGGAGGAGCCCTCCTGCTCGCATGGCCTCTTGGGGGAGATGGGGGTTAGGAATCGATGAATGTTTGTTGAACGTTTTGTTCAACATGGATCTTAGAATCTGCAAATGCCAATCAACCCACTGATTTTCCCAGGTCCCGGCTCAGTGCGAGGTGCGGGGCAGTGCCGCCGGCGTGCTCACGGCGCCTCCCCGGGCACCCCCCGGGAACGCCCAGCCCTTACTGCGCCGCTTTTATGTAATTTCTCTCTGTAAGTGCAGTTGGCATACGGTATCACACAAGTGCCAAGAACACAGTATAGTGATTCGAAATGTGTATCCTTCCCATGTGCTCACCTCACCACGTCCCCCTCCAGCACCCGATGGGCCATGACCGTGTCATCGCTGCAATCCCTTCACCGTTCCCTCCAGCTCCGCCCCTCCCGCTGGCCACCGTCAGCTCAATCTCTGATTCTGTGCGTGTCTTTGTTTTGTTTGTTTGTTTGTTTGAGTTTATTGGGTTTCACATGTAAGTGAAATCCTGCATACGTGTCTCCCTCTGGCTTATTTCATGTAGTATCATGCCCTCGAGGCCATCCATGCTGCCTCCAAGGGCACTTCCTTCCTGCCCCGGCTGTGTGTCTGCACCACGTCCCCTCCAGCCGTTGGTCTCTCTGGTCTCCTGAGCGGCTCCCACGTCTTGGCTGCTGGGAACGTGCTGCAGTGAGCGGAGGGTGCGGGTGGCTTTCAGTTAGTGTTTTCGTTCTCTTTGCCGGCTCTCAGGGCCCTCAGGCAGCTGTCTATCCTGGGCACCCTCTTCCCGTCGATGAGGGTGGGTGGGTGCAGGCCTCCTCCCCTCACCAGACAGGGCTCCTTCCCACCCCAACGCGTCTGCACGGAGCTGAGGGCTAAGACGGCCTCGCTGACCTAGTGGTTCGTGCACAGTCCCTGCCCAGACCGGTCAGAGGTCACTGCCAGCGGCAGCCCACTGGAGCCTAATGGTGCTTCCAATGGTGTGAAGGTGGGGGAGGGGTGGGGGGTCTGGCTTTTTCTGTCAGGGGCCCTTGGGATATTTATAACACCATTCACGGGCCACACAAAACTATCAACTTAAAAGCCAGCCTGCTGTATTTGGTCAAACATTAGATTAATTCACCCCTAAGGCCTTGGCAGGGCGAGACCAAATGATTTCTCAGACCTTCTGCGGCCTGTGGGCCGGACGCTGCCCCCCGTGTGAAGGAGTGGAGAGTGGAGAGGGCGGGGCTGTGGGACAGGATGGGACAGGAACGCCTGCCTGAGGACTGGGCCTTCAAACAGCCCCACGGGTTCGGTTCCGAGGTGGGCCGTGTGCACGAGGGTCTGGACCAGCCTGTGAGCATGTCTGCTCAGCCGCTCCCCACCGCCGCAGAGAGCAGGTTCCCGGGCACAGACCCGCCGCAGGATGGTGACAGCTGACTGGGGTCAGGGGTCACCGGGCCACTTGGGGGGTTTGTGCATTTTTAGTTTCCAAACGACCTGAAATAGGTACGAGTGCTCCTGGAACCATATCACCCGTTCTGGTTTGTAAATCAACAGGCAGCGTGGCACCAGAGGACCGGGCCTGTCCCAGGGCACAGCCGGCTGGAGCCAGGTTCTCCCCCGTCCTCCCTCCACCTCCTGTGCCTCTCGCGGAGGTCTCTCTGCTCCCCACGGGGCAGAGGTGAAGAGACCTGAGCGGCTGCGGCTCAGGCAGGAGCTCCCAGAGGGAGACTGAGGACAGAGGAGGAGCAGGTGGGAGCCCCGCCCGGGCCGGGGAGGGCGGTGAGCTGGCAGCTGCCCCGCCCACCCGTCCCTGTGACCTTTGGAGTGTCTGCCCGCTGCCAGGCCCCGCGGGTGTTTATGGCCGCCTGACTCACAGGCAGAGACAACCAGCTCGGGGCACTGCGTGGCCGAGGGCAGGGAGGACGGCAGGAGGAGGCGGTTCTGGGGTGACAATTGGTGCCCGGGGCAGGCAGAGAGGAGATAAACCCGAGTGTCGCCAAGGCCAGGGGCAGCCTCACTCTAGCACCCTGGGCTCACCATCCCTGAGTCCGAACAGCACCCTGTTTCCCCCGGGCTGCTGGAGACAGAACCTGCCACCCGCTCCCCGGCCGCTGCAGTCACCCTGCGGCCGTGTGGCCCGCTGGGACCCCGCCCTGCCCCCACTTGCTTTCCGTCCGGTGCCCCAGGCACGGTCCCCATGGCACTCTGACCTCGGTAACGGGTGGACAGGTGCAGACTGAGCTGCCAGTCGCTGCAGACAGGCCCGGGAGCGGTTGTTAAACCTGCTCCTGGAGTTCCAAACGCAGCCCTGACCCGGTGGCCCACAGAGTCTCCTGGTGACTTATCCAGAACCACAGGGGTCTAGGCCCGCCCCTCAGGGTTCCGGTTTGGAAAGTCTGGGGCAGCCCGGATGTTCGCTCCCGGGTGGCTCCCTGGGCAGCGGGGTTGCTGGCCGCTCCCTCACCCTGCTGTGCCTCTGCACACCTCCTCCCTCAGGCCGCCCGTGTGTGGCATCCTTCCGCCCGCTGCACCAGGATGGGCCTTCAGTCCCGGTCACCCCGCTGCAGGCAGAGTATCTCCCGGCTCCTGGCCTCCCTGCGAGCACTGGCTGATCGCACCCAGGCTCCGGCAGGGGCTGCCCTGGCGCCAGGTGGGGCCCGGCCCCGGGGACTGGAGGGGTATGGGGCTCACCACCTCCAAGCAGAGGGAGGTGCACTGGTCACTGATGCCAGCCGGCCCTGGGCAAGGGTCACTCTCATAGGCGATTCTCTGACATCAGACTTGCAAGGCTGAGGCTGAGCCCTGGAGACATCGCCACCCGGGCCAGGTCCCTGCGAGGAGCTAAGGCACAGGCTCAGACGTGCGGCCTTCCGAGCCGCCAACAGGAACCTGGCACTCAGAGCGGCAGGTGGAAGGCGCTGAGGGGCAGTTCCCCCGCTGCGGGGAGGGCTAGGAACTTAGAAAGCTGGTTCCTGCCAGAACCCATTGTGGATCAGCACCCACTGGTTCAGGGCATTTGTTTAGCTCGGGGGGGGGGGGGGGGGGGGGCGGAGGGTTTGAGGGGGGCAGGGTAAGGGGAGAGAAAAAACATATTTTCTCATCTAGAGTATTTGAGGGTGATGGATTCCTTCTTCTCTGGGCAAAGCAGTATTTTCCCAAGTTTTTCTCATTTCCGCTTCAAGGAGGGCTCCTCTAGTTCTAGGGCGATGGGTCATGTGTGCGCACGTGTGTGTGTGTGTGTGTGTGTGTGTGTGTTATCATGTCTTCAAAGACTTCAGGGCCTTGGGCATCACTGTTCAGGGACGCTTTTCCTGGTGGGTTCGTCTCTCTGAACCTCTTTTCCTGCTGCTGGGACTGTCACCACGCCCAGTCCTCATGGGGTCTGATGACCAAAAAATCCCTGGAGTTCTGGGCTCAGGTTGGAGCGTTTCCTCTAGCAGCCTCTGGGGGGCAACATCTCTGGGCTCCTCCCCAGGCATCCTGGCTCCGGGCACGGGTCTGCCAGATCAGCACCCTCTGGCCATGAGGAACCAAAGTCTAGTTATTTTCTCTATGTACACCTGCCAGCACCGATCGTAAGAGGCATTGACTGAATGCTCCTGGTGCCAGGCCCTCTCCCTCCATCTTTACACCCACGACCTCTGTGCATGTCGGTCAGCACCTCAGCATCTGCACCTTCGAGGTCGTCCTGCCCGTTTCACGGGTTAGGAAGCGGAGGTGGTTGGGGTGAACGTGCCCACACCACAGCGAGTGAAGGAAGGGGGTGGCTGGGCCCCGTGGGAGGCCTGGGAGGAAGCAGTGTTTGTCAGTGACGTTAGAACTGTCAGGCCACGGCTAGTCACTGTTCAATTCTCCAAACGCGCGGCTTCTGCCTCATCCCCCACGCCATCTTATGTGGTATCCGCTCCCTCCGCAGTCTGAGGGGCTGGGTCTCTTATCAGCTGGGAGCTGCTCTACCCGGGACATCAGCCAGACATAAGCTGCGAGTGGGGAGTGCAGATGCAGAAGGGCGAAGGCCTTCACTCACTCCGCTCCGGGAGCCCTCCGCTCTCCGCTCCTTCCTTAGGGCTCCTCCCTCGGTCCCTCAGAGCCTGGGGGAGGGCCACCTGGGTGCTTCTAGGTTTGACCTTTGAAGGCCTTCGCTGTTCATATGCACGTGGCAATGGCCGTTTCTCCCCCAAATGTTTTCACTCAGCGAACTGTCCTGCGACCTGAGCTGGCCATCCAGCCTGGGTCCTCTGCCCAGGGCTCCAGCCCATCCTCTGGTAAGGAAGGGAAGGTGGTGGGCACCGTTCTGGCCTGGGCAGCAGGGACGGGGCGGGCAGAAACACAATCTCAACACAAGCCCAAGAACGGTTCCTCCTCATCGGGGGAGACAAACGACCCTCCTGGCAGCGCAGAGCGAGGGCTGCTTTGCATTCTATGCTGGGTGAGCATTTTGTTTTGAGTTTATTTCTGAAGCCAATCAACTTTCTTTTTATTCAGGTGTGGGTTGCATGGATGGGGGAGGGGAAGGCGGGCATCACAGCCCAGCCAGCAGGATGGTCGCTGCTTTTCAGCCCCGTCCCAGTCCCACCTGGGTCTGCCAGCCAAGCCTCATCCCTTTGGTGCCCGCACAAACCATGTGTCCAGTAAAGAGCTGTCGGCAGAGGGAGTGGACCCAGGCCCTGTAACCTGGTGACTGGGCCCCTCGGGCCCCAGTCAGATGGACTATCTGGCGTCGCGGGCTTGAGGGAATTGGTCTTTTCTAGTCTATTTCCAAGCTCTACCCAGCCCTTCCCCAGAGCCAGGCCACCCTCCATCCAAGGGCCCCGTGGCCAGGTGTGGAGAGATGAGGAAGGTGGAGGCCTGGGGTCTGGGAGGGTGGTCTGGGCGTGGCCGGCGGGTTCTGGGGCTTGCCTGTTCAAGCTGATTATTTTTTGTTGTTGGCTTTTAGAGAGAGTGGAAAGGAGGAGGAGAAACAGGGAGAAAAACATCGATGTGAGAGAGACACATCAACTGATTGCCTCCTGCACTTTCCCTGAATATCAAGCCTGCAGTTGAGGTCTGTGCCCTTAACTGGAATCAAACTCGGGACCCTTCAGTCCGAGGCAAACCAGCCAGGCACTTGGCTGAAAGCTGAGCTCCACCTCATGGAGTCTCCACTGTGCTTCTGGCTACGACCTCCGCCTCCCTCCTTTCTCCCCAGCTCCCTGGAGCCTGCAATTGCTTCTACATCACAGGCTGATGGGTTTCTCAGGGCTGTCAAATACACCGGGTGAATTCTACTTGTAAATTCCCAGCCCCCATCTCTCCCTCCCCTTCCCATTCCCATTCCGATGCCCGCCATGCCCAGGACCCTAATGCCAAGCCTTCCATACATCCCAACTCTAGGGACGCCACGGTCTCCCACAGTGACATGGCTTGGACTCAGCTGCGTGTCCACAGCTGATTAGTTTCGATTTTGTGGGGCCCCGTCTTCTGAGTTCTCAGGGAGCAGAGAACCAGAGGCAGGGGAACAGGGCCATGGGAAGGGCCTGTTTGTTCTTGGTGGAAGGCTGTCTTCTGCCCTGGGAGTGGTATTGGGCCAGGTGAATTGTCTTTCTGCCTCAGTTTCCCTGTATGTGGTGCAGATGTTAACGCCTTCACATTGACTTTTTCTCTGGTTTTAAGGCAAAAGCTAATATCTCAAGTAGTGAACATGTCTAGATCCATAGATCCTGGATTTCCCAGGAAAAACTCAATTTCAAACACTTTGTCCCAAGGTTCAGATCCTGTGACCCTCTATTCTGATTTGGGGTCAGAAAATACGAATTTGCTAATTCTTCGCTTCAGAAAAGGGCTGGGCCCCTATTTACTAATTTGGGAATGAGAAACCTTCTGATTGTGGGTTCTGGATCGGAACCCACAGCCTGGACGACAGAGCGTGTCATTCTGCCCAGCAGGACACAGCTGTGGCCCCGGGGGCCTCAGGGGAGACGTGCCCACCCTGGGCGCTGGGCGGGGAAGGGCCTACTCACCCGCACAGAGCACCCACAGCACCCGCGTCGTCCCCACCATGGTCCTCTGCCTCGTCGCCACAAGCCCAGCCGGGAACGGGCAGCACCCAGGCAGGTGGCTGACTCCTTAGAGCGCCCCGAGGTGTACGAGGGCTCCTCTTCCTGGTCCCCCAGCTCAGCCTGGCCCCACGCCCCGCCCCACGCCTGGACTGGCAGGTGCACTCACCTGTGGGGCTGGACTTGCACTCCACCTCCACCACCCAAGGCCCCAGATGGAACCTGCCCGCCTTCTTGAACTCTCTCTTCCTGCCTCTTCACCTCTTGACAGGTGTACAAAGTCCTGGGCTTCCCTATGATGGACAGGAAATTGGCGCCTCGTAATAAAACGGGAAATGATCTCAGAGAAGAGTCTGAAGCCAGTTAGAGAAGGGCGTTGCCCACAGTCTGCCCCACCCAGAGGCACAGTATGGCCCTCTAACCCCTCCCCACCCACAAGCCCAGCCCACGCTAGACCCGTCATGAGGAGACAGGAAATCTGTCCCCTCAGAGAGCTGACCGCCTGGGGGAGGAGGCAGACAGGACACAAGCAATCAAAGAACACACCTTGGAGAACCATGGCCACCTGGTCTCAGGGTGCTGGGAACTGTCCCGGGTCCCATGGCTCTGGAACCCCTCAGTCCCAACAAGCTGAGACTGAGAGAGTCAGAGTCCTGCAGGGGCATGGCCTGGGGGTGGAACAGACATGAATGGGCAGGGGAGCCCACGGGGAGGCGGGCCTTGAGACTTTCTGTTTTACAAACACTGAGCATCTCCAGAAGTTAAAGGGGTTTCCTCGGGCAGGAGCTGGAGCGTGGTTTCCTGGTTTCTGGTCCACTTCAGTGGCCCATGTCACCCTCTGCAGGTTCAGGTGGGGACCAAGGGCACAGAGGAGACGAAGGCCCTCCGTCCTCTCCTCCTGCGTGGCCCCCTCTTGGTGCCTCTCATCGTGTTAGCTCCTGTCTTCCCTCCCCACTGCCCTCTACACCCTCCTTCCCCCGTCACTGTGAGCCTGGCCCACCTGATGGCACCCTGCAGTCCCACCCTGCCCCTTCCTGCCCTGTTCCCGCTGTTAATAAAACATTACCAACGGAACCACTTGAAATGGCCCTGGAGCAGCCGTCCCCCGAGGAACCGCTGTGCACAGCGTATGCCTCAAATATCGAGAATGTTAACACAGGGCGAAATAACCCGTGGACTGGGCCTAGGGCGACTTGTGTCCCAAAGAACCGTTTGCAAAGATAACAAGGAAGCGGCTGTTGTGACTACGGGACTGAAATTTCAGCCACATTTAGGATTAGCATCACCACGTCATGTTACCAGCACCCTAACAACGCCTCCTCCTGTTGATGTCACGGTCATCCTGCCCTTTCTCATAGCACCTGTGCTGCCCAGATCGCTAGCTGTGTGGGTCTCAAGTAAATGCTGTTTGCCTCTCATGTTGAAATGTCTTTTCATTTTTGAGTTAACATGCCCAGGCTTCACTTAGTGATTCATCTTAGGAGGATCCCCTAGGGCCATGGTAGGCAAACTGCGGCTCTCGAGCCACATGTGGCTCTTTGGCTCCTTGAGTGTGGCTCTTTCTTAAACTACCTCGGCCTGGACGAGTCTATTTTGAAGAAGTGGCATTAGGAGGAATTTAAGTTTAAAAAAAATGGCTCTCAAAAGAAATGTCAATCGTTTGCTGTTGATATTTGGCTCTGTTGACTAATGAGTTTGCCGACCAATGCCCTAGGCCCTAGGGAATCCATTCATTTAAAAAGATAATTATTTAAAACTACCATGTGCCAGGTGTGGTGAGGTTCTAGGCAGGGGGTGGCACAAGGGAATGTCCTCAATGACAAAGAGCAGTGGGCTCTCCCTCTGCCGGTGCCAGCGCCAGCAGACATTGATTTCACATTGATCCCTCTGAGCACTCAAAGGGAAATAGCGTGGAAAGCAAGTCTGCTCCCAATCCTGTCTCCCCCCACCTGGTCCCACTTTGTGGGGCAGCCGCGGTCACCGGGTTCTCCCAGTGGGTATATTCTAGTGTTTGGTGTATATATTCTGGTATTTGGTGTATATATTCTGGTATTTGGTGTATATATTCTGGTATTTGGTGTATATATTCTAGTATTTGGTGTATATATTCTGGTATTTGGTGTATATATTCTGGTATTTGGTGTATATATTCTGGTATTTGGTGTATATATTCTGGTGTTTGGTGTATATATTCTGGTGTTTGGTGTATATATTCTGGTATTTGGTGTATATATTCTGGTATTTGGTGTATATATTCTGGTATTTGGTGTATATATTCTAGTATTCATTCTCCAACGCAGCCTACTGTCCCAGGAGTCTCCTTCATAATGTGTCACTTGTGCTCTGACCAAGTGAGACGTCTCTTCACACCCAGCAGTCATGGTTTCCTACCCCAGGAATTTGCTCACGCCGTCCCCTCTGGAGTTCCTTCCCCCCGTATCCGCTGTCACAATCCGACACGCCCTTTAAGGCCAGCTCAGGGAAGGCCTCTTCTGTGAGGGCCTCCCTGATTTCTTCAGCCGAAGGCCTGTCTCCCTTCTTAGAACTCACCGCTCTCGGGAGCTCTCTTAGGACACTTATGCCTGAGTTATTTTTGACCCGGGTCTCATTCCTCCTAATAAACTGTGAGCTCATTCGTGTCTTCAGCCAATTTTTCATGATAGTGTGTGTTGGGCATTCTTCCACCTAGCCAGGAAGAAAGACCATTTTAAGCATGTAATTGTGTAATTACTAATTTTGGTCAAGTACAGTGTAATTCATAGATCCCAATGAATAGGTAGACGGATGGGTGGATAGGTGGGGATAGGTGGGCGGGTGGATGGGTGGATGGGTGGATAGGTGGGTGGATGGGTGGGTGGGTGAGTGGATGGGTACATAGGTGGGTAGATGGGTGGGTACATGGGTGGATAGGTGGGTGGATGGGTACATGGGTGGATGGATGAATAATTGGATGAGTGGATGGGTAAATGGATGGGTGGATGGGTGGATGGGTGGGTGAGTGGATGGATGGATGGGTGGGTAAGTGGGTGGATGAGTGAATGGATGGATAGATAGGTGGGTGGGTGGATGGGTGGATGGGGAGGGAGGGTATGTATAGAGGGACCCCAAGAGGGAGGGTATGTATATATATATGTGTATATATATATATATATATATATATATAGAGAGAGAGAGAGAGAGAGAGAGAGAGAGAGAGCACCCAGGTGGGAGGGTATAGAGAAAGAACCCCCAAAACTTTTTCAGGTTCTCCACTTACAAATCGTGAAGATCCCCCCCTTGGCCACCGGTGGCTGGGGAAAGGGCCCAGAGGGAAAGGGTTAAGTGGGGCCGCTCTCCTGGGGTCTGAGCCTGCATTCCTTCTCCAGAGATATGCCTGCTGTGGGGCCAGAGCCTAAATTTAGAAGGGAGCTCAGGTTTCCTGTGACAGCTGTCCTGCCCCTCAGAGAGGCCCGAGGAGACAGCGTGGGGCCGCTCACTGGTCAGGCTGTGGCGTTTCCTCTGGGTCCCCCGTCCTGGGAGACGCCGTGGTGTGGAGACCAAGATCCGCGGTGAGTGCTGCTCTCTCCTCTGTCCCATGGGCTCTGGCCTAGGTGTGGGGCCAGCCCACCTGGGACCAGCTCCAGGGAGTTCTCCTTCCTGAACGGGCTGGGGGAGGGTTGGGCATTGGTGCCTGGGCCAGAGACCCTAGAGGCCAGCTGCCCCTCCCCCAACAGAGGCAGAAAGAGAGAGAGAGTGTGTGTGTATGTGTGTGTGTGTGTGTGTGTGTGTGTGTATGTGTGTGCGCAGGTGAGTGTCCATGTTTCAACAGAAAGACCTCTCTGGTCTGGGGAATTCACTGTCTTCAGTTTCCGGCCCCCTTCCCTCCCCTGCTTCCTTGCTGGCATCTGTGGAAGCAGCCAAACTGCCCCGTAAGTCTTATGGCTCCGCAGACGGGTCCTCTCGGCCAGGGTGTGAGTCTGTGTGTCCTGGTGACAGTGGCTGGGCCCAGTGTGACTTGGTTTCCCCTGTGCATCTTCTCACCAGGAGGGGACTAGCACACGGTGACCCCCCATTCCTAGGTCCAATGAGGTGACATCGCTAACATACCCCTCCCCCCACCCCAAAATCCCCCAGAACCAGATTCCTCAACTGCCTTTTTCACACCAAACGTACAGAGGCTGGCAGGTGCCATGGCGGCCCGTGGGGACCCCGAGGAGGAGCAGGTCGTCCCGAGTGAAGAGGACGAAGCAGACGTGAGGGCCGTGCAGGCCCGGTACCTCCTGCGGAGCCCCTCGCCCAGCCAGTGAGCACCGCTGGGGGGAGGGTGAGGGAGGGAGCATGCTGACAAATAGGCCAGTCACCCCTAAGTCCACTAATCAGCAATGTCGCTGAGTTATCTCTACGTGCCATCCCTTATGGAGGCAGCGGGCACTGGTGACCGTGTGGCAGGGTTCCCAGTGTGCCGTGGGCTGAGGGCAGGAGCCACCGCACCTGGAAGGGGATGGAGGTTCTGGAGGAGGGATGCTGGTCCCGACCTGGACGGGCAGGATGTGACCCTGGTGTAGCTGAGGGTAGGGCCTGGGTCGCCAGCAGGACGGGGAGAGGCCCTGCAGCCAGCCCGGCATCACGGTAACTGGTCTGTGTCTCTCCCACGGGGGCAAGGGCGGTGCCCAGCGCACATCACGATGCGCTTCCTGGAGAGTCCCTTTATTTTATGGCGATTTAACACCTTTTCGCACATCAACCCACTGAGAATACATGTAATGTGAGACATTTTCATGGCGTTTTAAGGAAAACCATGTGACAGCAAAGAAACGCTTCGTTGCCCGCGATAGCAGTAGTGTTTGTACCCAACGGCTTTGTCCGCCATGGATCACAGCAGGGCCTGACTTTCCATTGTAGCTCTGCCACCACATTTGTGGGAGGAGTCACTCTGGTTTGAGCCTGTCTTCTTATCTGTGAAACAGGAAACAAAGCCCCAACTAGACTATATCCAGGCCACCTGACCTTGAAGTACCCATGAATCCGCTCACTTTCCCTCAGTCCTCTGGGGTCTTGCGGGCTCCTGCTTCTCTGGGTGCGGAGGCTTCCCCAGGGGAGGGAGGGGGGATATAGGTGGGCCCTTGTCACTCAGGGCTTTAGCAGACTGTGTCCTGCTTATGGGCACTGGCGGGCCCATGGGCTGTTCTAAGGCTTGTACCACCCACTTTTTTTTAAGTACCACTCACTTTTTAAGGCTCGTGGTTTCTTTAAACATATGATCCCTTAACAGGTTTCTGATCTGCATAGACCAGTCACCTCCCTGAGTCAGAAACCACACCCAAAGTTCTTCCTCACATGGAAGTGTCCGTCCCGATTTATTGCTGTGCCCTCTGGGCCTCATCTCTCGGCTCTGCGATGCTCTCTTGAGAGGTTTTCTGAAACACTGCGTCTGAGGGGAAGTCCAGGATGTATGTTGTAATCTCTAGTGTAATTGTTGAAAGTTTTATAACAGAATGTATAACTAACAATCTAATGAGGGGGAGCTACAATAATAAAATATAATCAATGCAAAATGAGGCAAGAAAGAAGAGGAAATTATAGAAAATAACAAAAATAATAAGAAAATAATAAGAAAAAACATCCTATCTAAAAAAGATCTTATCTAATAAAAGAGTAATATATAAATTGATTGTTACTCCAAGACACAAGATAGGCCCCCATGTGGACACAAGATGGCCGCCACAAGATGGTCTTCAGGGGAGGGCAGTTGTGAGCAGTTAGAGTTGACCAGATCAGCAGAGGACAGCAGTTGGGGGAGATCCAGGCCTACAGGGGAGGGCAGGTAGGAGGGACCAGGCCTGCAGGGGAGGGCAGTTGGGGGGGCCAGGCCAGCTGGGGAGGGCAATTAGAAGGGACCAGGCCTGCAGAAGAGAGCAGCTGGGGGGACTAGGCCAGTAGGGGAGGGAAGTTAGGGGGACTGGGCCAGCAGAGGAGGGCAGTTGAGGGAGTCCAGGCCAGCAGGGGAGGGCAGTTGGGGGGAGGCAGGCCTGCAGGGGAGGACAGTTATGGGGGGGGGGCAAGCCTGCAGGAGAGGACAGTTGGGGGGACCAGGTCTGAAGGGGAGGGCAGTTGAGGGGGGCAGGCCTGCAGGGGAGGACAGTTAGGCATTGATCAAGCTGTCAGGGGAGAGGTTAGGGGGTTACCAGCCTGGTAGGCAGAAGTAGTTAGGGTTAGGTAACCAGATCATCCCACTTTTGGCTGGACAGTCCAGATTTCAACATTTTTTCCCTCGTCGCACAGCATTTTTTTTTTTTTTAAGTCTCGAATTTTGGAAAGAATCTTTCCAATCTTTCCAAAAATCGGGACTTTTTTAAAAATGTCGTGGGACTTGGGAAAAAATTGTTGAAAATCTAGACTGTCCCACCAAACAGGACAATCTGGTCACCTTAGGTTAGGGGCAATCAGACAGCATCAGGAGAGGTTGGGAGCCAGCAGTCCTGGATTGTGAGAGGGATGTCTGACTGCCTGTTAAGGACCAATCCTGGTAGGATGGGTCTAAATGGGTGGCCAGACATCCCTCAAGAGGGTCCAGATTGGATAGGGTGCCGGCTGGGCTGAGGGACACCCCCTCATGCACAAATTTTGTGTGCCGGGCCTCTAGTAAGAAATAAGAAAACAGTAGACTTAAACCCAAATCTATAAATAATTACATTAAACACAAATAAACTAAATACTACAATTAAAAGATAAAAATTGTGAGCCTTGATGTTTGAAAAGCCTATATACTGCTTTTTTATTTATTTTTTTATTTTTTAAATATATTTTATTGATTTTTTACAGAGAGAAAGGGAGAGATATAGAGAGCTAGAAATGTTAATGAGAAAGTAACATTGACCAGCTGCCTTTTGCGCACCCCCTACCAGGGATGTGCCCGCAACCAATGTACATGCCCTTGACGGGAATCAAACCTAAGGCCTTTCAGTCCGCAGACCGACGCTCTACCACTGAGCCAAACCGGTTTCGGCTGAAAAGCCTATATACTGCTTACAAGAGACACGCAGTGTAAAGCTACACAAAGGTAACTAGAGGGAGAAAGTTTACACAACACTGTTCCGGCTGCTATCGCTCATGACTTCAAGACTCAGTGACATAAAGCAGCCATCTTATTGCATTTGCCCTGGGAACCTGGACAAGGGACAGTGTGGCTGGCTTGTGCTGAAGGATATTGGGGGGCCTCAGCTGGAAAGATGTGAGTATTGGGGATGACCTGCAGGCTGGGGTGACTCCGCAGCTGGGCCTGGGATCGTAGATGCATCTTCACATGTTTGGCACTCTCTTCGGTCAGACACCTAACATGGTCTTTTCATATGATTGCTCTGAGGGGGCCAGTTTGGGCTTTCTCACAACCTAGTTGCTCAATTCCAAGAGTTAGCATCCAAGGGAACAAGACCAGGATGAATCAGTTTTTAAATGTAGTCGCACTGGGCCAAATGGTAGCTCCATGATTAACTTTTTGAGGAAACTCCATACTGTTTTTAGTCTGCATTCCCATCAGCAGTGCACCAGGGCTCCCTTTTCTCCGCGTTCTCAGGACTCTTGTTGTTTGTTAATTTGTTGAGGACACTCTGACAGGTGTGAGGCGATACCTCATTGTCATTTTAATTTGCATCTGTCTCATGATTAGTAACTTGGAGCATGTTTTCATATGTCTCTTGGCCATTTGAATGTCCACTTTGGAGAAGTGTCTATATTTAGGTCCATTTGACTCCACTTAGAAGTGACCCCACTTCTAAGAAACACCAATCAGAGAGAGTGTATGCACCCCTATGCTCATTTTATAATAGCTGAGATCTGGAATCAGCCCACGTGCCCATCAGTAGATTGGTGGATAAAAAGTTGTGGTGCATCTACACCAGGGAATTCTACGCAGCTGTTAAAAAGAAGGATCTCTTACCCTTTGAAACAGCCTGGAAGGGCCTGGAGGAAGACAAGTATCACATGATCTCACTCAGATGTAGATTCTAAAGAACAAAATAAACTGGTGAACAAAATAGATTCAGAGACAGAGAAGCATGGAACAGACTGTGGAATCGCAGAGAGAGGATGTGGGTGTGTGTGGTGGGGAAGAGATTAACCAAAGAATGTACATGTATGAGTGCACAGCCCATAGACTCAGACAAGAGAGTGGTGAAGGCCAGGAGTTGGGGTCAGGGATGGGTTAAAAGAGGTCAATGAGGGGGAAAAGGGGACATCTGTAATACGTTCAGCAATAAAGATACATTTTTTAAAAAAGAGGCAGGCTCCGAAGTCACATAAAGGACCGCAGGGTTCGAAAGGTGGGCATGGACGCCACCTGCCCTGGAGAGTGTCCAGGTTCCGTTGTATGGAGAGCACGAGGGTGGGACACCACCAACAGGACCGGAGAGCAGGCCAGGACGCTATGTATTGACATCAGCCTGAGGGCAATTGCTGGAGACAAAGAGGGAAGTTTCATGATGATCCAAGATCCGGTTCACCCGGAAATATAATTATTTTTTTAAATATATTTTATTGACTTATTACAGAGAGGAAGAGAGAAGGATAGAGAGTTAGAAACATCGATGAGAGAGAGTCATTGACAGGCTGCCTCTTGCACACCCCCCACTGGAGGTGTGCCCGCAACCAAGGTACATGCCCTTGACCGGAATCGAACCCGGGACCCTTGAGTTCGCAGGCTGACGCTCTATCTACTGAGCCAAACCGGTTTCAGCATGGAGATATAATTATTTACAACTTCTATGAGTTAATAACGTAGCCTCAGAATGTAGAAAGAAAAAAAAATGGACAGAACTGAATACAGGATTATTTAAATCCACAATTTTAGTCAAATGTATATTTTTTACAAAACTAGCTCAGCAACTGATAGAATGAGATAAAACAACAGTAAGGATGGGGAAGTTTTAGAGCTGGCAACGAACAGCCACAGGATGATGGCGCAGCACAGTGAGCACAGTCAGTATATGTCACTGTGTCTGGTGCCACGTTGTAAGGTGTGTGAAATGTCTGGTCTCTATGCTGTGCACCTGGAATTAATATAACTGCGTGTCAACTGTAATGTAAATAAATTAAAAACATATCTATAGGAAGTGTGAACCAAACATAAACATAATTAATCTAACTGGCATGTATACACCATGTATACAACAGTCACAGAACACACACTCTTATCACGCACACATGGCGCCTTTACCGAAACAAATTGCATCCTGGGCATTGCTTCATTTATTGACACATTTTTAATGCTTAAAATTATACAAAATGTGTTTTCTGACCAGTCGAGACTTAAGCTAAAAATCATTAAAAACAAAAATATATAATAGAAATTCAAGTGAAAACTACAACTTAATGCTATTACATACTCACCAGACCATCTACAAGTAAAGCCCAGCGATAGCAAATATTAATGAGGATGTGAAATTGCTGGTGAGCGTGCCAATTGGTACTATGATTTGGAAAACTATTTCATAGCATCTACTAAGATCAAACTTAGGCCTGTCCTGTGACACCGCAGGCTTGCTGCTGATCCATGCTTCACAGAAATAAGTCCCTCTGTGCCAGAAGAAGGTTTGAGCAGCATAGTGACTGAGGATATAGGATGTGTGAATATCATGGCAAGCTGTCTAATTAACAGTACGCCAGCTAAGTGACACCAGCACATACATCGTATTGCCCTGGGGGATGGGCATGGTATGAAGAGCCCACCCCCTGGGTGTGGTGAGCCTCTCGGGTTATTGGCTGGGAAGGGAAGCCATGAGACCTGGGAGTAAAGGAGGAGGGTCAATCTCCTTTTTCTCTTTCCTTGACCAGAATCGAACCCAGGACCCTTCGGTCCTTGGGCCGACGCTCTATCCACTGTGCAAACCGGTGAGGGCTCTGTTTCCTGTTGTTTCTTGCCGAGTCGAAGTCCATTTCTCGCTTTGGCTTTCTGGATCTGAGCTTTCAAGTTTTGCAGCTTTTTGGAATTCCTTGGTGGTCATCAGGCCGTCTCACGAGGTGGCATTTCCACCCACCGGGCTTCTTAGCGGGGCTTTGCGCTGTGCCCACAGGGAGGTCCGCGGGCCGGAGTGGGGGGCAGCCGGCCGTGAAGCGCCAGGTCTGAGCATCCTCAGGAAATGGCTCCCCCTGGCTCCCCTTTCTCTTTAACATTTCTTTCCCATCACGATTGCTCTGCCTCCGCTCTTTCTTGGGCCTGCGTGGTCCCTCTCCCTGAGCAATGAGCATTCAGAGGCAGCTCCGAAACCTGTTCCTTTTTTGCAAGCGCCACATCGGAAAGACCCTCCTCTTGGGCTGCTGCCTCCGTTTCATTCTTAGAGGCGCCTTAAAAGGAAGGGACCAGCTGTTGGGTCTGGGTGAAGGACCAAGTCCACTGACGCTGTGTCCTGACAGCCCGTCAAGTGGCTTATCCTGGTAGCTGCGGCTTCCAAAGTTGGCTGACTATAAACAGCAATGAGCCATACCATTTACAGCTCAGCTGCTCAGGGCGTGGGTGCAGGTGTGCACACGTTTACAAAAAGGTTTCACAACCCGATGCTGGTCCTTGCCATGGCTGGTGCAGTCCTGTTTTTCCCAGATGCTGGGCTCGGGCTCGAGCCAGCGAATTGATTTTAGGTTCCACGACTGGGCCACGGTCTGCAGTTTGAAAAGCGCGCTGTGAAGAGAGCCGCACTGTCTTTTGCTCTTGGTCCGGACGCCCGTCAAACCGCTTGCTGTATGGTTGCTTCTCCCTTCACCCTCAAGGCCGTGAGCTGCTGCTTCCCGATCCTACGACGAGGCGGCTATCGATCCTAGATCCGCGGTCCCTGCCAGTCCTGTGAACAGCCAGCCCTGCCGCTTCTCACCCTGTGTGAGCGCCGTCTCATCTCATCTCAGGGAGCAGGCGATGCGGTGGTGGCCCAGATGTGGTCATAAATCAAAACCGCCAGGGCCGCCGTCTCCCTGACCTTGGCATAGACACAGGGCTGTGCTCAGTCTCCCCTCCTTCCTCCTTTCTGGGCACTCTGTCTGCTCCTCGGCGCCCACCCCAGCCCGGGCTCTCGGGTCCTCCCCCCACACCATCTTTACGGACTCCTAAACCGCATTGGTGGCAAAACAGTTTCATGGCCACCAGGTTCTGGGTCTTCGCTCCTGCAGTAGCTGCTGCATAGAGCCTGTGGCACCTCCCCGCCTCCTCCCCCCCACAACACAGACGCACTACTGACCACAGCAGCCGACACACGTGCAGGGCGGGAGGGGCCCTTCCCTGGTGTCCTGGGTCATGTCTTCACGGCCATTCCCCAGGTTTGCTGAGGAGTTCGCTGCACCAGCCGCCACAAGGCGAGGCCCTTCGTCATTTCTGCTTTGAAATGCCCCTCATCAAGCCGCAGCCTCCGAGTGCAGGCAGGTGTGGGAGCGACACTCAGCTCCCCGTTTAGCACTTAACCCCAGTCCACGCCATCGGAAGTCAACAGGGGAAATGGCCTGGCCGAGGGCCCGCAGGTGGACAGTCCCAGCTGGGATCCCGCTGACGCCACCTGCTGAGTCCTCCCACGGCCTCTGCACTCCTGCAGGTGAGGCTCTTCCTGTCTCTTCGGCTTTCTGCCCGAGCCTGGAGGGTGGTCACAGACGCGAGAACGCCTCCTCAGAATGCAGAGCCCTGGCGGCCGGCAGAGGAAAAGAAAACACCTGGTGGGAGCAAGGAGGGCTGCCTGGAGGAAGCGGCTTGTCATCCCATAGGAAGAAGAATCCCCAGCTCATTACCTGCAGGGATCTGTCTTGCTCTTTCCCCACAAGCCTCATTGCATAATACTGACCCTTAATAAGCCAATTATTTAATTAACAGTAGTATAAACAATATTAGTTATTTTAAATAATATTGTTTAATAGTATTAACTTTTATTACTAATAAATATTGCTGAAATGGAGATGGGACTCACACTTATATAAAATCTGAGGCTCTGACTGTAGTTCTGTGAGATGTTGATACTTGAGAACCACCAGAGTGCCCTGAGCCACGTGCACAGAGGGACCAGGCTGTCCCCAAAGTGGGGTCACTCGTTTTCCTCCTCAGCTGCAGACACGTGGTGCTTCTGGCATTTACGAGGCTCCGTGTCACTTACCAAGTTACCCAAACACATAATGATTGAAGTCCCTGGTTTTGCTCCCTTTTCTGAGAGTCAGAAATCTGGACAGGACTCCACTGGGCAGCTTGTCCGTGTTCCTCGTGGTGTCGCTGTGGGAGGAGGGGCAATAGGTGCAGGCTGAGAGGCTCGTCCACGTGGCCGGCTGTGGGCTGGGGGGCCGCAGGGACTGCTGACAAGAGCCTTCCCGAAGGCGGAGCTCTTATAGGCAGGAAACTCCGGGCTTCCAGAGAGAGCAGAGAGCCAGGAGGAGACACAGGTCCAGTGTCGCCTCCAGAATATTCTACGGGGGAAAGCAGTCAAAAGACCACCCAGATGCAAGGGAAGTGGATTAATCTCTCCACCTGAGGAGGGTCCCAGGGCTGGGCCCTGTACTCCACCATAAGAAAGCGTGTGACTGCGCATGCACGTTTTGGCCTCAGGAGGGCAGAGTGAGCATGGCCAGACGGAGCCATAGCCCTGGCGCTGCTCCTGGCAGCCGGTGAAATGATGAGCCAGCGGCCACCACGTGGTCAATACTTGTCCTAATGGCTGCAACTGCCCTGTCCCCGTGAGTGTGATGCTATTGAGGACAAGACCAGTCCGAGGATCAGAAACGATCTATGATGCTTTTACTCTGTGTAAGATATTGTGTGGGTGCTGGGAACCCAGCCCTCATCAAACACCCAGCTATGCGCTAGCTGGTTTGCTCAGTGGTTAGAGTGTTGGCAAACTGAGGGTTCCATTCCAGTCAAGGGCACATACCTTGGTTGCAGGCTCAATTACTGGCCCTTGTCAGGGTGCATGCAGAAGGCAGCCAGTCGATGTGTCTCTCTCACATCAATGTTTCTCTCTTTGTCTCTCCCTGTTCCTTCCAATCTCTTAGCTGCTTTATGACATCCCTGGGCTCAGGCTAACCCTTGAGTTCTTGTGTCAGAATGAGGCTGGGCGTAGGAGCACGTCTTCCTGCACCGCCCCTCCGCTTGGGCCAGCCTCATCCTCAGGCCATCAGCCCCTTCCTCTCAAGCAGGGATAAGGCAGGGCAGAGGGAATGGTGGCCCCTCCCGCGCCCAGTCCAGCAGGCCTGGCAGAGGCACCTTTAGGCCTGTCCTCTGTACTGACAGCAGAGGATGGGGGACAGGAAACCACGAGCAGCAGGACACGCAAGGTGGGAACAATAGAGAAAGTTCAGCCGCCTCAGGTGGGCCCCAGTCACGGCCTGGCAGTCATGTCACTACCATCAGCTCACCGGGAGCCGCCTGGTCCGAGAGCAGAGGACGCCGAGCTCGGTACCCACTCCCTGCAACCTCAGGCCCCAGACAGGAAGCACCCCCTCCTCTCAGCGCCCACTTGTGGCTAACCCCGGCTTTCTCCTGAGGGAGGGGCCCCCGTCAGCGCCGTCTCACGGGCGTCCCTCCCCCCAGGTACTCGGTGGTCTCGGAGGCGGAAACGGAGAGCATCTTCATGGAGCCCATTCACCTCTCCTCGGCCGTGGCTGCCAAGCGGATCATCAGGGAAGGTAAGGCCGGCAGCGGCCCGTGGGGGGGAGAGTCACCCTGTTGGGTCACTGAGAGGCTGGGACGGGACGGGAAGGTGTCAATGTGCTTCTCGGACGCTTCCATCGCAGAAGCGGAGCAGATCCAAAGCCTCGCAGGCCAGAGGCAGGAATCACGGTGCCGGGCCGTGTCCTGTCGTGTGAGCAGTGCTCTGGGGGCACAGGGAGGCGGCCCTACCTGCCCTTACCCCCCACTCAGGTGTTCTGCTGCCTCAGGTGTTCTGCCAGAGGCGGCTCGAGTTAGAGACAGACGGAGAGCCATGGAAGGGCTGCAGCGCACAGGGCCCCGGAGGCCGTCTGGGGCTGAGATGGCTCCAGACTGATGTATCTGGGGAGGAGGTGGGACAGGGTGGGGAGAGGCGTTACCATTCACACAGTAAGTCCAGGAGAGAACACATACCATATTTCATTCACCCTGACTGGGTGGAGTCACCCTTCCTCCCATCAGTTTTGGGAAAATAATCTTTAGAATTTCTCTCCTCCTCTTTCTCCTCACTTTGGCCTGAGGTCTCTCCCACTTCTGTGGCTTTGGCTTCCGATGGGATCCACTGCTGGGGGCCAGGACCCCATCCCTGGCCTTTCATCATGAGACCCACACATGTTGCTCCTGTACATGGATCCCTGGTTCTCTCTCAGTCCCCTGGCCCTGGGGTCCCCCAGGATCCACAGGGACATCTGGGTCTCCCGTGTCCTCAGGAGGAACCAGAAATTCTGTCTGCTGCTGCTTGCAACCTGGGCTCCCGGGAGGCCCGGTCTGGTGACCTCTCCACTGCTCTCCTGTTGGCTTTGAGCAACCTGCCTGGGCCTCTGGTACCCGCTCAACCAGCATCGGTGTCCTCACCCACTCTGGATTCCTCTCGACGGCGCCCAGCACCACGCCGCTGGCTCCAGAAGCTTCCTTTTGCTCTTGTGTGGCTGGGAATGCCCCGGCCTTCCACCTCCATCTCTTCTTGCCCCACGCTCTGGCCCATCTCCAGGCTCTGGTCGTGTGACGGAGAAATCCCGCTCTCAGAGTTGGGAGAAAACCACGGCACCTCTTGAAGAGTCACTTGTATGTCAATAGGACGCTGCAGACACTCAGCAGTTAGATTGGGACCAAACAGACGTTATGCGGAACTTCATCTTCTCTCCCTTCCCTGGCGCATCCCTAGTCTTAGTGGCTGAAGGGAGGCCAGGGGATAAGAACATTCCAGAGAAAGGAAAGCGTGTCAGGTGACATTTCTAAAGAAGGCCTGAGCCTCTGATTTCACGGAGTCTGTGTGTGCCACGTTGGACAGAGGGAGGAGGGCATGGGTTCCGCTTTCTCGTGAAGGAACCTCAAGCAGGAGCAATGCAGGGGAGGAGGGGGCGTGGGGAAGGCGACTGGGACCCTCTGGGGTGGGCCTGAGGCCCGGGACGGGAAGAGATCAGAAAATAGAAGAGGAAGACAATGCGGGCATTTGAATGAGGTGCTGGGAGTTTAATTTTTAAATAAAAGGAGTGAAGGAGGGATCTCGGAGCAGGGGAGGGAGGAGAGGGGCTTTCGTGTGTGCTAGGTAAGACTCCAGGAGAGCTGGGAGAACATGTTCTCAACAGCACAGAGCCCGGGACCCAGAGCGCTCCTCTTGCTGCCTGGCATTGGAGATGAGACTATTGGAGCTGAGACTGCTGCAGGGATGTGGCCGGTCTGATGGTTTAGAGAAGGGAAGAGGAGGTTTGGGGGACAGGTCCTCCTCAGGAGCATGCTCCGCCCACAGCCGCAGGACTGACAGCATCTTGGGGGCAAGTGAACTCACAGCGCCCTCAGACCTGGAGCAGCGAGAGAGCTCACAGACACCTACCTTCTTCCCTCGGAGGGAGGTGGTGCGGGCAGATCGTGGCCAACACAGAGAACGCCCTTTCCTACTTAACTCCTCCCTCCTCTCTCATTCAGTGTTTTGGCTGCTAAGTGGGGGTAGAAACATCAATGATGAGAGAGAAACATGGATCGGTTGCCTCCTCCATGCTCCCTACTGGGGATTGAACCTGCAACCCGGACATTGCCCTTGGCAGGAATCAAACCCTGGACCCTTCTGTCCACAGGCCAAAGCTCTATCCACTGAGCCAAACCAGCCGGGCTCCTGTTACCTTCTCACAAAAGGAAGTACCTGCCTGCCCACTCCCACCCCCAGATTTAATAAATTGGGAGCAAATGGATCAGGAGGAGGAGATCACGGTTCACTAGAGATGGGGTGAATAGCACTTGGTTTTGTTTGAAAGGCCTGGGTGCTGCCTTGACTGGCATCGGAGCCCTGGCCCACGGGCCACCTGTTGGGGCTGGGAGACAGGTGCCTCGGCGCCAGGGCGGGAAGCAGATAATACCCAGTATAAACACGCCCTCTGAATGTGATGGAGCAAAACCGACCTCGGACGGTGTCGCTTTCCCAGGGTGTCTGCATTGCATGTGCAGAGGAGTCAAACCAACCATGGGCTTACATGTGAAATGCAGATACATGCACATGCATGTACTCAGTCAGGGTTTCTGCTTTGTATGGCGCGCTGGGGGGTGTAGTATGCATGGATGTATACCAGGCACTAAGGACCTCGGACTAAGGTGTCAGCCAGCTTCAGGAAATGAGGGGGGAGTAAGGGAAGCTGGTGTCCTGTTCCCTACGTGGCCCTGGTCTGGGCCAAGTGTCCAGGTCAATGCAGGACCCCTGGGCCCCTTAGGTCCTTCCTGGAAGATTCTGCAGGCGTTTCTGCCCATGCCCAGAGCCCTGGCAGGAAACTGGCCATGAGTGGGCTCTCCCCAGGAGCAGGGAGCCGTGCTGTCCCAGCTCTGACGAGAACACTGCCTGTCCCCCTAGAACTCGGGCCGCGGGGCGTGAGGGCCGAGGCGGAGTGTCCGGGCATGCTGGAGTCCGCCGAGCAGCTGCTGATGGAGGACCTTTACCACCGCGTCCGGGAGAAGATGGACGACACCAGCCTGTACAACACGCCCTGCGTCCTGGACCTACAGCGGGCCCTGGTCCAGGACCGCCAGGAGGCCCCCTGGAACGAGGTGGATGAGGTCTGGCCCAACGTCTTCATCGCAGAGAAGTGAGTCTCACTGCCGGGCACAGGCCTGTCCTGCCCTCTGGGTGGGCCTGAGAGAGATTAAATGCCTGCCCCCACCTCTGACCAAAGACCCCAATAGCTCCATCCACCCTGGTGCTGCTGACCACCCACCCAGCCCCGCCTTGGTGAAAGGCCCCACCCACCTATTGCACGCTAGGATCCCCTCGCCTCTATAGGTCAGCAGGGAAAGGCTGGCCCAATGACCCTGAGTCCCCTGCCAGGACTCTCGGCACAGCCTTGCCCCTCCAGTGCCTTCTCGGGGCCTCCCTGCCTGCCTGGAGTAGTGCCAGCATAACCCCCTCACCATTGTCCCCCAACATCCATTCAACCATAGAAGGGGACAGTCGGAGCCATTGACGTCATGGTTTTTATGTGTATTACCAACATTTGGAAATGTTCACAATGCAGTAAGAAGATTAATTAGGTTACGCGATAATATAGATTGTGTGCTACGCTAATTGAAGAATACATAGATAGGTGTGTGTATAGCTTTTGCATAGACAACAAATGAGAGCCAAACATGATCAAATGTTAGTAGTACTTCTCTCTAGGAGGTAGTTCTACAAGTGATCTTTATTGTCTTCTTTAGGGTCTTTTGAGTTGAGCAGATTTCCCAGAGTAAACGTTTGTAGTTGTTATAATCAGAAATAAATGCTGTTTTTAAAAAGTGGATCAGCGGTTTCCAGAACGAACCTCAAAACAGCTCCCTTGTGTCCCATCCCCTCAGCGACTTTCTGGGGCCTCAGTGGAGCCACAGCTGGTCTGTGGGCTGAAGGTCGCCAATCCGTTGGCTACTGACTGAGCTGTTCTGATGTAGTCACCTTCTATCCAGAAGCACAGGCTCACCTGGGCCCCGGGAGGACAGTAAGAACATAGCTTTGGGTGGTGGGTCTTATTCCCCTCCCTGGACTCAGGGCCCAGAACCCGATTCCCAGAGCTGGGCACTGCGTCCCGAGCCTTCTCCTATTAGCTCTGTCACCAGGAAGGGGTGCAGGGCCTCTGCCGGGGTCTCGCTGACGGTCTCGGCTCCTTCTTGGACAGCCCTGACCCCGCGGCTCCCCAGAGCCTCCACCGCAGCTAAGAGCTCTGAGCTGGACGCTCAAGCCATCGGGCCCTGAGCGGTCTCTTTCTCCAGTCAGTCTGGGGAAGTCAGACAGCTCTCAGTTCATTTTTACAATCTTCAAATGGGAATGAAAGTAGTTTCTCTGTCTACCACCAAAGTGCATTATTAGGACAAAATAATGTGCGTGAAAGAACTTTGGAGAACACAGAATTCCAGATCAGCAGGCGGCACACTCAGGTGATGGTTATTTTTGTCTGCCTTCTCTGTGTCTTGGTGAGCGTTTATTTCCAAGGCCTAGGATTTTAGTTATTATTTTTTTTAATCCTCACCTAGGATATTTTTTCCATTGATTTTTAGAGAGAGTAGAAGAGAGGGAGGGAGAGAGGAACAGAGAGAGAAAAACATCAGTGTGAGAGAGACACATCGATTGGTTGCCTCCTACACGCGCCCTGACTGGGGCCGGGGGTTGAACCTGCAACTCGGGTACGTGCCCTTGACCCGAAACTGAACCTGTGACCCTTTGGTGCACAAGCTCACACTCTGACCGCTGAGCACACGGACCTGGACTTACTGCCTGATTTTTAAATATATATATAATTTTATTGATTTCAGAGAGAGGAATGGAGAGAGAGAGGGATATAGAAACATCAATGATGAGAGAGAATGGAATCATTGATTGGCTGCCTCTTGCATGCCCCCTTCTGGCCATGGAACCTGACATGCAGACATGTGTCCGGATTGAGAATAGAGCCATGACTTCCTGGTTCTTGGGCGGACACAACCACTGAGCCACACAGACAGGCAAGATTTTAAACTAGAGATCTCTGGACCATTCAAAGGTTTCCTCCCCTGCCTGCCCCCGTGTCTCCTCTCCTCTGCAGGAGTAAGTCCCTGGCCCCTCTTAGAACGGTATTGCAGTGAGCCCCACCTGTGGGGGGCCGGGAGGGGGCGCTCGCCAGCGGGCTCCCCTCTCCGCGGGGCTGTGCCTGCCCAGCTCCCCCTCTGGCACAAACCCGCCCTGCCCCTTCGTCCTCAGGAGCGTGGCTGTGAACAAGGGCCGGCTGAAGAGGCTGGGGATCACCCACATCCTGAACGCCGCCCACGGCGCTGGCGTCTACACGGGGCCCGAGTTCTACTCCGGCCTGGACATCCAGTACCTGGGGGTGGAGGTGGACGACTTCCCCGAGGTGGACATCTCCCAGCACTTCCGGAAGGCCGCCGAGTTCCTGGACGAGGCCCTGCTCACCTATCGAGGTGAGGGGTCTGCTGGCCTGGGAGGAGGCAACGGGAGGAGGGAGACCGCCAGTTACCTGCGTGTTTGGTTTTCTGTCCTGAGAAGGTAGCTGTGTCATTGTAAGAAGAGGGGAGGAAAGGGCCGCCACCCGTCCACTAAGTCATGATTGAGGGCTGACGGGTGCCCTGGGGTGAAAGCCGCACCCAGAGCTCCGGCCTTTGCATCTGCCATGTGAGGGCAGGAATGAAACAGGAGAGAGAGGGATGTGAGACACTGGGGAATGGGGGGGAGGAAGAGAGGGGAGGGGGGACTGGGATGGTGTGTTGGAGCGACAGGCCAGCCTTGGAGGAGGAGGTCGACAAGGGCGCCCATGAGCTGAGTGACAAGGAGGAACACTGAGGGAGGCGCTGCTGGCGGAGGAAAGTGCCAGAGCAAAGGCCCGAGGGGAATAGGCTTGTCCAGGAATCCTGGGCTGGTGTGGAGGAGCCCTCGGGGAGGAGGGGGTGCAGGGCCCGTCCTGCAGGAAGGGTAAGGACAAGGCAGGCACTGAGAAGGCACCCTGACAACACTCCCCTCCGCTTTGGAGACCCCCCGGGTGGGAGGGGAGTGTCGCTGGGGCCCAGATAGAGCCACAGGAGGCGGGCGGGCACCGGGCGGAGAGCTCAGGGCCCCGCGGCTGGGGAGTCGGACCCGCTGCACCCTCCCCACTCCATGGCACTGCAGGCCGGTCCCAGGCCAGGGGCTCCTGCTTCCTGGTCAAGACACCAGGGACAAGGAGGTCGAGTCCTAAAATCGCTGTGAGGATCGAAATGTGGAAAATGCAGAGAGAACATGAGAAGATGTTTGAATACTGACCAAAATGACCCAGAATCGCCAGAAAAATAGGAGTAAAATGAGGCAAAGAATGTGATAGTGATGTTCTGAAGATTTTGTATGAAAAAAAGGCCTGGTTCATGCAGATGTGCTCATTGTTGACCCCAGATTGTCCCAGGGGGAGCCCTGAGCGTCTGCTATAGAGAGGGATGCTCTGCCCCCAAGTTAGATCTGTGTGGAGCGAGGTGAGTGTGTGTGTGTGTGTGTGTGTGTGTGGTATATGGTGTGTGTGGGGTGTGAGTGTGTGTGGGGTGTATGGTGTGTGTGGTGTCTGTGTGGTGTGTGAGTGTGTGTGGTATGTGTGTGTGAGACTGGTTTATATGTATGTGTTGAGTGTATGTGTATGAGTGTGGTATGTATGTGTGTGAATGTGTATGTGAGTGGTGTATGGTGTGTGTGTGAGTGTAAGTGTGTGTGGTGTGTGGATGGTGTGTGGGGCACTAAGCTCACTGTCACAGGAAGCATCCAGCAATGTGTGTATATGTCTGTGTGTGGTATGCATATGTGGTTGAGTGTATGTGTGAGTGTGTGATGTGTGTGAGTATGATGTGTGTGGTGTGTGTATGCAGTGTGTATATGTGTGTGTGGTGTGTATATGTACGTGGTATTTGGTGTGTGTGGTGTGTGGTGTATGTGTGGGGTGTGTGTGTGTGTGTGGTTTGTATGTGTGTTGTATGTGTGTGGTGTGTGAGGAACTGAGCTACCTGACATAGGAAGCATCCATCAGTGTGTGTGTATGTGTGAGCGAGTATGTGTGTATATGTGTGTGGTATGTGTGTGCGGTTGTATATGTATGGTGTGTGAGATGTATGTGTGTGGTGTGTGTGAGTATTCTCTCTGTGTGTGGCATGTGTGAGTATGGTGTGTATGTATATGTGGTGTGTGTTGTGTGTGAAAAGTTGTGTGTGTGGTGTGTATGTGTGAGTGTGGTGTGTGTGTGGCATGTGTGGTGTGTGAGATGTGTGTGTAGTATGTGTGAGTGTGGAGTGTATTGTGGTATTGTGGTGTGTGAGAAGTGTGTGTGTGAGATGTATGTGTGGTATGTGTGAGTGTGAAGTGAGTGTGTGGCATGTGTGGTGTGTCAGAAGTGTGTGAGATGTGTGTGTGGTATGTGTGAGTGTGATGTGTGTGTGGTGTCTATGGTATGTGAGAAGTGTGTGTGTGAGATGTGTGTGTGTGTGTGTGTGTATATGTGTGAGTATGGGGTGTGATGTGCATGTGTGTGTGATGTGTGTGTGTGTGTGGTATGTGTGGTGTGTGAGAAGTGTGTGTGGTGTGTGTGAGCAGTGTGTGTGGGTGTGAATGTGTGAGTGTGGGGTGTGGATGTGCATGTGTGTGTGATGTGTGTGTGTGGTATGTGTGGTGTGTGAGAAGTGTGTGCGTGTGATGTGTGTGTGTGTGTGTGAATGTGTGAGTGGGGGTGTGATGTGCATGTGTGTGTGATGTGTGTGTGGTATGTATGGTGTGTGAGAAGTGTGTGCGTGTGATGTGTGTGTGTGTGTGTGTGGTATGTGTGGTGTGTGAGAAGTGTGTGCGTGTGATGTGTGTATGTGTGTGTGTGAATGTGTGAGTGGGGGTGTGATGTGCATGTGTGTGTGATGTGTGTGTGTGTGTGGTATGTGTGGTGTGTGAGAAGTGTGTGCGTGTGATGTGTGTGTGTGTGTGTGTGTGTGTGGTATGTGTGGTGTGTGAGAAGTGTGTGCGTGTGATGTGTGTGTGTGTGTGTGTGTGTGTGTGTGTGTGTGTGAATCTGTGTGAGGTACTGAGCTCCCCCTCACTGGAAGCACCAGCAGAGCCTGGTGATGAATGGTGCAGCTCCAAGGATGCTGTGCCGTCTCTGTGACTCCGTCATCGTGGCCTGGGTTCTCTGGTCTCGGCCTGTCCCCCCTTCTTTTATTTCTCCCCCTCTGATGCCCGGTTTGGAGGGGGAAACGAGAACAGTGGGGACAGGGTTAGTCCTTTCCCCCACTCTGTCCCCACTTCCTGCCCGGCTCAGGCAGTGCGCAGAGTGCCTGGGCTCTGTCTGACCCTGTAACCGGGACAGACGGGCCTGAGCATGGACAGAGGCCAGAGGCCAAGTGCACGTGTGACACCAGCGCATCGAACGGGGCGTGAAGCCAGCGCAGCACGTGCTGCGTCCCAGCTCTGCCCGTGTCCTCCCCGCAGGGAAGGTGCTGGTGAGCAGCGAGATGGGCGTCAGCCGGTCGGCGGTGCTGGTGGCGGCCTACCTGATGATCTTCCACCACATGGCCGTGCTGGAGGCCCTGCTGACCCTGCGCCGGCGGCGGCCCGTCCGCCCCAACGACGGCTTCCTCCGGCAGCTCCGCGAGCTCAACGAGCGGCTGATGGAGGAGAGGGACGAGGACGGCGGCGGGGAGGGGGGCGCCCCGGGGGCCGAGGAGGGCGCGGACGCGGGGAGCACCGTCGGGGCCAGGGTGCAGGACCTCACGGTGGAGGAGCAGGACGATGCCGCCAGCCGCCTGAGCGGCTCCTCCTCGGCGGCGGCCAGCCAGGCCTCCGTGCCCCTCACCCTCATCGACGAGGAGGAGGAGGAGAAGCTCTACGAGCAGTGGAAGAAGGAGCAGGGCCTCCCGGCGGGCAAGGCCCCGCGGGGTGAGGGTGGCAGGGGCTCCGCCCCCTCTTCCCAGGGCGGGGACGAGCCCGAGGATGAGGATGAGGATGTGGAGCGGATCATCCGGGAGTGGCAGCGCCGCAATGAGAGGTACCAGGCAGAAGGGCACCGGAAGTGGGGGCGGCAGGAGGAGGTGCAGGAGGAGGAGGAGGAGGAGGAGGGCGGTGCCGGCTCCTTCGCGGGGAGGAGACGCCGGTACACCCTGAGTGAGACCAGCACCGCGGAGAGCGTGAGCAGCCATGAGGTCCGGGTCCTGAAGCAGCAGCTGGAGAGGAGCCGGCAGAGCCGGGGAGGGCGGCAGCGCGCCGACTCCATGTCCTCGGAGAGCTCCTGGGACGCGTGGAACCAGAGGCTGCTGGAGATCGAGAAGGAGGCGTCCCGGGGGTACCGGGCGCGGAGCGAGAGAGCGGAGGCGGGCGCCGGCTCCGAGGCGGGGAGCGGGGGCCGGGAGGACGACGCGGAGAGCGTGCTGTCCGAGGCCAGCTCCTTCTACAACTTCTGCAGCAGGAACAAGGACAAGCTCACTGCCCTCGAGAGGTGGAGGGTCAAGAGGATCCAGTTTGGGTTTCACAAGAGGGACTCGGAGGCGGGAGACAGCGGCGGGGAGCCGGGCGCGGAGGAGGCGGAGCGGGAGAAGAAAGGCGTCCCCGAGGCCAACCTGACGGCCTACCAGGCCTGGAAGCTGAAGCACCAGCGGAAGGTGGGCAGCGAGAACAAGGAGGAGGTGGTGGAGCTCGGCAAGGACGAGGCCTCGGCCGCGGCCAAGAAGAGGCAGCGGCGGCTGGAGCTGCTGGAGAGAAGCAGGCAGACGCTGGAGGAGAGCCAGTCCCTGGGCGGCTGGGAGGCCGACGGCTCGGCGGCCGGCAGGAGCATCCCCCTGTCTGCCTTCTGGTCCGCAGCCCCCTCGGTCAGTGCTGACGGGGACACAGCATCAGTCCTCAGCACCCTGAGCCTCGGCTCCCACCCGTCTCAGGCCGTCAGCAACACAGGGGGATGCCTGGCCTCCGGCCCCTCCACGCCGCTGCCTAACCTACCCGTGGGGCCTGGAGACACCGTTTCCATCGCCAGCATCCAGAACTGGATCGCCCACGTCGTCAGCGAGACTCTCGCCCAGAAGCAAAATGAAATGCTGCTCCTGGCGCGCTCCCCGTCCGCCGCCAGCACGAAGGAGGCGCCGGCCGCTGGCTGCCCCGGGGATGACCAGGTCTCCGTGCTGAGCGCACAGACCGCCTCCTCCCTGGGCCTTCCGCCTCGAAGCCAGGCCAGACCCGGTTCCGACACGCAGTCCCTGCTGTCCTGCCGCAGCACACCGAGCGCCAGGGCCGAGGGGGCCGGGAGCGCCGGGAGGGGGGCCAGCAAGCCCGTCTACGGCCTCTTTGCTGACCAAGTCAACCTGAAGGAGCTGGGCCAGAAGGAGAGGGAGATGCAGATGGAGCTGAGGGAGAAGATGTCTGAGTACAAGATGGAGAAGCTGGCCTCCGACCACAAGCGCAGCACCCTTTTTAAGAAGAAGAAGGTCAGGGAGGACGAGGACGGGGACGCGGGCGAGAGAGACGAGGACGCCGACAGCGCCATCGGCAGCTTCCAGTACTCTTCCCGCGGGGGCTCCCAGAGGCCGGAGACGGACGCCAGCTCCTCCCTGGGCGTCTCCGACCGCGACAGCAGTGGCCGCGGGGCCGACAGCAGCATCAGCAGGTGGCTCAGCGGCCTCGGGGCGGGGGACAGGTCCCCTCCCCCAAGCAGCTGGTCTGGGAGCTCCAGGGCCAAGTCCACCAGGTCCTCCCTGCTCCGGGAGTCGGGGTGCAAGTCCTCCAGCTACAAGTTCTCCAAGTCCGAGGAGCGGGACACCTCCTCCTTCTGCGCGGCCGACGGCTCCTCCGTGAGAAGTGCCTCGCGCTTCTCTTCCTCCTCCACCAGCGAGGGCCGGGAGACTCGCCGCTTCTCCAGGGCCCTGTTCAGGGAGGCCTCGGGCTCCCGCGAGGCCAGCCCGGAGCCCTGGGCCGGGGAGGAGGCCCCGGAGCCCCGGCGCACGGACTGGGCCGAGCCCGGGCACTGGGAGGACGTGGAGGAGTCATGCAGGGCGGACTTCTCGGAGTTTGGCGCCAAGAGGAAGTTCACACAGAGCTTCACGAGGTCTGAAGAGGAGGGGGAGAAGGCGCAAAGGGAGAGCAGAGAGGAAGGGCGGTTTGCTGCCGGGCAGCGGGCGCGGTACCGGCGGAGCGCGGACGGGGAGGACGAGGAAGCTGCGGAGGACGAGGCGGTCATTGCGGCCTGGAGGCGCCGGCAGGAGGAGACCAGGACCAAGCTGCAGAGGAGGAGGGAGGATTAGCGGGCGGGGGGCCTGGGGCGAGGCCCGGTGGCTCAGCCCAGAGCTCGGGCACACACGGCCACCGCCCATCAAGGGTGCGCACAGGCTCTCTCCGGGGGCAGAGCTGGAATGAGCGGTGCCAGGCAGAAGGCACAGGAGGAGGAGCGCCGTCGATGGGCGGGCCCACCTGGGCCAGCCGACACCGGCATCTGTTGCCCAGCGTCCTCTAAGCCCTGGAGCATCACGTCTGTGTTTCCTGGCGTTTGTCACAGACCGAGCGGAGGCTGCAGGGCCGTCGGGGTCGTGGGAGACTCCGGTCTTATCCAGGAGGCCGAGTGCAGGGCGGCTCCGAGCGGAGGTTTCTAAGGAGACCGGGAATCTGCCCGGGACACCACCCTCCCCTGCGATGCTGAGTGCTGGCCGTTCCTTTTTAATGCACTGGATCTGCATTAAATGGGTTTATTGTCCAATATTTCTTCTTCCTTCTCGTCACTGTTAGTGCTTTCAATATTAGGGCAAACTTTTTTTTTTTATTATTATTACCTAAGGATATGTTGAGAGAGAGAAGAGAGAAAGAGGGTCTCAAAGATGAGATTCTGGAGGGAAATTTAAACTTGCTGGCTTGGCCGAAACTGGTTTGGCTCAGTGGATAGAGTGTCAGCCGGCGGACTAAAAGGACCCAGGTTCGAATCCAGCCAAGGGCATGTGCCTTGGTTGTGGGCACATCCCCAGTAGGAGGTGTGCAGGAGGCAGCTGATTGATGATTCTCTCTCATCGATGTTTCTAACTCTCTATCCCTCTCTCTTCCTCTGAGTGAAAATCAATAAAATATATTTTTTAAAAAATTAATGCCTGCCTGGAAGAAACAAACCGATCAGCGGCATCCGGTGGGCGTGCCCCCCGGGGTGGAGACTCTGGCCTGGGAGCCGCCTGCGGGAACCCTCGGGCAGGACCAGCGGGCCCGTCTCTCTTCCCTCTGGGAGTCCCTGTGGGCTCCGTCCCTGCCTCCCACAGGGACACCCAGAGGGAAGGGCGGGTGCTTCAGAGCCCTTGGTGGGACTCTCGGGCAGAGGAGGTACGGCCCCTGGTGGTGAGGTTCTGCCAGGGCACACGGACACGCCCCACAGCGAGGCCACCCCCTGGCGGCCCGTAGGGTGCCGCGGCCCAGCGCCTTAGGTGGGTGCGGAGACTCCGTGCGGGAATCTTCTCGGAAGAGGGGCTGTGGGTGGCTTTGGACCCCCTGAAACTCCTATCCGGGGGGTGCGCTTGGGAGAACTGTTACCAACGACAATGGTTGGTAGGGAAGGCCGCCACCACCTGCCTTCAAGCCTCACACCAAGTTGCTCTGGTGAGCAGAGTCTTAGATACAAATGTGCCCCTGGGCTTGGGTCACCCACTGCGGGGAGCTGTGCCGCAGGCTTGCGTTTCGAAGCACTGTCTGCTTCCCGAGGCGAGTCTACACACACATGCACGCATGCACACACAAGCGATTTTCATGTAAAACCTACATTTTAAGTCACACACACACACACCCTCTCCCCCACTCCCCACCCCCCGGGCAAATGCCTGCCAAATTCAGTGTAATTCCCTCACCCAGGTTTGGAGGTCAGTTGTGAGGTGCTGAGTGTGCAGCAGCCGCCTGTGGCCCTGGCGTCTGCGAGCGGGAGGCGTGCACACGGAGCAGCTGGGGGGCAGCAGGCCCCGCTCCTGCACTCAGTCACCAGGGCCGGGTGGACACGGCACCTAGGCAGGAGCTCAGGGACCTGGTTTCACTTCCTCTGTCCCCGGGCTGCTGAGGGCAGAGCAGATTCCGCATTGATGGCCCCTGAGACGCTGGCCTCAGCCACTCACCAAGGTCACTGAGCTAGTTAGGCCAACATTTCTTTTTTTTTTTTTTTTTTTTAAATCAATCTTTATTGTTCATATTATTACAAAGGTTCCTCATTTCTTCCCCCCTCCACCAGGTTCCCACCCCACCCTCCGCCCCCTCCCCATCCCTCATTGTCCTCATCCATAGGTGCACAGTTTATGTTCAGTCTCTTCCTCCCTTCCTTTCCCCGATAGTAAATCCCTTTTCAGATAGTAAATCAGTTACTTAGCATTTTCTCATATCAATAATACCTCCACATGCCCAATGATACACTTCACACAAAAGACATTTTCCAATAGGTCAACTAGCCTCATCCAGGCCCCACCCAAGGCACTCACAGATCAACACCCCAGCCCTATACTAACTCAACACATCCAGATCTAAGCCTTCATCACTTGATTCAGCAGACCCTCAAGTTCCCGCGAAAGTTTCCAGCCATGTCTGAGAGGCAGCCGTGGGGCAGGGGCAGACGAGGAGCGAGCTGTTCCGGGCCTGGCTGCTCAGGGCCTGGCCTCTGTTGCTCTGGTTCGTTCCACAACCAGCTGCTCCGGGTCTGGTCACTGCCGCTCCCGACCTAGTTGCTCTGGACTTGGCTGCTGCTGCTCCGGGCCTGGCCGCTCCCAGCCTGGCAGCCGCTGCTCCGGGCCTGGCCGCACCCGACCCGGCTGCTCCGGGCCTGTAGGCCAACATCTCTTGAATGCCCACCTGGTGCCATGCTGCCTGGCGGGGGACACGCCTGTGACTCATGGAGGACAGGGAGCATCTCCAGGGAGAAAGGCCCCGTCCCTCCGGAGAGGGTCTGGGGAGCGTACTCTGAGGAGTCAGGCTGCCTGGGTCTAGCCTCGGAGTGTGCCAAGGACATCAGAAAGGCATCAGCCTCCGGGCTGGGACCTCGCAGCCACCGCCCTTCCCCTCTCCCCGCACTGGGCCAGGTGCCTGCCCAGTGCATTTGCTCCCCTCACTGCATTCTGCCTGCCCTCCCACCCCTCCATCCTCCACCCCCCCCCCCCGCCCCAAAACCAGGATCTTCTCTCCACCTGCTGGCTAGCACAATAGGCGTCTTAACAGTCCCACCCCATCACCTGCCCTTCTGGTCTAGAATCACATTAATCTCCCCAAAGTTCTCAATTCTGGACCTTTTTTCCTTCTTCTGAAATGTGATTTGAAATGAAGCTTACATTTCTCCCCCGACACTCAAGAGCCACCCTATCCTCCGTTTCCAGTCCCACCACTTCCTGTACCACAGCATTGCCTCCTGTGAATGGCCCACAGTTCCCAACACTCCGTGCCCCTCCCCAGGCTCTCCCTCCGTCTCTCCCGTCCCCACAGCACCCACTGCCTCCCCGCCCACCCGGATCACACCCTCTGCCCTCCAGCCTCTGAGGTTCTCCTCTGGGACCCTCTCCCCGCCTCCCTGCCACAGGCTCTCTGCCTTGTCTGAGGCTTCACAGGGCTTTGTCCTTGACCCTCACCACATCTGCCTTTTCTATGGGAACGAGAGGCCCGACGCATTCAATTCTCAAGCCCTGGCTTCATTATGAAGATCGTCCAGATGGTCGTTTGGCTATTCATTCTAATTAGCATATTAGCTCTTTATTATATAGGATATATTATATTGAGTCCCTAAGGATAAAAATGTCTACCTTTCAGGATTATTATGGCCTCATAATTAAAAAAGATTCTGTGGGGGTTTTTTCGTATTATTTATTTATTTATTTTTATTATCTTAAGTTTTACCTGTGTCTCCTTTTTCCCCAATAGACATCACACTCTCCCAGCCATTCCCACCCCAGGTAAGCCCTCACTGCCTCAATATCTGTGTAGATATTGGTTTTGTATTGTTGTTTTTTTAACTTATGAGAGAGAGAGAGAGAGAGAGAGAGAGAGAGAGAGATAAGAAAGAGACAAGGGTCAGCTCCCTCCTGCAAGCTCCCTATTGTGATCTCCTGGATCATAAGTTGATGTTCAATCACTGAGCCTCACTGGAAGGGCTATAATAATTATATATTATTACTAGGGGTTCAGTGCACAAATTCGTGCATCTTGAAAGGAATTTTCGGCCCATCCTCTGCCCCCCCATCTGGCCCCTCCCACTGTGGCTCCTGGTCCTCTGTCTGCTGGCAGCCCCTTTCCAATCATTGCTGCTCCCACTCACTGACGGCACCAGCCCTGCACACAACCGCTGACGTCAAGGAGTGTTTGGGGCTGGCGCCAACAGTGGATGCAAGAGGGACTGGTGCTGTCATTGGGTGGAGCGGTGGCTGCTGTCCCAATCACCCCTGAGGAGCAGGGGGCACTGGGTGCTAGCAGCGGGTGCGAGCAGGGCCAGTATGGGCAGCAGGACAACGGTACATGGGAGCAAAAAATTTTCAGTAACCACCAGAGGCTCACCCCGATGACAGCAACTGGCACCCCACCTTGGTCTGGTGCCCCTGCTCTCCTGCTCAACCTGCCTTGGCCAACAAGCCATGTTTTGTGTGTGCCCCTTGGTGGTCAGTGCAGGTCATAGCAACCAGTTGTTTGGTTGTTCAATTGTTCTGTAGTTCGGTCTATTTGCATATTAGGGTTTTATAGAGATTGTTGTTATTGTTATAGTTATTATTATAGACACAAAGTGGTTAGGAACACAGCTTTGTAATCTGATTGAGAAGCTCTTTGCTAAGTGTTTGTCTCATCTGAGGCCTATGTAGGGCTGGACATGGACTCTCCTGAGTATTGTGTCCCTGTTGACTTCATTTTCTGAAGCATATGCTAGGAACTGGGGATTCAAAGGAATCAGGGCAGATGAGAGCTAATGGTTTTATTGATGGAGAAGGGCAATGGACAAGGAATGCAGAATGTTTAGAATACCACTGTTCCCCTCCTGCCTGCCTGCCTGCCCTTCTGTCCGTCCCCACTGGGATGGCAGCGCTATATTTCCTCGCTGAGCCCCCTGTGCCGAGGAGTGCAGCCAGCACAGGCACCTTCAGTGCTGTGGCTGAAGAAGCCAGGGCCCCGGCACAGACGCCGTGACACCAAGGGCAACAGCGTTGGGGGAGGGTGAAGGGGGTCCATCTCTCAGAGGAAATCCTATTTAAGCTGAACCTGACGGCGGAGAGGGCCCAGCTCGGCCAGGACCCACACAAAACACTGATGGGGACACGAAGGCTTAGTAACAGATTACCCAAGGCCACACGGCCACTCTGTGTCAAAGCCATAACCCCGACAGTCGGGTGTCAGAGCCCACACAGCACGTGGTGTGTGACATCTGTAACGTGCCAGGACGATGCCCAAGTAGTAACTGCTCCGTAAGCAGCTCGGGCATCCTCTCCTAGGCTGAGTTTTGGAACCAATCTCGCTTTGGAAGCGTGGAGTGATCGATCCTTCAGCTGCTCATGACTCAACACAGATCGCTGTTATAACCCCAAGAATTCACATTAGCTCCAGAGTGGTCTTTCCCCCTTTTCTGTGATGCGAGCAAGGTGTTCCGGGTGTGGTGGGAGAGAAGATGTCAAGGTCACCCCTGGCGGGGTGTCCCAGACAGCCCTGGGCACAGTGGCCCAGCCCATCCCCCCACCCCCACCTCCCATCCTGGCTGAGCAGAGGTGCTGAGAGCATTTCTCTCCGGCCTCGGTGGCTCCCAGAGCTTCAGAGGCCTGGTGCTGGCGAAGCTTGCCCTCCTAGGAGTCGCTCTCCCAGGCAGAGCAGAGGCGAGCGGAGGCGGGAGGGAGGGTTAGCCCCGCTGAGGCCACACAGAAGAAGGTGGTCCTGGCCTGCTTTCACCTCCTGCTCTGACCGAATGCACGGGCAGCAGTGGGGATGGGGAGGGGGGGTGGTTGGGGGGCAGCTTAGAGCCGGTTGGGAAGCCAGCGTTCCTCAGAGGAACACAGAACTACCGCGGCAAAGGGCCGACAGCAGGCGTGACTCAGGCCCTCGCAGAACCTCTGGGGCATGTGGCTTCAGTGGCAGCGGTTCTCACACAGGAAGACAAGGCAGTGTCTTCCTGGCCTGGCCCTGGGGGCCCCAGAAAAGGCCTACTGAGAGAAAGCAGCCGAATGGCTCACAGACACTGTCACTCCGGGATGAAGGCTGGTCTCCCAGACCAGGAAGAGGGACCCCCACGTTCTCTCGTTCTTCTTTCTGGAATTCCATCTGGAAAGGCGCTGGCACCTCTCTGCCCTGCTCCATGCAGCCCTGCTGATGGGCACAGCTCCACAGCCAGTGCTCGTGTCCCCGTTCTGCAGACGGAAAACAGCCCAGGACGTGGTACCCAGGCCCACGGGGAAGGGGGAAGTAGGCACCTGGACCCAGGCGTGTCTGTCTTTTATTTCTGTTGTTAACCCTCAATGAGGATTTTTCCATTTATTATTATTTTTTTTTTAGAGAGAGTGGAATGGAGGGAGGGAGGGAGGGAGGGAGGGAGGGAGGGAGGGAGGGAGGGAGGAAGTGGGGGGAGACATCGATGTGAGAGAGACACATAGATTGGGTGCCTCACACATGTGCCCGGGATGAACCAGCAGCCTAGGTATGTGCCCTTGTCCAGGAATCGAACCTGACCCAGTCCCTGGGCTACCACTCTGACCACTTAACCATGTCGGATCTAAACACCACTTCTTTTTTCTTTTTCTTTTTTTTCTTTTTAACCACCCTGTCTTGCCTTTAAGAAGGGTCAATGCCCAGGGAGGGATTAAGACTGTACTTGCAGAAAAATCTGGAAAGTGACTGTGGGGTTTCTGACAGACTGACCATCCCGAAGATACGGTCCCTGAACAAAGCCGAGCGGCTGTCCCCGGCCCCGCGTCCTCTGCTCACTGAGGACCGTCCGTCCGGGGCGAGGGTGTGGGGAGCGTGACCAGCCGGCCCCGGGACCGTGGTGAGCAGGAGCTGCACTTAGAGGATGATGTTCAGCGAGGTTGGGGTTGTGCAGTTCCCTCTTCCTGGTCTGGGAGACCAGCCTTCATCCCAAAGTGACAGTGTCTGTGAGCCATTCGGCTGCTTTCTCTCTTTAAAGCTACACGGAGCTGCGTGGCTCCTGATTTTTTACAAAGCTGTTGGGGAGATGGCTCAGGGCTGGAGAGAGTGTGTGTGTGTGTGAGAGAGAGAGAGAGAGAGAGAAAGGGAGAGAGAGAGAGAGAGAGGGAGATTAGGCCAGTCTCTCATCCTCAGTCTCTCAAACCGAAAGGAAACCGGTCCCTGTTTGATAGCCGTGGGGTCCAGATGAATGAGGACTTCAGAGACAGCCAACATTTAGATGCACAGGTCTGTTCAGTAGACCTGCTTTATGCTATATTTATGATCGAGGACAATTGGGCCCCGCCATGAAAGATCTCCCTCGTTGGTTTCATCCACGCGTCCCTTCTTACACCTCACAAGCACCCGTGGACCACCTGCTGGGGGCCAGGAATTGTTCCCGGCGCTGGATACACACACAGAGGAGAGTCTGGGCGCAGTCCAGGGAGTGCTGGGACAGAGGAGGGCACTTCAGAGCCAGAAGCGACGCTGGCTGGAAATCGCAGCCTTGCACGCATTCCTTTGAGTTAAGGCAGCGGCTCCAGTTAAAAGGCCCGTGAATTGGAGATAACTCGGTGGCAGGGATTAGCCTAGTCCCTTTGAAATGAGGCAGGCTCCGAGAGAGTAAGTTTAGATGATGAACATCAAAAGGCCCAGGAACCTGGAGCTTGTCCGAGGAATAAGCGAGGCAAGATGGGGCCCTCCCGACCCCCGTTCTTGTCTATTATTTTAAGCCTCAAGATCTAAGTCTCTGAGCTGCCGTGAGTCACAGACAGAACACAGCTCCCTTTGGACACACTGGCCCTTACCGACAAAAAACGTATTTTTAAAAAACCTGTGTGTCAGCAGTTCAGCCAGGCTGACCAAGGCTTTTTATCTGGTCATGAAAATTGTGGAATTTTAGGTGACAGCATTTACTGGACGCAAAAATATCGATTCTGCTATGATTGTACAGTGAGCGGCACTTACCATAACAAAGCGCTTCCAGCACTTCACCGTGTGATCCGCACGAGGCGTCTGAGCCCGGTCAGCGAGATCCAGCTTTGGACGAGTCCCGGCAGGGTGAACACCGCACCGGAGGATGGCCGGTCATCAGGGCCCCAGGTGCCCCTGTCTCCGAATGGAGGCAAGTGCGTGGGACGGTAATTCCACAGAGAGCATTCAACTCCCCTTCTCCTTGGCCCAGGAATGTCGTTTCATTACCCATGATCTCTGAGGGGGTGCGGTTGTGCTGTGTTGGTTTCATTTCTAGAGGCCCCGTGCATGAAAATTCATGCACTGGAGGGGAGGTCCCTCAGCCTGGCCTGCCCCCTGTCACACCTGGGAAGCCCTCAGGGACGGGTGGTGACCTGGTGATCAGGGAAGGCGATACTCCATCACACCTCTGCTTCTGCCACTGCCGGCAGCGCAAGCCTTGGTGGCTCTAATAACCTGAGCCTCGGGCAGCCCTGGGCAGCTGGGCAGCCACCATCCAAGACTTGCCTGCACCTCTGGCCGGCCCTGGGTGAATAGGGGGCTGAGGGTACTGGGGGACTCCGGAGGTAGGCGTGCAAAGCGGCCAGGCCTGCCCCTACGGGCCCGGCCTTGCCACACACCTGCTGCCCCGGTGGGGCTGAGGGGACTGGGAACCGCCATCTCGTGGTTGTGAATACCGTTGGATAAGAGCATCATCCTTTGTGTGATCTGGCCCTCATGGCCACGGATCCAGACTGCCACCCAGAGCCCAGTGGTGGGGGCACAGTCACCCTGCCAGTGAGTGGTCCGGCGTCGCATGAAGTCACAGGTGAGTAGAACTCAGTAGTTGGGGTAGAAAGACCTGACTGACAGTTGCATCTGAGAGGCCAGGGCCCCGAAGGGGCGGGCCAGGTGAAGGGCCTCCACCGCTCCCTTTCCCTGAACCCAGACCATCCAGTTCCATTTCCGGTGCCCAGGACTCCCCCCACACCCTCCCTCATGTGTACCGTGATGCTGTGTGCACATGGGAACATACATTTTGTTCTTGACCCAGGGAACTCCTAGGCTGCTGGTCACCCGTGGGCTGGTCTCCGGCTCCGCCAGGCACACCTAGGCACTCCTGGTTCTGCTCGGCTGTGGGCCGTGGCTGTCACTCTGCAGGTACCTCCCAGTGACAGCAGCGTCCCTTTCTTGTGGAATCTCTTCTTTCCGCGCGATTCTCTCTCTCTCTCGGCCCGTCTCTCTTTCAGACCAAGTCAGAAGAGGCCTCTGCTGATGTCCACCTTCCCCCGCGCTGTGCACGCTGTGCTAAAGGGTTTACTCCACGCCCCACCCCCCACCCTGATGGGTTTTAAAATTAATTTCAGAGAGAATGCAGTTTCTGAGGCTGTTCTTCCTTGCAGGGCCCTTTTATTCCCCCTGCAGAACGTGTACTGGGGATTGGGCTATAAAAATTCTCCCTGGGCCTCTGTTCTGTCTCATTCCTGAGGTTGCTCGGGGGATGGTGACTCACTGGCTGCACAGAGAGTCCTCACTCTCTGAGCTCAGTTATGACGTGGCCAGGGCCAGCGGTGTTCTGAAATGCCAGCCACCCTCTCCATCAGAACCGTCCTCCTGCCGCAGGCCAGGCCTCCTGCTTTCCTGTCACCCCTGGTGTCTCAACGGCCCGAGGCGTCCCCAGTGATTAGAAAGATCACAGGGCCTGCTCTATGCAGACACACAGACAGACACACAGACACATGGACACATACAGACACACACATTCAGACAGACACACATTCATACCTACACACACAGATACATACAGATACACAGGCACACAAACACACAGACATGTAGACATACACACAGAGACATACAGAGACACACAGAAATATACACAGACACAGAGAAACATACACAGACACACACTCAGTCACACAGAGACACACACAGACACGCACCAGCAATGACCCTTCCACAAGTGTCCCTTTCATGGCTACCGGAACCTGCACCTCTATCTTAGGAGGGAAGGGTGTGTAATGATGTGTGGACATGTGTCTCTTGAGTGCGGGCCCGAGCCTCCTGCAGGAGAAGGACCGAGATGAGGTCCCGGCGAGAAGCACACCCTCAGTCGATGCGAACACCCAGCGCACATAGCATCCAGCTGTGTGACCTGGGCCTGCACAGCCCACAGGCTCCATAGGGTGCAGGACCATAGTACTGGGAAGTGGAAGGGGCCCACTGCTGTGCGGTTTCTGCTGAGACCTTTCCATCAGACGAACCACAATACCGACAAGGCACGGCCATAGCAGGCAATCTGGGCTTGGCTTCTAAGAGATGGACCAGAGTCACATACTGAAAATGTGCAATCCAGTGATGTTTAGTATATTCACAAAGTTGTACAATGACCACTACTATCTAGTACCAGAATTACCCCCAAAGAAAGCCCACACCCACTCAAGTTACTCTCCATCGTCCTCCCTGCAGTCCCTGGCAATCACTACTCTCCTCTGTCTCCAGGTATTCGCATGTGTTGGCTATCTCATGTGAGTGGAATCGCACAGTGTGTCATCATTTGTGACGAGATCTTTCACTTAACATGCACTCAAAGCTCATCCACAATGAAACTGGTACCAGCATTTTATTTCTTTCCCGGCTGAGTAATATTCCACTACATGGATGTTCAGTATTTTGTTTATCCTTTGGGCCTCAGGAATGCAAGTGCATCACTTCTACTGTGTTTCCCCGAAAATAAGACTAGCACATGGAAAGATAAGACATCCCCTGAAAATAAGACCTAGCGCAACTTTGGGAGAAAAAATTAATATAAGACACTGTCTTATTTTTGGGGAAACAGGGTACTACCTAAACTTTAGTCTCTCTTCCCTCCCTCTCTCTCTCCCTCTCCCTCTCTCTCCTCCCTTTACCTATTACTCTCCCTCTCTTTCCCTCTCCTTGCCCCCCTCTCTTCCTCTCTCTTTCTCTCTCTCTCTCTCTCTCTCTCTCTCTCTCTCTCTCTCTCTCTCTCTCTCTCTCTCTCTCTCTCTCTCCCTTTATCCCTCTTCCTCCCTCTCTTCTTCTCTCTGTCCCTCTCCCTCCCCCGCTCTGGCTCTCCTCCCCGTGGAGGTGGCTGAGCGGACGGCAGTGGGGAGGGCTGCAGAGAGGTCAGTCTTACGCTTAATGAGAATCCCTCTCTCCAGGCGCTGTGGGAAGGGGAGCAGATGAGGTCTCGAGTGCTCAGAGGGCCCTGGAAGGCTGTCCCTCTGCAATAGGCCTGGCTTTTATTGCTGCTGCCGCTAATAAAACAGATGTTCTCAGAGCTATCCTCCAACCAGTGACAACGCTCAGAAAATTGCTGTCCCTTGCACTGGTTGCTGGAACCAAATAAAAACCCAATGAAAGTTTAATTCACCTCACAGTGTTCTCACGGCAGCTCTGCTCCTCGGCCAGCCTCAGCAGGGCCCGTGTCCTCCTGCTCCAAGGCACACCCCCTCAGCCCCATTGGAGCCCTGGGGGTCAGGGGGCTGGGCTGTGGCATGGGCAGCTGGAGGAAAGGCCACAGCTCAGGCTAAGATGAAAGGACTTTGGAAGCTGCTGGGTGATACCAGAGAGGACCTCCTTCCTCTTCTCCCTGGGGTCTCCATGGCAACAGGGGGAAGGCTATTAGGTATTCCAGCTATGTGACCTGGGCCTGCATATCCCACAGGTTCCCAAAGGGTGCAGGACCGTAAGTACTGGGAGGCCTATGGCTCATACAACAGTGCCTGTGACCCTGGCCTCAGCCAATTGTTCCCACATTCATTCAGTAAGCTCTGCTGTCCAACTAATATGCAAAGGAGTGAGTGAACAAGTGAAATCACTTTCCAGCTGCTTGTTTCCTTTTTAAATAGTTGCCTTCCTTCCTGCCTGCCTCCTTCCTTCCCTCCTCCTTTCTTTTTTTCCTATGACATATAAATAGCCTGGGACTTCCTGGCTGCCACCCCAAGGCTGGCAGATCATCCCCATATGCTAGGAGTTAGCAACTTGCCACAGATGTCAACTCCACCCTATAAAAGCCTCTTCGTCTAAATGAAAGGTGAGGCCAGGAGGTGGGTGAACTCCAGCACCAAGCACAGCTTCCAGGTCGAGAAGCACCTCAAGCACAGTCCTTACAGTGACATGAGGGGTTACACTGGGCGGACTGCAGGCCCCGGTCAGTGTTAACCCCCTGCTCTCTCGCTCACTCAGCCTCTGGAATCTAATCAGCACTGCTGCGCCCACCAGGTGGCTAGACCCCACAGAGGTGGATGGGACCAGAGCTGCCGGCCAGCAGGGGGCGCCATGTGGCCATGAGTTGTCACCCTACAAGGTGGCAGAGACATAAAGAACCTGTGGGCGAGGAGGTGGGGGCATTCTCAGTGGCAGGGGCGCGACTCTGTGGCTTTTGCAGAGTGGAAGCAGGGCAGGAAGGGAGCTCAGGAGAGCGGGCACGGGAAGAGGAAACCCGTCAGGGAGGCTGTTTCTCCACCCGCCTGCAGGCTTCATCTGAGGCCGGCGCCACCCACCAGGCAGCTCCCTCCTGAGCGCTTTGAGGCCGTGGTGGTCTTTGCCTGTAAGAATGGGAGGTTCGTCACTTTGTTGAATAAAATGTAAAACATATGCTCAACCCGTGTACCAGCCACACAGCTTCTATTTCCCTGTCACCGAAGTGGCTGCACACAGTCAGCGTGCATTCCGGAACCAGAAAACCTTTCCTGGGAGATTCTGGTGCATTTCCAGTCTGGCTGCTGGTGGACCAGGCAGGTGTCTCCTGCGGCCCCTCCGCTCCAGCTCAGGGGGTGAGGACAGGGGCTCCTGGCAGGGGGTGCTCCGCTGATGGCCCAGGGCTGGCGTGGGCTTCCTCAGCAGGGAGAGCTGCTCCCACGGTGGCTGTGCGTGGACTGGGTGTCACTCCCTGAAACAGGCCTCCTCTTTCTCCCTTCTCCACCTTTAAAAACACTTGGCGTTCTGTGGACAGGATAGGGCTTACTCCACGGCCGTGTTAGATTGGGTTCTGTGAGGAGGGATGACACCAGGGAGGGAAAGGAGAAGATGTGGGGGGAGGCTGGAGAATGAGGGAAAGGAAGAGGATGAAGAACCAGGAGAAGCCAAGAGCCAAATCAAGAGCAAGGACAACAGTGACCTGCCTTTCTGGGGCCGGTGCCAAGGTGACAGACACTGCCTCGGGCCGAGCACTGACCTGACCAGGACTGTCTTCAGCTCTCTCTGTCGCCTAATGTCACCTCCAACCTGGGGCCCTAACCTCTCCCTCTGTCACTCTAGAAAACACTGCCTCGGTCATTGTTTCTTCATAGCAGTTATCACACTGGCATGTGGTGTATTTACTGGTTTTGGGCCCAATAGCATCCAAAGGTATCAAACCAATGACTGGAAGGTGTATGGCCAGGTCTATGCTAGGTTTGGTTTTCTTCCCTCAAAGGAATGTAAACTTTACTGGCATCGGGATGTTTCTTTTTCTTCTTCTTTTTTTTTAAGTTGCTATAGGTTTTTATTTCAATCTCAAATACAGGAAGCATTTCCAAAACTAATTTGTACAGAATAAGAAGGGACATTTTAAATAAGATTATTTTACTTAACTAATATAAGCATCTGAAATTCTTTGTGCAAAAAAATTTTTTTTAATTTGCCAGAGCCAATTAGCTCAGCTGGAGTCGAGATTAGGCCGGCAGGGGAGGGCAGTTAGGGATGATCAGGCAGGCAGGTAGAGGCAGTTAGTGGCAGCTTTTAGGTAGGCAGATAGGTGAGCGGTTAGGAGCCAGTGGTCCCAGATTGTTAGAGGGATGTCAGACATCACCCAAGGGGTCCCCGATTTGGAGGGGGTGCTGGCTGGGCTGAGGGAATCCTCCCCTCCATATATGAATTTTGTGCACCAGGCCACTAGTTTCCTAAATAAGAAATCAGGACACAATTAGGCTACTCCTCTGCTTGGAATGTCAGGGCCCATTCCCTGATCCAATGAGTGAACTCCTATTCATTCTTCAAAATCCAGTCAAGGAGTCTCCTCTTCTGGGAAGCCTCCCCTCCAGTGTCCTGCCTCCAGACTAAATAAAGTTATATGCTCCCTTGTGGCTAGAACATGTTTTTATTGTTATATGTAAATGGCCAATTATAATTTATTTTTTACTTTGTAAGACCCTTGGGGACAGGGATTATGTTATATTTACTTCTCGATCACCTTGACGTATCACAGAATAGTCAGCAAACATTGGCTGAATTGAATTGGATGGTAAAGAGAATGTTTTCTTACTGGTGAATCTAATTATATGAAGTCTTACAATTATATAAAATGACTTCATATTTAGTTATTTATTCAACAAATTGCCTTTATTAAAAAGATGAAAATTACATGAAAGGAGAGTGTCCTGGAACATCCTAGCCTTTTGGATCCAAAGTAGAGTAACACCAGCATCCGGGACGTCATTTCAGTTGCCACAGGGAAGTGATTCACTTCCACGTGATTTGCTTTGCCTCTGATACTGTTTCCCTAACACAGACCTGGCCATACACCTTCCAGTCATTGGTTTGATACCTTTGGATGCCATTGGGCCCCTTTTCATCTATGCACTGAACAACTCACTTTAGGAAAACACTTGTTTTACATATATGTATAAAAACACTTGTTATAACTGCTTGCTAATGAAAGAGCCAGCTTCTCCTGCTGTTTAAGTGAGGTTCTCAGGGAAATTAGGAGGACTTGGCTCAGAATTACTTCATAAGAAGTGAAAATTATAGGGGCGAGACGATTTGGATTAGGAAAGAGTAGGCGAAAGTGGTGGCATTGAATCTTTCTGTGCTGGAGAAACACCTGCAGTATGAAAGCACATCACTCATTCCTTTGTTCACTCAACAAACTCACATTGGGGCTCATGGCAAACACTGCAACTGCCCATGGCAGATGATAGGATCCCACCAAAAAGTGCTTGGAAGGATGTCCCAGCAGCTTGAGGAATTGAATGCCCTCTTAAAGAAATGCACTGAGCGGGATAACTTATTTTGATTGTTGAGGCTTAAGACAAGTTATAATTGGGGTCTTAGCAGGACCAGCAACAGAAAGCTTAACGGAATCCCAGCTGAATAGGATTAACCCCGATGTTTTATCCGTGACCGTCTCTGTCACTGCAGACAAGAGGCCTGGTGTTCAGAGATGTGTGTGCAGCATTCAGACCTGAGTTACTGTTCATCTGCTTGGTTTCTGATGGCTGCACCCTTTAGTCTATGAAAACTAGGCAAGCTAGCGAATGGAATCTGGCTGCCCCTGAGCTGCCCCCTTTTTCTGCAGGACTCTCCAACAAGCAGGGGGCGTCCTGGACCAACAATCTGTCAGTAAAACGACGTTAATTTTGTGCCTTTCAAGTGTGTGAGGCACTGGGGACACTGGAATCGTCATCTACAGCCTGTCTCCGTGGGTTATAGACGCTCAAAGGGTGGAATTTGCGTGTAAGAAGACCAGCAATGTGGGAGAAACATGCAGGTGCTGAATGGAATACAGACTCGGAGTCCAGGCTGGATGATCTGGCTGGGTGACGGGGGATGTCAGGCTGGACAAAGAGGTGGTTTCAAGAGGGGTTAAGGGGTGAGCAGAGAGGAAGGAGTGGGAGTCCAGAGAGCAATGATCAGATCAGCTTTGCTCTGGCCAACGGGGGCCTGAGGCCTAGTGCTAGACTACAGAATATGAATCATTTGGACTGAATATAGTTTGAATATTGAAAAACTGGTAGAATTCACATCAAAATCTAGATTCCTGATAGTCTCTTGAAAAAATTGGGAAGACTGGCAGCAATGGGCCTGCATTCCTACAGTGACCCTCAATGCTCAATCACTACTGCCATCAGGCCTTCTGCCTGCCCACTTCCTCTGGCCTGTGCCTACCTGTACGGAGCCAGTCAGCTTTTGCTGGAGGAGGGGTGCTGTGGAAACAGCCACACCCCAAGTCTCAGCGTTCACATCTACCAAATCTTATTTCCCGCTCTTATCACACACCAGCGGTGACATGGCACACGGTGCTTCCCCTGGGAGCACATGTGGCCGAAAGAAGTCAAATGCCAGCGGTTTGGGGAAATACAGTCCTCCCTCAGGGAGGCCAAGCACCTAGTTGGGAACATATAATGCAAATTTCAATGGCATTTGAATGTATCCCTCTCCTGATGAGAAAACGTTAGGTGTAGAGTGAGAATCCGAGAGGCTTGAATGCCAACTCCTAGGCCGCACGACTGACAGCAAAGTTCCACGTGCACCAAACACACAAATACCCCTCCCCCCTACATCACCACCTCCCCAAAAGAGCCTGTCTCCAGGAAACAGGCTCTGGACCCACGTTCACACCACGTGTGCAGTGGCACGGACGGAAGCTAATAGAGGAGGAGCAAAGGGTCCATCCCCATGCTCCTGCCTTTATTTACAGCAGGAAACAGAACACTGTCACTTTGGAAACAGCTCACAAAGCAGTGTGCAAAGGCGTAGGAGATCCCTGTCTGCTCTCTGAGAGGTGGCTGGAGCTAAGTGGGGGTGGGGCCCCTGCTTCTGACCCCCTGGGGTTGGGGAGTGTGCAGGCTGCTCTGGCTGGAAGACAGCTGTGTGGCCTTTGATGGTCACAGCTGGCCACATAACATGCACCTCCTTGTCCTTTGTGTTCAGAGGTAGCACTGCGGACAGAGGATGAGCCCAGTGTCCAAGCCGGTGACCCACACTGGGGACAGTCCCGTCCCCCTGTGTCCAGCTGCTCTTTACAAGTCCCAGGGCGATCGGTGGTTGTACAGCCTGGGCCACGTTCCCTCTGAAGAAGCCACCAGCACCTGGTAGGTTTTGCCATCGGTCCCAAAGGTCATCTCTGTGTCATACTTGCATATGTGTAGTCACTAATTTTCTCTTTCCTTTTCATGCTACGTTGTGTGAACGCTGCACTAATCAAACTCCTCTTTTGAGCTTCTTGGACTTTCCAGATGTTGTCAGGGAGACGGCGCTCGGCTAAAGATAGCCCAGGACTCTGATAGTCACCGAGCACCTGAGGCCCTTGCTATGTGGCTACTCCCAAGTTGTAGCAAACTTTATTTGCCTTTTGCTGGAGAAAGCACCTAATTCTTTTCTAGATTAAACATCACTGAGCTCAAAACTTCATAATAAATTCCAGTCTGTTTGGGTATTAAACTCCAGGGTATTTAAATGTCTTTGCTACAACATGGTCTAATAGCAATGATAGCAGACTGAAGGGAACCCAAGCTTGGGTTTCAGCTTAGCTACTTATTACATGACGGGAGACAAGTCATTTATTCATTTGTATTGGATGGATTAGAATAGATAACAGACAGCAAGCATGACTAATGATGCTGTTCCCAACGCCTTTGCCTGGGCAGACATGACTAATCAATTGCAGCCCCATTCTTACTGATTCTGGAATAATCCTCAGGATCCTTTTCAGTACAGCATTCCAAGCAGCTGGTCATCGGAATGAACAATCTATGCAAACGTCTTTAACTAGTGAATGTGATAGTAACAACTACAATAATAGCACCTTACACTTGTACAACATGGATACTTTGCAAAGCATTTTTACGTTATCTCCATATTTTATAGAGTATCTGCAGGGGCCTGATGCAGCAGGGATCTCCCTTTTCTGAGTCCCCCACGGAAAGAGAGATGAATGAACTGGTTCTAAGTGGAGGCAGCCAGGAATTGAGAAATAATAGAAATAAAGAGAGAAGGCACAGAAATAGATTTGTAGATGGGAGCTGGGTGGGCAGCCATCCTGTCTGCTGAAGAGGCAGGAAGAAGACAGCGACCCCTCCCAGCACATTTATTTTATACCCCAATACCAGGAAGTGACACCAACTTATTTACATTCTTAAGTAGGCCCTAGCATGCCTGGATTTACATATCTAGTCCCGCCCCTGAAGACACCTGGGCTGATATGAAGGCCAACCTGACAACATGTCCGCCATCTTGGGGAAACACGTTTCCAAGGTGTGGCTCTGCCTACGTCTTGAGTTCAGCTGATGATAATTAAGGAAAATTGCCCATGTGCCTTCCCAGGCAGCCCTCTACAAGTATCTAGACGTAAACTTTCACAGAGATTCCAACCTGAGTGTCAATTCCAATGACCAGCTGCCTGGAATGCTGTACTGAAAAAAAATAGATTTTATTGATTTTTTACAGAGGAAGGGAGAGGGATAGAGAGTTAGAAATATCGATGAGAGAGAAACATCAATCAGCTGCCTCCTACACACCTATTGGGGATGTGCCAAAACCAAGGTATATGCCCTTGACCGGAATTGAACCTGGGATCCAGCAGTCCACAGGCCGGCGCTCTATCCACTGAGCCAAACCAGTTAGGGCCACTCTAGGACTTTTGACTCACCTTCTGTTTTAGCATTTTAGTAGAAGATTGATAAACTGTGAGAGTCAGAAAAGACTTTCAGTCTTTTTTTTTTTTTTTTTTTTTTTTTTTTTTTTTTTTTTTTTAGTGCAAGACATAAGCACCCTGGTGTGCCCAGGAGTAGGACTGTGGCAGCCGCAGGAAGTTGCCCTCTCCGGGTGGCAGGGATGGCAGAGTGGCTCCACACTAAGGAAAGAATGAAGGACAACATGGCTGGGGGTGTGATGCCCTGCAGGGAAGGCCATTGGTGCTGGAAAGAGAAATGCTGGGATTATTGATGATAATTTGCTCTCATTTGTACCCACATGCAGTAGGTCTTGAGACATCTAAGTGTGATATAATAAGAAGTCAAATTTCCAAATGAATGATACAGCCCTTTAAAATGTGTAACATCTTATTTATTTATTTAATTTTTAAAAGAAATATATTTTTATTGATTTCAGAGAGGAAGGAAGATGGATAGAAACTTTAATGATGAGAGAGAATCACTGATTGGCTGCCCCCTGCATGACTCCACTGGGGATCAAGCCCACAACCTGGGATGTGCCCTTGACCAGAATCAAACCTGGGACCATTCAGTCTGTAGGCGGATGCTCTATCCACTGACCCAAATTGGCTAGGGCAAAATGTGTAACATTTTAATCTTTGCGTTACAAAGTTTGCTAAAACACACATACATTTTGCTACGTTCTTAAACAGAGGAAACAGATGACATTGACTGTGTCTCCAAGCCCTCTCGAGCACTGACTACATTTTGTACCTGCACGGTGAGCCCAGGATCTGAGGTAAACTGCGTCCAGGGCCATGCTTTCATGCTCACATTGGTAGGTTTTTCTCTCCCACTGTTACTGGCGGTCGATAGACACTTCTTGCTCCTCCCAGGGAGACAGTTTCTAGGACTCTCCCCATCATTCTTCTCACTTGATACGGAACCTGCTTTGGGTCTAGAAGTCACATGATTCATGCAAAAATCCTGCCTAAAAGGAAAAAAACTTGTTTCTAATTTCTGACAGGAGTTGAGAAGGTTTGCCAGAGAATGAAGTGCAAGTCTTTAAGAGAACTATTTGGACTATTTGGAGGGATTTTATTTTTTTTTAAATTGTTATTTTTAAATCAATCTTTATTGTTCATATTATTACAAAAGTTTCTCATTTTTCCCCCCCTCCACCAGGTTCCCACCCCACCCTCTGCCCTTTCCCCACCCCCCATTGTCCTCATCCATAGGTGCACAGTTCATGTTCAGTCTTCCCCCCACCCCCCAACCCACCACTCCCCTTTTCCCTGAGAATTGTCAGTCGACTCCCCTCCCGTATCTCTGATTCTATTATAATCAACAGTTAATATTGTTCATCAGGTTTTTTAATTTCCTTATTTTTTTAATTAATAAACTTTTATATTTTTAAGAATAAATTTTAAAATCTAATAATTTTAAACCTTGTTTTTTCTGCCCTGGGAACTAAGAAGCAAACTTATTTACATGTAAACTTGCCCTTGAGCTATCAAAAGGCATAGCCATTCAAATGTAAATGAACACATTGTTTAAAGATAGCTACTGGTTGGAATTGGATTACCTGTTCTGGGTGGGAAGGTCTTGTCCTCCCCTTTCTCCATTAAAATTAAGGTGTTAGCTTTAAAACCTCTTTTTGGCAAGAGACCTTAAACTTTCAGAACTTTACATTTTTCAGGTAGCAAATCAATTACTTAGCATTTTCTCAAATCAATAATACCTCCACATGCCCAAGGATACACTTCAAACAAAAGATCAACCAACCTCATCCAGACCCCACACAAGGCACTCACAGATCAACACCCCAGCACTACAGCAACTCAACACATCCAGATCTAAGCCTTCATCACTTGATTCAGCAGACCCTCAAGTTCCCCCAAAAGTTTCCAGCCATGTCTGAGAGGCAGCCCTGGGGCATGGGTAGGCAAGGAGCAGCTGTTCCGGCCCGGCTACTCTGAGCCTGGCCCTGCTGCTCCGGGCCCGGCTGCTCCGGGCCTGGCTGCTCTGGGCCTGGCCGCCCTAGACCTGGCTGCCACTACCCTAGGCCTGGCTGCTTCGGGCCTGTCTGCTTGGAGGGATTTTAAATTAACTTCATTTTGGCTGTGTTCCCCCAAATCAACGTTTCCGGATGAGGGGCTCTAGAGGACGAGACTTTAGTGTATAAACAACTGAGACGCTGGGGAGAGGGACAAAGTGATCCCTTCCACCCCCATCAGCATTATCCTATTCTCTTTAAGGAAATTGTAGCTAATATTCTGAATTAATTAGATCGCACAATCAAAGGCAAACAGCAAAATGCAAACAACTTGTTATGGAAATTAAAGATTGCAGGGCCTAGATGAAATTTGAAGATGAATTTTGTATGAAGAAATAAAATAGTTTTGATAGGAAAGAAACCAAGATGGTGGCAAAGGTAAACATCTGAACTTGCCACCTCCACAACAAGTTCAAAACTACAACTGAAAGACAAAACGGACATCATCCAGAACCACAGAAAGACTGGCTGAGTGGAAATTCTACAACTAGAGGGAAAGAAAAGCACAGAGACTCAGAGGAGGTGTGAAGGCAGAGTTACAGAGGCATGTGAGCAAAGAGGACTAGCAACTGAGTATGTGGCTGGCTTTTTGAAACTGCAGGGAGACACAAGCTCCTGACTGCTTTGAACTCCAATTCCAGGTGAGACTCTGGGAACCCAGACTCATATGGGGAGAAACTAGACTGTCTGGCATCGGGCAGAACTTGAGGGCAGTTTTCTCTCAGAGGTGCTCGCAGTGATTACTGAGGGACACTGAGACCCAAGGGCCTCTTAGGGCGAGGCTGATGGGAAGACATTGCTGTTTGCCCCGCCCTGAGACTCCGCCCCACCCAATCTGTGTGCAGAGGCTTTTGCATATGAATGGCCAGGTCCTTTTAAATCTAAACTTACCTATCAAACTGCAGCTGAGTCAGAGACCCAGAACATCCAAAAGAAGGCCCAAGGCCCCACAGCAGCTTGCACTGCTTCACAGCTGGGCCTCATCTGGGCACCTCCAAAACCCCAAACAAAGAAGAGGAATCTGCAGATCTCTCTGTAGCTCCTGTGGGGTGGACTCAGGCAGAGGCTAAATTAGCACCTTCTTGGAGATCCAAGAGCCAGTGTATCCAGGGGTCAGAGTAGGACCATCCAGATTGGTCCTACAACTCCTTAGATCATAAGGGACACAATCAGGGGGCAGACTCACTGAGAACCAAAGCCCCACTGAAGCAAGTCTTGCCTCATAAGGGTTTCTCCAGCATAAAAGTTCTCCCATTGTGGAAACAGCTATTCCTTACAGCTAATTGACCTGGAGGTCAATTCCTCCCAGTGATACCAACAACAATCAAGACTTAACTACAACAAGACTGTGCACACAGCCTACAAAGGAGTGCACCAAGAGTGTCCACCTCAGGTAACTGGGCAGGCTGAGCTACTGGGCCCTATAGGACACCTCGCACACAAAGCCACTCTATCAACTCAGGGAAGCAGCCAAAATGCAGAGACAAAGAAAAAGGTTACAAATGATAGAAATGGAAGAAAACAAACTATGGGATATAGAATTCAAAACCACAGTTATAAGGTTTTTCAAGAATTTTATAGAAAAGGTTGATAAATTTAGTGAGACCCTCGAGGATATGAAAAAGGACCAACTAGAAATTAAACATACCCTGACTGAAATAAAAATAATATACAGAGATCCAACAGCAGACTAGAGCGGTGGTTCTCAACTTTTCTAATGCCATGACCCTTTAATACAGTTCCTCATGTTGTGGTGACCCTCAACCGTAAAATTATTTTCGTTGCTACTTCATAACTGTAATTTTGCTACTGTTAATGAATTGTAATGTAACTATCTTTTTTTTCTGGTAGTCTTAGGCTCTACAGCATTTACTCTCAACCTGTGGGTCGCCTAAGACCATCTGAACAATAAAGATTTAAAATAAATAAATAAATAAAATAATTTTGTTAGAGTAATTTATTACAAGGGAGATCACCTACAATATCATTTAAATACTGTCCCATTCACCACAGACAACGCTTCCCAGAAAACAAATTTAAGACAGACTCCAAGCTTGATAAATATCGAAAGGGTGTATTGCTGGCCTGCCTCTGCCTGTTTTCCTTTGGACGATCAGCTGGCTTAGTAAAAACAAGACATTTCCTAACATAAGCATTATCGTCGCAGAGAAGACTGGAAATCCTGAGTGATGCGAGCAATGTCCCTTGGTTATGACAGGAAGGCTGCATATATAATCTTTGAAGCGAATAAACATCTTCAATTTCTAGTATTATATCATCCAATTCCAGGAAAACATTATCATAATATGAAATAGATGATAAAGTAAATAGCAGTCAGACTATCAGCAGGCCATGAGAAAGGGTAGGTTTTTCTCTCTTCTGAGTTGGGCTACCCTCGCTTAGTGGGAGAAGCTGGTAGAAGGTGGTTCTGGGCTCAGACCTCAGTGCCTGTGTGACTTAGGACAAGTTACGAAATTTATTTCACTGAACCTCTGTCCTTCTGACCATCAATGAGTGGCAGCAATCCTTTCTTCCCAAATGAGACAACGTACATTTACGTACCACCCTGTATTTCCTCTATTAGGGTTACCCCCTCAGTGTGCAGTTCTCACAGCCAACCCCAGCTCCCCTCTTTGTCTTACTGCATAAGGGCCCCCAGCCACCAATCTGAAGCCAATTCTTCCTCTCCTTCCTCCCACTGGCTCTGACCCTCCCTTCCCCCAGGTCATGTCTGACTTGGGAGATCACCTCATCTATACTATCTCAGAGTGTGCATCTCACCCACAGTGGTGAAGGCTCAATAACATAACCTTTTGTCGAAGTAAGGAACTGTAGTTTTTATCTCTGGATACCTATGGAATTGGAGTGAAGTATTATAACAAAGAAATAGCTCAACAAGTCCCAGTTTGCTCTCTCCCTGTCCCTGCTTGTGCTCCAATTGCTGACAATGCCTGCAGGACTGGCCCCTTGTGGGTATTTCTGGTGGGCCCCTCTGGGTATGTCCCGTGATCCTACCACCACTGCGTAACAGGGAGCTCCTAGAGGACACTGTGTCCCCTTTTACAGAGGAGGGCTCTCAAGCACAGGGCATTCAAGTCTCTTGCCGGAGGTTAAACAACAGTGAGTGAACAGGATCCACTTCAGATCCAGCTGATGCTAGAACTCATCTAACACACTCCTGTTCCCTCCTCACTTAGTCTGAGGTCACCCCTGACACCCCACATGAGATCATGTATTGTTCTCAACACTGCTGGTGCTTTGGGCTGGTGCTGTTGGTCCCTTTTCTAGAGTTGTCGGAGATCTCTCTCTCCTTTGTGCATTAAACTCTATCAGAGGTGCGGCAGAGCTCCTTGTGTCTTGATCGATGTCCTGTACAAAGTTTCATGAAATGGTCTTTATAGACAGGGCTTAAGTTCATCAGATATGGTCCTGGTAAGGGTTGGTTGTCTGTTCTGTTTGATGAATGCTTGTGTTGCTCTGGGTATTAAATATTTTGAACAGCACCTCTGCTCCCAGAGCTATGTCTCCACAGGAGTCCACAGATGCCTGCTGATGGGAATCTGAGCCTGAAGTGTAACCTGAGTGATGGACACCACGCTTCAAACACAAATGCCTGTCCCCTTCAAAGACCAAGATGGGTTTGGATGAATGGTCAGTATCAGACTGATTCAGGAGTTTTCCTCCCAGAAGTTGTAGACCAAACATGTCAAAATCAAAGGCTATCACAGACCAAATAAACAAGGTTTAAGTTTCTGTGGGCTGCAAAAAAAAACCCCAAAAGCTTCAATTTCCATAGAAACGTAGGTTTATTTTGATAGAGACATGCTGAATACAAAAGGCTGAAATAAATGAGTAATCATTAACATAAATAGAACATTTTAATTAAAATATTTTTTCTTGAACATTAATGTACCAGGCACTGAGTAACTGCACAAATTAATAAGTGTAAACAAATACACCTAATTTCTTGTTCTCCAAAAGCGAAATATTTCCTGCTGCGCACACCAAACAAGTCAGTACAGGTTCTTGGGCTGTCGGAGATCTGTTCCTACGGCGCGATGAGACGCGATTTGATTTTCGCCATAAGTCAGAACCCACCCACGTCACTCTGTGTATGGAGCACATACACAGCAGTACTGAAGTGAAACTGTAAAAATAATTTTTTTTAACAAAGATAACAATTCCTTGTGATAAATAATAAAAAAACATAAAGCACATATGTATATACATCGAAATAATGGAACTTTTTTTACATACTAGTGGCCTGGTGCACAAAATTTGTACACATTAAAAGGAATTAATTAGAGGAAATATTTTAATATTGCTATTTGCCTTTTCTCTATAATAGAAGAGTCAGAGATGAAAAAACGTTAGTAAACGGCCAGGCCCGGAGCAGCAGCTGCCATGCTGGGAGCGGCCAGGCCCGGAGCAGCAGCAGCCAAGTCCAGAGCAACTAGGCCTGGAGCGGCAGTGACCAGACCCGGAGCAGCTTGTTGTGGAATGAACCAGAGCAACAGAGGCCAGGCCCGGAACAGCTCACTCCTCGCCTGCCCCTGCCCCACGGCTGCCTCTCAGACATGGCTGGAAACTTTCGTGGGAACTTGAGGGTCTGCTGAATCAAGTGATGAAGGCTTAGATCTGGATGTGTTGAGTTAGTATAGGGCTGGGGTGTTGACCTGTGAGTGCCTTGTGTGGGGCCTGGATGAGGCTGGTGGACCTATTGGGAAATGTCTTTTGTGTGAAGTGTATCATTGGGCATGTGGAGGTATTATTGATATGAGAAAATGCTAAGTAACTGATTTACTATCTGAAAAGGGATTTACTATTGGGGAAAGGGAGGGAAGAAGAGACTGAACATAAACTGTGCACCTATGGATGAGGACAATGGGGGATGGGGAGGGGGCGGAGGGTGGGGTGGGAACCTGGTGGAGGGGGGAAGAAATGAGGAACCTTTGTAATAATATGAACAATAAAGATTGATAAAGAAAAATAAATAAATAAATAAATAAATAAATAAATAAAAATATAAGAGGAAAAAAAATAAAAATAAATAAAAATAAAAAATTGCTCCAGTAAAAAAAAAAAAAAACCAAAAAAAACAAAAACGTTAGTAAGATCTATATGAAAATCTTTCTCCTGTTTGCGGGGGAGGAGCATGGTATACAAAGTCAAGTCCCTGCCCATCCATGCACAACTCGAAATCAGAGACACAGACCCAGCCAGCCTCACCCCTGTCAAGCCCCGCTGGGCGGGGGAGGTGCAGCCTCAGATCCTTTGGCCTTGTGCTGGGCAGTGGGGTGCAGTCTCAGGTCCCCCAGCTGGGGGTGAAGGGTGCAGCCTGAGGTCCCCTGTCCCGGCACCAGGGCGGGGGTTTGAGGGCACGCCTTGAGGTCTCCCGTCAAGCCCCGCCAGGTGGCAGGGCGTTCCCCACTGATCGCTGGTTACAGGAACCTCACCTCTACTATGGGCACAGCTATCTTGTGATGGTATGAGGGTTATTTTGCATATTATCTCTTTATCACTTAGGATGGGAGATGGCTAACCCAAGGACTGCCTATACACGACTAACGATGGGACAACTGGCTGCTAAAATATTCGCTGCTAGTATTAGTAGAGAAATGGTGCGCCTGCATGTAAGGCATGTAAGGGAAATGAATGCAAAATGATTATAGTCATCAGTCATTAATGAACATTGTACTTGGCTATAATTATGTATAACAGGATATTGTAAAAATTAAGTTACATTTTTATTAAAATGTTTCTAATATACCGTTTTATTGGCTGGGCCACAAAAATATTTGTCGTGGGCTGCATGTGGCTCGAGGGCCACAAGTTTGACATGTCTGTTGTAGACTTTCAAGCAGACAGACATCTGCTGATCTATGTCACTCTGCCAGGTATGGCCAGACACAGCTGAACATGAATGGGACACACATTACTTAACCTCTGCACATCAGATATTAAGAATGAACCCTCAGAAAGAAAGCAGACACCCCCAAAACTCACAGTAAATGATACATTTCTCTTTTTCTTCTTTTGATTTTAATGTAGGCTGATGACATAAGTCCAAAACATAATTCTAGGAAAGAATCTTACAAGGGGACAAAATAATGTATTTCAAGTGCATGGCTTTCTGACAGTTTGGCTTTTAAGAGTATGGGAATTACAAATAGATTTCATCTTGCATGCTAATGCTGATGAGATGCCAACCATAACCTGAAGAATTGGGTTGAGCAAGAAAGACTATAGGCTCAGCATAGGAAGTTGGCCCAGGGCTTGGATGGGACAGTAGTAAGAGTAGTCTCATGAATTTGCCGACTCTGTATCCATCTGATAGTTTTCTGACAACATTGAGCTTGCTGGTAATGACTTGTGAAGATTGCAATGTACATTCTCCGAGAAGTAAATATTCTACATTGTATATTCAGAGTAAACGCATAACCACAGCAGTCAACTACAGTCAGTAGGTTTGGCATGTTTATGAATGTTAAGAGATGTTAATTTTATGGAAGCCTTCTCCACCTGCTCAAGGAAGATCGTGGCAGCATCTGAGGCAGGATCAGAGTCTTCCTTGGGGAAACTTCCGGGTGAACTCTAAGACGGGGGAGGAGTTCCCAGTACTTCCTATAAAGGGTAGGAGGGCTGCCTCAAATTTGGAGGCAACTTGTTCCTATTTGGGTGTCCCTCCAACCCATTTACCAAGTGACACAACAAGCTGTTAGTGTTGCAGGAGGCCCAGAACAAGAGAAGGCTTTGAAATAGGCCCAGTGCTGGCGCTCCACCCTCGGCCACCTGATCCAGCAGATCCCGCGATGCTTGACGTGTCTGTGGCTGAAGGTGATGCTGCTACCGTGTTTCCCCGAAAATAAGACATCCTCCGAAAATAAGACCTAGGGCATGGAAAGATAAGACATCCCCTGAAAATAAGACATAGCGCAACTTTGGGAGAAAAAATTAATATAAGACACTGTCTTATTTTCGGGGAAACAGGGTAGGAGCCAGTGGCAGCCTTGCAGGTGAATGGCGGCTCAGATCCTTAGGATTTTAGAGCAAAGCCCTGCCACTCACTCTCTAGGATTAACTACTCCTCATTCGAGAAAGGGCTCTTGGCCCTCAGTAGAGACTGAACACTTAACCAGGGGCCACCAAGTTACCATGAGACCCGAGCTGCCTAGCAGGACTCATGAGGAGGTACACTGCCCTCCAAAAGCACTATTTGCCTTTTCTAACTCACACAGACAGGAATCTAGGGAATGGTCACAAAGGATGTGGAATAGTGGTAGAAGGAACATAAAGTTAGACCTGGCTTTTGGACTCTGGAACTTACACCACTCTCTCCTTCTCAGTCCTTCAGACTGCAGATTGTGGGATTTCTCACATATTAATAAATATAATAAAAAATATATATCTCCTATTGTCTCCCCCCCCCCACCCCCTCTTGGGAGAACCCTAATACAGCCAAGTTTTGTAACATCTCTATGTCTTAAGTTCCCCATTTTAGAAAATTGGAATTAATGTATTTCCTACCCTGAGTTGTGAGGATTTAAAAAGTTGATTCATGAGTTTGCTATGGTCAAATCAGTGCCTTACCCATTTTCATATCCTTAATACCTAGTCAGGCTTCTGGCAGAATGCAGATTGTCATAAATATGTTAAATGACCATCACTTTTTCAAAATACTCCAGACGTATATAACTATTATTATGTTATTCAACAAGTATTTATGGATACCTACTATGCCTAGGCATTGTGCTAGGGTCTGGGCACACATTTAGAAAAATAAATATTTTCATTAAAAGGAAAATGAATTACTGACACATATTATGTCAAACTATTTTTTCCTCACAGAGCTATTCTTACTTAAACAATAATTCATTCCATGAAAACCTTCTTTTATTGAAATGAATAAAAAATATCAATATACTTTAAAAATTATCTTTATTGTTGAAAGTATTACAGATGTCCCCTTTGAACCTAAGATCAAAACAAATATTAAATAGAAGATAGGAACTTAAGTAAGGATACTTGAGTTTTATTCCATAGTGGAGATGTTTCCAGATTTAGAGCAAAGGCATACACTTAACTTTGTTTCAAATAGGTTGATGATTGTGACTTCCTCTATAGTAAGGCTAGTGAATATCATCTAGAGCCATTTCCAGAGTAATCGCAACATGATTAGATTTTGCATTTCCTCATATGTGTGTTGGCCGGTGTGGTTTGAAATAATTAGATTACAGGGTGGTCCAATTACTTGGTGTAAACAGTTATGCACACACCCTAATGCTTAATTACTGTGAGTAAATCAATCCCACCCAAATTCACTGGCTTTAAGAGGCCAGATTATGATGATCTCTGAATTCATGCACGGGGCCTCTAATATATATATATATGTGTTTATAATATATATACACACATACATACACACACACACACTGAGTGGCCAGATTACTTTCACAGTGTAAGGAATTCAAGGTGCTGACTCATACCCATGATTAAAACTTTAGCAGTTAAAACAACTGCTGACATTCTCTGAGAGATGAGTTTTTCTTCTGAGTAGAATCTGCAGTTCTATCCTGATTTAAGCTTTACAGTCATTTCTCTCTCACAATTTTTAAAAATGTAATACTTTCAACAATAATTTAAATTAAAAAAAAACCTCAGAATGGAAAACACAAAAAAAACCCTTTTTGCTGACCATAAAATACTTTTCTTTTTACTCTCGACTAACTACTGTGCTGTACACCTGAAACTAATACAAAATAATATTGAATGTAAACTAAATGACAAAATTTTAAAAACTGAAAAAAATCTTAGCTGTTTAGTAAGAATTAGTAATACATTACATCTGGGTCTTGTCTAGAGAAATTTACCATTCAAGTTAAAGAAATCTTAGAACATTATGGCTAGTTACAAAAAAAATTCTTTTCAATGGAAAACACCTATCATACTTTTATTGCTGGGTTTTAACCTAAGTTCCTAACTAGGGAAGGGGAGGAAGCCTGTCTGTCTACAGCCACAGGCCGCCGCTCGGTCCGAACCGCCCGGGCCCGAGGACAGGTCGGGCGGCAAAAGCGCGCCGCCCGGCGCCCGGGTCCCGGCGGCCGCGGAGTCGCAGGCTGCGGAGCGGAAGGGACTGGGCTCATTAAGTTAACCCAGGACGCGCCCCCGCTGGGCCCGCGGACGGCGGCTCCGGCAGAGCCAAGGGCGGGGACTCCTCCGATTCAAATTTCGAGCGGGTCGCCCGCGCGAGGATCAGCAGGTGCCTGGGCCCGGCGGCGGGCATTTCCGCCTTACCTGCCCGCAGGGCCGGAAGTCACCTAGCGGAGGCGAGGCCCCGCCCGGTGGCCGGCGTTTCAACCGCGGAAAGCCTGCAAGTGCGCGCCCACGTGTAGTCACGCGTCTCCACGCTCCGGGCCGCGGGCTCCCTGCCTTCAGAATGCTCTGGGCCCGGGAAACCGGGCCATAGCTGGCTGGGGGCGGGGAGGCGCGAGAGAGAAGGAGGGGGAGGGCTTTGCGAAGTCTGGGCGCTCCACGTACCCCATTGCCCTGGGTACGCGCGGGAGGGAGCGCGGGAGGGAGCCCGGGAGGTCGCGCATGCGTCGACTGTTCTTCAGGCGCGTGGAGAGAGTCGCGCATGTGCAGAGCCCAGACGGGAAAAGTGGAGCAAAGGGGTGACTGGCAGGTTGAGGGCGCTTCAGCGGCTGAGGAGCCGCGACGGCACGGAGGCGCGTGCGCAGAGCGCCCGAAGGGGCGGGGCTCCTCCACGCGGGCGGCCTCGTGCGCCCCCTGTCGCGCGCCGGGGGACGGAAGGCGCGGAGGGGCGGGGAGGAGGGGGCGGCGTGGAGGGCGGGCGGGGGGAGGGGAGCCGGAGCGAGGGAGGGCTTATCGACCCGGCGATTTTGGTTAAAATATTCAAAATGGCGGACGGAGGAGCAGCGAGTCAAGATGAGAGTTCAGCCGCGGCGGCAGCAGCAGCAGGTAATCATTACGGCATTTTACATATTCATATTCATACTCGAGCCGGGCTCCCGCGGCCCCCCCGCGACTTAGCATAATTTATTAGTACTCAGGATTATTATAATTAACGGCGGGGCGCTGGGGGGCCGGAGAGCGCCGAGCCCCCGCCGGGCGCCAGCGGAGGGGGAGAGGCTCTCAGCGGCCGGGCGGAGGGGGGCCCGGGGCACCGGGGCTGCGGCCCGGCCCGCCGGACCCGGCCCGGCCTCCGCCTCCTCGCCGCCTCGAGCCCGAGCGGGTCCGCGGCGGGGCCGGGGCCGAGCAGGACAATGAAGACGCTTTACATATTCATAGCGGCGGGCGGCCCGGCGGGCGGGCGGGCGGGCGGGGGGGCGTGGAGGCCGGGCGGCGGCGGCACAATGCCGGGAGGCGGCGTGCCCGGGCGGACCCGGCGGCCGGACCCGAGCACGCGTGCCCCCGGGAGCGGCGCGGCGGGGCGGGGCGGCGGGGGGCGTCCGCGGGGAGCGCCGCCGCCGTTCGGAGCCCGGTCTGGCCGGGGTCACGGCCCCGCGCCTCGCTGCGCCCGCTCGTTCCCCGGGGAGGGGGGGCGGCCCGCCTCGAGCAGTCCCGCGCCCGGGATTCGGCTCCGTGCCCTCGGGCGACCCTCGAGAAGCCCCCCTCGGAGGGCACGTCCTCGCGCCGGCGGCCGGCAGCCCCGCGGGTCCCGGGCGGGCGCGGTCCCGGAGGGGCCGGGGGAGGCGCCGGCGCGGTGTGGCCCCGCGCCCCTCCCTGACCCTCCCGGAGTCCGGCCACGCGCCCCCGGGGCCCCGGAAAGCGGCGGTGAGGCCGGTCGGTTAGGGGACCCCCGGCCTAACAAGTTGCTACCATCCCAGTCCCCCCCCCCCCCCCCTCCGTGGGGTTTGGGGAGGCGGGATCCCCGCCGGCCCGCGGCCGCGTCTGCCCGCCGGGGGCTGGGTCCTCCCCGCTCGCCGCTGCGCGGATCCTCTCTCATTTGAATAATGTCTAATTCGGGGAGGTTTATATTATTGAAATGGCCGCCTGGCTTTCCCCGCCTCTCATGTTTAGTAATTCAGACCTTTAATAACAGCCACTCACAGCCCAACGCCGTGTTTATATTTTACATTCGCCCCATGTGCTTTTGTGGTTCGATATGATTCTTTTTTTTTTTTTTTTTTCCTTGGCAATCCACAGGGCTCTGAGATCAAACCCAGGCTGTGCCGGGAAAGGAAGGGGGAGCGAGGCCTGGCTCCTCCTGCAGTTGCCTAGGCCTCATGCTCTCTGCAGCCTGATTTATTTACTAATAACCCAAATGACTCCCCTCACCCAGTCTTCACGCACCCCCTACTCCGCGGGCACAGAGGACCCTCCCGAGGCCTCACCAGCCTTCCCACAGCCCCGAGCTGAGCATTAACTCTGTCTTGTTTTGTTTTCTCTTAAAAAGACTTTTATAGTGTGCAGTAATATTGGGCCTAAGGGGGTGGGACTGGGGGGGAGGGGGGAGGACTGACCTATTTTCAGAGGCTAAATAAAGCCTTTTTGGGATTCACTTTGTTTTGGTGGAGCCCCTTGCTCTCTGGCTCCAACCCCCAAATTAAACACTTGCTAGCTTTGTCAAGGTGGGTCTGCAGGACTTTTGAAACCAGTCTTTTTTCCCCCTTCTTCTAGTTGGGGAATAGCTAAGTATTTTATAAGTCCTAATTTACAGCACTTTCAGAACTACTCAGGGCTGCGCTCCCTTTTCAGTCTCTTTATTGGGATTTAAAATAGGGCTGATAATAATTTTTCGGTCACTGTCACAGACTTGCTTATTTTAATTGGAGCACTCCCGAAAACAGAAATGGGGTTCTGATTTCTTTGAGTGTTTGTGTCACTATTAAATGAGTAAAATGGAGGAATAAACACTCATTGTGTCCGCCCTGATCTCTGAACTTAATCACCCTCCCAGCACACCCGCCCCCTCTTCTTAAAATTGTCAGAATTGATTTTGTTCTATGTAGATTTAGGATAGTTGGTCGGTGAAGGGTATAGTAATTTCTACTAGGTAAAAGAAACAGTAATTTTGAATTTTGGTCTTTCCCTTGATGAAGTTTCCCCTCATTTTATTTTGTATAGTCGTGTGTTTTTAAAATCATGGTGTTGCTTCTCATGGTGGTCCCCCCACCCCCAGGCTGGGAGAGGAAAGTATCAGAAGGGTTGTTCAACACTGATGTGTTAAACCTCTGAAATTATGTTAAGGCCCTGTAGGGTCAGTTGCTAGCTACAGATTTGGTGAGACTTTGATTTTAAGTTTAATTTGTAACAAAAATCTAGGTTTAATGGGCTAAAACAAGCCAATTTCAAATAACCAGTTCTTACCATTTTTCTTCTTTAACCTCCCGTAGGCAGGTCCCAAATGCAGCAAGAGAAAAAAATCTGTAGCTTCCACAAGACTGCTCAGGTGAATGACTGTTTCAGAACACTGAAGCTTGAGGTCAGGTGGACAAAAAGCAGGAATATGATTTCGTGCCTTAAGTAGCATATGTTTTGCACAGGACTCTTAAGATATGGTCAAACTGATGATGTCATTGGACAGAGGACAAGGTGCAGTTAATTTGATTTATTGTCCTGGGGTGAAGTGTAGCAGCGAAACCCTCTCAGAGGGAAACCATTTATCTTGGGACAATTTCCTTTATAGCTGCAATTTAACCACCACCGAGGCTGTAGGTATTTTATCCAAAAGGAGAAAGTGGACATTGCATTTTACAAACAAAATTTCACTGTTATAATTTCTGTAATTCAGAAAAGGATGACTATTATGAACTGGCCTTTTATATTCTGTTTGGCTTTCCATGCTACTGTAAAAATTCATTTCCTCAAATTCTCACGTGGAGACTATAGGCCTTAAATAAGTGTCATCTTGGAAGTGATCCAGCTGCATGTTTATTTTAGCTGGCTTCTTCCTGACCCCCCACACTCTAAGCTGTTTCTTGATTTAATCAGAGCACAATCCAGGCTAAAGGAGAGACCGTGTGTGTTCCTTGTATCTATTTCCACGAATAAAGTGATGTTAAAGAGAATGAGGGCTAGTTGTTCTTTTAGGTTGAAATTATAGTGTTTGAAATAAAGTAGACTAACAGGAAAGCCTGTGCTTTGCAAATAGTTTTTAAAAATACAATTCATAACTCTTTTTGGTTTTGTGATAGTCTGGACAAGTTTGTGGATTTTATTTTGATTTATTAGTGATTTTTAAAATTTATAAAATTTCACTTAGAATTTTTGACATCTAAGTAGATTTTCCTGTTAGACATTTTTTTTTTTTAATACAACTAGTTTATCTTAGTGAGGATTAAAATGCTCTGGGAGTGTGGTAGTATTGCTTTATTCCTAACTCTGACTTGTTGGATGGAATATTTTATGTTACTTTTGAGCCTGCAGAAGTTGTACCAGGCCTGTCTGCTTTTGCATCTGTCAGGTGGCTTCCCACAAGTTTTCAGAAAACCCATTGTCACTTCCATCTTACCTTGCCCCACCTATTAATTACAATGGTGCTTTTGAATTTAGGTCCTGAAAATTCATGTCACAGCTGACCAAATGCTTTTAATTTTTAAAAGGACTTAATTTTTGTAAGCTATTTTTGTACAAGTAATTTTTAACCTCTTCCCAAACTAATTTCTGATTTCTTTCATTTTGTCATAAAAAATCCCAGTAGTCAGGGGAAATACAAACGACTACTCCTATTCAGGTTTAAATGGTATGGTATTGTGCTGTATTTTTAATTTACTGATTTCTGAATTGATAGGTATAACGCAACAGAAATGAAATGTCTCACTGCTGCCTGGGTTGAAGTCATTGTTAAGCTGTTTCCACCTGGTCTGTGGATTCAGAAATAAGTGGAGGGCTCAGAATGTTAAATTAAATTGCTCTTATCAAGCCATCAAATGTGTTTAAAGGAGCCTTTAATATCTTAAGCAGGTGGTTCTATAATCCCAGAACTGAACATTTGAATGCTATCTTTCATAAGTGTTTTCCACTCAAAATGAAATATTTAAAGTTTCTTAAATCTGTATTACTGGGTCTTGAATTTAGTTGTGTTTTTTCAATTGGTCACTCTCCTTCATGAATACCTATTTCCTTTGTTGCAGAAAGAATCTAATATGATGTGGTGAATACTGCCTTATTGTTACCAGTTATTTTTGTTTTGTATTTACTATAATATTGAAAACCCACAGCCCCAGTCTTCACATACTCACCTTCTTTTGGCCATTATTAAAATTAATTTTATTTTAAAACTCTGTTGTGTGACTGTCATTAATTTGCTTTTATACAACATTATTGGTTCAGTTACACAGTTTTTGTAATTCATAAAGACTGAAACCTCAATTTGAGCAGGGATGTGTTTTCCTAATGGAAGTGATTGCATTTAGAACTGTTCAAATAATTACTGTTTACAGAACAGAACAAGTCACAGACAAAACATGCCCCTTTTCGGTCACCCCTGTTCTTGTTGCTGTTGCCTCTTTAATGTTAAATGCCTGAGCAAACATGCTTATTATGTATTTCTCTGGGGAAATCTAATATTGGGCGGGAGGTGCTTGTGGATCTGCTAGTTCCACATCTGCCTTCCTCGAGTTTCTGCATCCCTCCTGGATGAAGTCTTTCTTCCTCTTCCTTTTAAGGACATTCTTTGGGCCAGAATTCTCCCTTATTATCTTTTTGTGTTGCTTAAATAAGATAAATATCTTTCAGAGTGGAATCAAGGTTGAATGAGGTAATAATTATGGTTCACAGAATAGCATTTCCTTCTCCATCTTCTTTTACTGGGTGTTTTTGCACATTATTGACATTTTGTGAATAAGGATAATTGGATAATTTCGTAGATTTATATTTCTTCTTAGGAACAAATCGGTTTTATGTTGTACTGACATCTTTCTGACTGTGTCTTAGCTGGCAGTGAGCCCTTATAAACTCTTTCAGCAGTTAGAGCAATGGGACCAAAAATAGCACAAGCGAAGCCAGGGCCTGACTTACCGGTCCATTTACGGGATGTTTCAAGTTGGAAATGAGAATTGTCTTGAGCTTCAGAACCTGATTGAAGAAGCTCTTTATGTACCATGTGCGTAGTTTATAGAGCTGTGTGCTTTAACTACAGGAAGTTAACTTATTGAGTATTGGTATGGCATCTTGTTTGTACTCAGTGACTGATATAGCTTCTTTGTTTTTTCTTTTTAATTTATTTTTTCCAGTTAAACACTCAGGTTTTCAGTGTTGCCTAGATTTTGCTGACAGGACTAGTAAAGAGCAAAAGAATCAGTAAGCCTCTCGGTTTATCAGATTATTTTTTAAGTACTGTCCAGGAACCTGAGTATTCATCCAGAAAAGGAGCCATAAATTAATTTTTTTAAAAAGACATTGTGAAAAGCACAGAACTAAGCTCAATATGAGTATTGGTTGTAGTAGCTTTATGCAGCCTGCAGTATTAAATACAGTTTGTCATGTGATTTATTTCCTCATCTGCTGTGTTACTTTATTAGTTTTTATGTTGGAACTGTAACCATAATGTATACATAAAATTAGTAAAATAGTAAAAATTATGTTTGGTCTTATTTTTATTTTGCTAGTGGGCATTCACTTTGCAATCAAAGATAATAAACATTATGCTGTGTGTGTTAGCTCAGTTGTGTATGGCAGGTGGTCACCTTAAGTAAAGGGGTTATACTGACTGGCTTTATAACCTACTAAGTGAATATACTTTTTAGAAAAAAGAGACTTAGCTGTTTTCTTGTCTTAGTCACTTATTTTAATGGTCTGTTTAATGGGGGTGGGGAGTAGAAGCTTCCCCCCCTTTTGCTGATTCATACTGCAGCAAACAAGTATATTATCAATCTTTTAAAAATAGTTATTTAAACAGCTCTTTGCTTACACAGAGTGTCTGTTATATACTTGCTCTTGTGCTGGTTATCTTTGGGAGCAGCAAGGGACTGTAAGGCTCTGCTGTGGGACAGTTGATGTGACAGTTTACTTAGCAGGGAAGATTGAAAGCCAGTGTTTGTAACATATTAAAATATGTAACAGATAATAAGGATCAGAGTAGAGATTGGGGTGTGTCTGTGTTTGTAGAAACAACACATCCTAGAACCTTATAGCTGGAAGGTAATGGAGATGCACTGCTCGTAAGCCATGACTGCTACCGTGTTTCCCCGAAAATAAGACATCCTCCGAAAATAAGACCTACTTACAGGTTTCCTTCTGAGTGAAATATAAGGCATCCCCCAAAAATAAGGCCCCTCTTAGGCTAAACATGAGAGATTTGGTCCACTGATTCTGAAAGAAATGGAGTCACAAGAAATTCACGAAGAAATTCAGGAATTGGATTGTTAGGATGATGTTCCAGAAGATGATGACATGATTGTCATTGAATAAATGAGTAAATTCTTGATACTGTAGGATTCACAGTTTGTCAGGTTTGTGTTGACAACTACCGTACTACCGTACCGTATACAGGTAATAAATTTCCTTTATTTTCATTTAATAATAAATGTGTACCGTATTCTTCTTCATGGAAAAATAAGACATCCCCTGAAAATCAGACCTAGCGCATTTTTGGGAGCAAAAATTGATATAAGACACTGTTTTATTTTCGGGGAAACAGGATAGTAATGCTGAGAGCTTCTCACAGGGGTCCGTGGCATGCCCACAGTCTCTCAACAGATAAATAACGGGTCAGAACACAAGACTTCTGGCTGTCCAGTCTCCTCCTCTCCAGTCTCCTTCCACCACATTGCTGCTAGTCAGACTTTCAGAAGGAGGTGAGATTTTTAAGCTGAGCTCAAAAGGGCAAAAACATTAGAGGGAGGAGAAGATGGGAGGTTGTGGTCTAGATTGTGCTGTGAAGGTAAAGAAGGAGGTCTTTGTTCTGTGCGCAGAGAGGCTGGGGAGGTTTTTAAAGTAAGGAATCTTGTGGTAAAAGATGTTTTAGGTTTGATATGGTAGTGTGCAAGAGAGTTTGAAATGGGAGGGGAGAGATTGGACCCATGGAAACCAGTATATAAAAATTGAATTGTGTTGCCTGACTGGTGTAGCTCAGTGGTTGAGCGTCCACTTATGAACCAGGAGGTCACAGTTCCTGATCGGAGCACATGCCTGGATTGCAGACTCGACCCCAGTGTAGGGTGTGCAGGAGACAGCTGGTCACTGATTCTCTCTCATCATTGGTGTTTCTATCTCTCCCTCTCCCTTCCTCTCTGAAATCAATAAAAATTTCAAAAAATTAGGTGTGTTGTTTATAGACTAATTGCTTTAAGTTCTGTTAGAGATACAGACGTAGTAAGACAATTAATTACCTGACCTCAAGAGGCTTTCGATCTGATATGATGTAATGAAATAGGTCATCAGGGATGAAGATGATGAGGATGCTGTCCATTTACATCGCAGATAAGAACCTGTAGGAGAAATTTTTGCTGGGTCTTATAGGAGGAACTAGTTTATTTCTGAGCAGTGGTTTTTTCCTCAGTTTTCTGGACACTGTGTGCTTGACTTAGTTTTCTTTCCAAGTCAAACTACAGTGTTCAGGCCATATCATTAACCTGAAAGATTACATAGGCAATTGTGGTATGCATTTTTCTTAGCCTCCTTCCCCATCCCATTTTGTTTGGCATTTCTTTTATTGCTTCCACTTTAAACTCTTGTTACTTTGTGTTTTATGTGAGCTACTTTATATCCTTTCTGGAGCAAGGCAGGTATAAAATTATCATAACTGTGACATAATGATAATGTTGGTGTTTTTATAGTACCTTAAAATTTATAGCAGCACTCTCATTTTTATTACTTCTGTCAGTCCTTTCAGGCAAGTATTATTATACCCATTTTGTAGTTGAGTAAAATAAAGCCCAGATTAAGTGACTTTCCTAAGGTCACATGCTTAGTAAGCACTGAGTGTGCTTGGGGAATAGCCAACACTTGCAGGTTAGTGATGACCTAGGCCAATGGTCGGCAAACTCATTAGTTAAGAGAACCAAACATCAACAATATAATGATTGAAATTTCTTTTGAGAGCCAAAGTTTTAAAACTTAAACTTCTTCTAACTCCACTTCTTCAAAATAGACTTGCCCAGGCTGTGGTATTTTGTGGAAGAACCACACTCAAGGAGCCAAAGAGCCCCATGTGGCTCGCGAGCTGCAGTTTGCCGACCATGGGCCTAAGCTGTGTTCTGGAGACTGGTAGAAACCAGGCTGTGACTGTGAGGGGGCCTCCCTGGGTGCTGGTGAAGGCGTTTGGATTTCATTTGCTAGTCATTGAATTTTTTTGTTCTTCAGCTATGATCAAAGCCCTTTATTTAGAGTGTTTAGCAGCTAATTAGAGTCAAAGGGGAAATGAGGTTTTGAGTTTAGCTGCACAGAATTAGGGAAGTGGAAGATGGAGCCATTTGGGGAATAGGCAGTGAGCTCAGTGATAGACATGTCATTTCAGACATGATTGGGTGGGTCCTATTAGATTACACATTCACTGTGTGAGCAACATAGAAATGTGAGGATTGAGGTTTGTGCCCAAGCCACTGTGTGTGGACGGAGGGAGCATTGAGTCTGAGCACTGAATTCTAGACGTCTCATTTGGCCTTGGCACTGACTTCTGTGGTTCTCTCAGCAGTGAGATGGTGATAATACCAGTGTCAGAGGATGCTGTGGGAGTGACAGATGCAGAGTAAAGCATTTTAAAGTCCTGTGTAGTTTTGCTTACATGGGCACAGAGTTAGATGTGCTCTGGAGAGAGGAGCTTTGGCTGGCCAGTGATTTGGGGCGTCTGACAGCAGGGTGTCCATTTCCAGGTGTGGCCACACTTGGGAGAGGGAGCTATTCCCCTACGGTCCTCGGTCCTCGGAAATGCTACAGCGGAGCTGCTACATTGTAGCCAACATAAACTGATCTTTGATCTCAGGCCCTTCTGCTGAATGCCCCACTCCGGAGTCTGCCTATGCATTCTTACCTTTTACACTTCCTTGAAGAGCATGACCGAACAATTCCACCAGGAAGTCCCCTTACAGGTCCATCACAAACACAGAGTTTCTTTGATCAGGTTTTAATTTTTAAAAAAATCTTAAAACTGTGTTGAACAGCTGCCCTGGGAGGGTGGCTGTTTTATTCTGCTGCTTGCTTGGGCTCCTCTCCCTTCCTCTCCCCCTCCAGTCCCATCCAGGTTTGAGACACAGGACATGAAACAAACCATGGGTTCTGGTCAGGCTGGTGTGTGGGGTGCTTTGTGAGAAGCTCACATGGTCCTTCCCTTGGAAAGTTGTGTGTGTGGTGTGTGTGCAGAGGGCTTGGGAGCTGAGGACCTGGGTTCTAGACCAGCGGTCACCACTGGTGGTCTGTGAGGTCCGAAAGGTTGGCGACTGCTGGTTAGCTTTGTGACTTTGGGACAAGTTTACTTCACGCTGATTTTTCTTTTTCTTTTTCTTTTGCGTTTGTAAATAAGAGAGTCCAAAGTCTTAAAAGTCCTCAGAATTGTTTTTTAAATGAACTTGAAGCTGAAGCTTCCTGTATGAAAGGTAAGCATGCAGCTGTTGCGATGGAAAGTAGGTGCAGGGCCAGGGGGAAAGTGACTCTGCTACCTTGTCCCTGATCCTTAGGACTCTGTGCTGCACTGCATGAAACAGCCTGTTATCATGAGGGACCCATCTGCCCATTGTTCTTGCTCCACAAATAGCTCATCCAAGCCTGTGCTTGTGTGCTACTTTCTCAGAATTTAGCAAATTCAGCACTTCATTATACTCAGTCTTATTTTTCATCTAATTTAGTTTATTTAAGTAATTCTTATATAAGAAACACTTTGCTGGAGACAGAGTAGATATTTAGTAAACAATGCTGATTGATTAAACTAGGGGTTCTTAACCTTTGCTGGGATTAGAATCACCCATGGAACTTTTTTTAAAAATTGATTTTTGGAGAGAGGAAGGGATGGAGGGAGGGAGAGAGAGAGGTGTCAATTTGTTCCACTTATTTATGCATTCATTGGTAGAGTCTTATATGTGCCATGACTGGGGATCGAATCCAAAACTTTGCATATCGGGAAAACTCTAACCAACTGAGCTACTTAGCCAGGACACTCATACAACTTTTTTAACATGCAAAGGACCAGGCCTTCCCCCTTGAGTTTCTCCTACAGTAGAGGACACCTATAGTTTAAAAAGCTTTGCAAGTTGTTCGATAACATTGAATGAGAGTTTATTGCATTTTTTAAAATATACATATTTTTATTAAATTATTATTTTTGTACATATACCATTGCTCCCCCTCCCCCCATACACACGTTTGTTGCATTTTAAGATTATTGCTTAGACTCTCTTGAATGGTTCTCAGTGCGCAAAAATGGCTCTATAGTGGAAGGAAACAGAACCGGAACCTTGGCTCCTTATTGTGTTTATAACTCTGTCTAGCTTTCTGTGCTGAACAAAATCACTTAACTTTTCTGCTCAGAGGGTTCTCATTGATAAGTTGGGGATTATTTTCATCATTTCTTCTTTTTAAGCTGTGTAATTCTTCAAAAACATCTCTTGGGTGAAGACCAGTGAAGAGCATATTCCTTGAGAAGTTTGGCTTTCATCTGATACCGTTTTAACAGATATATTAAGAACTAGTAGCTCGCTGAAACCGGTTTGGCTCAGTGGTAGAACGTTGGTCTGCAGACCGAAAGGTCCTGGGTTTGATTCCGGTCAAGAGCATGTACCTTGGTTGCGGGCACATACCTTGGAGGGGGGTGTGCAAGAGGCAGCTGGTCGATGTTTCTCTGTCATCAACGTTTTTAGCTCTCTATCTCTCTCCCTTCCTCCCTGTAAAAAATCAATAATATATATATTATATATATTCTTTTTAAAAATATATATTTTATTGATTTTTTTTGCCCCCCTCCCTCTTATACATACCTTCCCTCCCCAGAGTTTTATGTCCATTGGTTGTACTTATATGCATGTATACAAGTCCTTCTGTTGATCTATTTTCTCCCCCAGATCTCCCTCCCCTACCTGCTGTAATTTGACAGTCTGCTTGTTGCTTTACTGTTTCTATATCTATCTTTTGGTTCATCAGTTTATAATGTTCTTTATTATCCATAAATGAGTGAGGTCATGTGGTGTTTCTCTTTCATTGATTGGTTTATTTCACTCAGCATGATGTTCTCCAATTCCATCCAGGTTGCTGCAAATGATGAGAATTCCTTTTTTATGGCAGCATAATATTCCATTGTATAGATGTACCATAGTTTTTTGATCCAGTCATCTGCTGACGGGCACCTAGGCTGTTTCCAAATTCTGGCTATTGTAGGTTGCGATAAAATATATTTAAAAAAAAAAAAACAACGCTGAAACAGGTTTGGCTCAATGGATAGAGCGTTGGCTTGAGGACTGAAAGGTCCCGGATTCGATTTCGGTCAAGGGCATGTACCTTGGTTGCAGGCATATCCCCAGTAAGGGGTGTGCAAGAGGCAGCTGATCGATGACTCTCTCATTGTTGTTTCTAACTCTCTATCTCTCTCCCTTCCTCTCTGTACAAAATCAATAAAATATATTAAAAAAAATATATTAAAAAAAACAAAACTAGTAGCTCTGTGCACGAATCCGTGCACCAGTAGCTCACCAGTAGCTCTCCGCCTGCTGCCCCTCCCTCCTGTAGCTCTCCCTTTCCCCTCCCGCCTCCCCCCTCATAGCTTGCTGCCCTGCCCCTTCCTGTAGCTCTTCACCCCACCCTCCTGCTGATCCCCTGATCCAGTCTTTACCAGGTTGGTCGTTATGCCTCAGGTTATAATGGATAATTTGCATATTCCTCTCTTATCCTATCTCATAAAAGTAATATGCAAATTAACCATCACCTTGCTATGCCCACAAGCCATGCCCACAAAGGCTGTGGAGGAAGCCAAGCTTTCTGCTTGCCCTTGGGGCCTAGGCCTTCACTCAAGGCTACAAAGTTTCAATTATAGAAGATACATAAGTCCCAACAGAAATGGCTGCCGCCAGGGAGCAAGCAGAAGGCTTGGCTCTGCTCCAGATTACAAAGTTTCAATTGTAGAAGATAAATAAACCCCAGATGCTGGGCCTCTGCTTGGGTTGCCGGGAGGCGTGGCTGGCCTGTAAACCACCACAGGCCCCTTGCCCAGGTTTCCCCCAGCCCCAAGGGAATCCCCACCCTGATCCGGGACACCCTTCAGGGCAAACCAGCTGGCCTCCACCCATGCACCAGGCCTCAATCCTATCTAATAAAAGAGTAATATGCAGATTGATCACGCCAACACAAAAGATGGCTGCCCCCATGTGGTCAATGATCCTGCCCCATGTAGACACAAGATGGCTACCACAAGACGGCCAGCAGGGAGGGCAGTTAGGGATTACCAGGCTGGCAGAGGAGTGAAGTTGGGGGTGACCAAGTCTTCAGTGAAGGGAGACCCAGACCTGCAGGGGAGAGCAGTTGAGGGGGACCAGGTCTATAGGGGAGAGCAGTTAGGGTTGACCAGGCCTGCAGGGAAGGTCAGTTGTGGGGAATCCAGGCCTGCAGGGGAGAGCAGTTGGGGGGGACCAGGTCTGCAGGGGAGGGCAGTTAGGAGCAAACAGGCTGCCAGAGGAGCAGTTAGGCATCAATCAAGCTGGCAGGCAGAAGCTGTTAGGGGGAATCAGGAAGGCAGGCAATTGAGCAGTTGGGAGCCAGCAGTCCTGGATTGTGAGAGGGATGTCCGACTGCCAGTTTAGGCTCAATCCCCTAAAATTTTGTCCACCGGGCCTCTAGTATAGGATATAAAGCACACTAGGCTTGATCCTATCTTGGCAACAGAGCTGACTCTCTGGGAAGGTGTTATTTAGATTTTAAACTGGAGACATCTTATTAGAATATGAAAGAACAAAGACAGTAAGTAAGCTTATCAGAAACTGTAGTCATTCTCAATGGGAGCATGAACTAGTTTGCAATTAACCATTCAGACTGGTACTTCCAAATTCACAGGAGGTTTGGGAAGGGCTCTGCAGGAAGTGGTGTGTACAGAAATGTGAAGGATGCTGCAAGTCAATTGCCCATGGCTGCCAGTGGGGGTGAAAGTGTTCTTGGCAAGGTATGATACATACATAATTTTGGAAACTAGTGAAAACAGCACTTTCAAGGAACTGAAGCTTGGCTTGGCTGATCCTGGAAGAGCCAGATTTAGCTGAAGAGTTGAAGATGATTTTCAAGACAGTGTCCTTTTTAGTGGCCAAATACACAGGCAAATTTTGAAGGAGATTCCACACCTTCCCACCAATGTATTTCTAATGAGAATAAACAACACTTGCTAAGTCTTTGTCCACTTACCATACTAAACGCTTTACAGCATTTTCATACTAATCCTCACAATGACCTTTTGAAGTGTGTACAGCTGTCACCCTCACCTTCCACGGGAGAAAACTGCCCTGTAAAGAGGCTGAGTGCACACCCACATCCGACCTGTTTTGGTCATGGAACCTCTAACTGCTACTTCAAGTCAGTTGAATGATCAGGTATTTAGCAGCAGCTGTTTCTGAGTTTGTCCTTAGTGCTCTTACATGGTTCCCAGGTCCAGACCATGCGGTCCAGAATAGTTAGGCGCTCCTTTCTGTCTGCAGCTTGGAGAGAGGGACACTGGCTTACAGATCTGACGCTAGCCTAGCTTTCTGCCATCTCCAGGCATTGATTACAAACGTATTTTGAAGCTGTTTGTATGCAGATTGCTGATCATGGTAACCTTAAATCGTGAGCCTTTTGGATTTCTCTGAAGAATTGTATTTTAAACTGAAGCTATTTGCAGATGTTAACATCCAAATCATTTTCATTTGGGGCACCTTATTTTTTCGTGACCCAGTTGGCTAGGTAGAAAATTAGGCCTTCATGTACTTACATATTATTTTAATTAACATGTTTAAAATATTTTAATGTTTCTCAAATGAGTTGTGACTTAAAATTGGTGTACAGACAGATACCATGGCTTTGTTTCCATGCCTTCTCCTTTCCAAGCTGTTATTAGGTGAGGGTGTAGCTTACAGTTGAGGCCACATGACAGTTGATTCTGTTCTGATAAGTCATTCATAGTACTTGTGCTCCCAGCCCTAACAGCCTGTTTAATCCCGCCCCAAATCATCTTGAGCTGCTAGAAGATCTGTGCCTAAAATACTTTTCTTTACTCTACCTTGTATCCTTCCTTAAGCAGTCAGCAAGAATGCTGTTCTGGTGGACGTAATGTAGGTACACTTGAGTGCCAATCACTGTTAGTTAGGGGGAACTGGTGAAAAGTCACATGTTGGGGGGAGATATAGTAAACTTCACCCTAGCTGAGAAGATGAACGAACCATTTCAAGTATTGCTGGAAGAAGTGGTGTGTTTTCAGGGGAATAGACTAGTGTTGAAGCCATTCCAGCCCCTGCTGCAACTACCTCTTCACCATGTAACTGCACAGTGCCGTGAGGAGCAGTGTGCTGCTGGCTCCATTTCCCAGCCCTTTCCGGGAGCCCAATCCTGCGTGTGCAAACACACACCTGTGATGCACTGCGCACACGTCCATGACACACACCTCTGAACATGCACACAATTTAGAGGGATTCATAGTGTGTAGCCTGTTCAATAACTTGCTCCCAACCCCCTTTGTGTGTTTGGCTCCGTATTCCTTAGAATTTACCCAAGTAAGTAAATAATCCTTTTTATTTGCTGGGTATAATCCTGGGTAATTTTAAAGCTGGCTTTCTAAAAATTCTTGGACCTTTATTTAGTTGAATAACAACAGGTATAAATAACAAACGGTAAAGTACTTGTGGAATTAGGGTGGCCATAGTTGATCACTGGTGATTCTCAGGTTCATCAGAGAAGCCAGTGAGGGCAGCAGAGGGGCATTGTCACCTTGTCTTGTCCTGTAAGACTGGAATATATCGACATGTCTGCAGGTTTCAGTTCTTCAAAAACTAGCCTAACCTGCCTTTTTTTACAAAAAGTCTTTCCCAACCTTCCACGCCTTAACCTCACTTTTTATAATGGTTGCACAGTATTTTATTGTATTGATGGGCCAACCTAATTACTTAATTTCTTTTGATACATGTTAGAATTTTTTTTCATAGTTATAATTATCCATCAACATTTGAATTTTGTGTATATGGCCAGATTGCCCATGAGAGAGGTATCATTCTATATTTTTTATCTATGGTACAGAATTTATCTGTGAAATTTAATAGTATTGGTTTAAATTTCTGCCATGTTGATAGATAACAAACATCTCATTGTTTTCATTTTCATATTTGCACTGTAAGTTGGGCAGCTTATGAATTTTTTATTTCTTTTTCTGTATATATTTCCAGTGTAATACGATTTCTTTCTCTTGTTGTATTGCACTACCTTTCAGAATACTGTTTGTTTGTGTGTTTTTTTCAAAAATTTATAACTTATTAAACACCATTCTCCTTCCATGAGTAACTTCCCCTCAGCTCCCCCATATTATTAATTCCTGTATGTTTCAAGAAGCAGCTCAGGGATGAGAGTAGCGCCTGGGCCACGCCCTGGGAATTCTTCCACATTCCCACAGGATCCGCTGTTTCTGTGGACCCTCTGCAGGCATCCATCTTAGCACTCTTAATTATTGGCTAACTTGTTTCTCTTTTTTAGAATAGCTTAAGGTCTTTGAGGTCAGGGACTACATTGTATTCCTGGCACTTACCACATGCTTGCTAGTGTGGTGCTCAACAAGTATTTATAGTGCTAAGTTTGAGTCTCAGATTTTCTTCTATGCATGGACCTCTAGGAGGAGAGTGCACTATGTCCCTAAGAGCTTGGGTCATCGCAGGATGAAAAAAATGATGGCCCACGTAATTGAAAATGACTATGAAGTCTGTATTCTCTTTCATAATATATTGGTATTCTATATACCAAATATTTAAAATTATTCAACTTTGAGTAAAATTGACCTTCCAGGCAGATGGAGCATGTTTTTCTTGTGACTTGGGGTCCTATATACATGAGACCTCAGCGAGCCTCTCCCCTGATGAGAAAGGAAAGAGCACCGCTCTAGAGTCAGCCAGACCTGGCCTTGCCACCACCTCCTGGCAGAGGCTTGTTCTTTAGCTCTTTTCAGTACTTTACCGGATAATCTATTTCAGTTAGTAAGCTTATTCACAGCAAATATTTATTGAATGCAAATATTTATTGCAGGCCCTGCTATGGTGTGTTCTGAGTGTGTGATTGGAGCAGCGGGCAAGTGCTTGTCTTTATGGCGTGACCCAGGTGCCAAGTTCTCTTCCCTGGGACTGTACACATTTGCCCTCCTTCCCCTGGATCTGTACCTCACTTCCCGTCCATTTAGCAGAACTTCAACCACAGCAAGTCTTGCTTATCTGGAACCAGCTGGTGTGCAGACTAACCACGGTCCATAGGCTGACACTCTATCCACTGAGTCAAACGGTTAGGGCTGGAATATATTTTCCATTTATGGACAGGACTCAACCCAAATCTCAGTGCTGCCTGGAACTGGGTCTAAACTCCCAGCAAGCGTGGGGCTCTCTGGGGCAGAGGGAGCAAGACATTTGGAAGCTGATAATTTTAAGTAGAGGTGGCTCAACAGTGTGAATCAGAGTGGACGTACAACAGTGACATCACCGCAAGTCCTTGGTGTCTAGGAAAGGTGACAGCAACTTTGAAGGTGAGAGGCTGTCTAGCAACAGCACGATTTGGCCGTGCCGGTTGTGGGGTTGAAACACCGCTTAGACCAGCCCATCCAGAGAGCTAGAGGGCAGTGGACTCATGCTGCCAAGTGTAGGGTTTTTCTTAATATGGGGGGAGCTCAGATAAGAAACAGGTTAATATCAACTTGTTTGGTTTTCCATTTTTATGAAGCAATTTTTGTTTTCTGTATTAACTGTGACTTATTTTTATCATTTTGAGTGGAGTAATAATTATTTCATATGATTTTAAACCAGTGTTTGCCAACCTTTCTGATCTCGCCGACCACCAACGGTCCGCTGACTTAAACCGTATAATAAGTTTAAGTTTAAACAAAGTCATTCTCGTACCATTTGTCTAATTTCTATAAATAAATACAAATTGCTTGGGAAATTCCCTGCTCTTACCTCTTCATTTCCCTTTCCTGTTTCCCCAGTCTATTGAGAGTTGAGTTGTTTTTGTATTTTAAATCCATACATCATATTCTTGAAATCCTTTCTCTCCCTTGACTTCTCACTCTAAATTTTTTTCTGATTCTTTAAATTTAAAAAGAAAAATTTTCTTATGCATTAAGGCAAACTTTACTCATTTGTTTCATTTTCTCTCAAATTTAAGGTGGTTTATAGAGATTCATAAACTATAGCAAGAAATGCAAAACAAATATGTAAAACAAAATAAAAGCCTGATACAGATCTCTAATATTCTCAGTGGGGCACAAATATGTCTCTAAGTTCCACAGTAGATGGTGCAAAAGAGAAGACTAGTCAGTGTATGGCATACCATTTGAAAGCCAGCAGACTTATTGGAAGAAAAGCACCATTTTCTGGTTTTAAGATTAGAAGGAGCCGAATTCGGTTTGGCTCAGTGGTAGAGCGTCGGTCTGTGGACTGAGGGGTCCCAGGTTCAATTCTGGTCAAGGGCATGTACATTGATTGCAGGCACATCTCCTGTAGGGGGTGTGCAAGAGGCAGCTGGTCGATGTTTCTCTCTCATCGATGTTTCTAGCTCTCTATCTCTCTCCCTTCCTCTCCGTAAAAAATCAATAAAATATATTTAAGAAAAAGGAAAAAAAAAGATTAGAAGGAAATTTCTCATTGGGGGCCTTGGAAACGGCCCGTGTGAAGGAACCCCAGTGGCCACCTCGCAGCTCCTTTCCCAACGGCCTCCTGGGGGGAGGAAGTGAGCATCATTTGGAACAGTCTGCCTTCAAAGGGGAGGAGATTTTGGAGAAATCTGAAGGATGGAGATATTGTATATCCTTTAAGTGTGTTTCCATAACATTCTTTCTCAACTTTTTATGGATTGTAAGCTCCTTGAGGACAGGAAGTACATCTGTATCCACACTAGTGGGCAGGGCTTGCTGGCTCAGTGAGGGCTATTAAGTTTTTTCATAATAATAAAGGTTGGGGAGCACTGGCTTTGAAATTGTATTTGTTGATGGCTTTCAATGAAGGTAGAGAAGATGGTTTTGTTGTTTAGGGAGATTGGTGGCAACTCAGGTGGCACCTGTAAAGTATCACTACCTTGGCAGCTCAGGGCAGGCTTGGTTCTTAGAAACTTGATTTCGTTGCCATTGTGCTGAGAACGGGACATAGAAACAATGCCTGCTCGAATTAACACGTACACCTGTTATGGAAAATGCAAGTGCAAAGTGGGTAGAGTTCTTGCCATTCGTCAGTACTTACCTTGCTTTAGGGAAAGTCAAACTAGAATTAGAGTTGTTGCTTCAGAACTTCCTTGGTCAAGGCCAAGGAAATTAGTTATGCGAATGGCTGGACATACCTTCTCTGTTGCTAGGGTGAGCAGTCCTGGGCACATCTTGAACATTTTCTTCTCTGGACTTACCATTCCTACTCTCAGTCCAGGTGCTGTCCTCTAAAAGCATTGTTTGCCACGGACAGAAGGACAACCAGGATAAATAGCCCACTAAAGTGGCGCTTTAAGTAAGGGGCTAGGTTGGAATCCATCCTTTGGACTATTTGTGACTCTCAGCTCCCCATCGCCACGTTTGAGTCTGCCATGTTGTTAGGCAGCGTCGGCTCCTAATGTAAACACGAATCATTTTCCAGGGCTTTGCCAGAGCCAAGAACACACTGGACAAGGCTGTCCCTCGGCAGCAACTCAGGTGGTAATCTTAGCACATACCTCAGGTGAACGGATGTATGTACACACAGCAAACTGCTCGGTGGCTACTGGTTGTATTTTGGCATTGTAGTCAAATTTGATACTCCCTTCCTCCCCTCCCCATTATTGTCATTCTAGCAGGTGTTGAGGGAGATTTGGTGGCTACTTAGGTGGCACCTGAAAGCAGAATACTAGAAGCAGAATGCTGAGCCCTCGAACAACAGTGTGCTTTGAAAAGTGATCGCTTTAATGCAGACATGAAAGCTCCCTGTCGGCATTAAGCAGAGTTTAGGAGCCCACAGAGTTTAAATCGCATTAGGTAGAGGGACCAGGTGGTGGTAGGAAGTTGGCTGTTCATTTGGGAGGGAAAATGTGTGCCTGGTCATATCTTAAACAATATACAGAAATGAATTCCAGAGAGAGAAAAGATTTGAATGTTTAAAGAAACATTCAGAAAAGCACTTGGACACAAAGGGAATAATTTTTATTTCATTTTAGGGATAGAAAGGCTTTTGACACAATACTCAACTCCATAAAAGGAAAAGATGGGTAGACTTAACTATGTAAAATATTTAAGATTCTACCGGCCAAAGACGCTACAAATAAAGTTATATCATGTACTAGAGGCTCACTACACAAAATCGCATGAGACCCAGAGCCGGTGTGCCGCAGGACCCAGTGTCAAGTCCCTGCCCACCTGCGCTAGCAGCGCCGCCCACCTTGAAGACATTTATTGTAAACAGAGATAAGAATAGTTTCCTGCCCTAACTAACCTTTCCTCCTCAGGAGCACTTAAATTGACCTTTCTTGGAAGATGAGAATTGAACAGAGCAACACTTGTTCCCATGAAGAAACCATATGACATTCATCAGGTGCCTTCTGGCCTTTGGGTGTGCCGGCCACAGGGTTTTTATACTAGATACTGAGGCCTGGTGCACGCAATTCGTGCACGGGCTGGGATGGTGTTCCTCAGCCCAGCCTGCACCCTCTCCAATCTGGGACTCCTCGAGGGATGTTAAACTGCCTGTTTAGACCCGATCCCACTGGGCAGTTAAATGGGCAGTTGAATATCCCTCTCACAATCCAGGACTGCTGGCTCCTAACTGCTCACCTGCCTGTCTTCCTGATTGCCCCTAACCGCTTCTGCCTGCCAGCCTGATCATGTTCTAACCACTCCCATGCCAGCCTGATTGACGTCTAACTGCTCCCCTACCAGCCTGTTTGCCCCCAACTTCCCTCTTCTGCTGGTCTGGTCACCCCTAACTGCCCTCCCCTACAAGGTTGACCGCCAACAACTGCCTTCCCTTGCAGACCTGGTCCCTCTCAACTGCCCTCCCTTGCAGGCCTGGTGCCTCTCACCTGCCCTCTCCTGTTGGCCATCTTGTGGTGGCCATCTTGTATCCACATGGGGGCAGGATCTTTGACTACATAGGGGCAGCTATCTTGATCTTGTGTGTTGGAGTGATGGTCAATCTGCATATTATTCTTTTATTAGATAGGATAGAGGCCTGATGCATGGGTGGAGGCCAGCTGGTTTGCCCTGAAGGGTGTCCCGGATCAGGGTGGGGGTTCCCTTGGGGCATGGAGCTGCCTGGGTGAGGGCCCTGTGGTGGTTTGCAGGCCAGCCACGCCCCCCTGGCGATCCAAGCAGAGGCCCTGGTATCTGGAATTTATTTACCTTCTACAATTGAAACTTTGTAGCCTGGAGCGGAGCCAAGCCCTCTGCTCATTCCCGCTGCTGCCATTTCTGTTTGGTTTTATGTATCTTCTATAATTGAAATTTTGTAGCCTTAAGCAGAGGCCTGGGCTGGCCAGAGCAGGTGGAAAGCTTTGCTTCCTTTGTTGCTGGGGGCAACCCTAGCCTGCTCTTTCCAGCTCTGTGGTTGCCGCCATTTTTCTTGGGATTTATCTTCTATAATTGAAACTTTGTATTCTTGAGTGGAGGCCTTAGGCTGGCCAGGGTGTGTGGAAAGCTTGGCTTCCTCTATTGAAACCCAAGCCTCTCAACTGCTCTCTGTGGCTGCGGCCATCTTGGTTGGGGTTAATTTTCATACTTGTTCTGATTGAATGATGGGCGTGGCTTGAATAGAGTGATGGTTAATTTGCATATTACTCTTTTATTAGGTAGGATGGGAGAAAATATATAAGTAATAGAGTTTAAGTTTATTCTTAATATATTAAGTATTTTTTAAAAGAATTCTTTCTTTAAAAAAAAATATTTTATTGATTTTTTTTACAGAGAGGAAGGGAGAGAGATAGAGAGCCAGAAACATCGATGAGAGAGAAACATCGACCAGCCGCCTCTTGCACATCCCCCACCGGTGATGTGCCCACAGCCAACGTACATGCCCTTGACCAGAATCGAACCCTGGACCTTTCAGTCCGCTCTGCCACTGAGCCAAACCGGTTTCGGCTATATTAAGTATTCTTAAACATCAATAATAAATGACAAATGCCCCAATAGAAAGATGGTCAAAGTGGATGAAGAGGCAATTCACTTTGGGAATATAAACATGAACCCTGGTAAAAGCCTCAGCTGTAAAGACAGAAACCTCTTCAAGTCCGAAAGGTTAACAAACACACAAAAGGATGAAGAAATTGGGAAATTTGTGTTTTTGGTGGGATAGTGGGGCAGTTAGCATGTTAAGGACCTTGGCTGAGACGTTGGCATAGAGACCGTCAATGCATCTGGAAGCCTGTTTTTAATCAACTGAGGAGATCAAACCAACTCTAAAAAATGGTTTTTAACAATATCATAAACAGAAGACATCTGAGGACCTGGAAGATATTACACAAGTCACTCTTCTGGTGTCCTGGGCATTATTTTAATACTCTTTTCTTTATTGTGAATTATTTTATTTCTTTAAATGTTGTTACCTTTGCTAATTAGGTTCGATTCAGGTTAGATTAAAACTGAATATGTATTACTCAGTGGTTAAATGTCGACCTATGCACCAAGACATTGCTGTTTGATTCTGGTCAGGACACTTGCTTGTTGTGGGCTCGATCCCCGATGAGGGGCGGGTAGGAGGCAGCTAATAGATGTTCTCTCTCATTGGTGTTTACTATCTCTCACTTTCCCTTTTTCTCAAAAAAAAAATCCATAAAAATATGTTTTTAAAAAACAATACGTTTATACAGACTTCAGTTTATTTGGCTAGGGTTCTAAAAACAAATTCATATATTAGTCATTTCAAATGTGTTTCTCAAGAGTTTGGTCAAGATTTAACAACAGTTTCAGCTAGCAATAGTGAGACTGTGTGTGTGTGTGTGTGTGTGTGTATGTGTAGAAAGAGAGAGAGGTGTGTATGGGAAGAAAATCCCATGATTGGACGATGAGGTTTTCAGTTTAAAGACTAATCTTGGATTTATTTGTACTTTAGTAAATTTAGTTCAATATTTATCAACATTTCACTGAGTATAGAGAGAAATAGGGGGATAGTTTCAATATATTAGTGGGAAATTTTTCATTTGATTTGATTTTATATCTTTTGTATTGGATACTAGGAAAATATATTTTTCCATTAAAAAGGTCACACTTCTGGAAATTCTCCTGGTTTGGCAGCCTGAGCTTGTTGGTCTAATTAAGAGTATGTTTCCTGCTTAACATAGTAGGTTTTGCAAAGCTGGTGGAAACACCATATTATTTTTTCATCACTGAGTATACGGTGCTACAGGCTTGACAGTGCAGTGTAAGGTAGTTAACTAGTATTCTATTAAGAATTAAGAGAAAACAGTATGGTAGAAGATAATATTTTTTTCTGTTTTTACTTTATATATCAATTATTTATATCAAATATATTTCTTTTCTAAGTGTGGGCGGTTTTCCCCGTGTTTTTAAATATGTTTTCTTATTGTTTGTCTTGTAACAAGCCTCTTTAGAAGCTTCTTGCAAATGAAGGCCATCCTCTTTGCTGGTAGGGCTATCTGACCAGACCCCTGGTGAGTTTATTTAGCACCCGCAATCCAGGTTTCATGTGTTCTGTCTTTGCAAATGAGGAGAAAGAAGCACAGATGTTTTTCATTCTAGAATGTGCCTACCCAACAGCTGTCCCCACTGCCTCCTCCCTGGGACTCGCGGTGTGCTTTTCTAAAGTGCTGCCAGACTTACTCTGCAGTGTGCATGTGGAAGGAGCCCTTCTAAGATCCCCAAGTCTGTTGTCAGGGATCATTTTTTCTCACTGAACAGGAACCAGCACCGTAGTTAACTTCAGTGTTGATTATTTAAGAGCACAAATCAGATTGTTGTCTATATACTATAAAATTGTGTAGTTAAGTTAGCGTTTATTAGATTTGGTTTTCTACTTTTTTGTAAACTCCAAACCAAAGAATGTTCATAGCCAGAGCACAAATGCAAAATGAACGTGAGTATTTCTGGCCAATAGAAAAGCTTAACACATTATTTCAGAATGGAATTGAGTTTGATAGTCTGCTGCTCACAGAATAGTCCCCTTACCAGGGATGACTGACTTGTCCATACTTTCAGTCTGATGTGGGAGGGCCCTGTGCCCGCAGGCATGCTACCGGGAGCTTTGGGTATTGACTGATTTCTGTGTACACTTAATTCACATCATCTGATTGGGCCTTTGGCTTTATTGCATTGCAATGTATGTGGCCCAAAGAGCATGCTTGATGAATTTCCTCATGCAATACTAATGAAACTTAGACACGTGTGATATCAAGGCACAAGTTCACTTATGAGGCTAAAAGAGTTTCACTTCAGAGAAAGGTCTGCAGTATTTACTTTTCATGCTTTGAATTATGTTTGTATCTCTCATCAGCCCAAGAGTTTGTACTTGAGGATCAGAAACAGAACTTTAGTCTCTGACTTGCATATTGATTTACTGACTCTCTTGAACAAGAAGGTATCATTCTTTTCTACTGTCATGTTCCATCTTGTATTTTTCTAGGTGTTTTTTTTTTTTTTCCCCCCCCAGAGTAAAACTTGGAGCTGTGTTTAGTTAGGGATTTTTTAATTAAAAAAAAAAAGTTCCTCTTAGATTTTTTTTTTCTTTTTAACTTGGTGCTATTAATATATTTTTTATTGACTAAAGAGAGGAAGGGAGAGGGAGGGAGAGATAGAAACATCAGTGATGAGAGAGAATCATTGTTTGGCTGCCTCCTGCACGCCCCCCACTGGGGATTAGACCCACAACCTGGCATGCACCCTGACCAGTAATCAAACTCAGGACCCTTCTTCAGTCCACAGGTTGTCACTCTATCCACTGAGTCAAACCAGCTAGGGCTTTAGTATTCTTTTAAAACTGCTTAATAAGCTTATTATAATAATCTGACTTAGAAGTTGTGGAATACAGGTAAAAACATTGGGCAGCTTCAATTTTATCAACTGTAAATTCAAGCAACATTACTAATGTGCTTTTGCTGCAGTGAGCGTGTTTCTCAGCCCCATGAGGGCAGCCACTGTGCCTCTTGCCACCTTCCTCCTGCACAGAGCTGGTGTCTGGCCCCGAAGGTAGCAGAAAGTATTTATTAAATTAGATTTGATGTGGTGGTAATTCCTTTTCTTTGTGCACTGCCCAAGCTTCAGCCATACCAGAGCTGTCCCACAGGTGCAGCCTACCCAGAAGGTGGTGGGAGTTTCACTCCTGTTACAAAGCAGCAAGTGCTATGTAGAGTCTGACTCAAACCATAGAGAACCTTGAAACTGAAATCAGAAACATTTATCCTTGGTTTCAGTGATGGGACGTATAGGATGATGCTTTATTCTCAATTATCAGAGAAAATGGTGGCTCAGGTTATTTCTTTATCTGTCTCTCCCCCCACCCCCACCCCCCCACACACACACTCACTGACATGTATAAGAATTTTAAATTGGAATGCCCAGAGATGGTATGTTATGGTTCATTTTCTTCTATTGGGTGATTTTTGGTGAGTAAAAGTCACCGTAATTTGTAAGATTTACTTACATTCCATAACATTTGTTGTTTCCTTACTGGCCAGGAACAATTTGAAGAACTGGACCTATTTCATAGGAATTTCTTTCCCTAAGCAGATCTGTCCATGGTTTTTGCCTAGAGATAGGGCAGGTGATCTAATTGCCTGGGAGTTTTTTCAAGGTCTATGTGCCTGGGCCCTGGTCTGGTTTGTATGTTTAGTGTGGTTAGGTTCAGGCCTCTGCATTTTGACACAGCTCTCTGGTGATCCTGAAGTGTGTTTGCTCTTGGAGGTGGGAGATGCTGGGTGGGCTCCAGGGATGAGGGCACACGGAAGTCCCAGTGCCACTCAGGAAGGTTTCATAGAAGTAGGGCACCTTCGGTGGATCTTGTCCTCACAGGTGTTGAGAGTAGGGGCGAACCCCTGCATCCATAGAGGGTACAGGTAGATTCTGGCATGAGAGCAGTGTAAATAGAGCGATAGGTGAAAACATCTTACTGAATTTTGGAAATTGCATGTAGTTGCCATGATTAAACTATAAAGTGAACATGGTCATATATGAGGTAGTTTTTATGCTACAGGAAACAAAAAGACATTATAAAGTATTAAGAAAGGAGGAGAAAATTAGACGTGAACTTTAGGTCAGAGGAGAGTGGTGTGAGATGAGCAGGATGGTCAGCTGGAATCACAATAACCAGGTAAGAGTGACATGTAGGCCTGAACTGAGAGTTGGTGACTGGTTGGATTGAGACGAGGGGGAGCCGGTGACTTGTCACTTGTCCAAAGAGTATGTATGGGCGATGTGCCCGACCTCAAGGTGAAGATGTGAGGGTGTTAGGTTTTGGGAGAAGGTAAGGGGCGGGGATAGAGCTGATGAGTGAGAGGGCCGTGGAGGGGATGACTTGAGTTGGGGAAGGTGTAAAGGACATTCTGGTTTTGCTCGGAGGCACTGCTCCTACACACTTTCGGTCCATGCCTGATGGGTGGTTGCTCTCTGCCGGCACCTTCAGGAACCTGTTCCCAGTCAGTGGTGGGCTCAGGTGGTGGGCATTTTCTCAGGGGAAGCCATCACAGCTTTCGCTTCTGTTTGAGCTGCGGGCAGGCATCCTGGCAGAGCTTAAACCAGGCATCCTTGCTGGGAGGGAGAGTGTTGCATTTATCTGGCTCCCTGTGAAGCCTGAGAATAAAGTCAAAATAAAGAGTGAGGAGGAAGGAGAAAGGAGGGAGGAGGGAGGGGAGAGAGAGACAGGGGCAGAGGAGAGAGGGGAGAGGAAATACCTGGTCCTGAGGATACTGCTTGAGTGTCTGCAATGAGCTCTGCTTCTGGCTATTGCAGTTACTTGAGCCAATAAATCCCCTTCCTTTGTCTTAAAAGCTCATCTCAGTTTGTGCTAAGGCTTCTTCCCCTTTGAAATTGATAGGGTCCTCACTGAGAAAGAAATGATCATGCTTTTTATTGTTGCTGAGGCAGGAGGTACATGGTGAAAAGAACCTGGGCTGTAAGATGAAGAATTGTTGCGGATATTCACGCTGAGTTCCTTAGTAAAGTGAATATATCTGAGGCTAAGTGACTTCCTGAAGGTCCAGTATCTGAGGAGTGATGGTTGAGACTAGAATTCAGATGTTGGACTTCCAGCTCAGTGATGTTTATACCATATTGCCTCACTTAGGCTTTCAGGAAAGTGAAAAAATGATGGTCTTTGAATGAGCTGCCTGTGGATAAAAGGGAAGATTTGGTTGTTGTATCTGAAAAACTCTTTGGATCTAGCTGTACAGTGACTGCTGCTCAGAAGAGCCTCAGTGCATACTTTTGATGCATGAGGATCTGGGTACACTGGTACCCAGGCCTGGACTTGGAGGCAGTCATTTTGAGTGGCTTCAGGGAGAGAGCTACTCAGAAGGCGGTACAGCCCTGTTTGAATGTGGCGTCCCTTTCCACTGTCTGATGTGCTTGTGGAAATGTCTCCCGAGGACCTTTATTTTGTTTCTAAATTTACAACGGAGTGGCTTCTTGAGGCCGTCTATTGCTCAGGATGCTCTTGGTGATAAGATTGTTATTAAGTCAGGAAGGTGAGCTGAAGACTGCCCTGCGGGGAACCATTTGCTGCTCTGTACAAGAGAGGCAGCGCGGCAAATCAGCTCTCATCTGGAGCATCAGACGGTCTCTCACATTACAATCTGACATCGGCACTGCTTTTTCTTTGATTTAAACAGAAAAGCCAGCCAATGCTCATATGAGCATGAGAAAGATAACTTAAAACAACTTCTTGAGGCACGGGCTCTATTTTATTTGTTCTGTGGAGACTAACAAGGAAGAGCCCTGTAGGAGCATTATAGATACCTGTGTCCAGATGATGAGAAGTGGATAGCATTTTGGCCTGAAGTCAGTTATTATAATACTTTTCCCTAAAAAGATACGTGTGGTTTTTTTTGTTTGTTTGTTTTTTTAAGTCCACCATTGATTTTCAGTTGAAAATGTTAGAAATATACAGGGCTAAGAATATATAGTAGCTTCAAATCTAAAGAAATTTGCTGAGGAGTTAAATAAAAGCTTTGTTAAACACAATGTGAGGCAGAGTATGGGAGACAATGGAAAGCATAGACTATAAACAATTGGCTTTGTAGGAAACATTAAGGGACCTACTTAGACAAGACTTTAGCAACCAGTGGTGATTATAATGGCCCTGCTTAGGCAGCCACACCATGTTTAGCTGTTATCTCGTTTACTGTTCAGGGGTCTTCGGAGGCAGAGTGTTTTTAAACCCCATTTTACAGAAGAGGAATGTTGAGATTTAAGTTAAATAACTTGCCCAAGTTTTTAAGCTAAGCTGTGAGTGCCAGAGCTGAGATATTTCTCATAGCTCAGGCGCCTCTTCATCTTTTTTGTGAGATGATTTAAGAGTCAGGAATCAGCAACTCCCCTTTATATTTCCTTCACATTTCTTCTTTTTCTGAAGCTGCCACCCTGTGATTGTTGGGCATTTTTTGACATCCTGGTTATTATCTATCTCAATCCTTTTTTCTATAGCTCTTAGGACAAATTGCAAACATTGTATAATTATATTAACGTTTGTTGATATTTTGTTTTCTTCCACTAATAATAATATCTAATATTTGTTGAATTCCTATTGGCCAGCTGTGTTCTCTGTATATTCTCTTTCTAACCACAACTCTTTCAGGTAGATACAGATGAGGAAACAGACACAGTGTTTAACAATTTACCTAAATTTACACAAGATTTAACATCGAGAGCTGTTTATTTAAAAAATATTTTTATTTATTAATTTGAGAGAGAGAGAGAGAGAGAGAGAGAAACATATGTTGTTCCATTTATTGATGCATTCAATGGTTGATTATTTTTTGAACTAGATAGATAGATAGATAGATAGATAGATAGATAGATTTATTTCAGAGAGGAAGGGAGATGGAGAGAGAGATAGAAACATCAATGATGAGAGAAATTCATTGATTCACAGCCTCCTGCACACCTTACAGCGGGGATCAAGCCTGCCACCTGGGCATATGCCCTAGCCGTGAATCAAACTATGATCTCCTGGTTCATAGGTCGACACTCAACCACTGAGCTATACAAGCTGGGCCATTGGTTGATTCTTGGACATGCCCTGGCCAGGGATCGAACCCACAATCTTGGCATAATGGAATGACACTCTAATCTCTGAGCTACCTGACTAGGGCTAGAGCTGTTGTTTTATTTTATTTTTTTTAATCCTCACCCAAGGATAATTTTTGCATTAATCTTTAGAGAAAGTGGAGAGAAGAAAGGGAGGGAGGGAGGGAGAGAGGGGGAGAGAGAGAGAGAGAGAAACATTAACATGAGAAAGACTCATTATTTGGTTGCCTCCCACACATGCCCAGACTGGGCCTGAGCCGAACTTGCAACCAAGGTACATATGTGCCCTTGACTGGGAATCAAATCCATGACCCTTTGATCTGAGAGCTGACGTAGAGCTGTTGTTCTTAATTAGAGACTGGCAGATCTTTCCAGTAAAGGGCCAGGCTTTGTAGACAAGAGGCAAAATCAAAGATATGATATAGATACTTAGATAACAAGAGAGAAAATAAATTTGATGAAATTCAAAATCACGCTATATAAAAGCCTAAGCAACCGAACGTCCAGTTGACTAGTTGACTAGTCACTGTGGTGTGCACTGACCACCAGTATTTGACCCTCTGGCGGTCATTGTGCTTCCACAGCCAACCTCCCATGGCTGGCCAATCTTTGCGGTCCCTTCCCCCTGCCGACTGGGTGGTCAGTGTGCTCTGACAGCCAACCTCCTGCGGTCCCTCCCCCTGGCTGGCCAGCTCCGCTTAGGGCTGGGCAAGAGGGCCCTGATGGGCCCTGATCACCGGCCAGGCCGAGGGACCCCACCCATGCACGAATCCATGCATCGGGCATCTAGTATTATAGTAATTAAATATTTTTGTAATATGGGTCTACTAATGAGAAGAATAGAGTTTTTTTTTTGGGGGGGGGGAGTAGCTTAATTGGGGTTCAAAGTTAGTGTTCCATATCATCAAATTAATTGTGCTTCTATGTATAAATGATGCCTGGCTTGTGGACGTACAGCAGCAGGCAGCAGGCCAGATGTTGCCTGTGGTCTGTAGTTTGTCAGGTGCCTTGTTAAGTGCTACCACGCCCCTTTCTCCCTTAGGGCCTTGACTCTCGGTCCAGAGTGCCCAGAGTGACCTGGCGAGCTTTAATGAGAACATCTGCCAGTGGTTTGTTCTAAGAGCCTGGCAGGCAGTGACAAACAAATTCTGATTTTGTAGAATTAGCCCAGGTGAAGTGTTAAAATAAAGTAGGGAAGGCCTTATAGGCAAGATTAGGTAGGGGGCTGTGAGAGGTTGCACTGGACAGCTCCAGGCCCCTGGACACCTCTCGTGGTGGCATTTCTCCTTCTGAATCTGGAGAGGGCCACCCTTCATATATATATATATATATATATATATATATATATATATATATATATATATGCGCAGAGTGCTTTTATGTCCTTTTAAAACGTATATATAGTATGATGTTTGTATGTGTTGTGTAGTTTTTTACACATGTCGTTATTTTCAGATTTATTCACATTAATATGTATAGCTTTAATCCATTCCCATATCAGTAATATGTTGCTTTGTAACAACCCCTAAACATTTATTATTGCTCCTCAGACTGTGGGTCAGCTTGGTGGCTCTGCTGGTCCTGGCCAGGTTCTCTCATGTCTCTTTGACCAACTTGGGGTTGGCCGGGGTTGAGGAAGGTTAAGACACCTGTGGTAGAGACAGCTTGTCCCCACTCCCGCATTTCAACATGCGGGAGGTGAGTGCATGTTGTTCCCCAGGTCACTGAGCAGGCATCTGAGAGAGCAGGAAGAACTGCAAGGCTGAAGCTTCAGCCCGGCTTGGAGAAGGCCAGCATGACCCTGCTTGCACCCTATTCAAGGCCATCCTGATGGGAGGGATGCAGCTCTGGACCGAAGAGCAGCAGAGACACGGCCAGTGTCCCAGAGGCAGGCAGGCGAGGGGGTAATTGTGGCCAGTTCGGCACACCCTCTCTACAGTTCATTATGGCTGCTGTGGAGTGTTTTGCTGTATGCCCGTGCTGATGCATTTCTTCCTCCACTGTCACCAGTTCGTGGCACTGTACCCAGTGCTGCTGTGGGTGATGTTGTTTGTACATCCTTGGGCAAGCGTGCTGCAGTTTCATGAAGGTGTAAGCGAGACAGTGCATGAGCAAGGTGTGTGTGCACATCCATGAACAGAAGTGTCGCATCAGAGGCTGAGCTAGAAATGGCTAGAGTGGCTGCATCAATCTATGTGCTCAGCGGGAGTGTGGTTCTCACTACGCCACATCCTTGCTATATCCTAGACCAGCGGTCGCCAAACTTTCTGACCTCATGGACCACCAGCGGTCCATGGACCACTGGTTGGCAACTGCTGCTCCAAAGGTTTCCTTAAACCAGCAGTTGCCAACTTTTTGGACCTCATGGACCACGGGTTGGTGACAGCTGTCCTAGAGGTTTTAATTTGTATTTTCTTTATTAGTAATGAGATAAACACCTTTCATACGCTTATTGGCCATGTATTTCTTTTATGAATTGCCAGTTAATATATCTTGCCCATTTTTTATTGCATTGTTTTATCTTTCAGTGACTTGTAGAACTTCTTTGGATTCTGATCCTTTCTTGGTTATATATGTTCTAATATTATTTCCCAGTCTGTGGTTTGTCATTGCATTTTTTAAATGAACTCTTGATGAACAAGTGTTTTTAATTTTAAATATTGTTAGATTTAGAGATCCAAGATGGCTGCGCCCAGGTAAACACCTAGCCGCAGACGCACACAACAATTTTAATAAAATACAACTAAAATATAAAATGGACATTACCCAGAAATACAGGAAAGTCGACTGACTGGAAATTCTACAACGAGAAGCAAGGAGAAAACCAGAAGGAAGTGCGGAGGAGCTGTAAAAGCCCAAGGTATGGAGACATGCGGCGTGCGGAGAGGACGGAGCCGGAGAGGAGGGAGGCCGAGTGTCTGGCTGGCGTTCCCTCGGGGGAAGGAGATAAAACTCTGTGTTGGGCCCCAGTTCTAGGCCAGACCCCGGGGACCCAGGCTCATCCATAGGGAGCTGGGCTTTAAAGCGGAACCCCGGGGAAGCGGCGAAAGAAGGTCCAGGCGGCGCGCGCATTGCGCGCAGCGAAGGGACAGTTGGCTGTGCCGCGGGATTGCCCTGGCCGGAAGGAGACAGTGGCTCCAGTCTGCTCTGAACGCCACCTCCAACTCCACTTCCAACTGAACTGAACCCCAATACCGGGCTCACTGGGGGAGAGCATAGACTGTTTGGCAGCAGGGGAAAATCGAGGGCATCTATCTCTCAGAGGCACTTTGCAGCGAGTACTGAAGGACCCTGAGACTCAGGAGCCGCATAGGGCGGGGCTGACGGAAGCCAAGGCTGTAGGCTCCACCCTGAAATCCCGTCCCATCTGTAACTGCGAAATGTGACAATGAAATAGATCACAAACAAAAGAAATGGAGGACAAAAAGAGACTGGATATAGAGTTCAAATCTACGCTTATAAGGTTTTTCAAGAATTTCCTAGAAAAGATGGATAAGACCAATGAGGATATGAAAAGAGATCAACTAGAATTAATAAGGAGTCAATAAGAAATGATAAGGGATCAACAAGAAATAAAGAATACATTGTCTGAAATAAAAAATATTATACAGAGTCCTAAAAAACAGAATGGAAGATTGCAAGAATCAAGTCAAAGATTTGGAACATAAAGAGCCAAAAGACACTCCTCCACAGAAGCTAGAAGGCAAGAGAATCCAGAAAATTGAAGATAATGTAAGAAACCTCTGGGACAACTTCAAGCGAACCAACATCAGAATTATGGGGGTCCCAGAAGATGAGAGAGAGCAAGATATCGAAAACATACTGAAAGAAATAGTGACAGAAAACTTCCCCCACCTGGTGAAAGAATTAGACTTACAAGTCCAGGAAGCGCACAGAACTCCAAACAAAAGGAATCCAAAGAGGACCACACCAAGACACATCATAATTAAAATTTCAAGAGCAAAAGACAAAGAGAATATTAAAAGCAGCAAGAGCAAAGAAGGTAGTTACCTATAAAGGAGCACCTATACGATTGTCAGCTGACTTCTCAACAGAAACCATGCAGGCCAGACAGGAAAGGCAAAAAATATTCAAGGTGATGAATAGTAAGAACCTACAGCCAAAGATAATCTATCCAGCAAAGCTATCACTCAGAATCGAAGGTCAGATAAAGAGCTTCACTAATAAAAAAAAGCTAAAGGAGTTCATCAACACCAAACCAGAATTATATGAATTGCTGAAGGGGGTTCTTTCAGAAGAGAAAGTAAAGATAAAAATTATGAACAACAAATACGTAACTATCAACAAGTAAGTCTAAAAACCAAGGAAATTAAAAAAAAAATCTGATGAACAATATTAACTGTTGAATATAATAGAATCAGAGGTATGGAAGGGGAGTGAACTGATGATTCTTGGGGAAAAGGAGAGAGGGGGATGTGGGAAGAGACTGAACATAAACTGTGCACCTATGGATGAGGACAATGGGGAGTGGGGAAAGGGCAGAGGGTGGGGTGGGAACCTGGTGGAGGAGAGCAATGGTGGGGGGAGGGGAAAGGAACATTTGTAATAATATGAACAATAAAAACTTATTAAAAAAAAGAATATTAAAAAAAATAAATAGTATGTGCTCATTCCCCTAATAAAAATCATTAAAACCAATAAAAAATATTGTTATATTTATCAGGCTTTTAAAAATAGTTTGTACTTATTAAAGAAATTTTCTCGTCTCCATGTTCAAATTTTATATTTAAAGTTTTAAAGTGCTTGTTTTTTCACCTTTTGATATTAATCTTTTGGAATTGATCTTTGTGCATGGTGTGAGGTCAGGACCTCTTTTTGTGTGAATGGATTTTCATAAACAGTTTAAATTCTTACTTTTTTTTTTCTTTTATTTTTTATTTATTTATTTATTTTTTAATATATTTTATTGATTTTGTACAGAGAGGAAGGGAGAGAGATAGAGAGTTAGAAACATCGATGAGAGAGAGTCATCGATCAGCTGCCTCTTGCACACCCCCTACTGGGGATATGCCCGCAACCAAGGTACATGCCCTTGACCGGAATCGAACCCGGGACCCTTCAGTCCCCAAGCCGACGCTCTCTCCATTGAGCCAAACCGGTCCCGGCTTACTTTTTTTTTTTCTTTTAGGCAAGGCCAGCTCTGTCCCACGTTTGGTTTTCATGTGTACATAGGTTTTCCTTAATATTAGTTCTTATAGAGAAATGGTGTCCAGTTTTCACTTTGTAGCTGGCACCTTTTGTTTACTGTTGTATTATTGCTGACTTAGTGCCCTTAATTTCCTGGATGATGATAGTAAGTAGCAGGTCTTTGGTTGCTTACTGTGTGCTAGGTTACTATACCATACTTAGGGCTTTAATGCATTGATTCATTTGGTCCTCATAACGGCATATGAGTTAGCTGTTTTTGTTTTCAGTTTAGAGATGAGTAAAGTGAGGCACAGAGGAAGCCCACTGAGAGCTGGGATTTTGAACCCAGTCCAGGTGGCTTCAGGGTCTCAATATAAAGCCATTAGCCTTCATTTGCATAAATCGAAGTGAGACTGGCTTCTAGTAAACTGTAACCTATTGAAAATTTGTCTAGTTACTTATGCTTAAGGACACAGTTGTTAGAATGAGTCAGGCAGCACAGAGATTTCTGGAGTTTGTTTTTAGAATTTAATTTGGCTTCCTGAACCAATCATCTTTGCGCTCGCCTTCCCCATCACATTGCATGTGGGGAAATAGAGAAGATGACTGTTTTTTGATTTCTGGATTAATGTATGGGCACTAGTAGAAGACTAGTGTGCAGGAGTGAGCACAGACATGTAGGGCAGAGATGGGTGCTCTGCAGGGGTTCTTTTTAAAACCAGGATGTGACCCCCTGGCAGTGGGCAAGGAGACACCGATTGGTGGTGTTGCTCTTATATCAATCAGGGGCAAAGCAGATGTACAGTCCTTAGTTCATCCTAGCTTGATGCCTATGTCGTGGTCAGAGCTGTTTCATGCCTGAGGCACATTTAAAAACAAACAAACAAAAAAAAAACAGGATGTGTATGGCTTTATAAAGGCAGATAGGCTGTTGGATCAACCTGGGAACACACTGCTTTGAGTAACTTGCTTCTTCTTGCCCTCTAGCCACTCTCACAGAGGCACCCTTCATCCAGGCCAGCCACGTGGGTCTCTGCGCTCTGGACCTCCCATGGCACGCATTAGCTCTCCCAGCTCTGTTAATATTCATTTAAAATTTGATTGTGTTTGATAGCACTTTGATTACTTTTTGGTTGCTTTTAAAATATGTCTTAAGTTCCTAATAGTATTATAAGCTTCTTAGGATAGGGATGGTATTTTATAGTTACTTTTATCATCCCCTCTATTACTTAGCATAGTAGCTAACTGAAGTGCAGGTGCCTGAAGATTTTTCTTTTAATGTAGCTCGATGAGTAGGATCTAAGGAAGAGCAAATTTTATTATTTTTTTTATTTTTTATTTTTTATATATTTTATAGATTTTTTACAGAGAGGAAGGGAGAGAGATAAAGAGCTAGAAATATCGATGATAGAGAAACATCGACCAGCTGCCTCCTGCACACCCCCCACCGGGGATGTGCCCACAACCAACGTACATGCCCTTGACCGGAATCGAACCTGGGACCTTTCAGTCTGCAGACCGACGCTCTACCATTGAGCCAAACCGGTTTTAGCAGGAAGGGCAAATTTTATATTCAACTTAAATTTTTGACTGTTTTATTCAACAGGTTGCTTAAGTATGTACTTTGTTCAAAGAATTGCAGGAACAAATGAATCAGAAACAGTTCCTCGAAAGGAATAGGCTCTTAAATCAATTTACAAATTATAAATACAAGTAGTCCTTGGGTTTTGTTGGAGATCCGTTCCTATGGCGTGACATAACCGATTTTCGCCGTAAGTCGGAACCCACCTACATAAGCATCTATATCACTCACATGGAGCACATACACAGCAATAATGAAGTGAAACAGTAAAAAAATTTGAAAGAAAGGTAATAATTCCTGACCTTTACTTGAGGTAAATAAATAGTAAAAAACATAAAGCACATATGTACATACGTCGAAATAACGGAACTTTTTTTTTTTTTTTTTTTTTAAATAAATACTGTAGCCGGGACCAGTTTGGCTCAGTGGATAGAGCGTCGGCCTGCAGACTGAAAGGTCCCGGGTTTGATTCCGATCAAGGGCATGTACCTTGGAGGCAACTGATCGATGACTCTCTCTCATTGATGTTTCTAACTCTCTATCCCTCTCTCTTCCTCTCTGTAAAAAATCAATAAAATATATTAAAAAAATAAATACTGTAAATGGGAGATGGAGATGTAACCACAAAACTTCAAGTCCGACGGAACCTGAGGACTGCCTGTACAGTGTTTGCTTTCATGTACATCTTAGTTTCATAAAAGGAGAAGGGCTGAAGTTGTGTATAACTGATTTTATTTGGGGAGATCCATGATATTATAATTACTAGGGGCCCAGTGCATGAATTCTTGCACCTTGAAAGGAACCGTGGGCTTTGAGGCTGCAGTGAACACAAGGGCAGGTTTGGGCCCATCCTCTGCACCCTCACATAGCCCCTCCTGCCACAATCCCCCTGGTCCCCTGTCTGCCAGCAGCCCTGCTTCCGCTGCTACCACTCCACTGCCACCAACCCCAGGCTTGCACCTGCTGATGGCGCAGAGTGATTGGAGCCAGTGCCAGCAGTGGGTATGAGTGGGGCCTGTGCCGTCAGTGGGTGGGAGTGGTGGCTGCTGCCTCAATTGCCCCTCAAGAGGAGGTGGAGGAGCCCTGAGAGGTGATCGGCGTTGGCAGCAGGTGTGAGTGCTGGGCAGGACCATGGTGCACAGGAGCAAAGAACTGTCAGTAACCACCAGAGGCTCCCCCCACACAATGACAGCGACTGGCGCCCCACCTTGTTCTGGTGCCCCCTCTCACATGCACCACCATCCCGCCATGGCCAGCACCCACCATGTTCTGTGTGTGGTGATCAGTGCATGTCATAACAACCAGTTGTTCAGTTTTTCTGCCTTTTGGTCTATTTGCATATTAGGTTTTTATATGTATAGATATCGTTAGGAAAAAGTCACTCAAGGTAGACCGTAGTGAGTTCCAGAGCTGGGAGTGGGCAGCTGAAGGAGAGGGAGCAGTCATTGTGTCCATGAGTAGGGGCTGGACAGAGACGAGAGGAATAGGAATAGGGAGCCAGTCCTGAATGTGGAAGGTAGGATTTGACAGGTGGATTAGGAGTGGAGGGTGGGATTGAATTTCTGGAAGATGGAATGATGTGCACCCGGTCTTGTAGAGGCAGAAAAATCTGGCTGTATTTGGAGCAATAGTAGTTGAATTTGGCTAGGATATAGGGGAGTGAAGGTAGGTAAGTTGGGGCCAGTTTGTGTAGGGTCTTAAATATCAGGCTAAGGTGTTTGGACTTGGTTCAGTAGACAGTGGGGAGCCACTAAGGTTTTTGAGTAATATGATCTGAGCCATGCTTTTGGAAGATTAACCTGGCTGAATTGTGAGTAATGAATGAATAGGAAAATGGAAGTATTTTCCATTGTTGGATCACATTTTTGTTTTCTGTATAAATATAACTAAAACAAATGAAGGCTTAATTTAGTTATTAAATAGTACTAAGAATCTTCATTAATTAATATATAATAAAATATGTATTGTGCATTTCTCAAATCCAGCTAACCTTTTAAAACTAGTCGAGGCCCTATTCATCTGTTAGATTCTAATTAAATTTGTGCGTTCAGATTCTTTAGTTAGTTTATACTTTACAGATAGATTAATCTTCCAGGTACACGGTTCTGATGATGGCGTTGTACCACTCAAAAAGCCTTCAGCACCGCTCTGTGGCTGCTGAATAAAGTCCGAATTTCAAAGCCCAGCAATCAAGGCCTTCTCTCATTTCTCTCACCACTCCTGACTGCCTCAGCAAAATGGCCTTGAGACTCCTGGCGATGTCCTCTTTCCTTGTCTCCTTTTCTCTGGTTTCTGTACCCTTTCTCAGAGGCAGGAGATTCAAAGTATGTTGCTGTCCTGAGAACTTCAGTGACCCGCCCCTATCTGGCAGAGCTGGGAGGAAAACTATCATTTGACCAAAAAGTATTTTTCGTACGTGGTCGGGACCTGTATTGTGCCATCCCCTGAGGATGTGATGGTGAGTGAAACAGAAGTGGTCCCTATGCTTTATAGCTTCAGTCTTGAGAGACAGACATTGCTCACTCAGTAGAATTAAGTTACAGTTACCAACTGGGGTGGGTCCCATCAAGGAAAAGTATTTTGGGGTACTTGAGAGGATTAATGGGGAAAGGGAGTGAGGCCAAATCAGAGTAGCATGTCAGGAAGGTCTCTTTAAGGAAGTGAATTTTAGGCCGAGGACAGATGTGCCAGTTGGAGTGGATAGGCAAGGTGCCCAGTGAGAAAGCCCTACCAGACAGAGACCAGTGTGCTGAGGCACTCGAGAAAAAGAGTTTGGTAGTAGCCCAGCTGGTATGGCTCAGTTGTTGAGCACCAACCTATGAACCAGGAGGTCATGGTTTGATTTCTGGTCATGGTACATGCCCAAGTTGTGGGCTTGATGCCTAGTAGGGGTGTACTGGAGGCAACTGATTGATGATTCTTTTTTTTTTTTTTTTAAAATATATTTTATTGATTTTGTACAAAGAGGAAGGGAGAGAGATAGAGAGTTAGAAACATCGATGAGAGAGAGTCATCGATCAGCTCCCTCTTGCACACCCCTTACTGGGGATATACCCTCAGCCAAGGTACATGCCCTTGACCGGAATCGAACCTGGGACCCTTCAGTCCCTAAGCCGACGCTCTATCCATTGAACCAAACCGGTCTCGGCTGATTGATGATTCTTGCTAACCATTGATGTTTCTATCTCTTTCTCCCTCTCCCTTCCTTTCTCTGAAATAAATCCTATATAATAAAAGTAATATGCAAATCGACTGAGCAGCAAAATGACTGGTCGCTATGACATGCACTGACCACCAGGGGGAAGATGCTCAATATAGGAGCTGTCTCCTGGTGATCAGTGCGCTCCCACAAGGGGAGCACCACTCAGCCAGAAGCCAGGCTCATAGCTGGCAAGCTCAACCTGTCCTGCCTCTGCTGCAGGCGAGTGGTAAGGAGTGAGGGGTCCCAGACTATGATAGCCCCAAACTGCGAGAGGGATGTCTGACTGCTGGTGGCATCCTCCGAGGGTTCCTGGACAGCGAGAGGGCACAAGCTGGGCTGAGGACTACCCCCACCCCTAGTGCATGAATCTTCTACACCAGGCCTCTAGTAAAGGCATATTTAAGAAGAGAATATATCCCAATCCAAGCCCTTTTATCCCCACTATCCACTCTGGGCTAAATCTCAATTAAATGAACTGGTCTCTGCTTCTAATCTTGCAGCCCGGCAGTCTATTCTTGATAAAGCACTTTGTGATTTCTGTTTCACAGAGGAAAAGGCAAAGGCATACTCCCACTGGGCCTTATGCTAAACACTACAATGTATGTGTCCGCTCTCGTACCCACAAAGTGCTTCAGTCCAGAACGTCAGTGGGCAGAGGCTGAGAAACGCTGCTTTCAGGATCAAAACTCAGACTCCGTTATGCTGCTAACATCCACAGACCTCTACAACTTGTCTATACAGATGATTAGAATGATTGCACATACTTCTAAACAAATATACTGTAACTGACATACATGTGCATGCTCATGTTCCTACATCTAACTGAACAAATAGTTCCTTTGGAAAGGTTATTCATTTGTTTATGTGACCCTGCCGTTTTCACAGTTGCTTTTGAGACCTGCAGCAAATTCTTTAAATCTCCTTATTGGTATCACATGTTATTCTAAAGGTAGATTTGGAGATATCCAGTGCTTTCTGAATACATTGCAATGAATAATGAGGTTGGGTAGTAATTCTTTTGTAAGATGAAATGAAATATGACTATAATGTTATACTTGACTGTAAAGACAGTTTAAAAGTAATACTGCTTCTATAAAATATTTTCATTAGTAAAAATTAGGAATAAATGTTTTATATTCTCAATTTGAAGGAGAGTATTTACATATGAAAGTTCTAAAGAGCAAGTGTTCATCCGAGTCACATGTTGAAATGTTATCTAAGATTAGGAACACAGGCACTCATGTAATATTGGGAACATAATTTGGCAACACTTTGGGAGAGCAATTTATCATATTATTAGATTGAAAATGTTTGTACCCTATCATTTAGGAATTGAACCTGCAGCTATTAATTTTCAGAAACATTTACACCAGTAAGCAGAGATACATACATACATATGGAACTATTTCTTAAAGCTTTGTTAAAAAGAAAATCCAAATACTTGTCAGCAGCATATTGGTCACCAATCATTAGTACATCCTTCCAGTAGAATACTATGCACCAACAATATATGTGGGCTGACATGAAAGGCAGAGGATATATTAAATTAGGGAGGTGGATGTTAAAACACACACACACACACACACAAAAACTAGTATGTATGGCATCCAGCACAAAATTAAATATGTCAGATATGCTTAGAATAAAGACCTAGAAGAAAAAAATAAGCTAACCATGGGAGTAGGGAACATTCCTGCATTTCAGACATGTTTGATTGTTTTAAATGAATGTATGTTTTACATCAGAAAAAAGTTATTTTGAAGCCATGGGACAGTCATCTTGCTTTATAGCCAGGTCTTTCATTGTTTTGAGACAGCCTTTTTTGTATTAATACATACCATGGCAAGAGATCGTCCAGCAGTTCTGTATCTGTAGTCAGGAATACTTAACATTGTCCCCAGATCCCTAGGGCTTTGTCCTTCACTGCCTTAAAAGTTTGTAATTCTTCACTTTAGAGTGAGAATGGCAAAGGTTAGTTGTGACTGTTTCTTTTCTAAAAAGTCTTAGGCTTGAAATATGTTGTGGTGTGCTCATCTGTGTTGCTCCTGCAGGTGGTGCTGGTGGGTTTGCAGTGTTCTTGGTGTTTAATAAGTCAAGTTCCCCTGAACTGGGAAATCTTTTATTACAGGCCCTTCCTGGTATGTTGCTGTTTTCATGTAATTTTGGAGAATCAGCTGTTTTCTTACTGTTATTCAAGAAATACACTGAGTGGCCAGATTACTATGATCTCTGAACACATAATAATCTGGCCACTTAGTGTATATCCTATATAATAAAAGGCTAATATTCAACTTGTCCCCTTGACCAGGAGTTCGACCAGCAGGCAGGCTGGCCAACTGCCCATGTCCCCTCCCCCTGGCCAGCCTGGCTGGACCCCACCCATGCATGAATTCATGAACCAGGCCTCTTATATATTCTCTCTCTCTCTCTCTCTCTCTCTCTCTCTCTCTCTCTCTTTCTCTCTCTCTCTCTCTCTCCCCCCCCCCCCTTTCTCTCCCCTTCCCTATTTCTCCCCCCCCTCTCCTCCCCTCCCCTTCTCTCACACTCACACACTCACACACACACAGAGTGGCCAGATTATTATGATCTCTGAACACATAGTAATCTGGCCTCTCAGTGTATAGTGTAGCAGAAAAATATGTAACAAGTTCTTATTTATCTACTAGTACTTTGTTATTTGTTCCATCTTTGGGGAACTTGAATTTATGTCAACCACAGAATGATCCTCTGTAACTCTTTTAAAGTCCCAAAACCTCATCAAAACTGTCAGGAGAACTAATTTTTTAAAATGAATTTTCTTTGAAGTCCTCCCTTCCCTTCCTCTTTGTATATCCAGCTCCCCCTCCTCTCTCTTTCTTTCTCCCAGTCTGTCAAGTTCAAGAGCAGCTCAGATGCCATGAATTAAATGAAGCACAAAAGGGGAAAGGAGACCCTTTGGAAGAACAAAGGCCTCCCATTAGGCTGCCATGTTCTCTTTTGAGCAAATGCGCACCCTGCCCGGTTCTCCTGCTGTCCCCATGCCCTGCACAGAAGGTAAATAGGCAGATCCTCATTACCCCACGTTTCCCCCTCTCCTCCAGGCCACACACAGGCTGCAGGGCTTTGATGTCTTCAGGCATTCTCTGAGAGTTGCTTTACTCCTTTTAAAGAGCAACAGGGGAGAGATGGCAGTGAGAGCAGTGCACACCGGGTAAAACCCCACAAGGAGAGAAAATGAGCTGTCAGGAGGCCACAGCCGGGGAATCCAGGGTCGGTGGAAGGAACCCAACGCTGCTGCCATTCTTCTATGCCATGCCTTTTAATGCCCTGTATTTTAAAAATAACTTCGATTTACATTCGCTTTAGATTGGTGAGTTAGTTTCTCTTCTCTAACAAAATAGACAAATGGGAGTAAGTTTAATTGCCGAGCACAGTTCTTGTAACACTAATAAACTTGCTAATCTTCCTGCATCCCATTGGATGTTGGCTCTGTGGTGTCATGTGGATGGTTTAGCTTAGTTTGTGGTCTTACATGTCTTTTCATTGGGCTGGGACTGAGAAATGACAGGAAAAAAGCTTTGAATGGCAAATAAGAAAAGGGATAACCTATGTGGAATCAAACTTAAAATTTGGGAGATAAACTATTGAAGTTCATATTTTACCCACTTGCAATGAGCCTGCTTATGGTAACATTTTAATGTTGCTGACAAGCAGCAGTTGCATTTGCAAAGGAATGTATGATTCGAGCTGTTTGCTTCAGTTAATCACTTAAACGTCATAAGGATAGTAAGTTTGTGGAAATAGTCAGAAACCTTAATTCACTGCAAAGTGGAACTGTCTGATAACTGGAGGTTTGGACTATAGTTTTATTTATTTTTATTCCTTTGAAGAAACTGAATAGTCAGTGAATGGTTCATATTGAAACCTGGCTAATACACTTGAAGTAAAAAACAAACAAATAATAATAATAAATATGTTGACTTCATGAGGAAATGTTTTGACTTGAATGGACCCTGGATGTTGCTTTTCAGGAACCACAGCCCTTGGTTTCTGGTTTTCTGGGTGTAGTAGTTTGCAAGAAATCCTTTGGTTTATATACTTGGCAGCCAAATGAAAGGCAAAGGGTCCTTGCTTTGCATTGTGTAGGGAAGCACATTTTCTGTTGTCTGGGCAGGATGTTCCTAAAGGTGCAGTTGGAGCCTCCGAGGACAGACTGGGTTCTCATTTACCTCGCTGTGCCTCTCTGGTCATAGGTGGGGTTGTTGTCGGCTTCTGTTCTTTGGGGAGGCATCAATCTTCAGGCAAAATTGCTTCGCTGTCCAGCACATACTGCTCAAGTGCGGCATCCTTGCTGCTACAGCTGTGCTGATGTTACAGGGAGCAGTGATTGACAGTGGGTTGGGGGAGAGGAGAGTGAATGCAGACTTACTGAATGCACATTTCCTGCCATCCTTTCTGAACACAGCTCTGCCCCGTGACATGGCTTTGCACCCGCCTCAGTATTTCTCTGCTAATTTGAGAGGCCCTGCACCAGACATCAGGTAGTTACAGTCCCACATATGGACATACTTTCCTGAAATAAAGGAAATAAACTTTCTTGACACTTCCCAGGTTTCTGACCACACCTTCCAAATCAATACTGATTTAAACATATTTCAGATACTATACTTGGATGAGATGAAGGGCTTACACTGTTTTATTCTTTAAATAATTTAACATTTTAGGACCTCATGGCTTTAAATTTAGAGATCTATTTTTTTAGAATTTTGAAACATTGTGCTAATAATATTGTTATAAGAATAATAATAGTAATTAGTAAAATAATAAAGTAGTAAATTTTAAAGATAAGAATAAAGAAATTCATACTGGGAAAGTGATGAGAGAGGCCTTGATATAATAGCCTAGCCCTTTTTCTGAGTTTCCTGTGAAGCCATTTGAACAGTTACTGGCAAAATTTTATTTTATTTTATTTATTTTATTTTCTTTTTAATCAATCTTTAGTGTTCATATTATTACAAAGGTTCCTCATTTCTTCCCCTCTCCACCAGGTTCCCACCCCACTCTCCGCCCCCTTCCCCTCCCCCATTGTCCTCATCCATAGGTGCACAGTTTATGTTTAGTCTTTTCCTCCCTCCCTTTCCCCGATAGTAAATCCCTTTTCAGATAGTAAATCGGTTACTTAGCATTTTCTCATATCAATAATACCTCCACATGTCCAAAGATACACTTCACACAAAAGACATTTCCAAATAGGTCAACCAACCTCATCCAGGCCCCACACAAGGCACTCACAGATTAACACCCCAGTGCTATACTAACTCAACTCATCCAGATCTAAGCCTTCATCACTTGATTCAGCAGACCCTCAAGTTCTCGCAAAAGTTTCCAGCCATCTCTGAAAGGCAGCCTTGGTGCGGGGGTAGGCGAGGAGCGAGCTGTTCCGGGCCTGGCTGCTCCGGGCCTGGCCTCTGTTACTCTGGTCCGTTCCACAACCAGCTGCTCCGGGTCTGGCCACTGCCGCTCCCGACCTGGTTGCTCTGGGCTTGGCTGCTGCTACTCCGGGCCTGGCCACACCCAACCCGGCTGCTCTGGGCCAGGCTGCTCCAGGCCCGGCTGCTCCGGTCCTGGACACTCCCAGCCTGGCAGCTACTGCTCCGGGCCTGGCCGCTCCCAGCCTGACAGCCACTGCTCCGGGCCTGGCCACACCCGACCCGGCTGCTCTGGGCCCGGCTGCTCCGGGCCCGGCCGCTCTGGGCCTGGGCTGGCAAGATTTTAAACATTAAATGTATTTGTGACTAAAACCTGCCTTTGCAATAGGCAGCCTCACTGCTGCGTCCACACGGGCCTCACTGTAAAATTAGGCTCAAATGACAGCTGCAAAGGAACGGCATAGTGTGAAGGCCTAACCTGTGTTTACTGAAAGGTTGAGCATGTGGAGATTTGGGGCTTCACACCAGTTCAGGGAAGTAGGATTTGTAAAAAATTGCAATGGGCAGTTTTTTTGTTTTGTTTTGTTTTTCTGGCATGGGTAGATTTTGAATAAAAACATCCAAGGGACTGCAAGCTGTCCCCCGGGAGGAGGATGTGCAAGCAGGGGAGGGGTCTGATAGCCAGACTTCAGAAAGTGTCTGGGGAAGGCTTGGAACCAGGGTTGAGAAGCAAAATTAACGAGACATCAAGATATATGAAATGAAATTTAATAGATACTTGCGGCTGTTTCTTAGACATTGTTGGGATTAATGCAGGGCGGGTAGTGCATGGTGGTCCTCCAGCCAACCCCGCGTGCTTTCTAGTTTCATATGGCCCAGGAGTCAAGACTGAGTTTTACATTTTTAATGGGAAGAAATAAAAAGAAGTATAGTATTTCATGACACATGAAAATGCTATGAAATAGAACTTTCTGTGTCTATCAGTAAAGTTTTATTGGGATACACCTATACCCAGTTGTTTCTGTGTTCTCTACGGATGTTTCTGCACTGCCCTGGTATGTTTCCGTGTGATCTAGGTACTGGCTCTAGCTGTTCTTGTGCTGCAGGGCAAAGTGGAGCAGTTGTGATGAGATTCATGAAGACTGATGTGGTTATTTCTGTCCTCTACAGCAGCGGTCACCAGCCGGTGGTCCATGAACCTCCGGTGATCCGAGAGGTCCGAAAGTTGGTGACCTCTGCTCCACAGAACAAGTTTGCTGTCGTAGAGGATTCCGGTAGTACATTAGAATGAGCAGTGTAGTTTTTCTTAAGACTAGGAATGTTTGCCATTAATAAGTTTGTTTTCTGTGCTTTTGTCTTTGTTCATCAGAAATTGGTGCTTTTTCTAGTCAGTGGTGTCAATTAATTCTGTTCTCAATAGAACATTGTATAGTCGGTTGTTCTATGCCTGTCCACCAGATATAGAATTTCTTAGGGACTTGAAAAGATAGTTGGCATTGGGCTTTTACATGACCCTTAGTGTTTTTTAAGGTGAGGGTCAGGGTGTGTTACGAACCACTTTTGCTTTGCTTTTGTTTGAACTTAATTTTAATTTAGGCTTTTATGAAAGCTTGACCTTCATGTGTCGTTGAGATGGTTTTCTTTGCGTGTTCTTTCCACAGCCTTAGTCCTTAGCCTATAGGGGAAGGTCATTCTTCTTTCTGACCCTTCCTGAGATGAATTGTGCTAAACCATCAGTCTTAGGTTTTAAGCCATCCTCCTGCCAGAGGACTCTTGATATAAAGTGTGCTGGCTCCTGTGCACACTGTTGGAGCAATAGAGCAGGGACACGTGGGATTCGACACTATTAAGTGTTTCTGAAGTGCCAGGTAACATTAATGCAACCATCTGATCTACGACATTCATGTAGTATCCCCATCCCCATCCACCAAACTGAGTCCTGTAAATGCGTTAAGATCACATCCTTGCCGAAGCCGGTTTGGCTCAGTGGTAGAGCGTCGGTCTGTGGACTGAAAGGTCCCGGGTTCGATTCCGGTCAAGGGCATGTACGTTGGTTGCGGGCACATCCCCGGTAGGGGGTGTGCAAGAGGCAGCTGGTCGATGTTTCTCTCTCATCGACGTTTCTAGCTCTCTATCTCTCTCCCTTCCTCCTCTCTGTAAAATATCAATAAAATATATTTAAAAAAAAAAAAAAAAAAAAAAAAAAAAAAAAAAAAAGATCACATCCTTGTAGTTGACAATCGTGTCAAATTCAAAGGCTAACACGGGCCAAATAAAGAAGGTTTAATTTTATGTGGACTGCAAAAAAAAAAAAAAGCTTCAATTTTCATAGAAACATAGATTTATTTCAATAGAGACATGCTTAATACAAAGGGCTGAAATAAATGAGTAATCATTAACATAAAATAATAGAAAATTTTAATAATTTTTTTTCTTAAACATTAACTTACCAGACAGTGAATAACTGCACAAATTAATAAGCATAATGCAAAGAAACCTATTTTTCTTGTTCTCTGAAAGCGAAATATTTCCTATTGTGCACACCAAACAAGTCAATACAACACTAATGCGTGGCAATCAGCTGCTAAAATATTCGCTGCTAGTATTAGTGGAGAGAAATGGTACGCCTGCAAATAAGGCGCATAAGGGAAATGAATGCAACATGATTATAGAAATCAGTCATCAGTGAAGGTGGTAGTCTGTTATTAATAACTAGAGGCCCAGTGCACGGGGTTCCTTGGCCTGGCCTGCGCTCTCTCGCAGTCTGGGCTAGTTTTGGCCGATACCCGCAGTCCAGGTTGAGGGACCCCACCAGTGCATGTGTACTGGACCTCTAGTATGCATATAAGATCTTGGGTTAATCTCTTCCTGCCCTCTACCCGCCCCACCCCCTTCCTTCTGAAATTCATTAATCTGTTCCATGTTTCCATGTCTGTGGTTTCCATTCCTGTGTTGAGTGCCCCCTGGTGGTTACTGTACATCATAGCTACTGGCCAGTCGACTGGTCGCTTAGGCTTTTATGTATATAGTTTATGCACAACAGGGATATTGTAAAAATTAAGTTATGAAATTTTTATTAAAATGTTTTTTACATACTGTTATATTGTCTGGGCCACAAAAATATTTGCTGAGGGCCACATGTGGCCCACGCTGGCTGTGAGTTTGACATGTTTGCTGAAGGAGGAGGGTGGAGTTGTTAGTTTGCATTGGAGTCTGGTCCAGATGAAGAAACCTAAGTGATATAGTTCTCCAGAGGTCCATTTTTAGACCTGTCTTACTTAAAATTTATATAAAGATTGGGGAGTGCTACCCCAGTAGCATAATGTCTATGACTGAAATTGTCTGAATAAGGAGAAATGGATAAAGAGCTATAATGTACAAGTTTAAAATAATGGATTGGGGGAAAATATTCCAGTCTGCACTTGTAGGATTATGGTTTTCAAGCTATTAGCAGGGAAGAGAATTTAAAAGTTGTTTATTATTTGAAGAGGCCAGATTGATGTACTGTGGCCAAAAGACTAGTTCTGGGTTTTTAAATGAAAGTTTATTGGAAACATTGAAAAAAAGTTCCCACTCTTGTACGTAATGATCTCTATTTTTTTAAAATATGTTTTTATTGATTTTAGAGAGAGAGAAAAGAGCGGGAAAGAAATAGAAGGCTGCGTCTTGCACACCCCTACTGGGGATCAGCCCACAACTTGAGGTCAAGGCACCGGGAATTGAACTGGCGACCTCCTGGTGACCACTGAGCCACACACTTCTCTATTGTTTTTAGTCTGTAGATTTGGACACGGTGCCTCAGTAAAGGATGGTCCAGAAGAGGGATGACCAAGGATCAGAAAACAAAAAATGGAAGTACTACTTCCATCTGTATCATTATAAAAATTCACATGTGTTAGGCATTCATTCACCTAGTTACTTGTTGAGAAACTATGTTGTAGGCCCTGTGTTGGGCTCACAAAATGTCCCCTGTCACTATGCCAGACAGGAAACTGCAGGTCTGTGCAAAACGTACATCTCACTAGTTTGCTTTTCATATGCTCTTATAGGAAAAACAAAAGGACAAGATATATGAAACAGACAAAGCCTTGAGATTGCCTATGATCCCAAGTGATGAAATCCTGAGTAGGTGGCAGAGCTGAGTTATTTATCAGCATTTGGGGGGCAGATAGTCTGGGGGCTGTGAGTGGATTCTAGAGTCAGACACCTGCGTTTCATTCCTGGGCTACCTGCCTCTCTGCATCTTGGTTGCCTCATCTGTGAATTGGCTGTTTTGAGGGTAATGTATGCAAAGTGCTAAGGACAGTGATTGGACCACAGTAAGGAAGGGCCCACTAAATGCTAGCTATGAAGTGGAAGAACGCTAGGACTCGGAATGACTTAGAGATCTAGACACTGGACACGAAGAGCAGGAGAGCATCTGCAATGCATCCAGTGAGAACGCCTCCAAGGAGCGTGTGAGCATCCATGCGTCAGGAATCCTGGGACAGGATTATTGGTGCCGAGATCTATGGAAAGGGGGGGTAAGAGTTGCTTGGATAATAGAGGAGGGTCCACCAAGAGTGAAGAGCCTTCCAGGAGCCAGGATTAGTTGAAGAGGAGCATTCAGAGCTGGAAAGGAAAGCTCAGAAAAGAGGGTGTTAGAGAAGTGTTAAATGACATAACTTGTCCCTCAGGAGATAGTTGATGGCTGGAGACATTTTTGATTGTCATGACTGGGGAGGGAGATGAGTGCTACTGGCATCTAGTTGTCAGAGGTGCAGGTCACTGTGAAACATGGGACAATGCACAGGACAGTCCCCATAACAAACCCTAAATGTCAGCAGTGCGGAGTTTCAGAAACAGTGGCCTAGTACCAGGGGTAATAAAGGCCCCTGGGTAATAGAAGCCTGCATTTATAATGTCATCTTCACCCACAGCCTGGTGAACACGTGTGCACGCTTAGCTCAAGTAAGTCTAGCTCCAGCATCTCCTCTCATTGTGCAATCCGGAACCTCAGATGGCACTTGCTTGCTGCACACTTTGTGTCCCCTTCCATCCCAGAGGCAGCAAGGAGAAATGGACATTTGCTTGGATTAGAGGTTGCAATAAAACTTGTTTGCAATTCTCTTCTTTTCTATGTATATTCCTCTCTTACAGGCACTCTTTTGCACACTAGCAAGGTGATTGATTGATTAAGGAAGATTTAGTTCATGATTTGAATAAAGAAAAGTCCAAGCTTGAAGACATAGAGATCCTTGGCATTTCATCTGTAGGACAGTTTTTGAAGTCACTGTGGTTTGGGTTGGGGGGAGAGGTGACAGTCTGTGTGAAATGGAGGGTGGCCTGGTGTGTGGGACCATTCTGGACTGAGGCAGTGTGTGTGTGTGTGGAGGGGGGGTAGGGGATAGGGGGGGAGATAGTGTGATCAGGGAGAAGATAAGGACCTTTCCCTTTTATCTCAGACCTGCAAATCCGGCTATTTGTACAACTGTTCCATAGGCACATTGAATTCAACACATCCAGACTTATCCTTGTCCCTTCACCTCACATTTTCCCTTCTTGTATTGTCCTCTATATCCCCACAACTTACTCAGTGGCTCAGGCTGAAGTTTGCGTTCATTCTAGTAATCTACTTCATTTAGTGATAGATAAATAAACAAAAGCGGTCCTGGGTCAGAAGTGCTCCAGTGGGGCCGAGGCAGACGTGTGACCCTCCTGAAGGAATGTACCAGCAGCCCAGGCTCCTCGGGTTAGTTTTCCAAATATGAGTTGAACCCCAAACTATAGAACCCAGGAGGGAACCAGCCAACATCAGACTTACAGCAAAACAACCAACAATAGTAGTAGACCCTCTCCCCCGCCAAGGACTTCAGAGGATTGGAATTAATCAGACTTCATATTAAAATTACAAAGACTTTAATAATAAAAGAGGGTATTACAAACATGGGCAAAGAGCAAAGCATAACAATGAGCAGGCAGATTTGGCAAAGAAGCATTCTCTAGAAAGGAAGGAAGTAGTCACTGAAATACAGAAACTCAGTGAACAAGTGAAGTAGTAGGTTGGACCCTTTTTGAAGAGCGAATTGATGACAGGACTCAGGAAATTAACCGGATGCAGCAGCAGTGGTATTAAAGATAAAATGTGGAAGAGAAGTTAGGAGATATCAAGGATAGAATGAGAAGTTCAAAATTAATCTAATTGCACTTCCAGTGAGAATAGAATACTCGGCTATTATCAATTCAAATACATACTGGCTGAGAATTTTCTAGAATTGGCCGAAACCAGTTTGGCTCAATGGATAGAGCGTCGGCTTGGGGACTGAAGGGACCCGGGTTCGATTCCGGTCAAGGGCATGTACCTTGGTCGCGGGCATATCCCCAGTAGGGGGTGTGCAAGAGGCAGCTGATCAATGACTCTCTCTCATCGATGTTTCTAACTCTCTATCCCTCTCCCTTACTCTCTGTACAAAATCAATAAAATATAACTTAAAAAAAAAGGAATTTTCTAGAATTGACAAAAGGCCTAAGGTCTCAACGTCAGGAAACACAATGAAACCTCAAGCTGGATAGATAAAAATTCTATCCCTAGATGTATTATATGACACTTCAGAAAATAAAATATGAAAAATGTCTTAGTAAGGAAACGGAAGGAAAAGACAATTGCTCATAACAAGGCCCCATTTTCCTGTACTCAGTAACAATGAAAGCCTACAACAGCAAGCTTATTAAATGCTGAGAAATAATAATGATCAGTTTGAACATGTTTTCTCAGCTGAACTTCTTTTCAAGAATGAAGATGAAGTGGCATTTTTTTTTTTCACAAATAAAAAAACTAAATTGGCTCCCATCATACTTAAGCTAAAGAAAATTTTAGAGGCTGTCCTTATGAAAGAAGGATCTTGAACTTGGGAGGAAAGACTGAGGATACAAGAGAGAATGGTGAGCAAAGGGATTGGTAACATGGGTAAATCTAAGTTAAACTCTACACTCCTGTTTTAACACCGTGGCACATAGTAAATACTTGACTAATGTATAGATAATTCATCAGTTTCCTGAAATAGTGTGTTTTCTGGTTCAACCATGGCAGATAGAGGAATTGACTTCCTACTCAGGATTTTTCAAAGAGAAGCTGAATCTCAGTAGGACTCCCAGCAGGATTCATCTTATTTTGCAGAGTTCAGAGGCACAGTCAGTCCCTGGGATGTGATTTGGAATGGCTGAGTTTCTTAAAAGATTTGTGTCTACTTATAGGCTGCTGAGCAAGTTTTAACTTAGGTATTAACTAAGTTTAGTGCCATTTACCAAGATCTTAAGTGTCAGTCTGGATTTATAGTGGGAATCTGGAATTTCTGCTCATAACGTTCTCAGATTTCACATCAATTAACTAGAACACAGTTCTAAATCTATCATCTCTGAGAACCCATGCTAATCTAGGAGAAACAAAGAGAATGAATAAAATAGAGATTAGTATTAAATGGCCAAGAACACCATAAATCAGAAGCCACTCTTTCTCTCTTATGACCCTGACTTTATAAAAGAAGTATTTGCTAGTCAAAAACATATTTTAACTGCTGAAATTTAGATATGCTATCAGGAGTATAGTAGGGTTTTATTATGGTGGCTGCCTTTATTCAAAATCAATAAATGTACTCTTTTTCAGTACATATTCCTCTTTTGGAAATAGTTTCTTTCAAGAAGTTTTATTGTAGGTTTCTTTCAAGAAGTTTTATTGTAGACTTAACACCGATGTCCCTGATCTAATACTTATTGACTTTCTAGCCATCAGCCATTCACTTAACACATAGTTTTGATACTTGTCAGTTTCTACAAAGCACTAAGTTTGCCCTAATGAAAAGGACTGACAGGTGCTGTGCTCAGGGGCCTTGCCTTCTAGTGGGGCAAGTAAACACGTTTTAAAATGGGAAGAACTGAGGGAATCAAGTAGGGTGACATGATCATAACTAAAGAAGGGAGATGCTTTTTAGACCAATAGTAGGGGAAGGTTTTGCTGAGGGATGACATTCAGACAGAGACTTGAAAGGCCAGAAGAAGCCACCTGGGCAGAAGCGTCTTGGGTTGAAGGAACAGAAACTGCCAGGGCTGAAAGGCCCATAGGAGCCTGGTGGGTGTTCACATGGTGTGATCGGTGCTGAGAAGATATTAACACGGTGGTGTCCAGTGTGTACTAACGCGGTGGCTTAGCTGGCCCGACATCTTGTGGAATCATTTAGGTTTTATGATGGGCTAGAAAATTATAAGAACTAAATAGATGTGCAGAAAGAATAGAATTGAGACTGAAATCTGTAACTTAACACCATCATGTACAAATCAAAAGACTACATTTTGGAAATTGCAACTTATCCAGGATGTGCACATATATTATAATAGGAGTTTTGCAAAGATGCCAAACACAATGTGGCAGCCACACTTTTTAGCAGAAAACAAATTCTTAGTGTAGTCTGAAAACTCTAATTTTACTTTACACATCAAATTAGTAACTCTTAGTAATTTGCATATTGGTTATTGGTGGGTTGCTCTCCGCTTCAGGTAGTAGAAACTGAGACTGGCTGAAACACAAGGCAGTCAGTGTGGCTCCCATGATTGAGAGAGCAGAGTGTCAGGGACAGTAGGACTGAGCTCTATATGTTGCTTTGCCCTCAGATTCTTTTCCTCATGGTTGCAAAACAGCTGCCAGCAGCCAGGGAAATATGCTTCCTGTTCATGTCCAGAGAAAGGAGAGTAACCATGCACCGTTCTTCATGCAGCATGAGAACAACTGCCCAGAAAGAACCAGGAGCTCTGTCCTTGGGTTTAGTACAGAATTGAATAAATGCTGGATCCAGAACATTGAGGTTTTCCCCTGAGTTGAGGTCATTGGCTAAATGCCATTGTCCTTCTCCAAGTGGGGAGAGTGGGAACAGCAGCCAGCATGCACTATGAGTTTGTAATGCAGAGAGCATGAGGGTCAACAGAATTAGCATTTTGGATCAGTCTGGCCCAGGAGTGGCACAAAGACAGTGCTCTGAACTCGGTGTCACAGTGAAAAGTGGACCGCGGATGGTCCCGAAGGGCCATCGACATTTAATGAACAGAGAAAGAGGAGCCTGTGAGTCAGAATTTCTGACTCCAGTTTATCTTGCGTTTGCTCTGATGTAGAATGAGATAGGAGTGATGACTGTGGGATTTGTTTCTCATGTATTTCTTCTTCCAGGAGAATAATCACTGGAAATATATTAAGCTTAGAAATTGAGATTTGAATTTACTCTAAGCAAAAATGTCTCTGAACATTTAAGTAAAAATGTCTCTAAAATTCACACATCTATAATAATAAAAGCATAATATGCAAATCGACCAAACGACTGAAGAGCTGGATGACCTTTCGGACGACCATGCAGTGACACACACTGGCGCCAGGGTAGCCAAGGTGGGTGTGATGTGGTAGTCAGGAGGATGCCCCACGATCATCTAGCAGAGGTAGGCCCAGGCCACCCTCTGCTGGGTGATGGATGTAGAGGCTCCGTGATCACCCTGCAGCGGGATGCCCAGGCTACTTGGCTGGCAGCTCTGCAGCAGGTGGGTGAGACCTGTCTCTGCAGGGCGATCGATCTGGGAGCCCCTTAATTGATCGCCCCACAGAAGGAGGCCCAGGCCACTGGCTAGCCAGTGACTCTGTGTGCAGGCTGGTCAGTGATCACCTGCAGAGGGAGGCCCAGGCCAGCCAAGTGATTGCACCCCTGCCTGTTGCTCACAGAGAGAGGTGACTGATGGTGGGAGAGGGGGAGCAGTGCTGCACAGATTGCAAGCTGTGGCAGAGGCAGGGGAAGGGCTAGCTGCCAGAAGCCAGGGGAAGGAAAGCCCCGAAAGACCCCGATCTCCCGCCAGGCCTAGGGACCCTACCCAAGGAGTCCTGGATTGCAAGAGGGTGTAGGCCGGCCTCTGGTGTTTTAAGAAAAGAAAATGACAAGTAGAATAGAAGTCAAATGTGTGTTCTTTTCTGCCTTGTATATAAGGTCAATAATCTGATCTTTGAGTAAAGTTTTATCATGTATTTTGTCATAAAACAGATTATGAAATAATCCTGGGAATAAGTAAACAAACACTTCCTTTGAATTTGATGGATTTTTTTTTTAAAATCTTGACTGGTCTTTGATTAATTTACAATATAGTTTTAAAAGTACATTTTCCAAGTGTAATACTGAAGGTATTTAGCAATTCCTTTTTAATTTTGAGCTGCAGAAAACTCAGTGGCTTTGAATTCATGAATTGTAATAACATCCTATCTAATAAAAGAGTAATACGCAAATTGACCATCACTCCAACACACAAGATGGCTGCCCCATGTGGTCAAAGATGGCCGCCCCTATGTGGACAAAAGATGGCTAGCAGGGGAGGGCAGTTGGGAGGGACCAGGCCTGCAAGGAAGGGCATTTAGGAGTGACTGGGCTGGCAGAGGAGGGCAGTTGGGGGGGACCAGGTCTGCGGGGGGGGGGGGGGGGGGGGGAAGAATAGGCCTGCAGAGGAGGGCAGTTGGGAGAAATCAGGTCAGCAGGGGAGAGCAGTTAGGGGCAACCAGGCTGGCAGGGTAGGGCAATTGGGGGCAACCAGGCTGGCAGGGAGGGCATTTAGAGGTGATCAGGCCAGCAGGGGAGGACAGTTAGGGGCAATCAGGCCAGCAGGGTAGCAGTTAGGCATAAATCAGGCTGGTAGGCAGAAGTGGTTAGGGGCAATCAGGCAGGCGAGCAGTTAGGAAACAGCAGTCTTGGATTGTGAGAGGGATGTCTGACTGCCCATTTAGTGGGATTGGGCCTAAACGGACAGTCAGACATCCCTCGAGGGGTCCCAGATTGGAGAGTGTGCAGGCTGGGCTGAGGGACACACACACCTCCTCCCCTGTGCATGAATTTCGTGCACCAGGTCCCTAGTCTATGTCCTATCTAATAAAAGAGTAACATGCTAATTGACTGTACCTTTGCTACACCCAGAGCCAATCAAGGCACTATGCAAATTAACCCAGCAAAGATGGTAGCCCTCATGTGCTGTCCCACCCCCCAAATCACTGAGGGACCCAGGCGCTGCCGCCACTCCAATCGCTGAGGGACCCGGGCGGCGCCCCGATCGCACATGGCGACATGGGGCTGGGCAGCGCCCACCACATGCCACTGCTGCCGGGTTCCAAGCCCTGAACCTGAAAGAAGGTGGAAGGCGATGGCCAGAGCCAAGGCCTGGGTCCCCAGTATCAGAGGAAAACTGGTGCCGGCAGCCAGGTAAGGGAAGGTCTATTGCACAAATCTTTGTGCAATGGACCTCTAGTATCCCATATAATAAAAGGCTAATATGCAAATCAGCCAAATGGTGGAATGACCTATTGCTATGACACACACTGACCACCATGGGACAGACACTCAATGCAGAAGCTGCCCCCTGGTGGTCAGTGCACTCCCACAGGCCAGGCAAGTACAGTGGCTATGGCAGAAGCCTTTCCTGCCTCTTTGGCAGTGCTAAGGATGCCTAAGCCATCAGTCGAATACCTGAGGGCTCCCAAACTGCAAGAGGGCGCAGACCCGGCTAAGGGACCCTCGCAAGTGCAAGAATTTCATGCACTAAGCCTCTAGTATGTATGTATATATAACCCTAACATGCAAGTAGACTGAACAAGGAAACAACTGGTCGCTATGATGTGTGCTGACCACCAGGGGGCACTCAACACAGGAACGGAAACCACAGACATTGAAACAGGAGAGTGTGGGTGAGGGCGCCATTTGCTGTTATTGGGGCGAGCCTCTGGGGTTACTGAAAATTTTTTGTTCTCGCGGGTCATGGTTCTGCCCAGCATTCACACCTGCTGCTGGCCCCGCTTGCACCCACTGCTGGTGCTGGAGCAGTTGATTGCAACCATTGCTGGTGCCAGTCCTGCTCACACCCCCAGCTCGGTGCCATCAGTGGGTGTGAGTGGCAGCTATCAGCCCCGATTGCCCCTGAGGGCTTCTCCACCTCCCTGTGATTGGGGCAGCAGCACTGGGCCACAGTGGGAGGGGCCAGGCAAGGGTGTGGAGGATGGGCTGAGACCTGCGTCTGTGCCCACTGCAGTCTTGCAGCACACAGTTCTTTCAAGTGCACGAATCCGTGCGCTGGACCCCTAGTATAGTATATTTGATTTACCCAGTGTTTTTGTTTCGTTTTGTTTTTTGTTAGATCTTTGCTCATCTCTGATCACTTAAATGTCACTAATTTAGCTATTTCTTTGAAGTGCTACCCATGTCTTAAAGGAAATAGGGAAACAATTGTGATAGGGTGTACTGATGTTACAGGGAAATGAAAAGTGTGTCTTGTAATAAATGAAAGCGGCATTAATGGGTTGGATACTGAGGGAGAACTGAACGTTTGTATTTTTTTTTTAAGTTCTTATGTAGTAGTTCTTAGTAGTGAGGAATGTTAAAATTTAAGACTCACACTACAGATTATCCCTACATATACCTAGTACATCTTGGAAAATTATTATTTTCTCATTATAAAGGAAGTAGAGGCCTGCCAGTCTAATCACCTCCTAACCACTCCCATGCCAGCCTGATTGACGTCTAACTGCTTACCTGCCAGCCTGTTTGCCCCCAGCTATCCTCCTCTGCCAGCCTGGTCACCCCTAACTGCCCTCCCCTACAGGGTTGATCGCCTCCAATTGCCCTCCCTTGCAGACCTGGGCCCTCTCAACTGCCCTCCCTTGCAGGCCTGGTGCCTCCCACCTGCTCTCTCCTGCTGGCCATCTTGTGGTGGCCATCTTGTGTCCACATGAGGGCAGGATCTTTGACCACATGGGGGCAGCCATCTTGTGTGTTGGAGTGATGGTCAATCTGCATATTACTCTTTTATTAGATAGGATAGAGGCCTGGTGCATGGGTGGGGACCAGCTGGCTTGCCCTGAAGGGTGTCCCAGATTGGGAGGTGGGGGTTCCCTTGGGGCATGGAGCACCTGGGCAAAGGGCCTGTGGTGGTTTGCTGGTCAGCTATGTCCACCGGCAACCCAAGTGGAGGCCCTATTTACCTTGTAGCCTGGAGTGAAGCCAAGCTCCCTGCTTGCTCCATAGCTGCCACCATTTCTGTTTGAATTTGTTTACGTTCTATAATTGAAACTTTGTAGCTTTGAGTGGAGACCTAGGCCGGTCAGGGCAGGTGGAAAACTTGGCTTTCTCTGTTGCCAGGGGCAACCCTAGCCTGTTCTCTTCAGCTCCTTGGCTGCCGCCATTTTTCTTGGGATTTATCTTCTATAATTGAAACTTTGTATTCTTGAGTGGAGGCCTAGGCTGGCCAGGTGTGTGGAAAGCTTGGCTTCCTCTATTGCTGGGGAAACCCAAGCCTCTCAACTGCTCTCTGTGGCTGCAGCTATCTTGGTTGGGGTTAATTTGCATACTCACTCTGATTGGCTGATGGGTCTGGCTGGTGAGTGTAGTGGAGTGACAGTTAATTAGCATATCACTCTTTAAAAAAATATTTTGATTTTCCACAGAGAGGAAGGGAGAGGGGATAGAGAACTAGAAACGATGAAACATCGACCAGCTGCGTCCTGCACACCCCCTACTGGGGATGCACCCGCAACCAATGTACATGCCCTTGACTGGAATTGAACCTGGGACCTTTCAGTCCACAGACCGATGCTCTATCCACTGAGCCAAACCGGTTTCGGCATATCACTCTTTTATTAGGTAGGATAAGTGGTTAGGTTTGCTGCTTCGTATCTGAGGGCCTCGGTGATTGGAAGTGGGTTATGAGTGGTTGTAGATTGAGTGTCTTTTTTTGCAGGGACCCTGCTCACCTAAGTCATCATAAAGAGACAGGGATTCTCTCTGTGCTTCTTGTGTGTGGGAAAGACATAACTGCTGACCTCTGCTGTCTTGTAAACCGTGAGATACTGGTCAGCAGACTCCATTCACAGGCCATTGAGTTCTTTACATTTGCTTTGTTCCTATGCCTCACTTAGTTCCAAGGAGTGAGATAAAGCATTGCGTTTTCTTCGCACATTTCAGATACTGTAAATCTTGGTTCTAAACTTCAGCATGTGGCAGCATCTTCTTCAGGGTTGGTGAACACAGATTTTGGGGTCTCCCATGTAGTTCTTGATCCCGTTGGTCTGGGGTGAAGCCTGAGGATGTGATAAATTCCCAGTTGATGTTGGTGATGCTGATCCAGGTACTGCCCCTTGAGAATCACTGCTGCAAAAAAAAAATTAACTTGCAATAAAATCAGCCAGCGGTCCTATTCAGTTTGTTTATGGGAAAGATGCACCATATTAACTACTGTTTAAATGAGGTTTCATATTGTTTCTCTCTCTCTTTCTCTGGATGTTGGTTATAACATTAAGGGACCCCCAGGGAGTACACTCTGAAAGTATTATATTGCTTTAGTAAAACAATCGTTATCGTTTGGTAATTGGCATCTTGTAACTTTTCACAGACATATTATTACTGTCACTAGACTGAAAGCCACGTGAGGGTAGGGGAAAATACTTTGCATTATTTTGCTTGATGATTCAAGCAATGATGTTTTGTTTGTTGTTGTTGTTGTTGTTTTTTTTTTTGCATTTGTTCTTTACTAAGAATAATTATTTCACTCAATGAATACTGAAGCTTTTTCAGCCACTCTGAGGCCAGCAAACCTCTTTGCTGTTGTGGGCCCTGAGTGTTTCTCTGCATAATCAGTAAGTCTAGCAGGATTGCTGTTGTAAGGACCACACCTGGCTTATTTAAACTGGGGAGATTCCAAAAGAATGAAAGGCCTGTAGATGAGCCAGTGGATAGCCAGGAAGGGTTGTCAGTTTGCAGCATCATGTTGTAAAGGGGAAAGAAAGGGTGGGCGGGTTTGGCGGGTTTTCCTTATTGTTACAGTTTCTGCTCTGGAGAGTTTGGGGTGGGGAGTGCTGAAGTTTATATTTGTTTTGTGTATTTATTTGTCTCAAGGTGTTTTTCATTTTGCTTTAGGTAAATCTTCTTACAATTTAATGCTTAAAAAATTCTTTAAAGAACTTCTTCATACAAATCAGATTTTTTTTTTTTTCAAAGAGAAAGAATTCTGTTTCTTTTCAGTAGCATACTGTAGTAAAGTGTCTTAGTAAGTTTTGGACCACTTTTGGAGAATTGTGGCAGAATTTTATGTTAAACTTTACTTTCATCATAAGCTTGTATGTTCCCCTTCTCACAAAAATAACTCCTTTTTAAGAAGGCAGTTTTGGCTATTTACATTTTTTTTTATTTGCACTATTGAATTTAAGCTCTTGATTCAGAGTTTTATGAAATAGGAACATCACAAATATATAAGGAAAATTATATGGGCTAGTTACATGAGCACTGGAAACAGTAATATAAAACATAGGTAGTTTTCATTAATTAGTTACACTACTCAGTCTGTTCACTAATTTATACCAGTTGCACCAACTGTTACAGAAATTCAAACATAGCTGTGACTAGGGCAGGCCAGACTCAGTGCAGGTCAACTCCTCCTTGGTTAAGGCTGCTAAACTCTCTACTGGAGAACTCTACAGAATTTGGGGGGCTCGTGGCAAAGTGGATGGTGGTCAAACAGTGAAGCCGAATGAATTTCCACACCTGGGTGCCAAGTGTTGATCTTCCTCATTTTCTATGACAAAAATGTGTATCTTTCTCAGATTACTTTACAATGATAGCAACCTATATTCATCTATCTGTATTTATTATCTATGTACTAGTGGCCTGGTGCATGAAATCGTGCACATTAAAAGGGAATTATTAGAGGAAATATTTTAATATTGTTATTTGCCCTTTCTTTATAATAGAAGTGTCAGAGATGAAAAAAAATTAGTAAAATGTATATGAAAATCTCCCTCCTGTCAGAGTCAGAGGTGCCCCATGGAACCCAGAGTCAAGTCCCCGCCCTGTGTGTGCCTTGAAATTGCATGAGACCCAGACCCGGCCGGCCCCACCCCTGTCAAGGCCAATAGGGTGGGGGGGCGGGGCGCAGCCTCAGGTTCCCTGTAAAACCTTGCTGGGCAGGGGGTGCGGCCTCAGGTCCCCTGGCCCAGCGCCAGGGTGGGGGCATGGCCTCAGATCCCCTGGCCCTGACACTGGGGTGGAGGCCACAACCTCATGTCCCCCAGCCCAGCCTCAGGTACCTTGGCCCCAGTGTCAGAGCAAGGGGGGGTCATGGCCTCAGGTCCCTGGCCGTAAGGTAAGGGCAGGATGACCATTTGCATATTAACTCTTTATTATATAGGACTAAAGGCCCAGTGCACAGGCCCAGTGCACAAATTTGTGCATGGGTGGGATCCGGCCAGCCCTCCCTGATGGGGGCCAATCGGGCTGGGCCAGTGGGGTGGAGAGGTGCGGGAGGGTCTGCGGGAGGTTGGCTGACTGGCCCCACCCCTGATTGGGGTGGGGAATTGATCAGAGGCAGGACCAGCCAGGGGGAGAGGCGTCAGGAAGCTGCAGTGCATGTCTTAGCAACTGGTCGTTCCGTCATTCCGGTCACTTGGCTTTTATATATATAGATATACTCAAAGCTATTTGAAGTAGATACTTGTAAATTGGAGAAAAGTTCATGTTGGATGTGTGCATGTGTATGTGTGTGTGTGTGTGTGTTAGTGAAATGTACCCTTTAAAGAAAGTAAGTAGGCTGTTTTATCCAGCTTCGTGAAAAAGTAACACCTTACGATGCACGTCCCAGGAACTTTCCAATTTGCCTTTGTGTCCCCGCAGTAAGGACAGCTGCTGGTCCCTGTGTAGTAGAGAGGAAGTAGGCACAAGAGAGGGGCCTGCCCAGAGCAGCAAACTGTACCTTGATGGGCAATCAATCCATGTTCCCCTTGTACGTGATTGTTCCCCCTGAAAGTGCTATGTTATTTATACAGCTTATTCAGTCTTGCCTTTTTCTCTTTTTGTATTCATAGACTGGAAAAGTAAGAACTCTCCTGCCTTCTTAGTTACCAAACTACTCTGTTTTCAATGAATCAGTTCAAAGAAAGAATACAGTCTTTCTACACCTGGTAAATATTTTCTGCTAATATAAGCTATTAATTTCGTAGCCTCTGATAAATCCAGGTGTTATGATGATCGCCTTTAATTCTATGGGATGACTATAAAATGACTTTCAAATTTATATCTATTTCATTTGTAACTCTGAAATTTGTTTGATTTGATATGAATGCCTGTGCTCTAGCCAGTAATGGAGAACAGTTCATATTGGCCCTTGTATTAGGCTCTAGCTTCTTTAGAAAAAGTTATGAAATTAATGCTAATAGGGTTTGTTCTGTGATAATATAATTTTAGCAATAATCTCTGAAGTACTTTGTAAATAATATTCTTATAAGATCAACCTAGTCATCATAATACTAATTGACCTAGGTGAAGATCAGAGAGGTCAAATAACTTGCATATGGAGGTTCAGCTAGCCAGAAATGGGATCAGAATCTAGATCAGAATCTACATATTTTGACTCCAAGAGTGCCTTCTTCTCTTTTTAAAGTACTTCAACATGCCTAAGAGAATAAAACAGACCAAAGGACAGTTCATATGGATTTTCCTTTTGCTTAACTTAACATGTTAATGTGGGAATAGAGAAGACAAAGGTTTTATTTATTCTACATCCAATATTTTCTCTATTAACAACAGTGTAGCAACCTGGAATGAACCACTAAGTGCCATGGAAGTTTTCAGATACATTTTATTTAGGCCTGAGGACAACCCTCAGGGTTATTATTGTACTTGATTTACAAAAAAGGAGATAGGCTTAGGGGTGGAATCCTAGAGCTTAGGATGTGAGAACTAGAGTTTAAACTTAGTTCTCTCTGGTTTCAAAGCCCATTACTAAGCTGTGAAGCTGGTTTATTTTTGGAATTAAAATTTAATTATAAATTCAGCCCATTCCATGCTAACTGATGAACTGATCCTGATGGTGGAATCATTTCCTCCCTGAATTCACCCATCCAAGATGCTGCGAGCCCTAGAGGCACACTGAGGAAGTGCAGCGAGACCGCGTCTTCCTCCGGAATCATTTAACTGTGGGAATCCTCACCATCTTCATACTTTAGTTGAATGGTAGGTCATATCCCCTTTAAAAAGTATTTGTACCTTATGAATATGTTTAAATTATAGTAAACTATTTTGAGCAAGTCCAAAGGTATATTTCATCTAACTAAACATTTGCCTCCATGTTTCTACTTTTATAGTTGACCAAGCAATGATTAATCTCCCAAAATATTTTAAAAATAAACCTTTCAAAATTAGTTAAGACTCCTTTAATGAAAAAAGATGTTACAGCAAAGAGTATTATTAAAAATTAATACAACATTTCACATGTCTGACTGGCTTGGGGAAAATAATAGCTCATTATCTCAAATGAAATTGTAATGTTGAGAGTATAAAGGAAATTTCTTCTTCTTTTGTTAAATACCCAAACCAGGAGACTGCATTGAAACCTAACTCACCCTTTGAAATTCACCTTTTCCCTTGAATCTTGCATTAAGTTACCACCTGGCTAAGAGGGCGGGATGCACAGAATATGAGCATGAGATATTAAAAATACCTTAAGAGTAGCTCACACCCTATGTTTTGTCCTCAGCAGTGTGGAGATCGTCTAGCACAGAATTGTAATGTGTACATTTTAATCTGTACTATTCAAAATGAGGAGTAATGTACTTTAGAATGTCTGGCTCCTTTCAGTTTGGGGCACTCATGTTAGGGTTTCTAAACGGCGAGATATATTGATGGATTTCATTGTTTTCTAGTTAAATTCTTTCTGATTAACTGGAGCTTTCAAGGATGAGATGAAACTTAGTGATGCTGTTGACATTATGGTGAGATTATAAAGTTGATTGACTACTGGCATCCCTTGCAGCTGCTCATCATCTTCAGTTAGCAGGGCTGGACGACTCATGGTTATTGAATTCCTACCCTGTTGGGCACATGTTAGACACATCTCGTACAGGCTGGCACTTTTAATACTCGTAGAAGTATGGAAGTCCAGGCGGTAGAGCATAGAGAAGAAAGCATTCTGTCCGAAACTGTGCTTTGCTTCCTGTTCCGTCAACTTGCCAACCTTCCCTGTTGTTTGTCCTGTGCTTTGGGCAGTGCCAGTGCTGCAGACTGAAGTTTCAGCCCTGGCCTGATGGCTCAATTGGAGTGTCATCCCGTATACCAAAAGGTTTCATGTTTGATTTCTGGTCAGAGCACTTAACCCAGACTGTGGGTTTGATCCCCAGTTGGAGCAGGGCACTGTGGTAGGCAAACCAATTGATGTTTCTTTCTGTCACTGATGTGCCTCTCTCCCCTTCTCTTTAATATCAATGAAAAAAAAAGTTTTCAAAAGAATTTATAAATTTCTTAAATGTAATTTGAGGACTAAAACATTAATACTCTGATCTTACCATTACAGTAAAGATGATTTTCTGGCCTATGAATTAAAAGTTAGTTAAGCCCAAACTGGTTTGGCTCAGTGGTAGAGCGTCAGTCTGCGGACTGAAGGGTCCCAGGTTCGATTCCGGTCAGGGGCATGTACATCGGTTGCAGGCACATCCCCGGTAGGGGTGTGCAAGAGGCAGCTGGTCCATGTTTCTCTCTCATCGACGTTTCTAGCTCTCTATCTCTTTCCCTCCCTCTCTGTAAGAAATCAATAAAAGATATATTTAAAAAAAAGTTAGTTAAAAAACATAGAAATATTTAAGATCATTACTTAAAACATTTTTATTATAACAGGAGAAAAAAACTTATATTTGTTAAATATTTATCAAGTGATTATAATAATACATCATTTTTATAATTCCTGGTCTCATCTTATATTTAAAAAATAACCTTAATTCTTAAAACCAATAATTTTTTCAGTGAGAAAATTTGGGTTCAGGTGTTGTGTTAGCTTCCTAGGGCTGCTATAACAAGTGCCACAACCTGGGCAGCTCAAAGAACAGAAATACGTTGTCTCAGAGCTCAGGAAACCAGAAATCCGAGATCACGGGTCAGCAGGGTTAGGTTGGGCAACTATTTCCTCCCACCCTCTCCCCTCTGTATGTGTCTGTGTCCAAATTTCTCCTTCTTACAAGGACAGCAATAGCATTGACGGGGGCCCATCCTCATGACCTCATCAACTTGATCATCTGAAAGACCGTATTTCCAGTAAGGTCACATGTGCAGGTGGTGTGTGGGGTTAGCATGTAACATCTTTTGGGGGATTCAGTTCATAACAGATGTTGAGTGCTTTGCTTGGGGTCTCTCTTAAAAAAATATATAATATATATAAATATGTATCAATATATATATTTATATATTAATATATAATAAATATATAATAATTAATATATAATATATATATATTTTTTTTACAAAGAGGAAGGGAGAGAGATAGTTAGAAACATTGATGAGAGAGAAAAATTGATCAGCTGCTTCCTGCACACCTCCAACTGGGGATGTGCCCGCAACCAAAGGTACATGCCCTTGACTAGAATTGAACCTGGGACTTTTCAGTCCACAGGCTGACGCTCTATCCACTGAGCAATACCAGTTAGGGCTGCTTGTGGTCTCTTAAGTAGTGCCACAAAAGTGGTAGTTTTTTTTTTTTTGTTTTTTTTTTTTTTTTAATATTTACTTTTTTTTTTTTTTTCTTAAAGATATTTTATTGATTTTGTACAGAGAGGAAAGGAGAGAGATAGAGAGTCAGAAACATCAATGAGAGAGAGTCATCGATCAGCTGCCTCTTGCACACCCCCTACTGGGGATGTGCCCGCAACCAGGATACATGCCCTTGACCGGAATCGAACCCGGGACCTTTCAGTCCCCAAGCCGACGCTCTATCCATTGAGCCAAACCGGTCCCGGCAAAAGTGGTAGTTTTTTAAAAAAATTTTTAAATTTTATTTTATTTTAAAGAGGAAGGGAGAGGGATAGAGAAAAACATCGATGAGAGAGACACATTGATTGGCTGCTTCCTGCATGCCCCCATGGGGGATCAAAACCGGGATATGTCCCTGATGGGGAATGGAACCAGGGATTCTTGGTTCATGTGTTGACACTCAACCACTAAGCCATAATAGCTGGGCCAAAAGTTATAGTTTTAATAGAACATGAGTTCATTTTCTATTATGGTCTTATGTCGGGTAGATTTTACTTAAAATTAACTGAGTTTCCAACCTTAAGGAAAAATCTGGAAAGTAGTGAAAGAACTGACATCTTGCCTATGGGGAAAACAATTTCAGAGATGGATTTCTTATTGAAACCATGGAGGCATTGCCTTGACATTTTTCAAGTGCAGAAAGAGCTCACAATTCCCGATTCTATTTTTAGCAAAAATGTCCTTCAGGAATGAAGAGAAAATCAAGACATTCTTAGATGAAACAAAGAATTTTGTCACTAGCTGACCTACCCATAAAAAAATAGCTTAAAAATGAACTACTTAGTTCTAAATCCAACAGAACATGTTCAGGACTTGTATACTGAAAACGACAAAATGCTGATGGAAGAAATCAAGGAATACTAGTGTATAGAGAAGTGGAGAGACATACTGTATCTATGGATTAGAACACTCAACATAATAGGAAGTATCAATTCTCCCTAAATAGATATGCAGGTGTAAGGCAATTCTTATCAAAGTCCACGCTTTTTAATAGATAAGGCTCTAAAATTTATATAGGAATGCAAAGGAACTAACACATTTTTGTAAAAGAAGAATAAAATGGGAGGAATCATTCTAATATCAAAACTTAGTAAATAGCTGCAGGCATCAAGCCTGGGGATTTGGTGGAGTGATTGGCGCTATGATTAGTTGAACCAAATAGAAGCCTAGAAATAGATCCAAACAAGTACAGCCAGCTGATTTGTGACAAAAGAATAAAAGCCAGTCAGCAGAGAAAGTCTTTCTGACAAAAGGTTTAAAAATAAAACCCTAACCTAAACCCCATACATTAGGGAAAGAGAGAAGACACCTCCAGGATGTGAGGCTTGTTGAACAGATTTTAAACATGACACTGAAACTGGGTTTATAAAATTGAAAATTGAGTAATTAGACTTTATCAAAATTCTGTGAAGAGAATCAACAGACAAGCTTCACACTGGCAGAACTTATTTGCAAGGCACATATCTGATAAAAGACGCTTGTCTACAACATATAAAGAACTCTGAAAACTTAGCACTAACAAGAAAACAAAGAGCCCATTACAAAATAGAGCTTTTTAGAAAAATCCAAAAGGAAGAAATAGACACGTCACTGAAGCAGACTTATGGATGGGAAGTAGGTATATAAAAAAATGTTCAGTATTCCTAGCCACTGCTAGAACGTCAGTAGAGCCATGGTACAGTCATATTTTCACTGAGAAATGTCAGGGTTGGATTCTGTAATGATGATGTGTTTACTGGATGCCAGTGCCAGATGGAGCAGTCAGTGAGCTGTGCACAGGCTGCAGAGATATAAGGTAGCACAGGCCACAGAAGGGATCAGAAGCACACGCCACTTAAGACTAGCTGCCCCCTAGAGAAGTGGCTTTCCCTACAAACCTCTCTTTAAATGACAAATTAGAGCCACTGACTTCACTCTGTGTTGCCCCACAGCATGCTGAGGGCTCCTCGTTAGTGGTCTGGGCAGATCTGCCTCCACTCGTGGGTGGTTTAGTGACCAAGAGTTGTTGACTTACTTGTGCCCCAAGTCTGTTATACCACTTATTTTAATTATACAATTTAAATAATGTTTATATAAGCCAAGGAAAAGGAAAATGATGCTTCTGTGAAAACTTTAGCTTGAATGCATTGAAAATATGTGATAAAGGGTCATTACTAAAAATGCTATTGAATTAGACTTGACTAGGAGAGCTGTATGATATTGGGGATTGATTATTCTAAAAAGAAAGAATGGAAAAGATTCTGCAATCAGAAAGCTTCACATGTCTTAAGTTCCTGTCTTATTTTTAAAGCAGTTTTTCAATATGTGGGTCATGGGTCAATTAAATAGGTTGAAAACAGCAGTTAAAGAAAATAAATATATCAGAGTGCATTACATCCAAGAAGTAGCATTGTTTCCTGTAACTTTCCTTGATTTTTTAAATATTTATTCTATACATATTATGTACAGTATAAAATGTGAAGATGGGAAAAGCCTGAAAAACAAAGCTAAATAAATTGAAACTGTAAATATTAGGGTATATATTAAAAATATATATAATTGTCATTCAAGGAAGAAACGGAAACTCAACTGAAAGCAGAGGTTTTGGTCTGACAAAAAATTGGTGAATGAATGTGTACTTATGAACTTTGCTTTAAAATTAAATGGTTATGATGTACATAGTGTTTTTATGGCACTTATTTTAAGTTGACCTTTTTGGTTGACTGTTCTCTGTCTCCACCCACCCCCTTTCTCTGCCACTTAATAGTAAATGACCCAAGAGGCATTATTTAGGCCTCAATTTACTTCTCATGAAATCTATAATAATAAAAGCATAATATGCTAATTAGATCAGATGTCCTGTCCTTCCAAATGACCTTCCAGACGAAGCCGGGCTGTGAAGGAAGCCCTGGTCCCAGGTGCCAGAGGGAAGCCGGTGCCAACAGCTGGGGGAAGGAAGGCCTACTCTTTTTTTAAAAAATTATATTTTATTGATTTTTTACAGAGAGGAAGGGAGAGAGATAGAGAAGTAGAAACATCGATGAGAGAGAAACATTGACCAGCTGCCTCCTGCACACCCCCTACTGGGGATGTGCCCACAATCAATGTACATGCCCTTGACCGGAATCGAACCTGGGATCCTTAGTCCGCAGGCTGACACACTATCCACTGAGCCAAACCAGTTTCGGCAGGAAGGCTTACTCTTATATGAATTGCGTGCTCCAGGCCTCTAATAAGATTATGAATATTTATTGCTCTCTTTCCCAATGGAAACAACTATCACATCACATATGGACTCCTAAACTATATAAAATGAAAGCAATTGAAATGGATTAATTCAGACTAAAATGTGAATGACTGACAATCCCACAAACCTCCCAGAAATCTGGATTTTTTTTTTTTTAAGGTTTCTTTTTGGGGTTACGTTTTATTGTATTTCAGACAGAGGACCAAATGTAGTGGACATTTGAGACTATGAGTAAAGAAAGTTATCTGTTCCCTTCCTTTAGGTCTGACTATGCCATGGTTGGGGCAGTGCAGAGGGAGAGATGGTAGTCATCCTCCCTCAATCCATCTAGAGAGTCCTGGACAGCCTTGTAAAATTGAAACCTGCCTCCTAGAATGTGCAGCGTACCTAGATCAAGGGTGGCAGAAAGGAGATTTATTCCCCTTCCCATTAAAACAGGGTGAGACTTCTTGTCACCTGGATAGCATTCCTTCTCTTGCCCTCTCCCTCTTCCTGGAGTGGAGATGGTAAGTTTTGCAGTAGAGGGGATTGGCTCCCCCTCTGAATACTGGCCTTCAGTGAGCAATAGGCCCCCTGCTGTGCAGAAGCCCCTCCACCCCCTTGTGGTACCCTAGGCTCATTTCCCTACTGAGGTCCTGCCCTACTTGGTACCTTTCAGCAAACACTCCTTAGTTGGCAGTGATTGGATGGCTGTAACTCCAAGGCAGAAGACGAATAGTTTGGGGGTATTACTACATATGGCCCAGAGAGGTAGGAAGAGAGTTGCAGAGGTATTTCGTAATTACAGGCAATACATTTAACATTTTATGAAGGTAGAAGAGGAGGGAAGGAAACATTTATTGATATCTACTGTGTTCTAGTCACATTCATCATTGTGTCTTACCTTTAACCACCAAGCAGAACTTATATAGTCCAATACTTATGCCTTAAAACTCATTTGAATTTTATATTCTGTTCCATACTATATAGTCTAGCTTGTTTACTACAGTGTTATGAATTGTGATTGAATAAAATTGATGATTTTCTAAGTTGTCCCATGTCTGCCATGATGCCTCATGCCTCGATGTCTCCCTGCACAGCTGTCCTGACAAGCCACCGCATGAGAGAAACGGCGTCATTTTACTGACGGGAAAAGTAAGGTTCAAAAGGGGAAGGCACTTAGGTCTCACAGGCTACAGGGCAGGTTCGACTTCTCCCCATACCCTCCTCTTATACACTTTGTGATTCTATAGAACAGAAAAACTAACCATATAAATGGAGTGCTGATCTGAAAGTTGAAAGAAATTCTTGGTTTTGTTTCTAGCTATTACTGATTTGCAAGGAAATCGTTTTAAGATTTTTTTAATAAAAATATTGTCTTTTATTTTCTCATATTCACATTGAGTTCAATTTCAACCTTAACATTGGCAAAAGTGACATATTTTTAAAAATCAGACACTTGGCATGCTCAGAGACTGGTTCTAAATCAAAGCCGTTAGTAGCTGGGTAATGCCCCCGGGAACTCTCCTCACCCAGTGCGTGTGCCAGGGTATCTGTACACACTTGACTTTAAACACAACTCCTTGTCACCAATTGTTGGTCTCCTGGCCACTCTGAAACATGCTATGTTAGCCTTGCCTTCCTCAAGCCTTCCCCCACGTCTGCCACACCCCTGAATATACAGCTTGTCCATCATGTGTAAGAACCAGGAGCTCAGATTTCATGTCAGGAAATCTGGTTAAATCCTAATTCCACATTGCTAGTGTGGTGTAGAGTGCTCCAGCCCTCTGTGGCTCGGGGTCCTTGCTTTTAAAGGGGTAATAATGTATGCTTCCTGTGATTTTTTAAAATAAATCTTCTGAACCAGCTAGATTGATTCCAACACAATGTTGTCATAATGCCTAAAAAGTTTGGGTTGATATTTACCTTGTATATTCACTTTAAATTGTATAGATGTATTATTTAGTAGGGTTTTATACATGCACACATTTATATTCATATCTGTTAAGTAGGATCCACTTGAAATTCTGGGTAATTCCACAATTTACACACCCCATTTCCTGATGGTTGTTATTGTAAGTAACAAACTGTCTCCCACTTAAATATATATATTTTTAAGAGAGGAAGGTAGAGGGAGAGAGAGAGGGAGAAACCTCAATTATGAAAGAGAACCATTGATCAACTGCCTCTTGCACATCCTACACTAGGGATTGAGTCGGCAACCAGGCCTGTGGCCTAACTGGGAATCAAACTGGTTGTTTGGTTCATGGGTTGATGCTCAACCACTGAGCCATGCCAGCCAGGCTGTCTTCCACTTTTGATTGAGGTTGATGGGGAAGGCTACCCACATATCATGTGGTGATCCACTAATCTAGCCCTTCAGCTCAGTATAAAAAGAATTGTGCAGGAAGACTTCCAACTTCTGTGCTTTTACCATCCTGCTCTGCTTCTGGGTTTTTACTGTGCCTTTTGTGAGCAGTACTTTCCCCTGAGGGCACATGTTAATAATCTGGAACCTTCCCTATCAGTGGGCTAGCACCATCTTGATGGTCCTGTGTTCTGCTTCTACCTTGCTAATTGTTTCCTTGGGATTATTTGGATTGTGTAGAAAGGTTTTTGCAAATCCTCTTATTACTGAAGTCATTGTTGCCAGCAGGAATAAGATTAAAGGTGCTTAAGTCTGTGGAGTTGTTTCTAATTTGTATGTGTCATTTCAGTGGCATTTTAACAGAACTCTGTCTCCTCTCCCTCCCTTCTCCCCTGGCACTATCTCAAGTTAGGTCCGAGAAGCCGGGCCATTGGAAGAAATCTCATTTTATCCTCCTAATTATTATGCTGGCACTCAGGAGATAATTTTTCCCTTCACGCACTGCCAATTAATATGCAAATGAACTGATAAATATTTATGCAATGATTTAAATTATGCAGGGAGGGCTCCCAGTGTATTCTGTAAATGAATTGTTCATGGACTTCAAAGTGCTGGCTGCTGTGCTAACGAGGAGAGATTTGCATAAGGCCCTAATCACCCGCATACTGATTAAGCTTCATTATGGAAACTGCCAGCTGCAATCTTTGTTTCTATTTTATTACAAAAAGGGGAACTTTTCATGCTTCAGTTGCCTTGACAATGTCAGTCCTAGCTGATAGGAAAGACTAAAACTCCTCCGAGCAACTGAAGTTTCCTTATTCAGTTGAAGATGGCCATGGTGTAACTGAAGTTGTAGTCTGCTTCTCCCCAGTCCACTTTCCATCTCCCACTCTAGTTCCCTTAGTTTTGCAAGAAATAGTAGTACCTGCTGACCCCACCCAATCCGTTACCTGTTTCTTTGCTGTGGACTGTGAGCCTAGAAGATTTCACAGCAATGCTGGACTGCAGTGACTTTATTCTAGGTGGGTACCAGCACAGCTCTTTCTTACAGCTTTATATGGAAATAGCGGGCTCGGGGTTGGCTATGCAGAAATGCTTAATCACTGATATGACCGTCTGGGGGGAAGGAGAGGCTGGTGCAGTAGGGAAGGTGGGGAAGTATTTGCAGAGCACCAGTACTTGAATTTGCTGCAGGTCCCTCCCTACTTCTAGCTCTTCTGGTTCAGAGGAGACTTGCAGTAAACAGTATGGATTTTGAGTTCAACTTGAATGGAGGACATTTTTGCTTTTTTTTTTTTTTTTTTTTAAATTTTCTATTGAGAGCGTGTCATGTAGTTCTAAAGACACTCTGGATCAGAAACAAGGTCTGAAGTGTACCTAAATAATATGTATGTTAATAAAAATGTTTTTGCATACTTAGTTGAAATGTCTTGTAAAAAACAAAAGTGCTTAGTGCAAACCAGGTGGAGCCACAGTGCAGAGCAGCTCCCAGGAGGACAGATTTGGGTAACTGCTCTGGTACTGCAGTTGAGCTGTGGGTCAATTTCCAGATTTTAGAAACTGAAACTGCCAAATTTTGACAATATTAGCCTTTTTATTTGAAAAATTTAGCTTCTCTTCCTCAGAAAACAGTCATAAGTACTGGAAAACCTATTTTTAGAGTTTTTTAGAGTTTTAGAGTTATCCCTATATAGAGCAACAAGCCTTTAGAGAGGGGCTTTCTGGCTTGCACATATAAATTATGTCTTTGGTGATGACGATTTAAAAGGATGGTTTTTAGACTTACTGTGGATGCTCGTGGTAGCCATACTTTGTGTTGAGCTTTGTCTGCTTGTGTGCAAAATTGTGGAAACCTCTTTGGGTTACTCTGGTCCCCTGGAGAGTCAGATGATGGGAACTCCCCGACTCATATATCTTACAAATCTTTGCAAATGATTTTTTCCCCTGTTTGCCATTTTTCCCATTTGAAAAATCCAGGCTGCCCCCATCATCTTCACAGTTGCCAGGGTTAGAATACAATGATAGTTCTGGAAATGTTTGAAATCGTAGGTAACAGAAGGCATGGCCTGAACCCAGGATAGTAGTATTGTCTGCACGTGAATGACTGAACCAGCAAACCGAATGCAAGAATTCACCAAGAGCAATTTGCAGAATGTGAATTAGATTCATTATACAGTCACCTCAGGGTACCCAGGAAGAGCACTCCAAATATCAAAAAGGAAATTACTTATTTCAGCTTACATTTACTAAGTTGGGAACTCAAGAAAGAAAAGGAAAATATATTTTTGAAATATTTTTAGCTTATTTTAGAATAAGAAATTATATCTATTATTTTTAGTTAATAAATATTTAAACGATCTTCCCATAGTTATACCATTAATCAAAAATTTTATTTATTTTGCGTGAAGTAATTTGTTAAATGTCTTTGAAGTTCTTGACAATTCAATAGAATATCATTAGAATATTCACATAGAGTACCTGGTGACATAATTTTTAATTTATGGGTGGGAAAATTAGGATATGACTGGTACAAGGTTGAGCTATGACTTGTTGAGAATTGTGCCTTCTTTGTTTTTATGATAGGTAGAAAATTACCTTTTAAAAATGAATGTTAACTGGTTCATTATCTTCCCCCATTTCCTTTTAAAATATGGTCTAAAGGAAGCATTGAGCAGTGTGTATGCTTAATGGCATATTCTATTACACGTGGGGTCTTTGTTGGCTTTCATAAGATTTTTGTTAAGTCATTCAGAAAGCTGATTTTCACAGAGTTGTACACCTGTTTCTTTCAAACCGTAGCATGCTTTCAGATGGCATTTACATTTTTCTGGACAGGGTGGGATAGGAAGTTGTAGAACAATTCTTATTTATGACCAAAGGCATAAGAATCTGAGTCCTTTGAACTTCTGAAGAACAAACTGAAGACATGAAAGACCTGTCTGTATAGGCACATTAGACAGGCACATGTTTAAAAAACTGTGTTAGAATGGCTGGTCCCCAGCTTCTTGAGTTGGAAGTGAAATGAATGAAGCTCTCTCATCCCTTGTGCATGTACATAATGCCACTGTGGCAACGTGGTTGGGGCTCTAGTGATTGGTTTGATTTCCTATTTAAATATTTAAGCATATGACAAAATGTACTCTTTGGTTAAAAAAAAAAAATCAAATATAATATAGTTAAAGGGTTTATTCTCTACTAACCAGTAGTTAAATGTTCTTAACCTGGTGGGGAAAAGGCAGAACTTGCTTGATAATAAACTTACTTAATTTGTAAATTTGCTAAGTTTGAGTTTGTAGAATTAGAATAAGGTCTATATTTAATTTAATGTATATTTAGTTTTCACACTTCTGAAGAAGTCAAAGGAAAGCAGACTTGCTCTTGTCCCACCTGTTGCATGTCTCCTGGGATACCTAACATTGCTTGATGAAAACTTTTCACCATGACATCTTCATTAAAAAGAAAACCCTAAAGGTATGAGCCACAGAAGTGGGTTCATTTGGGGTGTCAAGGCAGCATAATTCATAAGTGGGTGTGGTTGTGAGTCAGTCTTGACATTATTAGATGTATCTGTTATGTCTGTGTTAACTCTTTGTGTTGGCTTATGATTGAGATGTGAACTCAACATATCACTTTGACATATGCTTAGTTTCTTGGGGGAAGGAGTAAATTTGGAGATATTTTTCTTAGATACGCTTTGTACCATTTTTTTGAGTTACTATTCAGTCTGTTGTCAAGGTTATAAGTGGGTTTTTGGTCATAATTAACAAATATCTCTGTTTATGGGAAAAGAAACTTCGTTGGCCACTAACATGTTTTCCTTGGTGAGGTGCTTCCCCAACTTTGTTTCTTTCACACTTTATGCTTCATATTACAAAGCATTTACACCCTTTTCATATCAGACCCTATTATTACTTTTTAGGTTAGATTTTTGCTATCTTTTTTGGAAGAATCTTAAAATTTATTAGAAAGACACATTTGTGGATCACTTTAAAGTTGATGGACTCTTGAATTTATTTCAGAAAACTTTTATTGCAATTTCCAACATTTTAGCATTGATTCAGTCTTTTCAAACTACAGGGCTGTGACATTAGGCAATAATCTTAACCTTTCCCTCTGCCACAGTTTTGCCCTCCCCCCCCCAGTTTTTTAAACTTCATTCATCTCTGATTTATTGCAGACTCAAGAATGAACAACCCGCCAGAAAATGGTAAACCGTCCATGGAGAGTGGAGACAGCAGCACGGGTAAGACATCCTTCTGGGACCGCGCTTTTTCATTCGACTTAGCAGAGATAAAAGAGGAGGTTTTCCATTTAACCGCGACTCATATGGGCAGACGAAGACCGGTTTGTGTGTTGAGCCATGAAATGTAATTTAGTACCTGCAGAAATGGGGGTGTCTTTGCTTCACGTGGCTTGTCTTTTTGCTGCTGTTTGTCAGCAAAGCTATAGAGCAGCTCAGAGCACTGTCCTTTGGGCGCTGTAGTTCTGGTTATGAATTATGGATTTGCCACTTACTAGCTTTGTGACGTCAGGCAGTTTCCCTCATCTTTTGAGACCCAACCAAAAGGAGAGATTATATATTCCAGAGGTCATTGTGAGCACTAAAGAGGAAGTGTTAAGCACAGTGCAGGCCACACACTCAGTAGAAAGTTGCTCTTGTTACAGGTGTTAACAACATAGTAAATAGAAACTATGTTAAAGTTATGATAGTGTCTGAGCATAGTGAAAAACACACACCTGTTCTTAGTACATCCTTTTATTTGGTGATTTAAAAAAAAATACACTTGGTTATACCTCTGTCAGGAGAAAAATCTACATATATAAAAGCCAAGTGACCGGAACGATCTGTTGCTATGATGTGCACTGCAGCTGGCCAACCTCGCGCCAGCCCTGCCCTGATTGGTCCCCATCGGGTGGGCCAGGTTCTTCACTAGCAAGGACTTGCCTCTGTGACCGCCACTTAAAGTGCCTACTGCCCTAGCCGGTTTGGCTCAGTGGATAGAATGTCGGTCTGTGGACTGAAGGGCCCTGGGTTCAATTCTGGTCAAGGGCACTTGCCCAGGTTGCAGGCTCGGTCCCCGTTGGGGGGCATGCAGGAGGCAGCCGATCAATGATTCTTTCTCATAATTCTCATAATTGATCTTTCTATTTCCCTCTCACTTCCTCTCTGAAGTAAATAAAAATATTTTTTTAAAAGTGCCTCGCTCTGGGAGACAGTAAGAATGTGAGTCACTCTCGGGAACTGTTTTCCTCCCACTGACTACACAGCCTTTTCACTTGAAGCAGATGAATTGAACCAATATGGCAACATCCTCACTACACAGCTTTCATTTTAAACTGTCCTGAACCTGAGGGTCCTTGTTAATCTTCCAGTCTCTGAAGTACACCTGCCCCTCCAGGTGACACTGCGCTGTGGGCTCCCTGATGTGTTAACATATCTCACCAGTGACTCCCCGAGGCCAGATGTGCAGGCTGCTGTGCACTCCTGAGAACGGAAGGGCCAATTCGACTGTCTGAACTGTTGGCAGTGCCTCCTCTGTCGTTTTCTGTCCCATTTGGGCCCCATCTTTCATTATCTTGTAGCACTGGTGCCTGGCAGTCAGGTGGGTTGGCACCCAGCCTAGGTGTGGGGCTTGGTTACAGAGAAACAGGGCGGTGGGTCCCATTCAGATACTCGGGAAGGGAGCAGGGCACGGTGCCTGCAGATCACCTGCACAGAGGAGGCATGTTCCAAGGGAAGAGAAACTCACAGAATGACAAGAGCACTGGAGGCAGGCACTGCGCCCCTTACTGCCAGACCCCTGGGGACCCAGCACTGTGCCCTGAACACCTTTAATGCTCCGTATGACTCCTGCTCGGGGCACTGTGTGTATTATCTGACTGCAGTTTGAATCCTCACCCGAGGATATTTTTCATTGATTTTTAGAGAAAGTGGAAGGGCGGGAGAGAGACACAGAGAAACGCCAATGTGAGAGAGAGACATTGATTGGTTGTCTCCCACATGTTCCCCACCAGGTCCAGGGATCGAGCCTGCAACTGAGGTACGTGCCCTTGACCAGACTCGAACCTGGGGCCTTTTAATCCACAGGCCAAGGCTCTATCCACTGAGCCAGACCGGCTAGGGCCAGTTTGAGTTCTTAATGCCAGCCCTGCAAGCGAGGTATTACCATTGTTTTAAGAGATCGGAAATTGAGGCACAAAGACAGCCAGGAAATAAAGGCAGGATTACACCTGCCTATGGTTTCTCTGCAATAAAATAAAACTGCAAATTCTAGTTGGAGCACCTACTGAAACTGGCTCATTAATCCCTCTTTCTGTTTTCACATGAAATGTATGGTGGGGTCACACCCCCATAAGAAATTTATCTTATGGAAAACATTTGTGTGAAAATGTACGAGAGGATTCCTAAGAAGTATGCATGAGTTCAGTGTAGGGAGAAGTGGTTTCTAGCTGGGAGGTTCAGGAAGGCTCTGGAGGTGGTGGAGGGTAAACCAACGCTTGGAAGCTGGCTGGGATTTTAACTCGGTGGTGGGTAATGAATGTTCTGCATGAAGAACTGTCAGTGAAGGCTCAGCTGGGAGGAAGAAACCCACCCTGATGGTCTCCAGTTCCTCTGGTTTCCCACCAGGTCATGCGATGTCCTCCTGGTCTCAGCATGAGACCATCCCAGTCCTTCCTCAGGGTAGCCATTAATTTACCAGTGTTATTTTTGGAAACATCATTGGCTTTTTATATTTATTATTTTTTTAATACCATTGGTATTTTTTAAAATATATTTTATTGATTTTTTACAGAGAGGAAGAGAGAGGGATAGAAAGTTAGAAACATCTATGAGAGAGAATCATCGATCAGCTGCGTCTTGCACACCCCCTACTGGGGATTTGCCCGCCACCAAGGGACATGCCCTTGACCGGAATCGAACCTGGGACCTTTCAGTCCGCAAGCCGACGCTCTATCCCCTGAACCAAACCAGTTTCGGCTATTATTTTTATTATTAATGAAGGTAAAAAATGACATTACATTTTAAATATTAAATGTTACTTTTTCTGATGTTTAATTGTTTTGAAATATTAAAACTTATTTTAAAATAACTGATTCACCTTTTGATTCATTCAGTTTGTGATGGATGAAATGGAAGCTTTTGTCCACCAGAATCATGATGGATAATGAGGATCTCATATCCCCTCCCTAGGCACTTGATTTTTCATTCAAATGATTGTCCCCAAGGATAATATTAGGATTTTTCTGGCAACAGAAATGGCCAAAGAAATTTATTAATTTAACCTAATATATGTTTATATCTTACACTCCAAAATTAGTATTGCCAGAAGTTCCTAGCAGCCAGTGATGTGCTGTCTGTGGGATTTATCAGTGCTGGGTCAGACATCATTTTCTCCAGGTGAGAGAAGGGTCATGAAAGCCCGGGGGGCCAGTGAGCACTCTTGCTGTTCTTCATGGAACCGAGGACCTGAGGTTCCCCCCTTGTAGAACATTTCCAGGTAGAATCCCTGCATTTCCAAAAAATGCCTCAGAAACCCGCTAGGAACTTCTCAGCAAAGCAGTGGAGCAGGTGCCATTTCAGACTCAGAAAGACTGTTTAACCTTCAAACTTGTGTCGATCCAAGGATTATTTCTAATGTTCTCTTGCTTTTAGTATGGTCGTGATTTCTACGTTTATTGCATACTACGCTGTGTGGACTACACTGTGCTGGCCTAAGTGTTCTGACAAGCCTGAGGGGTGAAATGCCAACACAGAGTTTCCTTGGAGTTCCTCTGAGGGAAGTGAAGCAGTGGGTGGTTCCAGGGCCCATGGAGCACTTCTGGGGAGAGCCCTGGGAGCACAGAGGACCACAGGTCACTCTGTTCCCGGTGGCTGGCAGATGTCAGCGAGGGGTATGGCCTCTCCAAGGTTCTCAGCACTGCCTGCCTGCCCATTGGTGCATGTGGAATTTTTTTAGGTGTTCAGGGCAGAAGCTATAATTGTTAAATATATGAGAATACTAAGTGACACTTGAATTGAGATTATACTTTTGATAAATGAATAAGTCAGTAATTGATCCTTTCACCAAGAGATAACCCGAGCTCACATTTAGAATTTTTAAGATAGTACCCACTTCATTTTAAATTTAAAGGCTGCCTTACACACAGTGAGATTGTCTGTACCATCCCCCACCCCCCTGCTTTAGGATGGCAGCTTTGGCAGCTTTTTCTGTTATTTTTTTTTCTGACAAGTATAAAAGAATTTTCCAGCCATGTTATACTTTACCTGTTGCTTAACATACGAATACTGGACTTCACTAATCTCTCAGGTCCACTGTATAGCATCCTGGCTTAGAGCCATGGCGGTGGAAGCTAGAGGTCATGTTTAAAGAGCATAGAGGGGTGATTGACGGGGAGGGGTAGGAAAGAAAGAGGAAAGGGAGTGATGTAAAATGAATCCCTGCCTTTGCCTCTGGACCAGGCAGGAGGTAGCGCCTGCAGCCTGTTCTCTTGAGTAGGGATTGCCTGAGTGGGAGGAGACTCACCAAGGAAGTGGCTTGCAGGTTAAGACATGATCAATTGAAGGTGGTGGTGTTCCTGAGGAAAGACGTCTGTCTGGGCTGCATTGGTGGTTGTGGTCTTCTGTGGGGGTAGGCTGCTGGGAAGAGCAGAGTAAGGAGCAAGGACAGAGCTCTTCTGCAAGGTTGCAGGGCCCAGTCAGGAGCCCTGCAGTGCCTGCACTGACCAGTAGGAGGCCACAAAATTCAGTCACACCCGCCACACTGCTAGTGCTCAGTAGCCACCTGTGGTTAGTGGCTTCCATACTGGTTAGCACATCCATACACTTTCATCTTCACAGAAATTTCCATTGAACAGTGCTGAGGTAGACACAGAGATTAAGGTGAAGCCAGCAGTGAGTTTATGGCCTTAGTATTCAGGGTATTCAGGTCTGCAGAGAAGTCAGGACACAGAAGCTTAAAATGTGACTGGTGGGTTTGAGAGTTAGTAGTTATGGAGACCTTTGAAAGGTTTAGGCAAGTGGTAGGAAAAGAAATAGCTGTGGACAGAGAAGTAAGTGGTGGAGGAAGGGGCATGACAAACTCAGGTGACTCTTGTAAGGGAGGCTGCATAGTATAGTGGCTAAGAACTATGTTTTAGCCGAAACTGGTTTGGCTCAGTGGTAGAGCATCAGTCTGCGGACTGAAAGGTCCCAGATTCAATTCCAGTCAAGGGCATGTACATTGGTTGTGGGCACATCCCTAGTAGGGGGTGTGCAAGAGGCAGCTGGTCAGTTTCTCATCGACGTTTCTAGCTCTCTATCTCCCTTCCTTTCTGTAAAAAAATCAATGAAATATATATATATTTTTAAAAAGAACTATGTTTTATATAATTCTAAATTTTTTCACACACCATACCACTTAAGTTCTGAGCCTGATTCTTTCACAGGCAGCTCTGTACTTTAGGCAGGTTATTTCTTTCTATGCTACAGTTTTATAATTACAAGAGATAAATAAATAATAATGATCCATTGCATAGAATTGACATGTTCATATAAGCGAGTAGGTGTTCAGTCAATGCTCAGTCATAGCACTTATTAGTATTAGCATTAGGACGCGAAGGAGAAAATCCTATATAATAAAAGGCCAATATGCAAATAGACTGAATGTTGGAACCGAACAACCAATTGCTGTGATGTGCACTGACCACCAGGGGATGCGCTTGGAACATGGCAGGTGTTGGCCGTGGTGGGATGGTGGAGCAGGTAAGTGGGGGTGCCAGACCAAGGTAGGGTACTGGTCGCTGTCATTGGGGCAAGCCTCTGGTGGTGGTTACTGAAAATTCTTTGAACCCATGTGCCGTGGTCCCACCTGGTGCCAGAGCCATCACTTATACCCACTGCCAGCACCTGGGCTGACACCAGTCGCTTCGCGCCATCAGTGGGTATGAGTGGTGGTTGCCGGCCCCAATAGCCCCTCAGGGCTTCTCCACCTCCCTTAGCTCCTGAGGGGCGATTGAGGCAGCAGCTGCTGCTCACATCCTCTGCTGGCGCCAGCCCCAGTGGCTCAGCACTGTCATCAGGTACAAGCAAGTCCAGCACTGTCAGCGCATGGGAGTGGTGGCAGTGGGAGCGGATCTGCCGCCAAATGGATTGGGGGGGGGGGGGTCCGCAGCGGGAGGGGCCAGGTGGGGTTAGGGAGGATGGGCTGAGACCCACCCCTGTGCCCATTACAGCCTTGCAGTCCATGGTTCCTTTCAAGGTGCGCGAATTCGTGCACTGGGTCCCTCGTATTGAATAAAGGGAAGGTGAGAGTGAGAGAGGAGTGGTAAAGAAAGGACTGATGATTCAGGAATTAGTTCCCAAGGAGAAAAGGGTGTTGCATTTCAGAGCACTGGTAGTTGAAAGGCAGAGGAATGGGAGAGTGAAGAGGCTAGAGATACAGAAAATGGATACAGATAAGTCAGCTTCCAGGTAGAAGAATGTACTGTAAGCAGGGTTAGGAACAGAGGCAATTAGAGGTGACCCTGTGGTATTGGGAAAAAGAAATCAGGAAATAGAACGCAGTGGGGACATCTGAGAGTAGAGAGTTCATCCAAACAATAAACAGTACAAGCAGGATTGGTAGCAAAGGGTCATAGTGTAAGCTAGGAACCCTGACACCAGGGAAAATCAGAGGATTAGAAGTTTTACTGCAGCTCTTCAGGAACTTGTGTTTCTAAAGAAGGCAGGAAACAGCCACCATTAACTGGCTCATATCCTAAAGGTAAACATGAGGAAGGAACATTTGACTAGGTGAGGGGGCATGAGAAAGATCCAGCAGAGTAAATGGTAAAAATTTTTTACCAACAAAAACATTCATATGATGTTAGAAATTTTAGAATAAGGACTTTCTCTGCTTTCTTGGTCCTCAATATTCCCTTAATGGGGTATGTCTAAGTGATTCAAAAAGGACTTGGACACAGTATTCACCACAGGCCCCTCGCCCAGGCTGCCCCACACCCCAAGGGAACCCCCATCCTGATCCGGGACACCCTTCAGGGCAAACCAGCTAGCCCCCACCCATGCACCAGGCCTCTATTCTATCTAATAAGAGTAATATGCGAATTGACCATCACTCCAACACACAAGATCAAGATAGCTGCCCCCATGTGGTCAAAGATCCTGCCCCCATGTGGACACAAGATGGCCAGCAGGGGAGAGCAGTTCAGAGGCACCAAGCCTGCAAGGGAGGGCAGTTGAGAGGGACCAGGTCTGCAAGGGAAGGCAGTTGGAGGCGATCAACCCTGTAGGAGAGGGCAGTTAGGGGTGACCAGGCTGGCACAGGAGGGAAGTTGGGCAAACAGGCTGGCAGGTAAGCAGTTAGACATCAATCAGGCTGGCATGGGAGTGGTTAGGGGGTAATCAGGCTGGCAGGAAAAAGTGGTTAGGGGCAATCAGGAAGCATGCAGGTGAGCAGTTGGAAGCCAGCCGTCCTGGATTGTACGAGGGATGTCCGACTTCCCATTTAGACCCGATCCCAGTGGCAGCCCTCCATGAGGGCTGTCAAGGTGGGATCAGTTTTAAACGGGCAGTTTAACATCCCTTGAGAGGTCCAAATTGGAGAGGATGTAGGCTGGGCTGAGGGACACTCCCCCACCCCATGCACAAATTTCGTGCACCAGGCCTGTAGTCATTATATAAAAATAGAAAATGCACATAAACAAAAAGAATTGTCTAACTGCAAATAATAAATGAATCAGTTGTAAGTTTTGTGTCTAGGGAATAATTGGTTTATCGAAAGCTATTTCCTATAAAGGTAAAGGCATCCATTCTCAATGAGAAATTTCTTTTGAATTGTAAAGATGGACAATACTATTAAGAAGTTAATGAGCCTGGTTCAGTGGTTGAGAATCGACCCATGAAGCAGGAAGTCACTGTTGGATTCCCAATTAGGGCATCAGGGCACATGCCCAGGTTTCAGGCTCATTCCCCAGTAGGGGGTGTGTAGGAGGCAGTCAAACAATGATTCTCTCTCATCTTTGATGTTTCTCTTTCCCTTCCTCTCTGAAATTAATAAAATATATATGTATTTTTAAAAATTAATGGTTTAGGAAAGAGCTGAATAATCCTACAGTCATATGTCGAAGTCATCATTGTTGGGATAGATTGAAAATTGCAAAGGTAGTATAGAGTCTCAGGTGTGCTGGATTCTTACAGAGGTCGGAGGTCATACGCCACAAGTTTCCAGTTTAATTAGCAGGTGATACTCAATGTCATTGAAAGCAAGATAGCTTCTGAAGCACCTTGCCCTTCTATATATTCAGGGTATAGGTGACCATTCAGAATAAACCATTTTTTATCCTCTATTGAAACATAATATTTACAGATGTTTTTCATTAAACCCAGTTCTCTGCAACCACCTTCTTTGCTCTGATTTAACTCTGCTTGGTGGTATGGGAGATTCTGATACTCAGTGTGAGACCAACTGTAATAAACGAGTTCATTTCCCTGCTTTTAGCAAAAGAGTCTGAAGCCACTTAGAAATGATTTTTTCCCTTTCTCTTTAGATACTAGAGGCCCCAGTGCACGGTATCCATGCATATGTAGGGTCCCTAGGCTTGGCTGGTGATTAGGGCCTATCTGTGGGGCCTGGCACCACCCTCTTGCCTGCTCCATCCCCCACCTCCACCGCCTGTCAGGACCTGTGGACTGGGGTTAGCTCCTGTGCTGAGTATCTGCACTCTGATGGTCAGTCCATGTCATAGTGACTGGTCATTCTGCCATTAGGCCTATTTGCATATTAGGCTTTTATTATATAGGATAGCTAGATTCTAAAGAGTTTACTAAAATATAATATTACTTTAAGTTTTCATTTCTGGCCTTTAGTCTTCCTCAAATTTTCTATTTTCTTTTCTGGTATGATATGAATTGATCTCATTTCATCCCTCCCCTTTCCCCCAAATGAATGCCTTGTTTTTCATTTATTTATTTTCCATTTATTAACTCCATTGTTTCACAGGAGTCTGACCTGCAGGGCCTCCTCACCATGTTTTCCATGTCCTGATGTGTGTGGCTGTGTCTGACTCTATCTGATCTATTTATTTACCCTGTACTAGTCCCACATGGCCCTGTCATTGCTCTGTGACCAGTCTTCCTATCTTGATACACATTTGAGAAATAGAAGGAAAAAAAAACACAAAAAACGAGAAAGAAAATAACTTGTTGAAATGAAATTGCTTTGAGATGAAATAACTTATTTGACATGAAATTGCTTTGAATCCATTGATAAATTTGGGAAGAACTTATTCTTTATAAGATATCTTATAACACTCGACCCTGTTGAATGTTATAATAAACTAGAGGCCCAGTGCACGAATTCGCGCACCAGGGGTCCCTAGGCCTGGCCTGCAGGATTGGGCCAAAATCAGCTCTCCAACATCCCCCGAGGGATCTTGGATTGTGAGAGGGCACAGGCAAGGTAGAGGGACCCTACTGGTGCACGATTGGGGCCGGGGAAGGACTGTGGCATGTCCAGCCCATCTTGCTCAGTCCCCCCCAGCAGCAAACTATCCTACCGTACTTGTCAGGGCGTTTGCCTCCTGGTGTTCAGTGCACATCATAGCGAGCTGTTGGGCGGCCTTAGAATATCATTAGCCATTATGCTTTGAATGGGTGACTGGACAACCAGATACTTAGCATATTAGATTTTATTATATAGCACCGGTGGGGTTCCTCAGCCTTGCCTGTGGGGATATGCTGCCACAGCCTGTCCTTATCTACCAGCTTGTCAGATTCCAGCCTGCTGTCTGCGTTGATCCTGCACAGCATGAAGTAGTGCATGAAGTAGCAGGAGGCTGGGGAGAAGCCTGAGCCTGAGCCTGGACTGGGCACCGCCACACTCCCGCTCATCCTGGCCCCACTGCTCCTGCCACCACTGCTCGGGGCACACAGGGGGAGTGTCTGCGAGAGAGGCTCACACTGCTGCAGCTGTGCTCACCAGAAGCGAGCCCAGCATCTGATGCCCATCTTTCAGCTAAGCGGTGCACCTGCATTGGCCTGGCGATGCCCACTCACCTGCTCCATCATCCCACTGTGGTCCTGCTCTCGTCAGAGCCCAATGAGGACAGCAGCACCTCCATTGTGTTGCCAGTCCCCACCAATGCCCCATGGTGTTCAGCGCATGTCATAGCGAGCAGTTGAACTCCCAGTCGAGGGGACAATTTGCATATTAGGCTTTTATTATTTAGGATGTGTTTAAATTAAGAGCAAGTTTGTGTTGCTCTTGTCAAAGTCACCAATGAATTTCTTCTGTCGAAGCCAAATGCTGAGAAGGATGAGACCAGGGGAGAACCCTGGTACCTCCTTGCAGCTCCATCTCCACCATCTTAACAGCATTGAGATGACAGTGATCTCTTCCTAAACATCTCTCGCTCATGCTTGTCGAGCCTGTTTCCTAGTCACCACATCCATTTCTGATTTCTCCAACACTGTCTTAGATTGTAATTGTTACTTGTAGTTTTGTTCCTGTTTCCTAAGCTCTTGGATACTTGTCCTGCAGTCCTGCTTTTAGATATCATTGCAATGGACTTTCTTTCTTTTGCATCTCTCCTCCACCTTGGAGGTACTTTGGAAAGTGCTTATACAAATAGATCAGATGGGGGTGTCCCTCAGCCCGGCCTGTCCCTTCTCACAGTCCAGGAACCCTCAGGGCCAGGAGGTGACCAGGCAATCAGGGGAAGGCAAAACCTTTATCACACCTCTGCTGCTGCCACTGCCGGCAGTGCAAGCCTCTGCCAGCTCTGGTTACCTGAGCTGAGGCTTGCATGTACCTCTGGTCTGCCCTGGGTGGTCTGAGGCTTGCCTGCACCTTGGGCCAGTCTTGTATGGCTGGGTGGCTGAGAGGACTGGGGGACTCTGGAGGCAGGTGCGTGGAGTGGCCTCGCCTGCTGCTCTGGCCAGGCTGAGGGGACTGGGCGCCATCATCTTTGAGGGCGAGGCATCCAATTAGCATATTTCCTCCTTATTGGTTGGGGGCACTGCCATCTTTGTGAGGGCGTGACAGTCAATTAGTATGTTCCCTCTTTATTAGATAAGATGCCTGGTAAATGTTGGTAACTGAAGTCTAGTGCTTAATTTCATTTGAGTTTGTGTTTGTCATAATTACGTTCTTTTGCTTGCTTTCTAGGCACACAAACGAATGGTCTGGACTTTCAGAAGCAGCCTGTGCCTATTGGAGGAGCAATCTCAACAGCCCAAGCCCAGGCTTTCTTCGGACATCTCCACCAGGTAGAACGTTCTGCTTGATTGTGAGAGAGGGAAGGATGGAGGCCTGGATGCTGGGGCCTGGGCAGGTCTCTCAGGATGTGGGACTTCTTCAGTTGATCAAGCCTGGTGCTAATCACATCTAATCATGCCATATTGAAGGCTAGTCCACATCTTATAATTTAGTTGACTATAGCTATTGACCCCACAGCTGGGAATGTGTCAATATTATGTTAATCCTCCATCGATAATGTTTGCCTGAGTCATTTATTATTATCATGGTCCCAGTGGTGCTCTTTATTTTAATGTAACCGTGGTTTGAATTTCTGAACATATGACATGTGAGTGTGAATTAGTATGATAGCCTTCTGTGCGCTTCGTAGGACAGAATCCTTTCGGCTGGTGCTTATAGCTAGGACTATCATGTCTTAAGGACTTGACTCTGTGGTGTGCACATATGTAAGATTTTTACTCTGCCATGTACATGGAGATTTTGAAATTAGAGTGAGCAGATAATTCTGATAGATTATAATAATAACGCACGTAAGTAGCTTGTTCTTTTGTGTTCTTTCACACAATGTGGAAGATTAATTAAGTTTTTAGTCCTAAGTGTTTATGAATACAAGCAAAATGTGATGTAAGGAGTGTCTGACTGACAGTGTGGCATCCCGGTGATGCTAACTGAGTGTGGGCAACACCCTCCAGAAAGTAGTGGGAGCAGCATTTTCTCCTGGGAGATGGAGGGACCGTGAACTTGTCTGCAGTTTTAACCCCAGCAGGTAAACCTCTTTCAGCCTCAATTCTAGCTCAGTGACACACTTGGTAGAGGTACTTGAAGTCCTTGTTGAGGATAGCTCTATTGATGGACCCTCATGCCCTGGTTACTTACCTGCAGGTCCAGCTCGCAGGAACAAGTGTGCAGGCTGCTCAGTCTTTAAATGTACAGGTAAGCTGGCATGTGGGCTTGCGGGGCACTTTTTCCATTTTCCCCTAGTTTTCCAATTTCATGGAGTGAGCAGGCAATAATTTTATAATAGGAAATACTTAGGGATAGTACCCTTTCTGTATTATTGATTCTCATGAAGATCCAAATAGAGATAATCACTGCCACTAATGAAGATGGATTTCACAGGGTGCTGCTACTGTGTGTGACCTAAACCGATCAAGAAAGGTCCATTTTCAAAGTTTTCTGTGTAAATCCAGGAAAACGCTTCCAAGTTATACAGCTGTAGCGCATCCCTAACACCAAGCCAGATAACGTCTTAAGTGTCCTTCTGTTTCCAACTGGCTTCCTGTTGCTCATTGTCATATCTTAGAGAAACACTCCAGTACAGAGGAACCAGTCTTAGGTTTGATTCTCAAACTTGAGGTTTAGCAAGTCACCTAACCTCCGGTGCTCATGTCTTCTGATCTGCCTTTAAGTGGGTAACTTGAGAGGATTGCCAGGGTACTTCTCTGCTTGTAAATGTTATGATTCTGAGGATTGTAAGGGAACCTGTTTATAGATATTGATGTGCTTCAGTCAGTCACAAGTTTAAAACAACACTTAAATCTAGCTACATTGCTTCTGTGAATCATGGCAAAAGCATGCCAGGTTCAAATATTAGGCATGACTCCTTAATATTTCAGTCAGCCTGCTGCTTCCTTTCATTAGCATGTTTAGGTAACTAAGAGCCAAGAGGGGACACAGTTTCTGGAAGATTGGTTTCAGTGTTGCTAATGACTCAAGACCTGGGGTTGAGCATTCCCTGCAACCCAGTGTAATATGGGCCTACCAACACATGGAAACAAGGAGGGAAAAGAGAGGGAGATAGTGCAACCTCCCTTTGTGAGGGAGAGGACGTGGAAAATCGCCTGGGTTGCCATGGTAAACTTTCATCCCTTAGAGAGATGTTGGCAAACAGGCTGTGTCTCCAGTGCCACTTGTTTACAGTCCTGCACTGTAATTACTTCACTGACTGGCAGAATTAATCAGAGCCTCTATGTTAATTAGCCTTGCTGCAGTCCCCAAAACAGGTGCTGGGAAATATGCAAATCTATGCAGCATTTCAATGCTCTGTATAACCAGTGTTAATTTAACATAAAATGTTCTCTCAGTGCCCCTTCAGGACTGAGTTCTTTCCCTCCTGAGGGCAGCGTTTTCCTCTAAGCTGCAGTGTTACTCGATGGGCGATGCTAGATTAAAGTTCTCCAGATCCTAGAGGAAGTTCCATGGGCCAAGCAGTCACTCTGCTGTGGGAGTGAGGCCAGCCTGCCCACCAAAGGCACTTCAGACCGTGGGCCTGGAGGCTCTCCCTTAGAGGGTGGAAAGTGCGCCTCACCCCTCATCCCTTCCCATAGCAGAATTCTGCCGGTTTGTGGAAGACCAAATTATTTTTTCTTAAAAATTATAATTGCAGCTTTGCTGGCAAGGGAACAACAACAACAACAAAAATCTATAAACTTAATATGCAAAATCAGGAAAACATAAAGATTTATAAGGAAGGAAAAAGAGTGAAACCAGAAAACTCACGACTGAATAAGTTCATGTTTTAAATAATTCTTGAAATATGGAGTTATAGTGCATTTCTTTTAATGAACGATTTGAAATCTCTTTACCCTTCCCACCTTCAGTCTAAATCTAATGAAGAATCGGGGGATTCCCAGCAGCCAAACCAGCCTTCCCAGCAGCCTTCAGTGCAGGCAGCCATCCCACAGACCCAGCTCATGCTGGCTGGAGGGCAGATAACCGGGGTAAGTTTCCTGGGAGCATCGTAATAGACGTTCTGTGTCAGACTGCCATTGGCCAGCTGTTGGTTAGGAGACTGCTGCAGCAGGCAGTAACGGAGCTGGGCCTGGCACCATTATGTCTTTAGGGAACCCTCTACACTGGAGGCAGCTCTGAGAAGGGAATTACTTATGTTTCAGGCTATCTTTTCTACAATTGCAGATGCTTGGGACAAACTGACGGTGTTTCTAAGCCCATGTTTCCACTATTGCTTCGTCATACAGTGGAATCATTGTCCAGTGGGTGAGACTCTTGCATTGATGAATAGTAGTGACTATTTGCGTTATGAGCAGAGTTAAAGAAGGGAATAATGCCTACAAAAGAAGATTTAAGTTACAGTGTGATGTTCTAAAATTTAGCTTCTGGTCTCAAATTCTGGCTCTCAGTTTACCTTCTGGACTAATTATGCCATCTCCCTGTGGCTTAAATGCAGATGTTGATAATGCCCATGCCACAGTATTGTTATAAAGACTAAGGCTAATACTGTATGTAAAACTCATAGAACAGTGCTGGGCACATAGTATTCAATAAATGTCATTTATTTTTATTGGCAATAAGTTGGCTTATGTGAATATATTGAACATTTAACTTTTCAGCTGTCTTTGCTCTTAGACACCATTTAAAATATTTTTCCAGCCTGGCCAGCAGGCTCAGTGATCAGCCTATGAATCTGGAGGTCAAGGTTCAATTCTGGTTAGGGCACATGTCCGGGTTGTGGGTTCAGTCACCATTAGGGGGCATGCAGGAGTCAGTCAATGAATGATTCTCTCTCATCATTAATGTTTCTCTCCCTCTCCCTTTCTCTCTCAAATCAGTAAAAGTAATTTTTTAAATATTTTTCCAGTGCTGAAAATTTCTCATTATTTTGGGAGGAGGAGATGGGATGTTTAGGAGTAGTGAGGAAGAGTTATTTATTAATCGATTCATATCACATCAACCCACAAAATTTTGTATGTCCTTCATTTCCATTAAGTATGTTTTGGCAGTAGAAGGCTCTTCTAAGAATTATTGCAAAATTGTTTACAAAATCCCATTAGTAGAGATGAATACATGTTCATGGAAGGGAATCTGACTTTTAATCATTTGATTCGGATCCGGTCTCTGAGCCACAGGCAGGTTGTACCGCCCTTTAGGAGGAGGTGTGCCGCCGAGTGGCAGTCCTTGCTCCTCGGAATATGAGCGTTCCTTCTCCTGTGGTTAGCGCGTGACCACCAGGAAGGAGGAGCACACTGCTTTAGTGCAGCTTGAACTGAGTTGCATTGTGAAAGCAAGTTTAAATCTACTCTGAACACATTTCTTCTGTTACTGGTTGAGCTTTGCTTTGGGTGGTGAGTTTCTGCAATAGTGAGGGACACTTAGGATTTCAGGTTTATGTGCTTGGAGCTCTAGTAAACCTGGCATCAGTGATTATCTGCATTTAGAGAGGGGCTGTCACCACCTGTTTCACAGAGCTAGCATGTGGGAAAGGGGATGTAAAGCTGCAGACCCATTCCTTTCAATAGCAGAAAAGACTGCTGGAGGGAGGGGGCTGCCGGGAGACTTGGAAAAAGAGCTCATATTCTTCAGTCATATCTTCAGCCATAATGGAAATGACAGACTAGGGCAGGATTCGTGCTAATGGGGAGCAGCTGGGCCTTATCAGCCTTTCCTGTGGTCCTCATTCATCTGAATACCCACTTGCTGCTCTGTTGGGTATACATTTCTTTTCATAGCCTGTCAGCGTTGATTTTTTTTTCTTATTTCTTGCTTACTAGTTAATTACTGTTTTGCTTGAAACCTAGGGCCCTGGACAAGCTTGAATGATTTAAGTCCAGAGTGAGGGCCCTGGACAAGCTTGAATGATTTAAGTCCAGAGTGAGGTCCACCATTTTCATTTAAATGTTCTGCTGGTAATGGTAGCTTGGTCACTGATGAACATTTTAGCCTCATGCTAAATAACCATGTGAAGTTTGTAGCTAAAGTCTAATACCACTTGCGTTACCTACTTCAGAGCAGTTGATTGAATTAGGGGCCCTTATCCTTTAATTCTTTCCAATTGTCTGTCTCACTTTGTTTAGCTCACTTTGACGCCAGCCCAGCAGCAGTTGCTCCTGCAGCAGGCACAGGCACAGGCACAGCTGCTGGCGGCTGCGGTGCAGCAGCACTCCGCCAGCCAACAGCATAGCGCTGCTGGGGCCACCATCTCTGCCTCCGCCGCCACGCCCATGACGCAGATCCCGCTGTCTCAGCCCATACAGATCGCACAGGTGAGTGAGCAGCTCCCGGAGCCTGGAAGGTAGAGGCACAGTCTCAGAGCCGGGCGGGAAGTGAGGATCAGAAGGGCAGCTTTCCTTTAATTGGAAATTCACTCTCTGGTTGTTAGTGGGGCCCTTGCAGGCCCAGGATCTCTAAATAACTGACTGCATAAGGTGACAGTTTTTGAATAACGCTGGATATTTCTGCGTTTCATTAGCCTCTGGCTGCAGCCTGCTTTGTCCTGTGCACAGTGAGCACTGCCCCTGTGCACCCTATCCTATGCCACAGTGAGCGCTGCCCTGTGCAGCCTGCTCTGTCCTGTGCACAGTGAGCGCTGCCCCTGTGCAGCCTACCCTATCCTATGCCACAGTGAGCGCTGCCCCTGTGCAGCCTACCCTATCCTATGCCACAGTGAGCGCTGCCCCTGTGCAGCCTGCTCTGTCCTGTGCCACAGTGAGTGCTGCCCCTGTGCCACAGTGAGTGCTGCCCCTGTGCAGCCTGCTCTGTCCTGTGCCACAGTGAGCGCTGCTCCTGTGCAGCCTGCTCTGTCCTGTGCCACAGTGAGTGCTGCCCCTGTGCCACAGTGAGTGCTGCTCCTGTGCAGCCTGCTCTGTCCTGTGCCACAGTGAGCGTTGCCCCTATGCAGCCTGCTCTGTCCTGTGCACAGTGAGTGGTGTCCCTGTGCAGACTGGCTCTGTCCTGTGCCACAGTGAGCGCTGCCCATGTGCGGGCCAGTGAGGCACCTGCTGCCACCTGGCGCCTGCTGCTGCCCAGCTCTGCCCAGTTGGGCAGAACTTTCTTAGGATATTGCTTGGTTTCATTTTTCACATTTTGGAGCCAAGTATCAGAGATAATAAAAATGTATTTAAGAAGCATAGACAGTACCACCAAGGAGGGAGGCAAATGAGATCCTTCGTCTCAAGGAGAGGAAGAGAGAAGGGGTAGTCAGGGCAGTGAGGTCTGTGAAGATTGTTTGAGCCTGGCCTGCACAGCTGTGTTCATCCCCGAGGGAGGCCTTGGAATGGCCTGAAAGGGAGCGGAGTGTGACTAGGCAGCACAGAGAAGCCACTAAAGAGTAGGGGAGAGATGTCAGACTAACTTTTTTGGCTATTATATACAATCTTTATCAAGATGGTGTTTTTATTTTGACCACTTCCTTCATCACCAAAAACATGTTGTCAGTGCCTAAGCTGTGAGACCCTAAGTTGACATTGTTTAATAAGATAAGATGCTATCGATCAGATTTTTTATGGATAACTTAATATTTCACAGTGATTTCTCAGTTGAATTCAATGAGCTGGTGCCAAATTTCATAAATCACTATAGATTTTTAAATTTGATTATGCAAATTCAGATAGCACTTTCAAATTTTACTTCAGAGAAAAGTCAGTCAAGTATTTAAAAATTCAACATTCTTTTCTCATTTGATTTTTAAACTCCACTTAATTTTTAAAACCCATATTGGTCTCTACATGTTAAAACGCAAACTATAACTGTTTTTTGTGGGAATTGGAAATAGCTATTGAAAATTAAGCTCATTTTAAGTCACGACACAATATCTGCCAACAAATATAGTCCTTGTAGGAGCTCCATTTTTTTCTCTCGCTTTGTGGACACACCCGAGTGTTCGTTCATGCAGGAGTGAAAAGTGTTGCCTGACTGGGTGGAGACAGAATGCCTCATCTGAGAATGTTACGAATAAGCAACTTTTATCTCCCTCTCCAACCATGTTCTAATTCTAATGCTTTAGGATCTGCAACAGCTACAGCAACTTCAGCAGCAGAATCTCAACCTGCAGCAGTTCGTGCTGGTACATCCAACCACCAACTTGCAGCCAGCACAGTTCATCATCTCACAGACGCCGCAGGGCCAGCAGGGTGAGCCCATCACAGCTGTCCACTTGCAGGGCACGCGGCCCTGAAACTGCCCGTTAAAACAATGTTTTCCTTAAATTTTATTGACCTTTAAGCTCACTGTTCATGTTAAGAGGAGTATTTTTTCCATGCATACCACAATACTGAAGGTAGTTCTTCCCTGCCATTATCTCTGTAATCACTAAGGAGGAACCAAGAGTTTGGCCAAAAGTCTAAATGAAATCCCTCAACATGCTGAACATAAATTGGGTAAATTGCTTCTGGTGTTTTGGTAGTTTTTCCTGGAAGTATATTCAAAGAATGTGGGCCAAGAATTATATATGTTTCTAACAATCATTTGGTTTATTTTAAGGTTTGAGAAGGGGAGAGGGTGTTATACTAGAAGGTGTGCACGTCTTGTGAATGATAAAAACTGTCTTCACTGCTTTTTGGTGGTGAATATTGTATCAACAATCCGGTTGATCATGTTTATAAAACTGGCTAATGGCATCAGTGCAGAGGATGTCCGGGTGTTTTTCAAGGGTTCAGCCCACTAGTGCTTCTCTGTGGTTCCTCTTCATTGCTGTTGCTTAGCCTTTTTTCTTGACCATTCATTCACTCCAGAACCTTTTGTTATGCAAATTCCTGTTACCCTTAAAGGATATTCTGCTCCCTTCATGAACTAGACAATTCTCTGGTTGTTTGTGAAGGATTCTGCGTGAGAAATTGAGCTCTTGGGAATATCAATCTGCTTCCATTTAGACTACTTCACTTTCATCCATTCCACCCGAAAGTGAAGAACTGGCCAATTAGAGGGTCATTCAGGTTATACTAAAGACATACCAATTTAGTCTAATGTTTCATTCTCCTTGCCCAAGTCACATTAGCAAGGTTGAACTTTAGTAAGACCAATAAGACTATCAGGAGATCAGTTGGAAATTTTCATCTCACGATCATATTCTTTTTGCTGTAAGTTCAAAGTTGTCCTGATGTTCCTGGCATAATGTGTTGTGTTTTAACAGGTCTCCTGCAAGCGCAAAATCTTCTAACGCAACTACCTCAGCAAAGCCAAGCCAACCTCCTACAGTCGCAGCCAAGCATCACCCTCACCTCCCAGGTCAGCCTTCTCCCATGGGTTTGCTTTTTCTTGTCCTGTTGTTTTAAGGGGCTTTTGGACTTCATTGAATTAAACACACACACACAAACACACACACACACACACACACCCTAATTTTAAAAATCCTAGTATTCAAAAACTGACCAAAAATTCAGAGCTGGACTTATCAGCTTGATAAAGCACCACTACCAAATTGATGTAGTCATTGAAAATCTTCAAGGAGTCCCTTTTTTTCATGTATGTTCATAAAGAATGGCAGTCTTAGCGGCAAGTGAGTAATAAGTTTTGGCTATTTGACCACCCTCCCTCAGCCCTGCAGTAGAGTTTGCCTTGAACTATAGAGGCCTGGTGCCTCAGTGAAGGCCCGAGCATCCTTGGAGCTGCATAGAGACCCTGAGTCTTGTGTCTTCTCTCCTCTCAACTTCCAGGTATTGCTTTAGTTCATTTCTACCAGAATGTAGCTCTAAAAACACACCAGTCTAGGCACTGACAGGTGGGTGTATTAGACCAGTTCAGCTGTGACTGAGCATGTCATTTGCGCATCTAAAATTAGGTAATGTTCTGAACTGCTGACCCCGGGGCCCATTCCACTTCTTACTCTGCCTGTAGTCATGGAAGTTTTCACACATTACCAGATTTGACAAAATTCAACATCTACTCTTGCAAATTAGGAATACAGGGTACCTTTCTCAACCTGTAAAAAGCATCCACCAAAAACTCAGCATCATAAAGATGACCCATTTCAACTACAGGAGTGAAACCCACAGACTTGGTGTGATCCTGGCCTGCGATCTCTCCACCTGGGCACCAGTCACAGGAAGGGTCAGCTGAGCGATGGAGATGCACTCATGGCAGCACCTGTCTGCCACTAATGATACTCAGAAGACGTCTCCTCGTGCTTGTGTTTTCATAATAAGGACATTTTATATTTCTTCCACAAAAAGAAAGATTATACTCTATGTGCCCAAGTAAACTTTAGATGGATTTCACTAATTAAATGTTTTAAAATACATAGAAGAAGGTAGAATATTTTAAAAAATGTATCCAAGTTATAAATAAATGAAAGTTTTTTTTTTCATATTTGAAGCAATAGATGATATTAGAAAAAAGTTTCCCTCTTTTTTTCCTTTTGATAATTTAAAACAGGTACGTTGAAAAATAAAAGGAAAAGCAGATAGGAAAAATTTGCATTAATGCAACATAAATCTGTAACATTTGATCAGTTCTTTAAGGATAAGAATGAGAAAATCATTAATACTTTATATAAATGGGTTGAGATGTAAAACTAATTCACATCAAAGGAGATACAGATAATAATTTACACATGGGAAAATTCTGACTGTGTGTAATAAGAGAAATACGAATTAGGGCAACTGTGAATTAGCAGAACACTTGAAAACTGCTGACAGATTTTGGGGAGAGATTGGATGGTGAGAACCGACATGCTGCTGTGGATCAGAAGCAACACCATTGTCTCTGGCCGCCCTTTATCTGGTTATAGAAAGTGCCTCATGAGTTTATCTCAGAGAACTAATTCCAGAGGTGGGAAAAGAACTACATGCAGAACCATTTGTTGTGGTGTCACTTGTGCTAGTGAAAACAGAAGTGTCCAGCAATGAAGAAATTGTTAAATAAATTATGATCGTATTGCTTCCATCAGCCTTTGAAAATGATAATTAGAAAGACTGAAAAACCATAGGAATAAAAAAAAACCAAAAACATAATTTCCCTGGCCACTGAGCGTGGTTGGAGCGCTATAGGCACTGGAGGGTTATGGGTTTGATTTCTGATTAAGGCCTCGTGCCTGGATTGTGGGTTTGATCCCTGGTCCCAGAAGGGACGCAACAGTGGCGGTGCGGGGGGCCACCAGTTGATGTGTCTCATTAATGTTTTACTCACCCCCTTCCACTCTCCAATGGAAAAAAACAGGATAATAAAAGAAATATAGATCTGTGGAAAATTCGAGGAAATACAAACAAATGAAGCTATTAAGTTATTTAAACTGTAGGTGGTTTGCTTTTCTTGCACTTTAATAATCTTATAGTAATATTTATAATATTGTGTCACAAGTTGGAGATAAACAAGATAGTGATAAACAAGATAGATTAGTCCCTGCTGTTTTGGAACTTATAGTTTAAGTGGTATGTTTATTGAGTAGAGTCTAAAAAATGAGGAGTAATCTATTAAAAGGCATAAAATACATGTATTCAGACCATTTGAAAACCTGAATATACTGAGTTTCATTTTTAGGTAGACGAGTTCTTCCCTTGTGCTTACATTTTAACCTGATCTGTGATTCTGGTGGGCATGATTTCACATTCTGCGTTTCTCCACGAACCCTACATATTACAGGGTCTTCATAATCCTCTCCCAATACAGCTGTTTCCTTAGGTTGTTTACTTGCTGCACAGTCCAGATGCAACCTAAACACCTTTTTGTATGTCTGTTCTTCTCCTTCTTTAACAGCCAGCAACCCCAACACGCACAATAGCTGCAACCCCAGTTCAGACACTTCCACAGAGCCAGGCAACACCGAAGCGAATCGACACTCCCAGCCTGGAGGAGCCCAGTGACCTTGAGGAGCTTGAGCAGTTTGCCAAGACCTTCAAACAAAGACGAATCAAACTTGGATTCACTCAGGTAGATGAGCCGGCCCTGAACTTGGATTTCCCTACTCAGCCTGCTTTATGTGCCCATTAGTTTTCCTGCATCTATAAGATTAGACTATTGTATATATTTGGTTATAAACTTATGATTTAATGCTAGGTCAAAAACCTTTAAGATTCTCTCAGAACATAGGCCTCTGAAATTATAATTATACCATAGTGCTGAGAAAGTAAAAGATTGTGTTAGGAGACGATATGAGGGTTCAGTTATTTGAAGAACATCTGGTTCTAGACCTTAATGCTATATATGTGAGGTAGAGTGTGTCAAGATTGCAAGTATCAGAGTGGCTGACAGGGAAATGTTTGAAAGGCTTGTTTGAAATAGTTTTTGTAGGGGGTGGAGACATGTGCTTGTATGCACACACACATGGGTGCAAAATGTACAAAATAAGCCCAAACTGAAACAAATTAAGAATCTGTCAAAGATGAAAAATTCAAATTAGTTTTTTTAATGCCAGGTAGCAGGACATTTCGAGTAGAACATATCCAGTGGTTTGGCAGGAGATTTGGCTATAGGCACTGCTTTAATTCCTCTTGTTCACCGCATAAGTGATACTGGAATGGAAGGAAACTGAATGGCATTTATGTAAAATGAGAGGCCCAGTGCATGGATTTATACACATTGAAAGGAAATTAATTAGAAGGTGGCTGGCAGGACAGGACTGGGCGAGACTGGCCGGACATGCCCTGGAGCCAACCTCCTGTGGTCTCTCCCCAGCCACCCCTACCTGGTATGGTGCCAGGGCTCAAAGGGCATTTGCCGAGTGAGTAGGGTCCCTCTGGGAAGTGGGGCCCAACAAACATCTCCTGAGGAGTCCTGGAGTGCAAGTGGGCCCTCTACAAAGTTGCTGTTGCTCAGCAACTCCTGTGTTGAGTGTTTGCCCCCTGGTGGCAGTGTGCATCATAGCTACCAGTCAGAGCACCTGCCCCCTGATGGTTATTTCGTGTCATAGCTACTGGTTGAATAGTAAGATGGTCGCTTTTATAACCTCCTATACAATAAAAGCCTAATATGCTAAGTGTCTGGTTGTCTATTCAACCAAAGCATAATATGCTAATGATACGCTAAAACTACTTAATCACTCACTATGACGTGCACTAACCACCAGGTGACAGACGCTCTGACCTGTAGGTTAGCTTGCTGCTAGGGTCCAGCCAATTGGGACTGAACGAGATGGGCTGGACATGCCCTGGAGCCCTCCCATGGTCCTTCCCTGGCTGGCCCACCTCCCACATCTCTTCCTGGTTGAGCCCAGGTGGGGTCCTTCAGCCTGACCTGCATCTTCTCACAATCCAGGACCCCTTGGGGGATGTTGGAGAGCCAATTTCAACCCGATCCCACATGCCAGGCTGAGGAACCCCACTGGTGTACAAATTTGTGCACCGGGCTTCTAGTCCTATATAATAAAAGCCTAATATGCTAAGTGTCCAGTCGTCGGTTGGCTATTTAACCAATCAAAGTGTAACATGCTAATGATATACTAAGGTCGCTCAACTACTTCCTATGATGTGCACCGACCACCAGGGAACAGACAGTCGACCAGTCACTATGATGTGCACTGACCACCAGGGGGCAGATGCTCCAACCAGTAGGTTAGCTTGCTGCTGGGTTCTGGCCAATTAGGACTGAGGGATATGGGCTGGACATGCCCTGGAGCCCTCCTGCATCCCTCCCTGGTCCCGATCATGCACTGGTGGGGTCCTTCTGCCTGGCCTGCACTGAGGGACCCTCTCCCTGTCCCCCCCCCTCCCATTGCACGCATTTTGTGCACTGGTTCTCTAAGCCTACCTAATAAAAGAGTAATATGCAAATTGACCTATCTTTGCTACACCCACAAGCCACGCCCACAAGCCAATCAGGAGTGAGTATGCAAATTAACTCACCCAAGATGGCTGTGGCCACAGCGTGAGTAGGAGGCTTGGGTTTCCCCAGCAATGGAAGAAGCCAAGCTTTCCACACACCCTGGCAGGCCCTGGACTCCACTCAAGGTTACAAAGTTTCAATTATAAAAGATAAATAAATCTCAGATACCAGGGCCTCCACTTGGGTCGCCAGGGGACATGGCTGGCCTGCAAATCACCACAGGCCCCACACCCTAAGGGAACCCCACCCTGATTCGAGACACCCTTCAAGGCAAACCAGCTGGCCCCCACTCATGCAACAGGCCTCTATCCTATCTAATAAAAGAGTAATATGCAACTTGACTATCACTCCCAACGCACAAGCTGGTGCCCCATGTGGTCAAATATGACTGCCCCTATGTGGACATTTTATGGCCGCCACAAGATGGCCAGCGGGGAGGGCAGTTGGGAGGGACCAGGATTGCAAGGGAGGGCAATTGGGGGCGATCAAGCCTTCAGGGGAGGGCAGTTAGGGGTGACCAGGCTGGCAGGGGAGGGCAGTTAGGGGCAAACAGGCTGGCAGGGCAGCAGTTAGGCATCAATCAGGCTGACAGGGGAGTGGTTAGGGGCAATCAGGAAGGTAGGCAGGTGAGAAGCTGGAAGCCAGCAGTCCTGGATTGTGAGAGGGATGTCCTGCGGCCCCAAATTGGAGAGAGGGTGCAGGTTGGGCTGAGGGACACCCTCCCCCACCCTCATGCACAAATTTTGTGCACACCAATAAAAGAAAAACATGCAAGTTGTCCCTACGGGCGGGGTTTTCACCGGAAGTTACACTTGTGCTGACGACCAGGGGACGGCACAGAACGTGGGATTCTATGACAAGGCAGGTAGCAGGGGGAAGGGAGTCCCTGGCCAGCAGTGGTGGTGTCAGGCAGCCCAGGGAAGGAAGGTCCTGGCTGGTTGCCGGCAGCTGCTAGGGACCCTACACATGCACTGGGCGTATAGTATATAGATAACAGAAGATCATTAGATGAAAAAAAGTACTGAAGTATAGAATGGATTGGGTGTTTTTATGGAATCAGAAGAAACCTGATGTTTTCTTTCCAGAGAATAGAATTACTATTTGAAATCTGAGCCACCATTACATACTGTCTCATTTCCTTTGTGTGGGAAGAATAGTAATGTACCACTTGCTCAGGCTGGCCTGACACCAGGGTGATGACCCTGCATGTGTCCTGGTGTTTTTATGAACAGACTTATATTCCTAACTTCTTTGGTAGTTCATTTTTGCTCAAAGAAACTAATATATTAGGAACATAAAATGATTTTTTCAATAGCTATAATGTTAGAGATAATGCAGTTATGTATTTGTGAGGAGTTTCAATTGTGCAGGAACAAATTACAATTAAGAAAGATTGAAACTTGAGTGATCTGGCTTATTCCTAAAAAGAAAGCGAAAGATAACGGAGTACATTACTGCATTTAAATATATGAGTCAGTTTGGACTAGTTCTCAGTGCTTCAGCTTTAAGCTATTAGCACAGCATACTTTGAGGTTCCCTAGGAAACTGTTGCCTAAGCAATATGCCAAGGATGTTAAGGCTTTTTGAAACCTTTAACTTTTACCCAGATAGTGGTTTCCTTTCTGTGGCACTTGACCCAACATATTGCCAGTGTTGTGTGAGTGTGCACCTCTCTCTCTCATATATCAATGAGCTTCCCTGTGATCTGGTGGTGTGCTGATGGTTTTATCCTATTATTTGGCACAATTGTGCCTTATTTTTCAAAATGACTCTGATATTGCAGTGCCTATATTTCACAGACCTTAACTATTTGGACTAAAGCACATGTCACTGGTGCAGGATGGGAAAATCAAGCCTTTGTGTTTAAGACATGTACCTCAGTTGTAGTTATTCAAAGGTTGCTTTATCTCCAGCTTATTATACACACACAGCATTCAAGTGATTAGTTAAGACAAAAATCCCTCTTTGAGAAATCTCCATGTTGTTAGCTGTTTCTGACTACATCATTGGTTATGAAAGTGTTACTGTAGATGTCATTTCATAATTAGGAGGCCATGGTGTGATACTTTTCTCTCACGTGACACATTCATTATTTCCTAATCCCAATCTTTGCTCCTTTTCCCTTTTGCTTCTTAAAAAATATCAAAGGGATATAATGTAGATTTTGTACGAGTCAGTTACTTCAAACATTTATTTCTGTGAGGGATAGCCCCAATGGTTTTAAGTTATAAAAGCACCAAGCCACACTTACCTCAAATTAATGAACATTAGCCTATTAACTAAGTGAGGACCTATTGCTTTTCATTCAATTAAATAGTTTAAATGTGAAGTAAGACTGTATTATACATTTCAAATAAGTCAATTTGTAATTTATTGCCATAGTTTTACTTAGTTAATGGCATAGCCACCAATGTAAGATATTTATTCTTATGATGTGATTTTTTGAATAGGTATTTCGTTTACTCGTCAATATTGTTACTTTTTATAGATATTATAGAAGTTTGTGAAAAAACTTCTAGTGAGCGATGAGTTACAATGTCAGAAACAGTTATTTCCATCTTATCTGCTACAGCAGGTCCCACATGCAAAGAATTGCAAAGTTGGGTTGGCCCAACTCTCTAGCAGGCTGTAATCTAAACAAGTAAAGTGACCAAGACACACAGCTAGTTTAGTATTTGATATCTAGTAGGCACTTAGTGAATGTTTGTGATTGACTAAATGTACAGAGATATTGATTCAGATAGACACCTGTCCACAGATAGACTTAGCATTTATGCCACTTGCACTGTCCCAGGTCTTTGTTTGCTGTAACTGAACAGAAATCAATAAGCAGTCACTTCTGACCTGGAAACAGATGTCCGGAGCAGTCAGTGGCACTGTAGCATAGGATAGCCACTATGCCCCTGTGGCTGTTGCTGGGCAGCAGGGTGGCGTGGGGCCTAGGAACTGGAGGGTTAATTGGCTGGTTTTGAATAATTTCCATTTAAATAGTCCCTGGGGGCTGGAGGCTCTCCTGGGGAAGGCCAGGGTGAAGGCCCAGGGAGGGCCCGGTGCTCTCAATGCCTCTCGCCATCTCCCATCCCAGCTTTCTTCTCTATCACACACTGTATCACAAGCTGCTTACCAGTGAGAAAATGGAGTTAAAAATCCTTCCCTCTCCCTGACTCACCTAGCACAGGTGTGAATAAACAGTGTAGTGTCCAAGGATGGCATGTAGAGGAATCACAGGACGGACTAATCTCAAAACACATTAACTGCTGGCAGTGACTGGGCCTGAGCTGTCCCTTGTGTTCCACGATGGAATGAGCTCTGCAGCACTTCCTGGAAGTGTTCTGCCCTGTCACTAACGGAAGGAACGAGAAGGTGAATCGTTAAACTCCAGGAGCCTCTGTTACCTGAATACAAACTGTGAAGATGTGGCTTTTTCCAGCTTTAAAGGCGACTCATTTGGCTGGAAGGAAAGCACGGCGTACATTCTGGGCTTATAAGCTTAGAGAAAGACATCTGTGTAATAGATTCAGGGGTCATCGTTCCATTTGCTGTAAGAGGACCGTCTCAGTGTCCATGAAGGTGTAACTAAGTGGGTCATACCTCTCCACTGTGAATTTCTTTCTCTCCAACAGTTATAAAAGTATTCTTTTAGAATACCTGTTTTTTTATAACCAACTTTGAAATCCAAACTAAGGGTGGGAAATAGATTTTTTTCAATGCTTCCAGAAATAATTTATAGGGATAAAAGAAGTAAGGGATCATTTCTAAATTTTAAAGTCATTTATGGAAACATTGGTTAGTTCATAAATACCTGAGGTTATCCAGGCAGTTACTTGTGTTAACTCTGTAGGATTACTTAGTCACTTTGTTACATGAATTAAGGGGCTGTTTTAGAATATTAACTCCATCTTTTGGGACTTAGTAGAAATATTTATAATCTTAACTATTACATAAGGTGGCAAGAAGAGATTCAAAATGGAGAGAATATGGGACAGTTTTGATTGTTGTTAGATTGGGGCCTAACTCCTCCCTGGAGCACTGAGCCCAGCTCAGGGATGGGTGTTTCTGTGGGATCCTACAAAGGGGCTCATTGTTGAGCCTTCGTCTACGAGGGCCTGTGGAGGGAAGGCCGTCACCGTTGGTGAGATGACTCTCTTCTCGCTCGTCCTCCCACTCCTGTCTGTATTTCTGTGCAGGGCGATGTTGGGCTTGCAATGGGTAAACTGTATGGAAATGACTTCAGCCAAACTACCATCTCTCGCTTTGAAGCCTTGAACCTCAGCTTTAAGAACATGTGCAAGTTAAAGCCACTTTTGGAGAAGTGGCTCAATGATGCAGGTGGGTGAGAAATGGCCTCATTGTCTGTGGGAATCCTACAGGGGCTGTCATGTAGAGTGGGGTTTAGATTTCATATTGCACTATTGGCACTACAGAGCCTCAAAGCACGCCAATCTTGGGAGGATTAATATAAGTTGTGGTTCCATAAATCAGAGATTCATTTAAGTAGTAATTGCAATGCACACAATGAAAAACATTTTTTTTTTTTTAGTTTTAGAGCATTTCTAAAGGATTGAAGGAAGAGGAAAAAAGCCTATGTATTTACATAAACTTGAAAAAACAAGCTTATTGGTTCTTTGTTGATGAATTATAGTAAATTTGTTCTTGATGATATTTGTTCTTTCTGCTTTTGTTACTAAAAACAACCACATTCATGAGAAGTTGAGTGGCCAGTGTTAACTTGTGTGTTTTGTACTGAGGTTTTCTTTTGAGAAATTTGAAGTTTGAATCACAGAACCACAGACTGTGGGCTGTGAGGAAAGTGCAGATTGCCTAGACAGCAGTTCCTGTTTAGATGGGAGGAAAACCAGGTCTTTGGAAAACACCCTGTACCTGTGGCCATGTACTCATGGTCCTGTATCCTTTCTGAGCTCCACAGGTGAGAACCGCCAGCCACTCTACCCTTCCCTCCGTGTGCATGGAGTGGAAAGAATCAGAGCTGGTTCCGAGTTGCCCAGGGTCATTCAGCTATTGACAGAACCTTGCTTTTTTCAACTACCAAGAATTTAGAAGTATTTCATTGTTGTTTGGTTTGGGGGGAGGTGTTGCCCTAGATTATACTAATGAAATGAGAAGTCATTTGCGAGATAAATCTTAAATGTTCAATAATTCCCAACAAATTTTCTTTTATCCCTAGAGCTAATCTCTATATATAAAAGCCTAATATGCAAATTGTCCCCTCTGGAGTTCAACAGGGAGACCAGGAGTTTGATCGCTCTCTCTGACATGCACTGACCACCAGGGAGCGGTGTGGAACAAAAGAAAGCCCTGGCTGGTGGCTGCCTAGGGAAGGCAGGCCCTGGCCAGCTCTGATTGCCTAGGAACCTACCCATGCAACCTACCCATGCACACATTTCATGCACTGGGCCACTAATAAATAAATAAGCAAGCAAACCCAAAAGTAAGGACAGAACTCAGAAGAGGTAGAGCTGAGTTTCAGGGCAGAAAGAGCAACCCTGTGCTTTCTCAGAGACAAGTCAGAGGGCAGTAGGGACAGACAGCCAGTGTTCTCAGACCACAGCTAGAGCAGCGAGGAGTGCTGTATGTCCATGTCGGTATGGAAACCTTTTCCTACGCTTGTAGTATAAACTGTCTTGGTTGCTTTATGTTGTTAATACGTGTGCTATTCCTTCGACCTCCTGTTTTCTCCTTTCTCACAGAGAACCTCTCATCGGATTCAGCTCTCTCCAGCCCAAGTGCCCTGAATTCTCCAGGGCAGGGAATAGAGGGCTTGAACCGTAGGAGGAAGAAACGCACCAGCATAGAGACCAACATCCGTGTGGCCTTAGAGAAGAGTTTCCTGGAGGTCAGTGGGGATTTTACTTTTCGTAGGCGTGGGATTGTTGCTATGGTGCTCCCATTAGGTCTGTCAGCCACAGCCCTTATGGATGCTTATCCCATCGTGGAGAAAATAAGACAACCTAGCAGCGTGCATGCCTGGGTTCAGGGAGAATAGACTCACATCCATGGAGTCCTTTGTGTGATAAGCAGCAGCTGCCATCAGGCACAGGGACTCCAGACAGGGAGGGGCAGGGAAGAGAGAGCAAAGGCATCCAGATGAACCGAGGGGTCATTGCAGAAATGGTGGTTCAGTTTGGCTGAGTTCTAGTGTCTGCTAGACTAGCAGTTTGGGACCAGGACACAGAGGGCCTTGAATGTCAGCCTATCAAGTTCAAGTTAATTCAACAGATACATGGCTTTGGGTGGGTTTTGTTTTTTTGTTTTTTACACCAGGAAATATCTCAATCAAAGCTTCCAACAAAATTCTGACTCTGGTTCAGAGAAGCTTGAGCACTGAGTAAGGAGTCTAGTGTCTGCCACTTAAGTCACTGAGTCCCTTTATCTGGGAAGCACTTTCTGTCTTGCTACACAAGCTTACAACAGCAACAAAAGTAAACATTCAAGAATAACTTACTCTAAGTTACCGGGAATAAATTTAATAGACTTGTGTTCATTGGAATGCTCGTCTGCAGACATTTTGTTAAGGTGGGCCTGGTGGTCACTTACATCCCAACTTCACTCCCCGGCCTGCCCACCCTGTTTGCTGGTTTGCATAATGGCTCAGCTGGGCCAGTAGTTCTAAAGGTTATTCACAAGATGACTTCCCCCTTCAGAATCAAAAGCCTACCTCGGAAGAGATCACCATGATTGCTGAACAGCTCAACATGGAGAAGGAGGTGATTCGAGTTTGGTTTTGTAACCGCCGGCAAAAGGAAAAGAGGATCAACCCACCGAGCAGTGGTGGGACCAGCAGCTCCCCTATCAAAGCAATTTTCCCCAGCCCAACCTCCCTGGTAAGGACGGAACCGGGAGCACTCAGGCTCACTTTACAGTTTACAAGTGGCTCGCTCAGTCATTATATTTTATAATAGAATTTACTGTGAGAGTGGGGTAGGGGAAGGCTGGGGGAGGTGTGTGTGTGGGAGATGGGGGGAGAAGCAGGGGGCTGTGAGAGGCAGTCAGGGGAGCAGTTGGCAGATACAGCTTTGTCCTGTGCAGTTGTTTACTTGTGTTTGGATTTATTTGAACTAGAAAGAAGACAGTATATATAATAATTTTTTTAATTTGTTTAATATTCTTTTTATAACATCATTTCATTAAAAACAAATTCAAGACAATCTTGCCCCCACAGAGTCAAAAATAAAACAAGAAACCTCAATTCACGGATCCTCCAAAATAGTTTCCTTATTTAGGTTAAGGGGACAATTAGCCTAATACTTCCTACTGACTTAGCTTATGCCTGACTCAGCGTTACTGAGATCGAGAGGTTTTAAATGATTTCTGTGTGAAACCTGGGCAAACCCATGCGTCATGCCAGTGCGGAGCCTCCTTTGGCGGCAGCCTTGCAGCAGGCGCCCCTTTCTCAGTTCCAGGCTCCAGGAAGAATGGAAATCTTCCTCTCAGGCCCGTTTACTTTATTCTGTTTTCATTCTATAATATTTAAATCTATCCTGGGCCGGGACCGGTTTGGCTCAATGGATAGAGCGTCGGCTTGGGGACTGAAGGGTCCCGGGTTCGATTCCGGTCAAGGGCATGTACCTTGGTTGCGGGCACATCCCCAGTAGGGGGTGTGCAAGAGGCAGCTGATCGATAACTCTCTCTCATCGATGTTTCTAACTCTGTATCTCTCTCCCTTCCTCTCTGTAAAAAAAATCAATCAAATATATTAAAATCTATCCTGGAATCTAAGTTTCTTATAGGCAAAATAAGTCTATAAATGGAATTTTAAAGTTTTTTTTTTTTTTAATGCTTTTGAATATTTTCATTTCTGACCTCTAGGTGGCGACCACGCCAAGCCTTGTGACCAGCAGTGCAGCAACTACCCTCACAGTCAACCCAGTCCTCCCTCTAACCAGCGCTGCAGTAACCAACCTCTCTGTTACAGGTAACCACTCTCTGTTACAGGTAACCACCTCTCTAGTACAGGTAACCACTTCTCTGGTACAGGTCCCCACCTCTCAGTACAGATAACCACGTCTCTGGTACAGGTAACCACCTCTCTCGTACAGGTAACCACCTCTCTCGTACAGGTAACCACCTCTCTGGTATAGGTATGCGGCAGCCAGGCTGTGCAGTGGTGAGGCAGCTGGTAGCCATGAGAGGTTCCTGTGAGAATTTGCCATTAAGCTGTGAATTACAGCTCTAGGATGTATTGTTTTTTTTAAAGTTGCATGTGAAAACCTGAACTCCAAGAAAAATCAGGCACAATTAATTTTGTCAGGAATAATGCTTTCACACAAAGATTTCATCTTTTTTGTTCTTTTTCACCTTACTCTGTCTTCTCTATTACTCCCAGAATTATCTCTCAAAACACACACTTTTTCAAGTAGCCCCTCAAAAACCCTGACTAGCTATAACTTTTTGCATCAAGACAACATCAGATCAGATGCCCCTTCACTGTGTAGAAGGCGCTTTCCAGTGCGGCCCTGTCTCCAATGGTCGCCACCCACCGTCCCCAGCCCAGAGGTGGGGGCCTATGAGCGGGCGTAGCCTCTGGGCCGGTGTGGGGGAGCTGCTTCAGGTTAGGTGCCCATTCCGCCTGGAAATGGTGTGAGCTCCCCAGCAGAGCTTCCTTTCCCCTGCCTGCGTCACAAATGACTATAGTTTTATAATTTATTCTCCCTTTGCCAAGAGACTTTGCACTTCTCAAAAGGCCTGGGGTTCTTTTTTTTTTAATCTCTGCCTTGTTTAGTGCTTGACACATCCACTCTAAAATGAATGACTAAATTTTTCCCTGTGCCACCTTTGAATAGTAGATTTCTCAAATACACTTGAAATGAACTCAGTGTTGTCACCAGCAGTTCTTAGTGGCACGGTGTAGGAGGCATTCTGCGACTGTTTGCCGGGGTGGTGATGGTGTGAAGCCCTGGGCGGGCGTGTTCTGATGGCTCACAGTGCAGCGTGGACTCAGCCTCCAGGAGGGGAAATTGATTTTTCTGCGCTAATATTTTACTTCATCGCACCTCTTTGGCTCTATGAGCTAACGATGGCATGTAAAGTGAATACATGTTTTTATTCACATTTATTAAATTAAGGATGAACTTTGCCTTTTCCCTCTTTATCTGTCTGTAATCAGTATGAATTCAGACATTCTTTTATATCCAACAGGTTAGAATTGTATCACTATTTCAGGGTTAAATTCTTCCCGATTGGCTAGTGAAAGTCCCTTCAGCTGGCTCCTGTGCCCATTAACATGCCTCTGTCCTTTACATGGTTCCTTATTTTTTGGCACAAGATGTTCAGGCTCATCTTCATGTTTCTGTGCCCAGGCCTGGATGCAGCCATTTCTCCAAGAATTCTGAGTTCCTGTTAGTGAGGAAAGGACTTTGGAACCAAAGTAGAGGCATTAGATACACTCACTGATGTGCATTGTTGCTTCTAGGACATCTCAATTGAAATAAATGTGCACACAACACGGGAATATGTGTAAGATACACACGTGTGTACCTTCATGTGTTCATCCACCCACCTACACCATCCATTTTCACTAGCTGTTCACGTGTATTAAAGCCATGCATCCATACTGAGTCTCCAATTTCAGCCCAATACTCTCTAGTTCGTTATTTTCTATGCTTAGGTTCTAAAGAGTTTGTTTTTGTGGCTCATGTCTCTAGAGGCACTAACGAGGTTAGTAAAAGTACCATTTTGAGGTGCTGGTTGGTAGAGTCATTAGTTAGTTCCTGGATTTGGCTGAACAGAGCCCCGCCTCCAGACTCCCACAGCTCCTTCCTAACACAGCCCTCTTTCCAGGCACTACAGACACCACCGCCAACAACACTGCGACCGTGATTTCCACCGCGCCTCCCGCCTCCTCGGCAGTCACGTCCCCCTCGCTGAGCCCCTCCCCGACTGCCTCAGCCTCCACCTCTGAGGCCTCGAGTGCTAGTGAGACCAGCACAACACAGACCACCTCCACTCCTCTGCCCTCTCCTCTCGGGACCAGCCAGGTGATGGTGACGGCATCAGGGCTGCAAACAGCGGCCGCAGCTGCCCTCCAAGGAGCTGCGCAGTTGCCGGCGAACGCCAGTCTCGCTGCGATGGCTGCCGCTGCAGGACTGAGCCCCGGCCTGATGGCGCCGTCTCAGTTCGCAGCTGGGTAAGGTCTTTCTCGTCTGTTCCCACCTGAGAGAGTCCACAAGGAGGTCATCCCGGGGCTCACGCTGTGGGAGACTTTCCATCTTCATCTTCAACTCAAAATTCAAAATTTAACTCTTTAAGCCTTAATGTCTTTGAAATGGGTTGCTCTATAGCGGCTCAAGGACCTGATTATTGCGGACTTAGTGTCTGGACACCCTGGAAGGGCAGCAGTCAGGCCTTCTTTTCCAGGGGAGCCACAAGCAGCTGGCGCTGGCCACACCTCAGGGTTGGACCATGGGGAGCCCACAGCTCCCGACTCTCGTTCTTGCTTGTTCCCTGCTGGCCGCTTCCTGCCTCTCAGTCATGCGTGGGGGCTGCAGCAGTAAGAATTGTTCTACAGGCCGTCCTCGGGTTACGTCGCACTTGACATACGTCATTTCGTGGTTACATTGCCATCTCCCACTTATTTATTAAAAGAAAGTTCCATCATTTTGACGTATGTACATATGTGCTTTACGTTTTTTATTATTACCACAAGTAATGGTCATGAATTGTTATCTTTCTTTTAAATTTTATATATTTATTTCTCTGGCATTTTGTTTTGAGAAAAGAGAAGGATACACGCAAAGAAAGTTTCAATGATTCCAAGTTGGAGACTGTACAGTCATAGTCTTGTTTGGATTGCACAGCGAGCTTCAGGGAAAGCAGCAACTCAGAGGCTGTTGACTGTAGAGAGGACAAGAATTGGAGCTGCTTCCATCGCCTCCCCAGCTGGTGAGGGGATGTCATGCTGACCGCAGTGTCTGCTCTTTTCACTTGCAGAGGTGCCTTACTCAGTCTCAACCCAGGGACCCTGGGCAGTGCTCTCAGCCCAGCTCTGATGAGCAACAGCACACTGGCAACCATTCAAGGTCGGTACAGCTGCTTTCCTTACTTACATCTTTTTTTTTTGATGGAGGAAGTCTACTTTGCCAGAAGTCAGGGTGATGGGGAGACAGGTGAATTGATAATGTTGACTATCTAAAGGACCAAAAAAATGTCTTGTAAAAGAGCTTTGTGGAGAAGTATAGGTGTGGTTTGGGTGTTAAAATAGGAAATCTAGTTTGGTGTATGAAATCAGAATTTTTATGCTGATACTGACCTTTTTATGTGTATAGACTTGGGGACAGACTTTATCCCTGACAAGTTTGTTGACTAAGTCATCCAAGACCTACCCCAGGTACCCTGACCAAGTGAAAACCCCGTCCTCATCTTCACCCCAAGAGAGCACGGCTGAGCAGTCCCATTGGAGCACACCGGGGACCCTGGGGCTCCCTTTATTGTCCCCATCCTTGTCTTTCCCACGGCCAGTGGGTCCCTTTGACCTTCGCGTGCTACCCAGTCTCAAGTGTGTCTGAATCCCAAAGGGATTACCGGAGGGTTTGCCTTATGTGGCTTCGGCTTGTCTGAAGATGCTTGAGAGACATCCCTGTATGATCAAAGAATGTTTTTTCTTACAATTAAAAATAGTTTGTGCTTAAGTGAGTTCTTGGGGCCAAAAATGAGTGGTTAGCCACTTGAGTAAAGGTGCTGTCAGGCGGGTGATTTTCCTCCAGTGTACATACCACCGAAAGCACTGGTCCCCGGCTTGGGCTGGACTGCCTGGCCTCCCACTGGCCTTCGCGCTGTGCAAAATCGGTGGTTAGCTCTGTGAAGCTTTTGTCAGCCACGGACTCCTTTTTGGGATAAGACTGAGAAGCCTCGTTCTCGGCAGCAGGTCTTTGGCTGGTAGTGATGCCCCAGAGGCGAAGTGCTTCTCCGGACACCGCAGGCGGGAACGGACCTCTCTGGGGAGATCTAGAACAGGTCCACGGCTCTACGCGTGGAACCTCAGAAAACTTCAAGCCACACCAGTGCCCCCGGTGCTCATTGTGTGATGGTGTCCAAGTCAGTGACGACGCCTCAGTCCCTCCAGCTCTCTTTACATGTTACATGAGAAATCCACCGAAGTCTGAAAGCCTAGAGAACCTTCCTGTGGATTATGGGTCAAGGAGATACTGGGGGGTTGTCAGATGACGAAATTTGATAGGTGAGATTGCCCACTTATTTTTTAAAATTGATTTCAGAGAGGGAGGGAGAGATAGAAACATCAGTGCTGAGAGAGAATCACTGATCAACTGGAAAGAGCACATTAAACAGTCTGTGAAACCACTATTTTTCAGTTAAAAGTAGCCTAGAACTGTAAATGTGTGTCCTGCACACCCCTCTCTGGGGACCAGCCGATGCACACTTTTTTTTAAAGAAAATCTTGCTGATGCCTTCATCACAGAAAGTTCTCAGGTGCTAGAGCGAGTCCGATCCACGATGGTCACATGGCCATCCCACATCTCTGCTCCCTCCTGGAACGCCCACCATGCTCTGCACAAGTTAGGAGGGGCATACTTGGTCACACCTTGCACTTTACTTGGTAACCTAATTTATTTTAGAACAAAAGCCTTTTAAAGATAGCTTTTCATCTTGTGTATCAGACTTTTCATAGCCAGTGGATTGGTAAGAGCTGCCTCTATTTCAGTGCTGTGACCGCGGGAACAGGTTTGTCATTTGGAGGGAGCAGTTTGATATTGGCGATCTGCATTAGAAACAGTCGCTGGATTTACCTAACGCTGTCCGCGGGCACTGGAGTCAGGTGGAGCTCTGGTGCAGATGCGGCTTCGGTGGGTCAGACAGGCCTTACCCCCCTCCGCCTGCTCATGCTCACTAGATCATTCAGTCATTAGGTCAGTGGTCGCCAACCTGTGGATCTGAAAGGTTGGTGACTACTGCTTTAGATCCTTTAAAATCATCATAAAACTTCAGGTGGGACAAGATGGTTCTCTGATTAAGAAAAACAGTCAGCGAAGGGCCGGGCTTTGTAGCTGGTTGTGGGAGATTGGAGTCATTTGGTGGTCCTTGGCTTCTCCAGGATGGTATTAACTGTCTCCTTCCCACCTGTTTTGGGGGTTTGTCCATAGCTCTTGCTTCTAGTGGCTCTCTTCCAATAACATCACTGGATGCAACTGGGAACCTGGTGTTTGCCAATGCGGGAGGAGCCCCCAACATCGTGACCGCCCCTCTGTTCCTGAACCCCCAGAACCTCTCTCTGCTCACCAGCAACCCGGTTAGCCTGGTCTCTGCCGCCGCAGCCTCCGCGGGGAACTCTGGGCCTGTCGCCAGCCTTCACGCCACCTCCACCTCCGCTGAGTCCATCCAGAACGCGCTCTTCACAGTGGCCTCCGCCAGTGGGGCTGCTTCCACCACCACCACCGCCTCCAAGGCGCAGTGAGTGCCGCTGCCTCTTCCAGCGCAGTGCCAGCGGGCAGCCCGCGGGCGACCGCAGGGGCCCTGGCTTCCTCTTGCCACGGTGTGAGGCAGAGGAGAAGAGAGCAGGAAAGACACATGCCGGAGAGAAAGGATGGAGACCGGACATCATTTGCCTAATTTTATAATAAAACACTCTCTTTTCAGGATTGCTTCATGGATTGGACAACTTTCTAACCAAAATTAAAAAACAAAACAAAACAAAACAAAAAAAAACAGAAACAAAATATCAAAAACAAACAAAAAATAAGTGAAAGGACTACTTATCATTTCCAGCGGTCACGGTGGCAGTCAAGGTGGGTTACCAATTCTAATATGGGTAGGAAGGGGATTTCTTGTTTGTCTAAAGTCCTTTTTTTCTTAAAAAAAAATCATTTTTATGGGTCTGTTGTACAGGCCACTAAGTCATAACAAGGTGTTTATAATCGTATCAATTGTGTTGGGGGTTCCTTTCTTAACTGGTACAATTTAGGCAGGCCCGCGTTACTGTATCTGTTATTGTTGTTGTCATGTTTTATATATATTTGGTTTGGTGTCTCGCTCCTGGATCCTGCTTCAGTGAGCTCCCACTGTGGGGAGGGGTCGGGAACTCCCGTCCTTCGCTGCGAATGTCCTTGCTGGTTTCCTTACCCTTGACACTCACAGAGGTCCTAGGAAATGGTTTTCTGTTGCCACTTATGCAAGAGGCTCGGTGCAGAAGCTGAGGGCAGCGTGCGCAGACGCTCCCACTCCACACGCCCCATCAGGTGGTGCCTTTGGAGCACTTTGTGTAGGAAGGAATTCCTGCTGGACTGTAGCTCTCACTCCGACCTTGAATGACCCGAGGCCGGGTCCCGGGGTGCGCCAGCACCGCTCCTTGCCTCCCACGGGGCCGTGCGTGTTGCAGGCGGGACTTGGCTCCGAGAGCAAAGACTACTGCAGACACCTGCCTGGGTGGTTCTCGTGACTCTGATCTCCTGAAAATGCTCCTATTGTTGCTGTGTGTGTGTGTATGTCTGTTCCATTGTGCGGAAGATTTTCATCCCAACTTCCTTCAATTTAGCAAAGAACAAATTTACCTGTTGGGAGTGGGATGTTTCCCTCCTGTTCTCTAAAGGAGCCCTGCTAGACTGCTCCCGTGGGTGACTGAACTCCAGCAGGGGGACGAGAAGCGTCTGAGGTTACACCTTCTCTAGCCAAGGCTTCCTTTCCCCCAGGTGGCTCTCACCCACCACCCCGAGACTGGCCTTGTCCCCGGTGGGGAAGGCACGCACCAGCTTCGTGGGTCTGAGAGCTTGAGGCCTGAGCAGGACCTGCATGCACCTCATCAGGTGCCTCCGGGCTGGTTAGTGATGCTCCTGGGAGGCAGGTCAGTGGCGGTGGTAGCTGTACTTGGGGAGGGAGGAGCTTCCAGCATGTGTGCAGTGTTTCTGGACTGTGTAAATGAGCCCGAGAAGTAGTGAGGAACGAGGTGACTGGGAAATGGGATCCCCTTTTCGTTATGGTAGTATCTATACCGAACCCCTGGACTGATCCCTGCAAGTGCGCTCCTGCTCCCGCCGCCCGCCTGACTGAGGGCGAGGGCCGCCGCTGGCTGTCCCAGGTGCCTGCTGGCCTCGCTTCCCAGCTGCACTTCCCCTCCGAGCTTCGTCTTCGTGCTCAGCTTGTGTGGAGGGAGCGTGGTTCTGTGGCTCACGTCTCCGCGGCTTCGGGAAAGGTCGTGCTTTTCTGTTTGTGACCGTCCGGTGGGAGACAGGCACATTAATGTTAAAAGGCCAGAAACATTTCGTCCCCTCGTTGATTTTTCTTTTGTTCCATCTGTCTTCCTGTTTTATTTCACAAAGTATTTAATTCCCACCCTTGGTGTTCTCTCCTCACCCTTCCCCTTCCCCAAAATCCCTCCAAAATCAGTGAACTGCAAGCAGGGAAACTAACAAAATGTCCACCCACCTTTTTTATGTGTGGTGTGTGTTTTTATGTTGTTGTTTTTTTAACTAAGCTTGAACCAAAGTCAATTTTTAGCAAGCTGCTGTACTAAAGGACTAGTTTTATCGTGCGGTTCAGACACATTGAGGAGTTAGATGCTACTGACAATTTCTTTTTCATTGTCTTTAATAATTTTATATAAAAGTTGCTGCTTCTTTTAATCTTTTATGTTGGTAAATTGTACTATCCTCTGGGCAGACATGAACTTGATTTTTAACTAGTTTATTTAGTTTGGTATGTAAATAGAATGGCAGTGTCGGTGACTAACTTTTCTCTCTCTGCCCCTTAAGTTCTCTGATGTAGTTAAATTTAGTCTTTTATTCTGACTTGATATCTCTAACTTTAGTCTGTGCTAATGATTGTAGGACTATCAATAATACTGCAGCTGCCATGGGGATGGGTAGCGCCCTGGGGAGTGGCTGGTGCCAGGCAAGATTCAGGGAGGGGAGTGCTGATACCCACCTTGCTGGACTAGAGGCTATAGCATTAATATCCCAAAATGACTACCAAAGCAAGCGTCAAGTCCCAAGGAACTCCAGCCCAGTGGCTAACAGCAAGGGCCAGGTCAGACTGAGTTTGCTTGTTTCCTATGTGGCTCCAGAGATGCTCCCTCCCCCGGGTAAGACTCGCCAATAGATTTTAATGTGTAAAAGGATACTAAACGTTCAAGCCAGTGTGATGGTCTTCATTCTCAGCCCTGTGTGTATCCTCTGGTCAGTTTAGGATAAGGGAATTTTGCCTGGGAATCACTTTATGATATTAAACCAGCATAAAAACCTGTATTTAAAAGAAATAAATCTTTAGACAAGTAAAAACAACTTGCGAAATGAAAGGTACATTTACATATGTACGAGAAACACTAAAACAGCTTGTTGCTGGTTGGGTAGCTTAACTAGACCCCATGCCCCATCCCTAGGAACCCCGCTGACCATACTGCTTCGGGCACAGCCTGCAGTCCTTTGTCATCTTTATCATGCCCAGAGATACTTTTGAGTTGTGAGTCTCTGAAGCTGGGTACTCAGATGTAGCTGGCAGACTCCTATGTGGGAGTCTGGAAGTAAGAGGGGCAATTGATCAAAAAGAGGTGTTGGGTCTAGTTCCTGGATTTCTAAGAGGAAGGGCCAGTCAGGCCTTCCCGACTCATTGTGTCAGTCTTCTTTTTCCCTTAATGTTTATGCAAGTTTTACTTCACCCCTGAATTTGCTTAACACATTAAACCAAAGACTAATTCTAATGCATTGCAATTAGTGTGTACTAATTTGCCTATGGCGATGGGCCGTCCCGAGGGAGTGGTGAGTGTAACTGTTGGAACCCTACTCATTGCAAGCAGTACAGTTTGGTCGTGAACTTGATGTGTGTAAATCTGGGGGACAAAGCAGAAAGACCTAGAAAAAGGGCTTCTCACAGGAACCCTGTTGTTGTCCCTATTGAAGAGATAGGTTGAGTACTATATTAGTTTAAATGTTTCTGAAGGTATGGAGGCAGCTCTGAAGAATTATGTAAATAGTGCAGTCCATTATGTGATGTCACACACTTCCTGTATTTATTTGATAAGGAAGACTAATGCTGTCCCCATTCTTGTCAGAGAGATGGGACCATAGGGCTGGCTGCTGTTTTGTGTAGGACCGCCCCTGTTTGTGCTTCATGGCAGAGTATCAGAGGGTTTAGAGAGGAAAATAAGATTAGTTAAAAGGCTTTTAGTGAGATTTTTTTTAGAACCATTTGTTCCACATAATTCTTACATTGTTGGGGGGAAAAGCACAATTATACCTCTTTTATTTTTAATGTTACTTTGTCCTATTATCCTTCATTTATTTGCGAAAGTAGGGGAACCTTGTCTCCGTTATCCAGAAGCACAGATATTTGCTTGACACACTATTTAAATTCAGCCCAATCTTTAACATTAAATTTTGTATTTAAATTACTACATTTACAAATATGGGAGCTTAATGTCAACTTTTATCATTATAAATCCTAATAGTAAACATTGCAATTAGTGTGTACTAAACATGTGGCTTACAGGAGACACTCATTGTAGTTCATAGTCTAAAGTTGTTCCCAAGCCACGTCCTCCTAACAAAACTCTTTTCGCAGAGAAAAAAGTAAAATCGATGAGACAGGAAGAAAAGAGGGCAGTGTTACAGGAGAGGCAGGGCCGGGGCACCTGGCTGGGCAAGCAGAGGGCCTGACACCCCCGGCGCCACTTGTGAGCCTTCAGTTACAGATAGCTCAGCATGTTTATTAGAGCTGAAAACTTTAAAAGACCAAAGATTTGGAATTTCAACTTATTCCAATGGGATGAATTGATGGTTAATTTGGTCACCAGCAATTATGAGTCTGCTGGCCCCGGCCTTTGTGGGGTCCTTTTCCGTCTCGGACATTGTAAGGATAACACTGTAAAGTGGTGAGTCTTCCCCAGCAGTCCCTGCTTGGAGGGTGAGGAAACCCTCCTGAACCAGCAATCGCTAAGGCAGCTTTCGGAGGCGGCGTGCGCACGGGGGCTTGGACAGAGCAGGCGCGTGACTGCGATCCTGGGCAAGGCCGAGGCAGGTCCCGTTCTGCTCATTCTTTCTTACTCCAGAGAGTCAATGGGACGCCGAGACTCCCAATGAGATTGGAAGGGGCTCAGAGGGCAGGGCTTTTGTGAGTTGTTCAGATGTCCACGTGGTCCGGGAGCTGCTGCTGCTCCGACCACCCTCACGGTGAGCAGGCCGTCCTGACTCTGCCTCGGCTTGGCCCAACGAGGAGCCATGGGCACTGTGGGTCTGGAACCTGGATCTCCTTTGCTCCCTTCTCCCTTTGAATGGCGACACCTTAATCCGTGAGGGTAATGCTGGAGGGTAACGGTGGCTACTAGCCCCTTCATGAAATACCTCAGTGTAGTTTAGCATTGTTGCAGAACTGGTTTTAAACTAAAAACCAAATAAAAAGAAAAACTTATAAATATGGAAATAATTCTAGCTGTAGCATTTAGTTAACTGATGTTTATTAAGATTGATAAACATGATTAATGCTGTATGTGTTGGGATCCTGTTTATAGGTTACAGTTTATAGGGTTGGAGGGGGGTGGGGTGGGGACGAGGAGAAGGTGACTGTGTTAGAAGGATCGTTGCTCGTGTGTGTTTGTTTTTCCTTCTCTCTCTCTTACCAAAGGAAACCTGATTGTCCCTGGGACTGGGCTTGGGGTTTGTTGGCCTCTCTGTGGTCTGACCTGCTGGGCAGTGTGTGGGGCATGCAGGTGGCACTTGGGTTCAAGGTCCCCTTGGGCATTGACATCCCTTGCTAAGGCTGCCTGTGCCCCCAGATCAACCCTGCCAGCCTCTCCCAACGGCTCTTACCTCTGTGCGTAGGCGAAGGATGGCTGTGGAGTGCTGGGTAGAGGTGGCAGAAGTGCCCTGTCCACGTTGAGAGCAGAGCAGAGTGAGTGCGTGGGCCTGGTGACCTGGGCAGATGAGCGTGAGCAGCTCTGCTTGTCACCTGGTCATGTTGGAGGTGCTGGTAGCACGCACTCTCGGACTAAGGTGACTTCTGTCCAGACCAAAAATGCAAAAGAAGTTGACAGCTGTCCTGCTTGCCTCACACCCAGTGTGGCCGCTGGGGGTTGGCTGGCTGTGAGATTGAGGAGTTCCTGGGGCACGTTGGGGAGAGGGCCGCGCCTTTCTGGCCGTGCTGGAAACCGGCTTTCTTGGGCCCGAGTCCAGAGTGGGCACTTCTCCGGAAAGGCTGTTTTCCATGAACGTCAGTGGGATCCGGTTTGGATACCAAAGACACTGTTCCTGCCTTGCTTATTCTGTTTCAGCCGGCAGAGGGACTGGGAACAAAAAGCTGGAATTCGGGAAAGCTTCCTCTCCGTCCTCCCTCCCACTTCCTTCGGCGGGCCTGTTGGTCGCCGGCTTTGGAAGAGACTCCTTTAGTCCCACTCACTGGTCTGTGGGACAGATAGGCCACTCGGTGTCGCCGTGACATTCTTGGAATCGCTGAGGGCTTGGGGGCGGGGGGAAGGGGGTAGGGTTCTTTCTTTCCCTTCATCTAACACGTGTAGCACCCGTGCAGCTGAGCTCAGGTGAGTGAGAGGTGCTGGCACTGTCCCAGCACTTGTAGGAGAGAGCATTTTCAGGAGCAGGTGATGTGGAGAACCGAGACCTTCCTTGAAGCTCTGCCCATGGCGCCCGTGTCGTGTCGTTCCCAGATGTTCGTACACGTGAGCTCCTGGGGCTCATTGTTTGGGGTACTGTTGATGACCCAGAAAGGGGGGAGGGCAGGAAGTATATTGCTCTCTCACTATTGCATCAGAAACTGCCGGGTGCTGGGCTTCTGGCAGCGGTGCTGACAGGATGTGACAGTGTCAGCCTTGGCTTCGCAGAGCACTAGATGGCAGGGCCTGGGCGCTGAAGGGAGAGCACTCGAAGCAGAGGCTGTGGGATCAATGTTATGGACACCACTTTGAGTGCAGAATGGGACTCCCTGGGGCAGGCAGGGTCCCTGAGTCTGCCCACTCGGCCAGGGCTCCATCACCATCAGATAGGTCAGACCCCAAAACTAGTTTCCTGTAGAAAACAAAGCCCCTGGGTGCTCTTAGTTCCTTGCTCATTGCTGTGCTCATGGCCACACAGCAGCCAAAGGCTTCCTTCAGACCCTGCAGGCAGCTGGCTGGACACAGTGCTGTTAATGAGGATTCCAGATGCTTCTGTGCAGTCGGGCCTCCTTGGAGGGAAGGACAGAACCAGGCAGAGACTCCCTGTGCTCCCACCTCTTTAAGTGAGAGCTGTGGACAGGAAATGAGTGCACTTTCAGAAGCTCCGGACAGTGTAGCCAGGTCAGTGACCTGCCCGGGCCTCGTGGGGCACCCGGTACCGCCTGCTGTGTGAGCATGAGTTCTGCGGCCGGATTGGAACTGGCCGTTTTGCAATATAAGCCTGTCCCGAGGCCAGGTCGGGGAGACAGACGGGCTTCCAGCTTCTGACCTCCGCTCCAGCGGGCCTGTGCGCACCGCTGGCGGAAGAGGCCCGCGCTCTGCGGAGACGCCCCTCCCACCACAGGTTGCCCCCTGCCCCTTCCTCTGGTGGCTACAGGCGAGGCCAGTAAGCAAGGGCCTCCCGCCGCAGCCAGGGCGTCGTATACCTCACTCTATCGTGACTGAGTAACTTGCTTTAACTTCCTCTAAACCTTACAGAGTTGCCAAGTCTGCCCTCCCTCCCGTGAGTCATGCCGAGCTCTGGCCTATAGCATCCAGGATCTGGGGCCGGGGTGGCCCACCTAGCGCCTCTGAATGTCGCTGCTTGAAAGCTACTGCAAGAGAGGGCAAATTGCAATCTTCTGTTTCTTTTGTTGCAAGAGGTCTTCACAGGTGAGGGGCCCACTCCCCCCACCTGCCTTTAGGGGCTGGCCAGCTGTCAGCCCCTTCCCCACCTTTCCGACTGCTGGCCACACGCCAACGCTGTCCTTGCCTTTTCCTGGCGGAGGAGGCCCCCTTCCCTCCAGGCCTCGGCTCCGCTGGCTTTCGGGACTTTGGGTGGAAGGGAAAACACCAAAGAGGCCCCTTTGCGCTGACTGCTGCACACACATTTCACTTTTGTTCTCTGACATGACCAAAAAATCCAAATATTTAAGTTATTATTATTATTAGTTGACAATCTTACGTCCCATGTCCCGCGGGCTCTCAGAAGCCGCCCCAGCCCGTTTCCTTTTCTTTGAATGTAGTTCCGTCCAGCCTCAGGCCCCTCCGCCGGAGCTCCGCCAGGCCTTCCTCTGCAATACGCCAGGGAGGGCGGTTTCTTTGTTTGGTTTTGTTTTGCTTTTTAGATTTCCAACCAAAACCAAAGATTTCTTAATGATTGTATAAACTCAAAACAAACAAAAAACCAAAGAAAAGGGCAGTCTTCAGCGCGACCCAGTCTGTGGCGTCCTGGCTGGCAGAGCACGCCGGGCAGGTGGGGCTCCGGCCGCGGAGGGAGGCGTGTGCCTTCCGCATGGGCTGCCCGCGGGCGCTGGGCCTGGAGCTGGCCCTGCCTGCTTGCGAGCGCGCCGTGGAGCGCAGTGGCGTCAGAGTCTTCAGAACAGCGGACAGAACCCACCGCCACCATAGTCCGCCCACAGCGCACTGGCCCTGCCAGGCAGGGCTGGGCCCAGGACAAGGGGGCTGCTGCCGGCCCAGGACTCCACAGAGTGGGGAGCTGAGGACGCTGGCGCAGGACTGGCTGCTCTGCTGGGTGCTAGCCTCCGGGCCGCGCTGGCACGCCCGGCCCTTCGGAGCCTTCTTTCCCTTTTTCTTTCCTGGGGCTGCGGGAAGCCGCTGTCCCTCCCCCGCGGAGCGTGCCGAGCGCTATGACCTTCCACTCCCACTGTGGCTGTCCCCTCCCGCGGCTGCGCAACTATGCATCGTGTCTCACCCGTGCTAGGTAGATGCCTGTGACTTTTTACCGGGGGGCGGGGTTGCAAATGAAGGAACTTTTTACACGGATCTTTTTAATCTCAGCTTGTGGGGGTGGGGTGGGAGGGTCTTAGGGTCATACAAGCTCTATCCCAAAGCAAAACCCAAACGTTAGTAATCTTAGGCTGACGCAGATACCAAAGAGAATCCGCCTGCACCACAGACTGCGGAGTGCGGCACCGCACCCGCGTCCGTCTAACCTCAGCAGCTCCAAAGCGTAGATGTATATTTTGGTATATTTCTGGGATATTAAAAAAAACGTTGTTTAACTTCTCGTTTGTTTCCGTGTAAAGTCATAGCATGAAAATAACTGAACTGTCCTATTCTTAGTAGTTTGAAATAATAGTATTTTTGTATGTTGGGGTGTGTCTCTGTATGTATTGACATCAGTTTTCACTGCCTCGGAGTTCCTAATAAAAGAAATGAAACGCTCTGGTGTACGTGCTGTCCAGTAGTGAGCGCCCACCGTTCCTTCGGAGTGCTTTTCGCTGGTGACCCGCCCTCTGGGCTTTTTCTTTTAAAGAGACAGCGTTTTCTTCCTCTCTGTCTTTACTCCCTCACCTTCTTCTCTTTTCTTTTTTTTAATATTGATTCAGGGGTGTTTTTCCACTGTTGTCCAGGGAGGGACACGAGGGGAAATTGGCCCCTTGGCCTCCCACACATTTTTGTTTTATGTGCCTAACTTTAAAATGTGAGTTTGAGTTCTCTTTTGTGGAAACTTAAGATGTGGTGTATGATTCTTTCCAACATGGCCCAGCAGCTCTACGAGGCGGCGGCCACTCCTGGGGAGCCACGGGAGCCCTTCCGCGTCTCTCCGGCGGCTTTGCGATCTGGGTGGCTATTGTGTAGCCCCACTGCCCCAGACGCTGGGTAGCCAGCCCCCCCCCCCCCCCGGGATAGTCCATAAGAATCAGCTGATAACATGGCATGGGGGCCTTGTTTTCTGGGCTCCGGGGAACAAGTGACTTCGCATTTGGGGGGATTCGCTGATGCCTCCCGAGGCCTGAGGAGTCAGGGGACGTAAGTGGTGCTGTCTCCTTAAAAGTGCCCTTCCTGTGACCCTCCTGGGCTGCCCACGGGCTGTGGGCTTGGGAGAGGCTGTGTGGGTGGCTGAATCAGAAGGAAATGCTAGGTTTTGTGTAGATGCATTTGTCTGCTGTAACTTTTTATATATATATTAAACTTAACTGTAAGTGTACAGTTCATTTCTGTTGTAAAACATCATTAAACCATTTTTCCAAGTGTGTTTGCATTGTCTGAGTTTCTCTGATGGGGTCATATTGGTGTCTGAGTGCTTCACACAAATGCCCACCCAGACGGCTCACAGCCCTGCCCATCACCCTGAGCCGGGCCGGGTACAGGGTCTGCCCGCCTCCTGGCCAGGCCTGGGAGTTGGCAGATAGGCGTCGGCCTCAGTGGCCTCCAGGCAGCGGGGCTTGCTACCATCAAACACGCAGGCTCCTCAAAGACTCCCATTTCACTGTGGACTTGACTGCAGAGCTGACACTGAACTTGACTTTTCTAGATTTATCAACTAAACTGCCCTGCACACAGGTCCCCTGGGCCCCTCGGGAGGAAGCCGATCCTGACTCAGGCCCTGCTCTCCTGTCAGAGGCGCCCCTTCTCCCCTGAAAGGGAACCTTGAACCTGAACGCGATTTCTTTTGGGGAAATCAGCCCCCTGAGGAGCTCTGAGCGGCACTGCCTCTGCAGGTGCCCCGGCTGGCGTGGGGGTGGAAGGAGCCCGCCTCCCAGGCTGCCACCCTCTGAGCCCAGTGCAGAGGGGTGGCCTCGGCCTGCTGCTCACACTGCTCAGGCTTCTCCCGCTTCTTGCATTTAAGTTGGTGAAGTTATTTCCTTAAAACGATTTCACGTTTTTAACAGGAATCCCATTGGCAGAGAGAGTGTGTGCTCACCAGCATGAGAAAGGCCTTAGAAGGCCAAGCCCACTGCTCAGTCCTAGGGGGTGAGGAAAAGTGCTGGTCCCTCTGTTTCCCCGTCCTTTGTACGAGGTGGGATGGCCCTGCCAGGTCCCCGTGGTTAGATCCTTGGCTGGTGCACCGAAGGGGCATGGTTCAACCCCTCCTCAAGGGCACACACCTGGGCTGCAGGTTCGATCCCTACCTGGTCGGGCGCATGCAGGAGGCAAGCAATCAATGTCTCCCTCCCTCCCTTCCCCTCTCTAAAAATCAATGGGAAAAAACCCTCAGGTGAGGATTAACAAAAATCAACAGAAGGTGGGTATGTTCTAACCCACTTTGAGTGGCATGAGGGACTCACCAGTGAGAGCTGAATACTCTGCTACCTTTTTTTTCCAAAGTCGAGGGCGGCTCTCACTGGGGCTCCGTCTGTCAGCAACTCAGTCCTCCCAGCCTGGCGTCCGCGCTGTGTGGTCATCCTGCATGTGCACGCGTGCCTACACCCACACACACCCGCCCGCCCAGATGTCAGCCCAGAGCTCAGCCAGCTCGCTCCCGGCCTTCATTCACATTCTTGACACAATGGGTCAAACGCTGTGCCAAGCCAGCCGTGGGTCACATAATGCGGCCACCTTGACCCCAGTGTGGGTGCGTGCACTCGCTTTGCCTGGTGATGGCCAGCATCGGCCTCTGAAAGGGGTGAGCGGGGGTTGCAGCCGCAGCCAAGCCTGAGCGGCGGCAAAGGCAGCGAAGTGGCGCCAGGTCTTCCCGGCCCCCGCCTGGTGCCTCGACCGGCGGACAGTCTGGTCCTCGGGCGCTCCTTCCACGTCCGGGCTCCTCCGTCCGTGCCGGCTGGCCACACACCTGCCGTGCCCACGCCCTGACCCTGCAGAGCCTACTCCGTCCTTTCAGACAACGTGGCTGGAACCGGGGCCAAATGGGAATCCCCAACTGGGACCACTCCCTGCTCTTCTCCCTGGTGCCTGCCACCCGCTGGGCACAGAGGGGCTGCTGCCGGCATGTTGGCCATAGGAAGGTGGGTTCCCGGCTTCCAGGTGAGGGGCAGGGCACCTTCCCTGTGTCAGAGGTGCCTGGCATTTCTGTCTGGGTCCCTGAGACTCTGGCTTTAGCAGCTGTGGCCCGAACTTTGCTTTTGAACAAGTGAAGGTATTGACCCATAGAAATGGGTGGATTGATGTTTCCAGACACCTTTTGTGAGAGAGATTGACATGGAGTCCTCTGTTGTCCCCGAACCCCATGGCATCAGTACAAATGGGTCCCAGCCTCCCTCTGCTGCACGTGCTGCCCGTCCCAGTGCCTGGGGCCGAGGGCTGGGGCCTCTCCTGTTCATCCCCCTCACCCAGGTCAGAGCCAGGCTGAGCCCTGCCCGCCTTTCAGGAATGAAGGCCCTTCCCTTCACTCTGTCCCCACGCCGCCTGCCCGTCCCTCTGCATTCACCTCACACTGCACCCATGTCAGGCCCCGTCCACCACAGCCTCCTGGGCCCTGGGCACTGATGCCCCATGCTCCAGGAGAGGGCAACAGGCTGGTTCCTAAGACTTAAGTGCTCATCAAGGACCTGGGTATTGAAATAAAGCTCCGCCTAAAGCAGTGTTGTCACTGAAGCGTTTATTATGCAAAGAGCAAGGCGTTAGCAAACCAGCATGAAGGAAGCCCAGCGGGGAGAGGCTCCTTCCAGGCCCCTGTCTTGTGGCGGGGCCTTCACGTGGCGGGTTTGTCCTGAGTTCAGTGTGACATGAACAGGTGCCAGGGAGCCACGGCCTTCCCCGCTCGGGCGCCCGCCTCGGCTCCCCACGTGCCTCCTGAAGGATGTGGGCTCTTGAAGGCCCAAGCATGTCCATCTCTCAGGCCCCCGTGTCCGGCTCCCGGACACCAGGGGAAGGGACGCCGGCCGAGGGAGGCCTGTACTCCAGGTTCTGGAGCCTTCAGGCAGCCCCAACCCAGCCCCTCCATCCACAGGGCTCTGCCGGGACCTTCTGGGCCCAGGGACAGCTGCCGAGCGGTGAGGGACGGCTGACAACAGAAGCCAAATGTACAGCAGGAGCCAAGCCGCTCAGGTGCCCACAGCACAGACTGCCGGACGGCGCTGGCGTTGGGGCTCCTTCGGGACGCGACAAAACAGACTAACGAGCTTGGCTGTGAGGGGTGTGCGGCCCCAGGTCCGAGCCACGGTGCCCGGGCCCCCGGCAGACAGGAGCCGAGGACTGGACAGGCCCGACCGCACACCCTCACGTGCGAGGTGACGCTGAATGGAGCTGGGGATGGGAGGGGACCAACGTGACACACGAGCGTCCTGCGTGACAGAGGACTGCGGGGCAGGAGCGAACTGTACATGCTTTTTCCTGGGCCGTTTACAATCTGGGCGTCTGTGGGTCTGTCTCCCTGTGGGTGATGGTCCTGGGCTGCTAGCGAGGGGGCAGCGTCTGCATGTGGAGGGCGTCATAGGTGTCTTTGGTGGCCGCACTGAGCCCCTGGTGAGGGAGGAGGAGAAGACGGGTCAGAAGCCGCACCTGCCCGCCTGGGCACCTGCCCGCCGGAGCCCAGGCGGTGTGCGCAGCCCGGCCTGTGCCCCCACCCGCCTCCAGAGGCCCGAGAACCACCTCTCCTGCCCATGGGAGAGGGCTCTGTCCCTGCTGGGTGTGTCCTGAGGCTCCTTCCTGAAAGCTGTGGCTGCCCCTGGCAGCGCTGTAAACAGCCAGCCTCCTGTCCTCACAGCCTGTCTCCGGGGAACACTCTCCCTCCGGGCCCGCCTGGCAGGTGGGTGAGTGGAGGAGGAGCCGGCGGGGAGGCCCTGGGCTTTGCACACTTATCCCCGTGATTCCAAAAGCCAGGCTGCTGACTGCAGCACTTCCTTCCCAAACTGTGCCTTCCCTTCATCTTTCCCCTCGGTCCTCCCCATTCCTGCCAGCTCACTGGTGTGCCAGCGAGGCAGCCGAGGCGGCTGCCGGGCCCAGCGTGGAGGAGTGGCCCGGGCGGTGGGTCCTGGGGCTCGGCCCTGGCGGCAGCGGCTCCTGTGCGGGCACCAGTGCCCCGGCCGCGCCTGTCCGGGTGGGAACCCAGGCGTGTGCCTGATGCCGCCCGAGGGGGCCCTGGGCTCGCCCTGCCCAGGTGTTGGCAGGAGCATGGAGCCTGGCCGGCCTCTGTGAGGCGGCACCGGGGGGAGGGCACAGCGGGCGGAGACGGGCATCGCACTCACCTGGTAAAGGCCGTCGGGCCCCTTGCCTCTGCGACGCTGGTTCTGTGGAGACAGGACGGGCGGGTCAGGCAGGCCGCGGGGTCCTGCCCCCTCCCTCCGGCCATGCGGCGGGCAGACCTGGCCTCTGCGGGGAGGCGAGGCCGGCTGCAGGCCGTGTGCTCTGGAGCGGAGCCACAGGTGCCAGGGCCGGGCCGCGGCTGCAGGAAAGGCCCGGCGGCCCCTGCCCCTCCGGCGGCGGGGAGCGGGGGCAGGGCAGCCCCGGCTCCGTTCTGTCTCTGTGACAGGCGCCCGCGCCCCCTCTGACACGCACTGTCACTGGCGGTGACAGGCTGGCACGCCCTGGCAGAGCGCTGGCTGCCCGGGATCGGCTGGTTTTAATCCCCAAAGAGCATCGGCCCTTCGTCCGTGTCTTCTGTGCAGCCAATGGGAGGAGCTGGGTGACCTCACCTCTGCAGCCACCACGGGGCTTTTGCAGGTGGTGAGACAGGTGGACGGAGGCCCCGGCAGGCGCAAGGGCAAGACCGAGAGGGCCTTCTTGGGAGCCCCCCGCCCCATCCCTCCACCTCCCCAACCCTCTCCCCCCGGCCCAGCACTCACCTCGCCTTTCATCCCGATCTCGCTGTAGGCCTCCGCCATCTTCTCCCTCTGCAGCGCCTGGAGGGGCAGAGGGCATGGCTCACTGACTGAGGCGAAGCATGCACCTCCCTCCCTCCCGCAGCCCTGGGGGCTCCCTTGGAGGAGCTCGGCCCAGCCGGGAGGTGGGGAGGCTCAAGGGGGTAGGGAGGCTCAGGGGGTTGGGGGAGGATCAGGAGGGTGGGGGAGGCTCAGGGGGTTGGGGGAGGCTCAGGAGGGTGGGGGAGGCTCAGGGGGGTAGGGGAGGATCAGGGAGGTGGGGAGGCTCAGGAGGGTGGGGGAGGCTCAGGAGGGTGAGGGAGGCTCAGGGAGGTGTGGAGGGTGGGGAGGCTCAGGGGGGTGGGAGCGACATTCCAGCTGAAGGCACCCACGCAGGATGGCGCAAGCTCCCCGGGGCCCCGGAATCATGTGGGTGAGCAAACTGTCACCCCGCCCGGCAGACCCACACCAACGCCAGACCCACCGCGACGGCGAGGTCGACCGTCCGCGAGCTGAGGCCAGGAGGCTCCAGCCCCCGGGAAGGTGCCCCCAGAGGGATGGCCCGGCCCGACCTGGAGGCCCCGGCCCACCGGGACCCCAGAGCCCGGCTTCCTGCCGCCTGGGGAGCGGAGGCCCCGCCCAGCCCTCCTCGCCCACTTTCTACTCACGTTGTACAGGCCCTCCTGGGGGTTCTTCCTCCTCTGCGGGGGGAGAGGCGTCAGGGGGAGCGGCCAGGGCACCCGTCACCCCCCTCAGCCCGGCAGCTGGCGGGGCGGCCCTCTCACAGGCCTGTCCGAGGCCTGCCTGCCCCACACTGACACACGGACACACACTGACACACACATACACACGCTGACACACAGACACACTGACACATACACACGCTGACACACACTGACACACGCATATACACACTGACACACACTGAAACACGCATATACACACTGACACACACTGACACACGCATACACACACTGACACACACTGACACACGCATACACACACTGACACACACAGACACACGCTGACACACACACGCTGACACACAGACACACGCTGACACACACTGACACACGCATACACACACTGACACACACTGACACACACACGCTGACACACACGCATACACACACTGACACACACTGACACACGCATACACACACTGACACACGCATACACACACTGACACACACAGACACACGCTGACACACACACGCTGACACACAGACACACGCTGACACACAGACACACACTGACACACGCATACACACACTGACACATGCATACACACACTGACACACGCTGACACACACTGACACACACACACGCTGACACACACGCATACACACACTGACACACGCATACACAGACACACGCTGACACACACTGACACACACACACGCTGACACACAGACACACGCTGACACACATACACTGACTCACACATACACATGCTGACACACACACACTGACACAGACACACGCATACACACACTGACACACGCTGACACACACTGACACACACACACGCTGACACACACGCATACACACACTGACACACGCATACACAGACACACGCTGACACACACTGACACACACATACACACGCTGACACACACACGCTGACACACACACGCTGACACACACACACGCTGACACACGCTGACACACACACACACTGACACACAGACACACGCTGACACACAGACACACGCATACACATACTGACACACACATACACACACTGACACACGCTGACACACACTGACACACACACACTGACTCACACATACACACGCTGACACACACACGCTGACACACAGACACACGCTGACACACACATACACACGCTGACACACACGCTGACACACACACGCTGACACACACTGACACATGCTGACACACACACTGACACACAGACACACGCTGACACACACACACGCTGACACACACTGACACACGCTGACACACACAGACACACGCTGACACACAGACACACGCTGACACACACTGACACACGCATACACACACTGACACACGCTGACACACACTGACACACGCTGACACACACTGACACACACACGCTGACACACAGACACACGCTGACACACATACACTGACTCACACATACACACGCTGACACACACACACTGACACAGACACACGCTGACACACACATACACACGCTGACACACACACGCTGACACACACACACGCTGACACACACACGCTGACACACAGACACACGCTGACACACAGACACACGCTGACACACACTGACACACGCATACACATACTGACACACACATACACACACTGACACACGCTGACACACACTGACACACACACGCTGACACACAGACACACGCTGACACACATACACTGACTCAAACATACACACACTGACATATACACACGCTGACACACACGGACACATGCTGACACACACGGATACACACTGACACATACACACGCTGACACACACACACACGCACTGACCCATACACTCTGACACATTCTCACACACACAGAGACACACTCTGACACATTCTCATACACACACACTAACACACACACACACACACACACACACACTGACCCACACTCTGACTCATTCTCACACACACACACTCTTTCTCTCACACACGCGCGCACACACACGCTCACACACAGGCGGAAAGAGGAATTCCGACCTGCTTCCCGCCCATCTCCGGGTCACGGCCGCGCCTCTTGTCCAGAAGGTCGTACTCCTCTCTCCTCCCCAGGTTGAGCTCCTGAAACGGGAGGTGTCAGAGGCGGTGGCCCCCAGCTCTCGGGAGGAGCGGGGCTGGGCGGGTGGTGACTGGCCCCTGGGTGCCAGCGTCTCGGAGCACATGCGGGCGATGCCCAGGAGTGCCACCCAGTGAGGGTCCTCCCATTCCCATCCCACCTCTACCCTCACCCACCAGCCTCCACCCCCTCCTCGCCCCCCCGACCTCTACCCCCACCTCCTCCCACGCCAGCCTGTATCTGAGCACCAGCCGGTGTGCTGAGCAGGCGCTGCCCAGGCACCCAACCCTGGGTTTGCACCAAGACAGCGTTTCCCAGAGAAACCCAGGCCTCGCAGGCTGCGGGGGGCAGGGGGGGACTCACGTTGTAGACCTGGCTGGGGCCCTGCATTTGCTCCGGGCTGTCCGCGCTCCGGCCGAACTGGAGGGAGAGCAGAGCGTGAGCGCCCGGCCCTACCACCCGCAGTGTCACCCCTGTGAGCGCCGTCTGTCCGCCCTGGACTGTCGGCCGCCGGGGACACTGCAGCCCGTGCCGGCGGGCGGGCGGGCGGGCGGCGTCAAGCGAGGCCCAGAGAACCCCTCAGCCCCCCCCCCCCGAGGGCACCCGCCAGCGGCGGCTGCACAGGGTCCCGCCTGATGTGCACCCAGGACCAGGGCGGCCGGGCACGGATGGGCGTCTAGAGGCCCCACCAGGGCACAGCCCCCTCCTGCCAGCCTGCCGCAGCCAGAGCCCCGCCCGGGCAGCCGGCACCACCGGCCGGCGGCCGTTCGCACGGAAAGGAGGCAGCAGCGCTGCTCCTCAGACAGAGGTTCCCGCGGCTCCAAACAGCCGAGGCCGGTGCTGCGGAGAGCAAGGTGCAGCACCCCCTTCTCGCCTCCTTCCCACCCCCCAGGCTAACCCCCTCCCCTCCCCCAGCTTCCCTCCGAGAAAGCCAGGCCCTGCTCTGGGCCCCTTCCCACTTCCTGCTGGGCCTGCACCGGCCGCTGGACAGGGACCTGGGGAGACCTCAGGGCCCCCCTCTCTGCTCCCAGCTGCTGAAGCACACGACCATTTCCTGCCAGCGACACCCCCCCACACGCACGTGCACACACACACACACACACACACACACACACACACACCGGGGTGCGCACCAGGACCGAGGGCCACTCTGGCTCAGCCCCCAAAGGGCACACCAGGCCGCAGGACCCCCCGGCCCAGCCCCCTGCGCACGCACCTTGGCCCGCAGGAACAGGGCGGTGATGATGACGCCGTAGACGAACAGGATCCCGTCCAGCAGGTAGCAGAGCTTGGGGTCCAGCAAGCCGAAGCTCTGGGCCTCTGTGCGGAGAGAGGGGCGGTCAGCCAGGCCCTGGGGACAGACACGACCCCGGGGGCCCCACGACTGGACACGGAAACCATGGCAAGGCCCTGGATCTACTCCCCGTCCTCCCCCTGACCCCACCTCCCTCACACCCCCTGGGACCCCAGGGCGGGCATGACACCTGGGGGAGCCCCGAAGCCTGGGCAGCCGGGAGGGAGGCAGAGATGGGGGGCGGGGGGGCGCGCGAAGCTGTCTGTCCGCTGCGGTCAGGGCAGAGCTTGGGGCCACAGGAGCCGGCTGTGCACGCCCGTGGGAGCCGCACACCGGAAGCCTCTGCCTGCCCAGGTCTGGGAGGGTGGGACCATCGGAGTTCCCGTGTGGCTCCCTGACAGGGACAGACAGGCGGGTGGTGGAAGGAGGGCAGCCCAGCCTCTGACTCCAGTGTAACTGGCAGACAGTGGCTCTGGCGCTGGCTTCCCTCCCCTGGGCCCGGGGCCTCAGGAGCAGCAGACGGAGGAGCCGTAGGTGATCCCCTCCCCCCGACCCTGGCCGGCTCCTGCTCCAGGACCTAGTTCATGGCCTCAGGCCCGCTCCCCAACCCGCCGGTACCATTCCCGGGCACACTGCTCTCCCACACTGTGCCTCTGTGCTTTGCACATGCTGTTCCCTCTGTGTTCCCTCCCTTTCTGTCCCCGCAGCCCAGCTGCCATCTGTGACCATCAGAGGCAGCGACACAGCCATCAGAGGCCCTGCTGCTCAAGCCTCTCCCACCACAGCACCAGGGCCCTCCCCACGCCAGTTTGCCTGACTGTAGGGTGCACGTTTAGCTGGCACTGCATTGGAGCCTGGGGGCTGGGGAGAGATACGGTGAATATTCTGGTTAAATAAAAGTTGGATTTTATTTGAAAGCTCATTGAGCTGTGAATAGGAGGCAGGGGCTGTAACAGCCCAGACTGTCCTTCCCACTGGGAACGTGTGTGGCCTCTCACCCCCACCACGGGGTGCAGCGTCTGTCTGTCTGCCACCCGCCAGGTTTATCAGGAGGTGACTTGCCAGATGCGTCCCAGTGTCACGGCGCCCTCTGGTGGCCACTGAGGGAATCGCTAGCATGCCCTTGAGCGGTGTCTTATCCCCATTGACTGATTTGAGGCAAGTTATTCACCCTCGTTCAGTTGCCTCTTTGAAAAAAAATTATATGTATATATACTTTTATTGATTTCAGAGAGGAAGGGAGAGGGAGAGATAGAAACATCAATGATGAGAGAGAATCCTTAGCCTGCTGCCTCCTGCACACCCCCCACTGGGGATCAAGCCCACAACCTGGGTATGTGCTCTTGACCGGAATCAGACTGGGACCCGTCAGTCCACAAGCCAACCCTCTATCCACTGAGCCACACCGGCCAGGGCTCAGCTGCCTCTCTTGTTAAACGGGTGGAAACGTGATGTCTCCGTGTTTACTCTGTGCCAGACCTGCTTCCATGCAGTGGCTGGTCAGCTCCTCACCGCAGCACCCTGGGCACTGAGGCACAGAGAACTTCCGGGTTAGCAGAGCTCACAGCCAGCGCATCCCCCTCACCCTCCCTCCTCCACTGCGCCCGGCAGGAGCTACGCTTTGGCTTCTCCCAGGAGCCAGGGGAGCAGGGGTCCAGGCACCCCAGAGCCTCAGTCACTCCGCCCTCAAACCTGTGGCCCCTCCCCAGGGCGGCCTCTCCGGGGCCCGGCAGCTGACGGCCTTGAAAATCCCCACATTCTCGCTCAGACGCCCTGACAGCCATTCCCGAGGGCGAAGCCCACAATCCTCACCACGGCCTCCAGACACAGCTGTCCGTTCCTCCCCCCGCCACTGCCAGCCCCACCTGCTCCCAACGTCCGCCTCACCCCTGAACATGCAGGGCGGGAGCCTGGCCCCGCGGAGTGCTCCCCCCTCTGGCTGCAATGCTGCAGACCCATGGCGCCATCGTCTGCCTGCGCCTTGACCTCAGCCCCGGGCACCGTGCAAACGTCCCCCGGGTGTGGAGGCATCTTCGGGGGAAGCCCGCCCTGCCCCAGTCAGGCTGCCCGCGGCCCAGGCAGGGCTGTGAGTCCCAGACACCGAAGCTGGGCTGAGTTCTCCCTGTAGGACAGGAGAGGGGGTGTCGCCGTGATTTAGGGGGCGCTGGAAGGAATCACTGGTGCTGTCATAAATGAGAGCAGAAAGCGACCGCACAGCCGATTTCGAACCATAAGAAGGAGCGTTTGTTTGAGCCCCAGGTGGGTGGACTGTGGCCTCCACGGGGGTAAGTAATGGGGAAGCTTTTCTCTTCTCTTTTCGAAGAGCAGCTTGGTTTCTGACCGAATGACAGGGTGTGTGTGTGGTTGGGCCGGGTGGGGGGAGGGGCTCCCTGCCGGCCAGCTGTGCCCGTGCTGGGAGGAGTGGGCTGAGGGAGGAGTGGGCTGAGGCCGGCAGGGGTGGCCCAGAAAGTTCCACAAAGGGCCCAGGGCCAAGTTCAACTATATAATTAAGTAAATATTTACAGCCCCTCCCCCGAGGGAACCCCCACATCTGGACAGACACCGGCAGATGTGGACACTGAAGTCTGGCCTGTCCGTGCTGCTGGGCAGGTGTCTTCTGGCAGGTGCCCAGGCCCAGGCCTCAGGCACAGGGACACCAGGCAGACACAGGTGTCTGTGCAGGTGACTCAGCTTAGTCCCAGCAAAGCATGTCCCTCTGACGCCCGCCAAAAAGCAGCTGCAGCCGCCAAGGAGCTGGATCTGCACACTCAGACCCCCTGCAGGGGAGTGGGGTTAGCACACTCAGGCCCCCACAGGGGAGCGGGGTTAGCACACTCAGGCCCCCTCAGGGGAGTGGGGTTTGCACACTCAGGCCCCCTCAGGGGAGTGGGGTTTGCACACTCAGGCCCCCACAGCGGAGCGGGGTCTGCACACTCAGGCCCCCACAGGGGAGCGGGGTCTGCACACTCAGGCCCCCACAGGGGAGCTGGACCTGCACACTCAGGCCCCCTGCAAGGGAGCGGGGTCTGCACACTCAGGCCCCCACAGCGGAGCGGGGTCTGCACACTCAGGCCCCCACAGGGGAGCGGGGTCTGCACACTCAGGCCCCCACAGGGGAGCTGGACCTGCACACTCAGGCCCCCTGCAAGGGAGCGGGGTCTGCACACTCAGGCCCCCTCAGGGGAGCGGGGTTAGCACACTCAGGCCCCCTCAGGGGAGCGGGGTTAGCACACTCAGGCCCCCTCAGGGGATCGGGGTCTGCACACTCAGGCCCCCACAGGGGAGCGGGGTTTGCACACTCAGGCCCCCACAGCGGAGCGGGGTTTGCACCCTGGGGAGGTAGGGGCCCCACCTGCACCCTCAGTATTTCGCAGCCATGAGATCACCAGCCAGCACATTGGCTGCGAGGCCCCTCACACATTTGGGGGAGCTCCGACGGCCAAACTGAGAACCTGGGTTCTGGCCGTTCACCTGCCCCGGATGTTACCCCACAAGTAAGCAGTGACAGCCGGGGGCCACAGCCTGTCTCCCCGGGGAGGGAGGGAGCCCACAGACAGCCAGCAGCTCCCTCTCTGAAATCCTCCCTGGGCGCAGCACGGCTGTGCTGGCCTCTGAGTGACGGCCGCGCAGGGCACTGCCGTGGCTCTGTGGGTCTCCTCCCCGCCCTCCCGCAGCCCCTGTGGACACTCCACTCTGCCTGGCACAGCCCCGGAGCCAAGCCAGGTCGCCCCTCCTGCCCAGCGCGAGCCCAGGCCCTGCCCTTCGGGGGCAAAGTCCCCCAGTTTCTCCCGGTTTTTACTTTCGGCCTCGAATCAGGGAGGCGCCCGGAGGAGACTCGGGGAGCAGAGAGGACCAGTGTCTCTCCATCCGGTTCACCGCGCCTAACGTGTGTCTTACCGGAGAGAGCTGAGCCGCACCACACCCTCGGCCATCTCCCGGGAGGACCCACCCAGTCCCAGCAAGACCGGGCCGGCGGCCTGGGGGAGGCCCTCCTGGCGGAGCGGCCCCTCGGGGATGTCTGTCAGTGTGCTGTGTGCTGTGTGTCTGCCCCCGCCCGACGGGCGCTCCGGCACAGGGAGGACGGTCCTCGGTCCGCCTGGTGCTGCCATGCCTGGCGCTGCAGACACCTGGTGCCTGTCGCCTCCAGTCGGACTCCCTCACCCCATCTGCTCAGGGGGCCTCTCATCTGAACCCCGATGTGCACTTCGTCCCAGGGCTTCGGCTTGCTCTCACCAGAGAGTTTCTTCACTTAAAATGCCTCCCGGTGCCTGATGCCTGTGAGGCCCAGGGCAGCGGGGGGGGGGGGGGGGGGGGGGGCAGGGGCGGCGATCGGGCCGGGGTTTCTTTGTCGGAGGATACATGGAGGCTGGAGCGATGGGCACTCCCCTAGGCCCCCTCCTGAGAGGGGCGGGCTGGGTGCACCTAAGGGTCCCTGACTCCGGAGGTCCCTTCCCTCGGTGCCTCAGGTGCCCTCACCTTTGAGGACAGGACACAGAGCTCCCCGTCCCCAAGTCCACAGCCGGCCGTGGTCCCTCAGTCACGGCTCCTCGGTAGGCTCCACTCGACGCCCCTCCCCCACAACCTCCAAAGCACAGACGGTGGTTTTGGCTTCATTTGCTTCTTTCCCGCCACACCCCCCGCCTCCCCAGGCCGCCGGGGACGAGGGGGGACCGAGAGCCCGAGGGCCAGGAACACGGAGACCCAGAGTCTGCCTCTGCCTCTTCCTGGCTCTGTGTCCTGGGACAACGTTCTTCGCCTCTGAGCCTGTCCCCCCCAGGGGCTCAGCAGGCCTGTGTTCTGGGTGACACAGGGGACCGCGGGGAGGTGCCTGCCCGGGGCCTGCTGGGCCCCCAGGGCTCAGCCTCGTTGCCTCCAGAGGGCGCTGTGGGCGCCGCAGCATCAGGGGGGCCGCCGGGGCGCTAACCCGGGGCCTTGGGGTTGGCCCCCCTTGTAAGAACCTCCCCTCTGGCCCCTCCAGCTTCTGCTTGCATTCTTCGGTGACAGGGAGCTCGCCGCCCCTCAGGCCCTGGTGGAAAACTTGCGTTTCAGTTTGTGGAGCTCGGCGCTGGCTGTAATTCTGCCTCCAGAAGCACAAAGAGCATCCATCACTCCTCCGGTTCTGCGGCCCCTGTTAGGAGGCACTTTAGGGCCAACGCAAGAGCCATCCCTTCGAGGGAGAACGGCCGAGTCCGTGCTGCCCGCTGCTGGAGGAGAGGGACACTGGGATCGCCCCCTGCAGGCGGGACGCTGGCCCGGGTGGCCTGCCGCCCAGCCTGCCCCAGCCCGGGCCTCCGGCACCTACACGGTCCTAACGCTCCCAGTCCAGGCAGGACGGCCAGCGTCCGGGCCCCGACCAGCTCTGCGCCCCGACCCTGAGCCTGGGGTTCCCCTCTGCCAGCCCCCCCTCGGGCTCAGACACCACCGCTGAGGACACGCGGTGAGGACGGAAAACAGGAAGTCACGGGTCCCCAGGAGGCAGGGGCCTGTGCGGGTGAGAGGCCGCCCGCTGACCGTGGGCGGAGGCCGCCCCCCCTCGGTGCCATCCTTTCCCTGAGCAGCTCCGTCCGCAGCGGCAGGGCAGAGGCGAGACACCAGCCCATGGCGCTGACCTCGCTGCAGGTCTCCTCGGCCGGGAGGCCCGCGGGCGCTTCTCATTTAGTCCTTCCTGCACCTGTGACCTCGCGCCTGGGAAACTGAGTCTCAGGGACAATAACAGCCGAGGTCCAGAGCCTGAGCCCAGACTGTCTGGATCTGCAGGGCTCGGGAGGGGCTTCCTCACCCGCCCCAGGGTCCTCCCGTCTGCCGGGAGAGAGGCACCACAGACTTCCTCACCCTGCCCTGGCCTCCTCTCTGGGGAGGGGGCGTGTGACCGGCCGCTGCCCCGGCCCGGCCCACACTGCCAGGCCCGCGGGGCCCGCCCACCTCCACAGAGAGCGGCCCACTCACAGGCCTCTGCCGGAAACCAACAATAGAAAGATATAAAAGGCTGGTCAACCCTGAAGCTCTGAAAGGTCAGAGCCACACTCCCTATCTAATTGAGACAATGGTAACTGAGGCAGCTTCCCCACCTTGTAATCATGTAAATCCTTACTGATGTGATAATCCACTTATTACCTGGCTGAGGGCTATGGGTGTTTCCCAAAGCTGCTTAAGGGTAATGGGTGTATCTACAGCCTCAATAAAAGGGATAGCAAGGCCTGAGCCTGGTGGTAGTCTTCCCACAGAGGTGGACTCCGCCTGGCCCCCCATTTGTCCCAAATTAACTCTTTTCCAGTCTCTCTCTCCATTTCAGTGTGTGGCCTCCTCCAGAGACCGGACCCTGAGTGGGCCCTGAACCACGCGGGTGGTGTTCGGGGATCCCACACTCCTTGGAGCTGGGTTCAGGGCTGCTCGTCCGTCACCACCGCCTGCACATTCCGTTCACAGGGCTTCCCGGCACGAAGGTGAGCAGACTGGCTTTTGGGGAACAGAATTACGGGCAAACCTTCCCCTTCTTGTATTTTTATTTCTGTCAAACTTGTATGGTTCGTGCAATCAGTTTTAAAACTTTCTCTGGTCACCTTTCATTTCCAAGGAAATCCACTCGTTATAAAAGTGCAGGAAGTAGAGAGAAAAAAGTCAAAACCACGCAGCAGCCACAGCCACTGGCACCAAGGCTGTGATTTACAAGTTGTAATCATGCCACATAAAGATGTTCCCTAGAAAATCAAATTTTACTTTAATATATTGTAATTTAATGTTTCATAGTTTTACTGACAATTCCTCTTACTGCTTATGTAATAATCTTTCCACTATTTAACCTCTGACGATCATTTGTTTCCAACTTTTCACTGTTGTAAATAATTTTGTGATGAAAAGCTTTTTTTATTGTTAATCCTCACCTAAGGATATTTTCCCATTGTTTTTTTGTTTGTTTTGTTTTTTTAGGGACAGAGTGGAGGGGAAGGGAAGAGGCAGAGAGAAACATCAATGTGAGGGAGACATATTGATTGGTTGCCTCCCCCATGCAACTTGCCCCTGAGCCTGCATCCAAGTTACATGCCCTTGGCTGGAATCTAACCCCGGGACTGTACAATTAGAGGGCTGATGCTCTATGCACCGAGCCAAACAAGCTAGAGTGAAAAGTTTCATTCTTAAAGCTTTTTACAGATTAAGAGTCCGTCAGTAATACTGTGAAAAATGAAAACTGAGAATAGACTGCTTATTTTACCTAATAATAGACATGTAAATTGATGGTACCTCCGCTATGCCCATAGCCAATCAGAGTGAGTATGCAAATTAGAAGGCCAAAGATGGTGGCTACCCAGCTACTCCAGGCACGGAGTGGCAGGGCAAGGCAGGACGCCTGCTATGAGAGGGAGGGCGGGAGGAGAGGGGGGCAAAGGGATCTGAGTGCATAGTGAAGACAAAACTGCAGTCTCCGGAGTCTGCAGCAAAGACGAAGGTGGCAGACTCTGGCTGGGGCGAAGGCCTGGGTCCCAGGTGCCGGAGGAAAACCGGTGCTGGAAGCCAAGGGAAAGAAGGCCTATTGCACGAATCTCTTCGTGCCTCAGGCCTCTAGTGAACACACAGAAAGACAGTCTCGCTGGTGGTCAGGGAAATGAAGTACAGAATGACAAGGAGATGGGGCGCATCTTTCAGAGGGAGTCAGAGGGCCTCCCTGAGCAGAGAAGTGGGGAAAGGGCCGAGGAGCAGCGGGTGCCAGGGGCCTGTGGTGACGGGCCTGGTGTCTGCACAGCCAGCAGGTGGGCATGGCCGGGCTGCAGCGTGAGGGGTGGTGCTAGAACTCGCGGTAAGAGGGTGGGCATTACTTAGATCCTCTGACCAGATGGGAAGCAGTTGCAAGGGTTTCTCTTTTTACAACAAACGCACGTGACTTTTGTCATTTTAAAAAGATGCATACAATTTAAAAGCAGAAAACTGAAGCCAGTTTGGGCAGGTTTGGTTCATGGTTGCCTTGGGCCCCTGGGTTGGCTGAGATGCCCGGGGAGCGGCAGGACAGGCCTGCAGCCAGCCCCATGCCAGGCACGTGGCAGCCAGAGGCCCCCATGCGTCTGCATCCCGAGGATGGGGCAGCCTTTATCCCTTCCTGCCTCTTCCTAAACCGAGCTCGGCTTCCACTACTTTCATTCTTTTTCCTTTTTTCAATATATTTTATTGATTTCAGAGAAGGAGAGGGAGAGATATAGGAACATCAAGGATGAGAGAGTATCTCTGATCAGCTGCCTCCTGCATGCCCCACACTGGGGATGGAGCCTGCAACCCGGGCATGTGCCCTGACCGGGAATCGAACCGTGACCCCCTGGTTCATAGGTCAATGCTCAACCACTGAACCATGCCGGCCGGCCGAGCCCAATTCGTTCTTTTGCGCTTTCATGCCCATATTGCTCACCGAGCCTTTGTTTCTGCTCTGGGCTGAATTGTGCCTCCCCCTCCAAATTCCATGTTGTAACCCACACCCCCAGGACCCCAGCATGTGGCCGTATTTGGAGCTGGGGGTCTTTAGAGGGCGATTCAGCCGAAATGAGGTTGTAAGGGGGGCGCTGACCCCAGATGATCGCTGTCCTACCAGAAGGGGGAATCGGGGCAGACACAGGACAGCCATGTGGGGACAGAGGGCAGAGATGGGTGCTACCAGCCTCAGGAGCAGCCAGCCCTGCCGGCCCCTGGCTCTCAGCTTCCAGCCTCAGACCAGGAAACAAGCGTGGCCCTGGCTGTCCATGGCCCCTGTCATGGTGGCCCAGCCCCCGGCGGAGTTCCCTCCTCCTGAGGCAGCCACACCGCCCGGTCCTGGGACTGTGAGGAGGCGGTGTGGTCCCCTGAGCAGGAGCGGGCACAGTGCCTGGCACACGCCCATGCCGTTCCCGTCGGAGGTGCAGGCCCGTGCGGGCAGAGAGGAGCAAGGGACAGAGCTCACCTCCGCTGAGCAGGGAGGGGCTGCCCGTGTCACCCACCGGCCAGAGAGCCTGCGGCCGCTTTGGTGGCGAAGGGTGTCTGAGTCCCGGCCTCATCCCGCCTCCCGCAGCCCCCGAGGCCGGGGACCAGCCCCTCATTTTGGCGACGGCTCAACACGTGGCTTAGGAGGTGGACTCCACGTTTGCCCCGTGAAAATCCTGCCCATCCGCACCTGGCTCCACACGTGCGGTCCCCGAGCCCTCTTTTCCTGATGCCACTGCTTCCCAGCAGGGAGCGTGGCAGCCGGCACATCACGTCCGCAGTGTGCGTGTGTGTGTGTGTGTGTGTGTGTGTGTGTGTGTGTGTGACACATGCAGAGAAAGACATGGGTGCTATGTGTGTGTGTGTGTGTGTGTGTGACACATGCAGAGAAAGACATGGGTGCTGTGTGTGTGTGTGTGTGTGTGTGTGTGTGACACATGCAGAGAAAGACATGGGTGCTGTGTGTGTGTGTGTGTGTGACACATGCAGAGAAAGACATTGGTGCTGTGTGTGTGTGTGTGTGTGTGTGTGTGTGTGTGTGTGTGACACATGCAGAGAAAGACATGGGTGCTATGTGTGTGTGTGTGTGTGTGAGACACATGTGTACTCAGCGGTTTCTGGGTCGGGTTGGGGGTTGGAAGGCTCTCAAATGCACAGAACATCTCGCTCCAATAGACCCAGAGCCATGGCCGCTGGGAGCAGCTGGTCCATCAGGAATTATACCGTCTGGCCAATCCCTCCTCCTGGTCCGTCTGTCCATCCATCCCTGCCCCACCCCGGTCCCCGAGCCTTCACCTGTCCTCGGGAGCCTTCTGGCACCCCAGGCTGGGAGGCCTCTCCTGGGGGCTCCCCAGCACCATCCTCATGTCTGTCTCTGGCCTGTCCCCTCTGTGGGACCCTGAGCCTCACCGACGGTAAAGGGGCCCGGCTCCCCCGGTGGGAAAGGGAGGAGGAGAGGGAGCCCCGCTCTCCAGAGGGAACCCCTCTCTCCAGAGGGAGTCCCCCTCTCCAGAGGGAGCCCCCCCTCCAGAGGGTGCCCCTCGCTCCAGAGGGAAGCCCCCCTCTCCAGAGGGCGCCCCTCGCTCCAGAGGGAAGCCCCCCTCTCCAGAGGGAGCCCCGCTGCTCCAGAGGGAGCCCCCCTGCTCCAGAGGGAGCCTCCCCTCCAGAGGGAGCCCCCCTCTCCAGAGGGAGCCCCGCTGCTCCAGAGGGAGCCCCCCTCTCCAGAGGGAACCCCGCTCTCCAGAGGGAGCCCCCCTCTCCAGTGGGCACCTCCCTGCTCCAGAGGGCAACCCCCTCTCCAGAGGGTGCAGGGCTCACAGCAGCCCTGGCCCCGCCCTCCTCTCCCCCCCACCGCCCCCTGCCTGGCCCCCTCCTGCCATGGCCCCCAGTGCCTCCGGGCTGCCCGCTGCTCCAGCCCACCCCGGGCTCCCAGGTCAGGAGCAGGCTCAGAGAGGACAGCCCCCCGGAGGGGGCAGGGGGGTGGTGCAGGAAAGGGACTTCGAGGCCCTTCCTCCCCTGCAGCCGGGGCTCTCACTGCCCCCCCCTCGTCGCCCCGTCCCCCCTCCCCCCCCACCCCCTGTCGCCCCGTCCCCCCTCCCCCCCCCACCCCCTGTCGCCCCGTCCCCCCTCCTGTGTGGTTACCAGGAGCACAGCCCGCCCTCTCAGCTGCCTCCTCGCCCAGGTTTCCTGTCATTGCCATCCAGGCCGGGTTATCTGTGCCCTGAGATCTCCCATCTGCGCGGCGCGCGCGCGCACACACACACACACACACACACACACACACACACACGCAGGCGCCACCCCCGCTGTGGTCTCTTCCCTGAGCCTCCACCCGGCCCTGCCATCGCGTAGATCCTCGGCCGGGGTGGGGGCTGGGGTCAGAGGGCCTTTGCCCCGAGGGGCCGCCTGGGGAGGGGCAGTGGCCAGGAGACCTCGGGCACACGTGCAAGTGGCCGCAGCAGGACAGCTGCTCTGCCTCCGGCCGGAAGGCCCAGGAAGCAGGAAGCTGACAGCGGGTCACCACCCCCTCCCCCTCCCTCTCAGAGCACGGGGAGGGAGCACGGTGGCCTCAGCTCTCACGGGGACCCCGAGTGTCGTCAAGGCTGCGGCTTTCACTCGAGCAGGGGAGGGGAGTAGGGAAGAGGGGGCGCTGGAGCAGGGCTCGGCTCTCCTGGCGCACAGGCCCGGCCCTCCGATGGCGCGTCTGCATGGGGTCCGGGCCCCGGACGGCCGTGTCCAGCGGGGTCTCCCGCCAGCCCAGGAGCCAGGCACCCGCCGCACTGCCGGGCAGAAGGGCCTGCGGCTTTCCCTGTGCTCTGAGCGCCCGCCCAGGACCGGGCACCTGTGCCAACACAGCAAACACGTACAGAAAAGGCCGGGGAGCGGTTCCTGGGTGGAGGGTCCCTGGCCACATCCTTGGGAGGGCCTCCTGGTGTGGCCGGGCCGTGTCCTCATCACCAGAGCAGCTGCCCAGGTGCTGCCGTCCCACTCCCTATGCCCATGCCCTGCCTCTCCCGGCCTCCCCAGGGTCCACGCTCTCTCCCTGAGCCTCCCGCCCAGCCGCCCGGCTCCCACCGACTCAGTCCCCCTCAGTGCGGCTCCCCCTGCCCGCCACTGCAGGGCTCAGGGCACAGACCCTGCTCCGATCCCTCTGGCTACCACCATGGACGCCCCAGGTGGCCCAGGGGCTGGGCACCCACACAATTGCTGGGTGGTTGACCTGCTGACAGTCACTGCCATCGCCGCCATTAACGCCGATGCACAATGGATGGCTGTGCCCGTTCGCACCAAAGAGCGGGCAGCAGCCGGGGTTAGGGAAGGCGCCCAGTGCCCCCGCAGTCTGTGCGGGCGCGGCCTCTCCCTGGCCTTCGGCGCCCGGACGCGGGGACGATAAGGAAGCGTGGCCGGCTGTGCCGCTACGATGTGAGTTCCTGCTCGTCCCCGGGAAGAACAGCCTGAGATTTCATAAAGGGCATTGTCACAGCTCACGGGCTCCAAGTGTGCCCTCTGCCTCCCCGTCGCCCCCCTGCGGGGGGCTCTCTCACGGGGGCCATGCTCTAAGCAGTCCCGCCTGCGTTTGCCTCCGGCCGGCCGGGCTGCGAAGCCCCCAGCTGTCAGCCTCCTGCAGCCCAGGGCCCCCCACGGCTCCCCTGAGACACGCTCAGCACACGGGCGAGCGTCGGGTGCTGGGCCCCGCTCACCCCCTGCCCGGGCGCCCACGTCTGCCTGCAGGCCGGACGGTCAGGCCCCCGCGGGGAATTCGCCGATGCGGAGTACGGGCCTGTTGTCAATGACGCGGACCCCCTGGCCCCTCAGGCTGCAGACCCTCAGGGCGCTCCCCTCCACGGAGAAGTAGACTCGGTCACTGAGCTTGGGGACAGGCTGAGGAGCACTGCGCCCTCTCTGCGCCTCCAGCCCAGGGCCCTGCTTCCTGAGCCTGTCCCACGTCTAACACCCGGGCTCGTGGCTTTACGTGTAGAGGGACTTGCTGATTCGTGAGCCTGTTGTTTGAAAATGTAGCTACCGCTCTGTTTAAAAGTAAGTTCACAGCCATATTCAGACTTCACAGACACTATCGTTCTCGATGCGTTTCTTCCTGAGGACTTGATGGCAGGCCTGTGCCGGTCAGACTTAAGCCCGGCGGGGTCTGCACACACGCATTCTTGGGCTCTGCGCCCGCCGGCGCCGGACCCCGTGATGGACAAGGACATCAGGCAGGGCCCCCCCACCCCCGCCTGCTGGGCTGCTCCCGGCCCTGTGTTCTCCACTCTCTTAAACTCCCCCTCCCCACACACACACACACAAAGCTTGACAAGAAGATAATGTGACGACTGGGAGCTTCACGTCTCAGACGCTCAAGAAAACATAAATGAGCATCAGAGTAACTGCCGCGGTCCGGAAGGTTCCGGAGAAAGCCCAGCTCCCCCAGCGAGCCCTCTGAGCCCGCGGGGGAGGGCCGTGGGCTCGGGGAGGGGCTCAGGCTTTCCTGGGGAGGGTGTGTTTGTCAGTTGGCAACCCAGCCCACGCCGAGAGCACTCGCCTGTGACGTACGTGGTCGGCCGGGATCAAAGCCCCCGCGGCCCCGCCCGCAGCTGTGGCCCGGGACCGCGGGCCGTGGGCGATGGGGGCTGAGGCGCCCGCAGGGCTGCCCCCCCCCTCCCCGTGCCGCCTCCCAGAGCAGCCCAGCCGCTCAGGAGGCCGGGGAGCCCGTGTCCCCCCTCAGCTGCACCAGGACCCCGGGGCCAGGAGGCCAGAAGCCTCAGCCCTCCCTGCTGCCCCCGGACCGGAGCTCAGGGCGAGACGCGGTGCGGGTGCTGCCGAGGGTCCCGGAGGCCGCAGTGCGGGCGGGGTCCCCTCCCTCGGCTGCGGGACTGGCCCTCTCAGTCCCCGTTCCCTAGCTTCCCGGTCTGCGATGTGTTCAGTGGAAATGGCACCGAGAAGGAGAGAAATTGGCAAATGTCCGTTCTGGCCCACCCGCGGCTGACGGCCGAGCCTGTGGGGGCGGCGGGGGAGGCGGGGGGGGGGGGGCGGGGGGAGGTGGTGCTGGTCCACGCGCTCCTGCCAGTCGCCCGGGCAGAACCCGAGTAGGCGCTGCCTCTCAGGCGAGTGGTGAGCCCGGCCCTCCGTGAGGCCAGCATCGCCAGTCCCTGGAGCCAGTCCTCCCTGCGGCCGGTTCTCTTCCAGCCCCGGAGGCGACGGGAGTGTCTCCTTATCCAAATGGTCCCTTCCCCCGACGGCCCTGCCCGTCCCTGCCCGTCCCTTCCCCCCGCGGCCCCCCCCCCCCGTCCCTTCCCCCGACGGTGCGGCCCGTCCCTTCCCATCCCCTACCCCGATGGCCTGGCCTGTCCCTCCCCCGAGGGCACGCCCATCACCCCAGGGGCCTTGAGTGGATGTCACCGGGCCCTGACCCTCAGGACACGGCTCTGCTGCCTGAGGCAGCTCTGGAGGCCTCTGCCATCCCCCCCACGCCTGCGGGGCTTTTCTGAGTGACCCCATGTGTGAGCTGCTCTGGGCTGCCTGGCACGGGGTCACCCAGGGAATTGCAGCGCCACCTGTGACTCGGCCGGGGCCTCGCCCACCGGCAGGTGCCGCGGGCAGGCTCCGAGCCGTGTCCCATTGCTCTCGCTACATTCACACCCGTCAGAGCCTCTCCCGCTCCCTCCGAACCCCAAACCCCGGAACCTGGGCCTTGGGATGCGGAGACCACGTCACCATGGCTGTTTGGAAGGCTGGGGACAGGCAGGGGCAGGGAACAGGCAGGGGCAGGAGCAGGGACAGGCAGGGGCAGGGACAGGCAGGGGCAGGGGCAGAAACAGGCAGGGGCAGGGGACAGGCAGGGGCAGGGACAGGCAGGGGCAGGGACAGGCAGGGACAGGGGACAGGCAGGGGCAGGGACAGGCAGGGGCAGGGGCAGAAACAGGCAGGGGCAGAGGACAGGCAGGGGCAGGGACAGGCAGGGGCAGGGACAGGCAGGGACAGGCAGGGGCATGGGCAGGGGCAGGGACAGGCAGGGGCAGGGCAGGGACAGGCAGGGACAGGCAGGGGCAGGGGCAGGGGCAGGGACAGGCAGGGGCAGGGGCAGGGACAGGCAGGGCAGCTCATGCACTCAGTCACACACACAAAGGCCGCTTGGTTGTGGGATGAATTCAGGTTTGTAACTTGCCTTTTTTCTCTCAATCCCGCATGTCAGCCTACAACTGAGCGGGCATTTGAAATCAGCTGTGCTTATTTATTATTAACTGTCACATTCAAAGAGTCATTCTTTGAAACAAAATCAAACTTTTAAACTTTAAAAAAACACAGACCCCATTGAAATGAATGGCTGGGGTTTGATCTGAATCTGCATACATTTATTTCCTAAGGAGCATGCCGAACTCTGTTTTAACTTACAGTAAAACCAGCGATTCCTTTCGGCTGAAGAAGTTTCCTTTCTGAGAAAGTGACGTCCTACAGACTTAAAAAGGGGGACGGGGTGGGGGGTGCAGCGGAGGGGGTGGAGTGGGGGGCAGGGCCCTGGTGATGGAGGGAAGCTGGTCTGTTTTCAAAACAAGCCTTGAGCAGCCAGCCGTCTGGAGGCGCCTCCTCGTCCTGAGACAACCGACACCCAGAAACCCTGGCCTGGCCGCCTGACACAGGCCTCTGGCCAGGGCCTCAAACGGAGCCCCTGCAGCTGCCTCTGTGCGTGTGTGCGTGTGTGCGTGTGTGTGTGAGTGTGTGTGTGTATGTGTGTGAGTGTGTGTGTGAGTGTGTGCGTGTGTGTGAGTGTGTGTGTATGTGTGTGAGTGTGTGTGTGAGTGTGTGTGCGCGTGTGCGTGTGCGTGTGCGTGTGTGTGTGAGTGTGTGAGTGTGTGAGTGTGTGAGTGTGTGTGAGTGTGTGTGAGTGTGTGTGAGTGTGTGTGCATGTGTGTGTGAGTGTGCGTGTGTGTGAGTGTGAGTGTGTGTGCATGTGTGTGTGAGTGTGCGTGTGTGTGAGTGTGCGTGTGTGTGTGAGTGTGTGTGTGAGTGTGTGTGAGTGTGCATGTGCGTGTGTGTGTGTGTGTGTGTGTGAGTGTGTGTGTGTGTGTGAGTATGTGTGTATGAGTGAGTGTGTGTGAGTGTGTGTGTGTGAGTGTGTGTGTATGAGTGAGTGTGTGTGCGTGTGCATGTGTGTGTGAGTGTGAGTGTGTGTGTATGAGTGTGTGTGAGAGTG